>OY968831.1:2019569-3219569 GCA_963695495.1 Hololepta plana | reverse complement strand
AAGAAAATCAATTTTTTATTGAAATAAATTCAAAAAGTTAACCATGAATTAATTGAGTCTTCATACATTGACACACTGCAGAAATTGGAGCATTTATTATTTTTATTTAAATTTCTTAAAGCTGATAAATAACAGACACGTAGAATCCGTAGACTTTGGCAATATTATGAAATTCTGGTTGCTCTCATTTAAATTGAAATAGTTTCTGTTATTGCAAAATTATATTTTTTTCAGACGAATATAGAACGGTTTAAATCGTAGAACATTCTGCAAACGCAAATATTTATTATAATCTCTATCTGTTTCAACTTTTTTAATTAAAATGATAAATACAACTTCGTAAATGAATATCAATTCATTTTATAATTACACAATTTTCAATAAACACTATTTAACAATTAAAAGTTCTATAATTGAATGTTAAAAAGTTTCTGGTGTTACTGATGATGGTGGTAATATTAATAATAACGAGGATGACGGCTGGTAGGATAAGAATAAAGTGAAAGAAATTCTTTAATAAAAGATTTTTTTTAATTTTCTACTTTTCTTATTTCTAAATTGTCGTACCCCTTTCCAGCTTCTTTCTAGTTTAGCTTCGGATCTTTTTTTCATACGACTTTAACTTCTACATATAAAATAGTCCTTAACTTTTAATTAACCAGGTGAATGATACTTGGGGAAAAAAATAAAGGAAGTTTATTAAACTTATTTTCATTCTTTTTACTCTCAATTCTTAAATTCTGTTTTACAAGTTTCTCGACTTAGTTTTGAGTTTAGATAATTTAAATTCGAGATAATTTAATTAGCTGCGTTATGGAAACACTATAGATCTATTGTAATCTATGTGCATATATTATTATTAGATATGTCAGAGATGGAATCTTGAATGAATGAAATGATAATATATTAATTCATCAGTACGTATTAACAACAACAATAACAATGGCATATGGAGTTTGTTACGATTTGATTCAATTCAATGAAATGTTTCCTGTTTTGCTTATTATATCGAATATATTGTAATAATATTCAGACATTCCGAATGTAAACTTAACATCTGCACATCTCTCTTTTTGATGCGTTTATTTATATAAACTTTCCTGCTAAATATATCCCAAATGGAAAAAGGGAAAACGTTTAAAATTATATTCATATACACGTCTCCTTGGAAATCTTTCATCGCTAATCTATGTAAACGAGTTGCAATTTGGAAGCGTCTTCAACAATTGAATTATCTCGCAATAAACCCCATCGTCGGTATATCGGGAATAAACTAATTAAACAGAATTTTAAATGAAAGATATAAAATGATACTCTCGTGGACGTCCTCTTTTTTTCGCCACTTCCCTTTTCTAATTTCATTTAACTGTGACCTTTTTTTTAAATTAAAGAATTCGTAATTAACGTCGAATTAAAAGCAAGAAAAGGAATGACTTCAATCTCGTTTATTTTTGTGAGTCGTTCTTCTTTATGCTTCTTCTTAGTCTTAGTCGGTAACAAAGTGAAGAAGATTAACCCAGTTTTTTTTCCCTGTAAAAATTCACCTTTTTCCCATTATATTCATTACATCCATTCAACGTTTAATAATAGCGTGTCATAATTGGAAAGATAATTACAAAGCGTTTTGTTATTGTTAGTGCTACTGGATTGTTGTTGTTGCGAATGAAGATTTTTGAACTTTCCGAATACAAAACTGGAATTTAAATGTTCGACAGTCGTTTTTCTTTACGTTTTGTATTTATTCATTGTATTAATATTATTATTTTCGTAACCCAAATTCTACTGCCAAAAAGAACTTTTCTGTTACTCTAAAATAGGTTTGTGGATATACGCAGAATGTTTAGCGCGCTGCATTTTGATAATGTACTTAATAAATGTGACCTATTTGGACGTTATTTAGGGCCATTAGAGTTATACACATCTCACATTTAAATTTGATTTTATTCAAACTAAAAATAACAAACTGGCTTTCAGTGTTTCGTACGAGAGTCGTTCAAATCTATTTAAAAAGTTTATTTTTATAAGCGCGTTTAATTATGTTAATGTTTATTTAATTACGTGATGTATGGTAAATAGTGTTGCGTTTGAATGTATTTTCACATGAAGTGGATTTATAATAACATACAACAAAGTACGAGTTTAACTAAGAACTTACTAATTTGTAAACTTACCCTTATACATTACCATCTCTCGTACACACTATTATTATTAAATCTAGTAGAGTATGAAGACTTTAACTTTGGATATCTATGATAATGTGTGTGAAGAACGAGATGAATAAGAGGCAAGTCTACAAAACCTTAATAGGACGAAGTTTATTTATAAAATAATTCGCTTGATTTAAGCGTGCTTTCTTATATAAGCTCTCCGTAGCAAATTCGGACCAATTCTGTGGTGGTAATCTTAAGAAAACGATCGAAAACTCATCCACGAGGTTGTAGACGGTTTTGCATGTAATCAAATTTAAAAAGAGATTCTCTCGATGACGGAATCCTATTTAACATCAAATTGTGTTTACACGAGAAAAGAGAAAAAGAAACGACATCCGACTTAATTTAATATAGTTGCAATGTCATCTTATCCAGCTACTTAAAGATCGATAGCGCGAAATCGAAATAGAGCGTTAAATCAATCTCGTTTAACTCGACTGGAGATACTACGGTAATTTTTTCTCTTCCTCTTGCAACAACGAAAGAAAAGTACGCATTAAAGTAACTACGTACTAACTAATAGGAAAACGACGACGTCACATTTGGGATTTGTGCAGTTTCGTTCGTACTTAAAAGACGTTCGACGTCGCGTACTTCTTCTCTTGTAATTGGACCATAAAAAGAAACATCCGGGGCGCGTAGAAACGAAACAGGTGAGGGTAGAGTAACTATTATTCCGGCCGGAGTTAAATCCCTATTTCGGGCAGGGGACCGCTCTTACATATTGTACGTTATTATAAGACCGAACCGTATATACACCAGCCCCGGTGCCCGGAGATGGAAGACGAAATTTATTATCACGTTGGAATTGGTTCTGACGGACGGGACGACCCTTTGCATGCAATTGAATAAAAAAGTAAACGGCGAACCTAAAGAACCGCATTACTTATTTATTATTTCGTTTTCCCTGTATTCAATAAGAGCTATCGTTATGTGAGCGCAGACGAAAATTAGGCTTTCGATATGTTGGAAAAATAAATGGAATCCACACGAACAGACGATGATATTCAGGAGCGCAGAAAAAAAGACTGAGAGAGAGAGAATGGGAGAAATGTAAATTCCATACAACCAAAGAGACTCTCCGCAAATTGAAACTTTACCCGCGAGTGTACTTAGTGTAATACAAAAATAATTAGATTTGCAATGGAAAGTTTAAAGTGTGTAGCGCAGGGGTGTTGTCGACTTTGGTCGAATCCGCCGAACGTCGCTGTTGCTTTCGTCTCCTTCTGCTGCTGCTACTGGAGCGGTCTCGCCAAATAACAATGACAATTTAATGAGTGTTCTTGTGCCGGTGATGAAGTGTACCGACGCGCTAACGATTGTTCGAAAATTTTACCAACTTGAGAGATTTTCTTCCGTTTCTTTTTCTTCGCTCTTCTTTTACCGCTTATTCATCGTCTCTATTCTTTATATATTTCTTCCAGTTGACTCCACTTTATTCAAACGAAAAATTCAAAGTCTCTCTCACATTTTTCCCCTCTTTTTCACTTGTTCACTGTTCAGATCTTTGTTTCTTGCGTTGGGAAAATGTTAATCGTTGCAATTTGAATAAATGAGAATTGGTATTATTTAGCGAGTGCAAATTTATCATTAATCAACACTCGTATACGGAAAAATCGCTCCTTATCCGTTATTCGTGTGTAAGAGGAAATCCTACATTATTAATTTTAATCTAGTTGAAAGTCGGAGAGGAAGAAGATCTCTCTTTTTATTCCTTCTCAATTATAATGCCATTATTGTAATAGAAAGCTGATTTGAATTAAGCAACGTGGAAATTGTATAATACCAGCATTATTATTACTCCATATGCACATTGTAATTTTCCCCAGCTAAACCACTAGCAAAATTTAAGAATTCAACAGCGAGAAAAAATGCAAATAACGCCTAATTTAATCGTTAGCTTCAGTACGTATCTATATTAACATGCAAACCACTATTTTCCTTTCCCCTAACTAAAAAAAATAACAATTTACCATTCGCATATTAAGAAGCCACAATTAAAACGAGGACGTTCCAACCGAAAAGTAAATTCGATACTCGGGAGTTCGTTTCCTGCACGGTACCGGTAATAACGACGATGATGATGACGATAATGGTAATAAAAGCGGTAACATTTCAACGAACGCGACGCGTTTTAAAGGCCCCGGTAACTGTTCTAGGGTGACCGTTCCGGCAACGGACAGATACACAACTCTAACGGCTGATTAGCCCTCTGGGGGTCGGTAAATTTTCCGGCCCTCTGCCACCCCGAAAACCCTTTTTCCATGTTGGCAACTTTACACGCACGGACTATTAATATTCGTGTGTGCAAAAGACTATATTACGCAAATTATTCGAGTCTTACTTAATATTCTTACTTGCTTCATGCAAAATTGCGTTATCATTGGAAATATTATTATAATACGTTTGCTATTGTTTTATGATAATTGGATATTAATAAATTTATTCCTTACCGAAACGAGGTCGAAATATTGATTCGCAAGATCGAAATGTTTTAGAAATAAATGCAAATGAACGGGAAAGGAATAAGAAACGTCTTGCAGCATATAGAACAGAAGTCGTTCATCTCACATATAAATTACACGAGGGCGTCTGGATGTGGGGCGAGTTCGCCGGCTTCTTTCCACTTTTTTCTTTATTATTTCGTTTTTAATCTAATACGAAGTTTTGTATTGTGTTTCTGGGGCTGACTTTTTTCCTTATCTCGACGAATACGAGCGAGAAAGACACGGGACCGAGAGAGGAGAGGTCGCTTTATACGTATAGAATATTCCATGTGCCACGAAGATCGAGAATATTAAGATCATAAATACAGGGAAGAATCCGTGGATATATAATATTAGGTTATCAAACTTTTCCTATAACTTAAATTCCCGTATAGGGTTATATAATATGCCCTCGTACCTACGCCGCTGCTACTACTAGTGATGGTACCGAAGGCAATGGTAGTGAGCCAGTTAAAGGAAAGAAAATATTAAAATAGAAAATTCCTTTTTTGGATACGTTCTTCGTCCTTTTCACTCGCCAGTCGAATTTATGTTACACGAATGCAGCAAGATGCTTTTAATATGCAATACTTTATTGCGTTTAAATCATTTAAGCTTCTTCTTGCAAGCGCCCCAGCCACTTTCAGATGAGACTCGAAGATATGAGACGTATTATTTTCTCGCAACGAAATTTGCAAATTATTATCAGCGTCATGTTTTTCTCGTTTATTCAATTTTTAGTACTCAGGATCTGTTTTTGTCTCGCTTTGAACGTTTTCACATTTTCCCAATACGCCGTCATCCCATTTACGTCGTTCGTTGTTTACATAATGCGTTAAAACGGGCCAAATTACTCGTGTAATCGGAATCTTGGTGGAGTAATAATATTCACGTTCTTTCCCTTTTAACTTCTTCGACGAGAGAACGTCCCTCGGATTCCATCAAAACGATTTTTATTGATTGTAATAGAAAATGATCGCATGTGAAATGAATATGCCTTCAAAATAAGAGGAAATATTTGAATGTAATTCGATCCACGTCGATATAAATTTGATATTGGAGTCTATTCATATAATTTTCTTTTTCGTTCAATTAGAAACTTTTATGATGGAAATAAAGAACTATTGAAGTTAAAGAGACGGCGAGTAGTAGTTTAATTCCATCGATTCCTAATATCGTGTTACTAACGGGAGTCTTTCACGTTATTATTAAAGGAACAGGAGCCCTTTTCATATCTTGGATTTTTGTTTTGTCGTCGTTTCCTTACTTCCTGCAGGAATCTATTGTTGTTTACGCCCTTTTTTGTGTGTATTGTTTGGCTTTCTTCTTCATTCTTTCTGCGGTTAAATTACGACGCCATTCATTTTTACCACGTAATTTAACAGGGATTACTCCGTGTTTGTTTTGTATTGGAATGATGGATTTAAAATTTAAACGCCACCGATCCCTCGGAGTCTATTTTCGTTCGTTTGTGTGTTAGCACTTGGTTTTTATCTTAAAATAAACATGGGGAAAATTAAAATTTTGCAATAAGATATTGTTACAGTTTCCGCCGGTAAAAGGGCGTTTCAATTAAAAAGATAAAGAAAAAGAAAGAATGAGGTGGGTAGAACGAAAGGTACGAGTGAGATTGTTAATTATAATTAAAATGTACCCAGGCAATAATAACATTTGAACTTTTTAATAAATTAGAAAAGAATTTTTATTACAGAGGATATTAAAACGTTGAAAGCAAATTCGCTTCCTTAAACTCTCTGGAGTAGTACGACTTTTTTTTTCAGTGGCAGCATTTCCACATCGAACGTAGGAAATGCAAATTTGTTAGTTGCTACCTCCCATACTATGCAGCGTAATAATGAATATGGGCCACTTCGTTCCCTTCACCATTTCAAACTTTTTTTTGCGATTGCAATTGAAAGGAATCTTCTAATATTATTTCTCTCATTTTTTCCCTCCATTGTAAGGCTTCTTAATTAAAATTTCATTTGCATCTATGAAGTGCAACGACAACAACAACAACCGGCTTAACTAGAAAGAGAATTCTTCTTCTGTACTTTACGTTATAAACAAATTAAAAGCGAAAGAGGAAAAAATTAATTAAGTGGCGAGGAAGACTGAAATCCGTTGAATGTTCTCGCCTAAAATTCGTTTTGATGCGCGTCTCGTAAATTATTTTGCTTTCCTCATTCTATTTAGAAAAGGAATTCGTTTTGTTCGATAAACTTTTGTTGTGCACTAATTGAATGCAGATTTGTCGCGGTTAATTAGTCGTTTCGCAGAAATTCCGATTTGTATTGCATTGTGAAATATCGGAAATGCATTTAATAACGTTAGAGAGGAAACGGTATAATTAGGAATGGTTTTCATATTTAATAGAACGGTGTCGAAAAAGTTTCACACTCCTATTTATTCTTTCATGTTTTCTGAAGGCAGGGAAATTTTTGCGGAAAGTTTTAATAAAGTTTCTGATTATTTCGAAATTCTTTTTAATTAAAAAAATGTTGGCACTTGCTCTTGGTGTTTTATAAATAAATATATATTTTACAAACTAAATTTTGATTTGATATCCTGCCTAGAAATTTCGAGAGGCAAACAATTGTATTGTATTTATGATCGTTAATTCAATGTTGCAATATTCATACATTTCTATAGCGAAAATTGTTCATGTCTAATAGCGAATAAAATGATACTAATTAGTTAATATATTAAAAATTATAATTAATTAATTTTGAAATGGCTGTCAGGCAGGAATGATAATAGCATTGTTATGTGTAGGTTAGTAATGAATTTAACGTTATGATTTGAATATGTTGATGTAGTTTCATTGCTACGTTCATCATCTGATTAGTACAACCTCAAATCCATTTTACTCTCCAATTTTTGGTTTCATTCTATAATTACCACACTGATAAATATAAAGAGTCATTATAGTTTATAGGATGCATGTCTGCGTACGTTCGCATATACGAATAATTAGTGGTACGTTTAATATGGGATGCTATTTAATTAGCGTTTAATTAACTAATTATACTTAATAAACGTCAGTAGGAAGATGTGCGTTACAAGAGCAAAATGTAATTTTTTTCACACATTATTGAAGCAAATTTTTTATTTGGTACAACGTAATTTTATATTTAATTAACTTATAATTAACCACGCTGCTAAAAAAGTAGATGACGACGATGCAATTAATAACTGGAGGAGTGTTGCATTTCAAGGAATTGTTTTTTGCTTGTTTTTGGAATCGTGCTTAGCAGTACTCCAGTACAAATGGGAGTTTGCATATTCTTTTTTGCGAATAAAACCATAATTCTTTAGAATTAAATGACTAACTTCTTAAAAAGTAGGTAACGAAACGTATATAAGGCCACGATGTTATTGTTGGTAATATGAGCCTCATGTTCTTGTTGTTGTTACAAATGAGTTGTTTCATAAGCATGGAGAGAGAGAGAGAGAGAGGAGTTTTGAGCGAAGGCCCTAATAACGTCGTCGTTTTCAAGCAACAAGAAAAAAAGTTGGTTTCTGTAAACCGCACGATATGAAGACTAAACAACAAAATAAAGGCAAATAAGAAAATGTTGCTGATGTTGTTGCCTTTGCTTGTTATTATCATGGTGATGTATTATTACGATATATTTCTTTTTTTCGACGGCGAAAAAAATTATTTTTCCTTCCCTTAAACATGTACATATTTTTATACTATAAACAAATATAAAATATTATATATTTCCCATATTTTATTTGCACAAGTGTTTCAAACATTTTGTATTTTGTTTATAATAATAATTCATTTGCATTGCAAAGTAATATTATTATGGTTTTTATTTGCTAGCGAACTGTAAATATAAAAACGATTCAATTTGGTTGTATTCTATCTATTCTTTGTTCATAACTTTTTCTTCTTTTCTATTCCATCGTTTATGTTGCCTAAGTAGCGAGCGTCTTGGTTGCGAAGGAATTTTATTCTTATGTATGTATATGAAAAAATAATGCTTTACTTTACTGGAATTGTAGGAGGATATATAAAAAGGATGTTGTTACATTTTGTATGTGTGCGTACATGTATATTCTAGAATGATGCCTTTATAGAGGGCATAAAACGATGATGATGTCTTTACAAAAGTGCCGTTTCATATTTTCCTTTTTTTCCATTTTTTGTTTCGTGCTACGTATTTCTCTCATTGTAGGGCCGTACATATTTTCTGGTAAATATGAAATAGCAAATTGTGTTTTAATCAACTACATGTATTGTTATAAAAAGGTTTTTATACTGTACAATTTTATTTTTGTGGCAAAAAGTTCGTTTTTTATTTAACATCGTTCATTGGAATAATTTAATTAAGTCCAAATTAATGAATAATTTAAAAAATGGCATTCTATTGACAAAACATTGTTTTTAAACCAATAGTAGCTGTTGGATTATTTTTTGTATAATAAAGAGGATACAATATAATTTCAAATGGAATGAACAGATGTATTATTATTTTTTAATACAAACAGCCAAAAGAGTTTTATTTTTTGCAGTTGCATACATGTTAATATTATGATTATGTTCATACTGATGGTAATATTGCCCTGGCGTTCTTTTACGAGGCGGTATATTAGAAAAATGGGCTATATCTCAATAATGTTATAACGTAATTTTTGCAGTTTATTCCTTCATATATCCTTTAACATTCAAACTAGGACTGTTATTGTCCTCTGTGAGTATTTTTTTGGACAGAAATAATATTTTATTACATCATTCTCTTAGCGATAGTTGCAGATTTTATTATTATCGAAAATGAAGGAGATATTTCCATGAGTTTTCCACAAGAATAAACCTCAATATGATAATCAATTCCCACGATTATATGGTTCAGACAAGATTTTCCTAGTAATTCAGGGGTTTGTTTGATTTCTATTCCAAAAATATTTGAAATGATAATTGAGAATGAAAAACTCAGCACAACTTTCATACTTTTAACTATTAAATTATTATATTTTCAATTCAATTTTTTAACTTTTAAATTACACAAATAATGTTTAATGTTAGTTCTTTTAGTCGAATTTAACACTGGGTAATAGTAAGTTGTTATTTAATTCGCATGCATCATTAGGTTTATTTTAGCGTTGTTTTATTATGGTAATACTTTTGCTGCAAAAATAAACTTACATTACGTAATTCGGAATTTATAAATGAAAAAGTACAAATTCCAAGGAAACATTTTATAGCTTTCCACATCAAACGATTCGCTTTTCAGTTTATTATTTCTTTTCTTCTCTCTCGACTTTTATTTGACTTCTGTTTGAAATTCAACAGGATACAATCCTTTAAACAAAAAAAAAGCAACAACAAATGAGTTATTATCATGAAGGGGGAGTATTAAAAGATATAAATATTATGGTGATTTGAAAGAACAATACGTAGGTTCGGTTTTGAAATCGTTTGAAATTTTTCCCCTTTTAACTATTTACTTTAAAATGCGGTAAAAGATAAACAAATGATGGAATATTCATTGTGTTACAATTTATATTGCAACGAACGTAGCCAACCATAACGAAGTACTTAACGTTCTCATAAACTTTAAAACTTCCTTATTTAACATGTGTTTGCAGACATTGATTAGAAAATTATTTGCAGTGTATATATGCGATTCCCTTGTAACGAGAGCTGTGTGAGATTAAGAAATAACTTTCATTTTTTCCAACGTAGAGAAAAGAGAAAAGGAAATTTGTTTTGCATATATATGGAAATGCGCTTGTATCACGAGGAACAATTATAATGCTGCCTCCTGTTGTTATGAGGAATTGGGCAGTAAAAATTTTAATTAAAAACCCGTGGTCAAATTTCAAATGGTTCCCGAAGAAAACCATTATCTGATCTATCCAGCGTTAACAACGGCTCCCTTTCTCATAAACATTCTATGCCTCGTCTCTTCAATTTCCAGTTTTAAATGAAGAAGTTAATTAATTAATAGAAGAAAGGCTGAATTATCTTTCGTAAAAAATACCAAGTTCTTTCGTATTGTGTTACATATTCAACAATAAAATAGTGATGTAAACACGAGGGATCAGTGAATGTAATTTGGCTATTCTTATGACAAGTAATAAATTTCTTCCTTCTTTTTTGGTGTATCAGGGAAAGAACCATCTGCTACGATAATAAAGCATAATTAATAATGAAGACGTAAAATTTATAAAGGGTTATTGCTGCTAAAGGCCATCGCGTTTCATTTAAATTCAACTTATATCCTCGTCCTTTTTAGACAAAGTGTTACACTTTATAAAGATTCACGCGATACCGCTATTTCCATTCAAATGTCCCAATAGGAAAGGAATGAAAGACTGTAGGGATTGGGAGTTGATATGTGTTGCCGTTTGTTGTACGGAGGCAATTTTATTGCGTTTGACCGACGTTTCGTCTCTCTTTCTCCCCATATACGGTTGCATGTAAATGCGGTATAGGAAATGTACAGATAACTTTCAGTTATAAACACAAAACTTCATCCGTTATTATTACAGCCACATTTCGTTACGTTATCTTAAAAACAATGTCTTTGTTTTATTATCTGCACTGCAAAAAAGGGATGTCGTGGGAGGCCAACCAACCAACCCTTCCTTTATTTTGCAATCGTCCTTTTTGTCGCTCGTCCATCTCTTTTTCTTTGTTCCTTGCTCTTGGGCTTTGAAACGTTAATCACAAAATCAGTACGGAAAGCTGAAGGAAATAAAATAATATCAACTTAAACCAGTGTTATCCAACTTATTCTTATTTCGTGGCGTTTATGGAGCAATCGTATAATTATATGTGGGGATTTTACTTTCGCCTCCAGAGGTTTTCAGATTTTTTCCGAAAATGAAAATTGGTTGGATTTGATATAAAAAGAAAATACTTTTCGCGTACCTTAAAAGAGGGGAAAATGGAAATATGATTATTATTATTTCCCTCTTTGATCGTGTTTATTTGCGAACATATTAAAAGGAAAACTCTGCGTATTCCACCTAATGCCAAATGTTTTTTCCTTTCTCTCTCTCTCTCTCTCTCTCTGAAGTTCTTTCTATAATGGATATAAATCTAATGCTTTTTTTATTCAACCGCATCCCAACCGTACCACCATTTCTACTACGTACCGCCTTGACATTCATAACCGAACCGTAATGAATATTTAATCAAAAGAAAATGCGTTGAAATTCTAAATGCGTGTAACTGATTTGCGGATCTACTGGCATCAACTGACTAAAACCCATCTTAGTGAGTGAGTGGTCGGTTTCAGGATAACGACGATGATGTTGATGATAAAGAAGTAAGAGTAGTAGTTGCAAAAAAAAATTCCCTAAAACAGGACCGAAATAGCGAACTGAATTATTAATGATTCCAAATACGATTGAAGATCGACAGATAAAGGCGAGAGTATATACCGTTGATGAATTTTTTATCTTAAAGAACACGAAGAACAACTTCAAATATACACGAAATTGGTATGAACCGCGACGGTTTATTTATTTAGAAAAATGGTTTCCTCTTTAAACAGTGCAATAAACTAACAGGGAAATGTAATGCGTTTTAAAGAATTTCGCATAAATAAACGAGTGGAAAACCTTTCTTGATGCAATAAACAAAACTATGGTTTTAATTTTTTTGGAAATAGTACACGGAACTGCATTTATATTATTATCATATGCACTTTGCGAAAAAGTTCGGACGTTATAAACAGCGACGAGAAACGTTGCAGTGGTCAGAAGTTGGCAAGAAACTTTCGTCGTTAAAGTGTTGCATTATACCCATTGTAATGCGTTTCCTTCAGCTATCACGTAAGCTCATCAACTAAAGTAGTAAATTCGTGCAGAATATTTTTTATATTTACTACAAATAAACCGCAAAAATTCATGTTATAAACTTCCCAACGACAGAAATCCTTTTCGCGAATGCACTCTTATATTAGCGTAAGGAAGTTGTTGTTGAATTCGTTCATTATTTCCCTGGAAAGTCGGCAGTCACGTAAAGAATAAGAAGGTGCTAATGTCCTTCTGGTGCGTCTATATTTCTATTTGTCCCCGGCTCTTGTCTTTTTATTGTAGGAATTTTCGAGCGTCATCTAATCTTTTTTTTTGTCGGATAGTTCCACGACAAGCTGACGCGTCTCATTTTCGCGACACGGCCCCCTTACAAACTGGAGAGACGCGCAAAAAAAATAAAACCGGATAGGAATAAAGGGAGAAGAGTGGTAGGACCATCGTTCGAAATTATATACGTGTCCAGCATAATGAGAGCCGGAGCTTTTGAATAAGGATCTCTTCCTCTTCTTCAAATAAGTCCGAGGATAATTTCTTCTTTTGTATTTCGTCTCATCAAATTGGATTTTTTGGCGATGCATTTCGAATATCAAAAACCGACGACGATATTTTCTTTGATTTCTCCGTTTTGTTCTTATTTTATGTCGTGAATGTAATTATTTAATGAGAGACAAACATGGAGTGAGCGATATATACTTGACGCCACAAGAAAATTTGTTGTGTGTTCGGCAAACGTATATTTATCGAGCGCAAATATTAAAAGCGCAAACTTAAAGAAATTGAATAATAGCCACCAACCCCTGCTTATATATTTTATTTAGCCACTATTCTTCGCCCCTCTCTACCGTTACGACCATACTAACAACAAAGATTGAATGAAAAATGGGGTGGAAGTAGGTGTAGAAGCGAGGGGTTGTAAATATTCATAATACTTTCACCTTTTGCAATTTTTCGACGGTGTCGATATCATCAGGCAAAAGCCTTCGGGGTGCTTTTCGCGAGACCTAAATTCTTATTAACGGGGACCGTGTCTTCTTGTTTTTTTTTTATGTTAATATGTTGGGGATTATTGCAAAAAGAAAACATAAAACGAGGGAGATTTTAGGGAAAAATTATATTAGAAAGGAAATGTGCTCCCAATTTCTACTTTTCCTTTTTTTGTCGGATAATGACGTCTCAAATGTGTACTTCGAGATTTACTCCCATTTTCCCTCTCTCTTTCTCTCTATAATTCTCTATGCAGCCCCGGTCTGCTCTACACGTCGTTACTGTTACATTAACATTATTAAACTTTATTAGTTTAATTATTTCCTACGTATAATTATAAAAGTTAACGTTAGATGTGTACGTCTCTCTCTCTTTCTATTACACATTCCATCCTTCTTTCATCACAGACAATAACGTTTCTATTAACATTATGCAGACATAATTGAATTTTATCTTGTAATTGAAACCGTAACACGAACATTACAACGGAATTCTGCTGCGTTTCTCTTCACAATATTTCTCTTTTCGTTTCATCTCATCTTCGTTTCCACTTTTTTCCCCGTCGTTTTTCTTGCGCCATCCAGAATCTGGAACTCGTTATATCCGAAACGCGTCACCGATAAAAATCCCTGTACTCCATCTTCTTTAAAATATCGAACTGATCGCGAACGCCGCTCTTACGATTTTTCTTCTTTTAGGCCGCAGTGGAGGAAGTAACGTTTATTGGAATTTCATGATGATTCACCTTTTTCTTCTGCGCTCTTCACGAACAGCTACTCCATTTAGATACGGGCTATAACTAACCAAAATAATTTTTTTTCTCGTATAGTTTGCAGAAGGTTGCATTTATCCATCACAATCCGCGATTTACCATTATTATCATCGTTGAAATTGTGTGCCGTTTAAAAGAGGGCGGCAATGTAATGCCTTTTGCACCGAAGCCATAAACAAAGAGCAAAGTTTGCCAATTATTCATGTTTATATGGCGTAAATAATCTTACGCACGGTCGTTTTAACAACAAATTAGTAACACCTGCTAGTTTGCAAAGTGAGTTGTCGGCTTAATTAAAGGGAGAGTACGTGATCCATATTAATGTGGACGTTTCATGCGATGTTTTTCTCGACAAGAGCAGCGAGAAAAATTCTAAATGATTCGGTTTTATTTACGCCGTTTATAAACGAAAGAGATTAATGAACTAAACGTTTTTTTATTATGTTCGACTAGAGTTTTCTCTAGTGTACAGAAGGAAAAAAAAAGGATAGACAAAGGATTTCCTATTAAAAAGTGTACATCAATGGGAAACCTTTAGAGAAAAGAATGTGCGATTCACTGGGGCGCCAGGATTCTGTAAATAGAATAGCCGACGCTACATATGAAACTTTCCGCTTTTCTTTTTGCTCGCAGTCAGTCTGTGCAGCTCCGACTCTTCGAATCGTTGTGGGAAATGTTTCGTTGTAAGCGACGGACAGTAACAGCGATTGGTAAGAGAGACACGGATGGTTAGGTCGACGTATAGACGGTGTATGTGCTTTAAAGTGCTTTCTGAAAAGGATAAAGCTGCATGATTCGAATAACACTTAGCAGAGCGTATGGGCAGAAGAAGAAGAAGCGAGATGCGAATAAATACAGAGCGGAGAGAAAGATGTTATAATATTAAGGTTGAGATACAAGCGACCGGTTATCGTACCACATTAAGGGACTTGTACGTTCTCAAAGGATTAAGGATAACCGCAGAAATCGTCTTGTAAATTGCTGACCTTCTGTTCAATATGACTCGCATTGATAGTTCCGTTATATTGTTTCTCTCTTTCTAATACATTATTTTATTTAGTCACGCAACGCAACGCAATATAATACTAATTCAATTTGCAATTTATTCCATCTGGTTCCCATTCGGTTCTACTGACATTTATATCTTTCAATAACAGCAGCAGCAGCCGTAGAAGAAGCAATATCCCGTCTTCGCTCAAGACTGTTAGTTCAGACTCTTATGAGATTAATTAAGAATTCCGGTTAAACGTTTGTTGTTAAAGAGTGGTCGGTATCTTTCTCCCTTTAGCCCCGCTTCTTTCATTTCCCATTATTTATTATATTTTTAAACGCTCCGATTAAAAAGCTTTAAGAAATTAGCCTCTTAATTAACCAAAAGGAAGTTGCATTATTATTTAATTTAATTCCCTTGTCTATCTTATCTCGAGTCGAGACCGGGATTTCTACTTTATTTATAGATAAGCCTTTATATTCTAAATCCTTTCAGTTGCGGGGGGTTCGAGCAACTGTGAAATTCATAAAGAAAAATATGTAGTACGACATCCTCTTAGCGATATAATACCGATGGTTGCGCTATCGGTGATTTTCTTTTTCTTCTCTAAAGTTTCTTATTATTTTCTATTACAGCAAGTAAAAACTAAAAAAATTTGGTTGTTATTAAAAAGAGGACAAAGCAACATATAATAAACGGAGAAGGATATTTTCCTCGGTAGACACTCGAACGTTATAGAGATGCAAGTTTTTATTGTCATTTTCTTCTTTGCCTTTCGACGGAAATAAAATTGTTTTATAACCGCAAAAGCGTATAGGAACGTTCCGTTCGGTTTAGAAATAGGATTCCCAAACGTACCGAATGCGGTTATTAATATTTGTTCTTCGTTCGAAGTCTTTCCTCATATCATCACGTTCTATACATTTTTATTATTCCGACCAAGCAACTTTTGATGTTGTTTATTTTAATATTTTTTATATGTAGTTTATTGGAAAATAAGCGCAAAATCCATTTCGAACTGTCGCTCTTTTGTTGTTGATCTATACGATCTCTATGGTTGAAAGAGATTACGATTATACGTCAAAGAAGAATAAATGAAATGTTGTGACAAGTTGGATCCAGCGTTTAGCATTAACTAATATTAGGACATGCACGATTAGATGGTTGTCGGCGAGTGACCAAGAGCGATAAGAGAGACGACGTTCAAAAGTTGGCGTTAACATATTACACCGCACCGGTCTAAACAGTTAATCATCATCATCATTATTTGGGTTTCCACTTCTTTTTACTGGACGTCATATCATATATAAACATTCGCTTGATACGTTATATCAACAATAAGAAACTAACTTTCCGTTCTCTATCCGATACCGAAAATAAACCCGAAACAGTTTGATATTTCATCCGTGAAATCCGAAATCACTCTTAAATTTATAGCCGAACAATTCATCATAAATTTCGCAATGTTGCTACTACTTTATTGTGTTTGGGGATTTTTCGCTATAAATTTAAAACGCCGAATTTCCCTTTCAGCGAGGGCGTTCGCTCTTCACCCTCGATCGAACCGGTGCGACGTACATCATCAATAGAAACAGATTCATTTTAAATTTGGTATTCGTTGGCATAACAATATCTTTAATAAAACCGAACGGATATAAAAGAATGTTTGAATAGACAACATCCCCCGGCGCATCCACCAAACACGCACCCGCATTATTATCCGTTATTACGGAGTCTAACGCGAACTGTCGCCAAGAATAAATCCCGTTTCGCAATCAAATTACAGCGTACGTTTCATTGATATAATGTAATGTAGTTAGTCCAGCTTTATGTCTATTAATTTGATGATATTTCAGTACATGGGTCCAGTTTTTGGACGGGTGGCGACAGGGTTGATGACACGATTACACGTGCTGCCGTCGTCTAGTTTCTAATGTTTTGAAAAGGCTTCACCACCATCGCTTCTACCATTATGGCGAAATGTTCAGAGGTTGCAGGGGATGGGAGCGAAACGTGGGAAGAGGGATTGCACGGGATAGGTGACGAGGGTGCATAAAAATGTTGCCCCCAAAACGTGGACAGAATGAATTATGAGATTGCGCCCTGCTGCAGCCTATACATTGTACCCAATGCAAGTTGTCAACGTTTTTGGCACGAAATTTATATCACGATTTCATTTCACGAGCAACTTTATTTCTCTTCGTCTTCATCTCGCCAGCTTATAGGCAAATTTAAATTGAAGTTATTTAATATTTAAAACGTTAAGACGAAGGAAAAAGTGGCGGGCGAAAAGGAGAAATATAACGCTCTAATTTCGTTAACGTAATCAATCGAGTTAAGAAGGCAATTTTTGTCGAAAATGAATTTTAAAGGAAAAAATAAGTGAAATTATTTAATTTCATTTAGGATTTAATTGTGCGAAATTCAAACGAGAATTTATCGAGGGGAAATATTTGCCGACCGAAAAATAGCGAAGATATTATTACCCGAATTAAGCGAAAGTTTGAAATTAAATTCTCCCGTTATTTTCATCGTCTTCTTCTTCTTCTACCATTTCTCCATGTTTTTTTTGCGTTCGGTGCCCGTAGGAAAAGTTTTTATTAAACGAATTGAAATTGAGGATATTTATTATAACACTGGCGAAATAACCATATCTATATTTGGGAAAATTTACATTAGAATGTCTCTACTTTAATAATGAAAATTCTTTTCGTTTATACGTTTATTATATTCCTCTCTCATTATCATCATCATTTCTCTCTACCTAACCCTTGCGTTATTAATTTTTTAACATACGAATGAGGGGACGAAGCTGAAAAATTATTTAAACAGCTCGGGGCCCATTTCGTGCTGTGTTTCACTAATTATTTCTAAGTGCTGCCGGTATTTTTAAAGTGCATCTCGCGAAAAAACAAATTAATTAATGGCAAAACATTCTCCGGATGCACCATCATTGCTACTTTTTTTATATCACTTTATGCAAACATTTCATTATTCCAATACCAAAATGATTACTTCATATTTATCATCCATCATCATTCGTGGATTATTTATCCTACATCCATATAAAATATTTTTATTATTCGCTTTTGTTCTGCGCAATTAAAGAATAACGTTTCATGTTTGTAGTTATTGGAAAAAATTGCAACTTTTTTGCAATATATACAATAATGGCGAAATGAAAGCAATATTTAAACAAAAATAACATAGGATTCTTTTGTTATTATACCACCATACAAAAAATAACTCGTTTTTTTCCATTTCTCTTCGCATACAGTTTCTTTCTATATTTTCAATATACATTATTGGCCCAAGAGATTTTCGACCAAATAATATCAGAAATTTCTTGTTACAACTTTACCAAGAGAAAGAAGTTCAACCCCTACTGCTATCTTCGATATCATCGTCTCTTCTTCTGGTTCGTCGTTCCGGAACTATAACCAAGCTCGTGGCAATAGAACGAAACGAAAAGAAAAAAAACTGGCAATGTTCGCAGTCAAAGGCCTTTTATAAAACTCTCAATTGAAATGATAATACATCAATCATTCATTCAAAATTCGTTAGTCAAACTGCATTATAAATGGACGAGTAAACGACACGCTTTGTTTGACGTATCCGCTTTTTCGACGTTACGCAATCAACAATTTTTTTGTGTGTCTGTTCGTTCGCTGAATTATTTCCGACCAGAATTTGATTTCGCGCTAATTGAAATTGTGAGGGGAAGAACGCAACTAAATGATTATTTGCTGAAAAATATCAATTTGATAGCGTTCGCATCGTTATGTATTAAGATTGCTGTCTGGTCGTATTTAGGAGAAAACAAAATTCCACTTGATGTTGATGAATGTTTAAAGAAATCCCGAGGAAAAATCCACTAGCGCAACTATTAACGTGGTATTAAGGAGGATTACGGTTGATGGAATAAAGGAGAGAAGCGAAAAGGAAACACCGAACATTTTCCTGGTGTGTTATAAGTGTGAGTGGGAACGACGATAATTTTCGCAGTTTTCGAGTAAAATGCTTCTTGCTGAATCGCAAATATAATACTTATATATGAATATAGTACGTCTATGCAAAACTCTTGATGTTGGCAATGTTGGCGGTGGGGTAGTAACTTTTAATAAAGCCAAGTCTTTATATTATATAATACAAGCACACATAAACCGAAAAGCATAATGAGGAGCCACGTCTCCACATTATACACATCCTCACACAGAGAACGTGTTTTCTTCTTCGTTTGAACCATCAGGAAGTGCTTTTAACGCGCGCATCTCCTGCTGTAATACGTTAAATGTGATTTACGTGTTTCGGGCCTTATTGTTGACTGCGATGACGACGCGGTGCCGCCAGTTTAATTATTTTTCGGGCGAATCGAATTAGCATCAAAACGATTCGAACATCTAATTATATTGTTAAAACCCGGAATCAAAATGACTAAGCGATACTACCTTCCTCAGAAGAAAAGAAATTTCGTTTTGAACGAAGAAAGCGAGCAAAATGTGATTGGGGAACAGACTAAACGGAATTATAATCTAAAAATAATAAAAGCCATTAAATCAGCTAAATCCGGCCAATAAATATTCCGTCCGGAGGGTTGCTTATCTTTAACACCGGATCGAAGAATGTATAGAAGCATGCAAAACGAATACAAGAGTAAAAAATGATCGCAAAATATATAGGTGCACGAGGCCAAGATAGGGAAATCGGGAAAAAGCGAGCGCAAGGGGCGAATGTATTGTGAAAGTGAACAAGTTTCGACGGGGTGCAAAAGGAATCCAAAAAAAAATAAAAATAAAAATGAACGGCGAGCGGGCGCAGATGTGCCTCAGGTAATTGTACATTGGTGCGCCCTTCAACAATAGACATCTGAATTATGCAATGCTGTTGTTGCTGCCGTGCAACCGTGATAATAAGATGAAGAAAAAGAACGCGACGGAGATTTCGCAGACTTTATCGGTCTCAACGGGTGACGACGACGAGTGCCTCGAAGTCGGATTCGTTAAAGATTAAAAACGCGCGGCGGATTAACTTCTTACGTACAAAGAGAGAAATGCGGAAAGTCGTGCAATAAATTTGAGCGACGTTGAAAGGGCCCCGAATAGTAATCGCAAACGAATTCGGGAAAATATGCGTTCTGTTTGTAATAGATTTATGACGACCGAAAGAGGAGAGATACCGTTCTATGGATATGAATGTTGAATGAAGGCATACGGGCAAAATTGCATTATTTGGTTTTGACGTTCCTCCGCTTATTTACGTTTCTAACGGACGAAAACGGGCATTTGCATGGATTGTAGTAAAATGTTTAGCCTTTTTCTAAATTAAATGTTAAACGGATGAGCCGTAAATTAATTTATTTATAGGAACATTTGATTGGCATGGACATTAATTTTTTTTTCGCGGAAGAGAAGAACGAACGAAAGGATAATTGACGAGGAATTGAATTTTTACCTCGTGCTTTTCGGCAAATGGATTGAACCGAAACAATGTGTATAATAAATTCGATACGTTGAAATGCAACGATATGGAAATTTTATCTTGTTACACATAATTTTTTTCCATTTCTCTCTCATTCCACGATTATTTCTTTGCATGAAATTTGGAACGTAACCTCTAATAATGTAATATTTCTTTTATGGATAATAAAATTTCCATTTTTCTTTTGGCCATCTCCTTCGTTTCTTCGTTACGGTTTACGTTTTATTTAATATTGATGATCTAGTTATAAATGACTAAATAATTGAAAGAAAAGGAATGGAATGGAAAGAAGGAATACAAAATTGGAGTGAAAAACCTTACCAGATAATAAAATTATAAACAACTACGCGATGAAGAAGAAAAAAACTGAGCGAATAGTGAATAAAAAAGGGGAAAAAAAAGAGACAAATTTTATGAATTATTAACAAGTTAGCAACTTGATGAAACTTCCCTTCGTTTTATTACAGAATGCCGGTTGTTTGAGCTCGCTAATGCCGAGGTGAACAAATTTCAGCAAATTTGTTTCGCTCTATTTTTTCTTCTTCCATATTCTACTCTCTTTTCTGCCAAGACATAAATAAATATTCTGCGAGAAAAGGGGCGTAGCAAAAAAAGAAAATGGGCAAAACGAAATTTTTATCGACAAGATTTACGAAGTTTATTAGTGGCATCATTTGTATGTTTCCCCAGTTTTAAAGCATTATTCTTCATCCTCCTCGTTTATTATGTTCCGTAGCGCTTCTTTTGCTCATCCTTACAGAAACTCAAACATATTTCTTCCCCGTTCTCGTATTTTTGCTTTCACTAATGTTTACCCAAACATTATTAAAACGATGGCTTCTTTAATATATTTATTCGAAATAATTAATTAATTGAATAAAATTTAATAAAGTTTATTTTCAAGTACGAAAAACAAATTTCATCCTTTGTTAATTAACTTTATAAAATAAATTTTATTTAGTAGATACTAATTCTTATCTTGGCAAGCAAAGAATGAGCCAACGAGCGAGTAGAACGAAATTGCCTTTTGAAAACGACTTTCTTTTGGCAAATATTAGAAAGAATGTGTTCGTAAAATTTTAATTAATATTAATTGCGATAAAAGTGGCACATATAGGTTAGCTATGCACGTGTTTTTAGTAATAATTGAGAAAAAGAGGCCCAATTTATACGTTTAAATTACTATAATAAATTTTAATTCCTCTCAAGAACAACAAAAAAGTGTAGAATAGAATTGTTACAATAGAACAAACATGGAAGAAAAGAAAATAGAACCCAAATAAACCCGTGGAATGTTAATTGAACATGAGAAAGAAACGCTCCATCTATCTCTCAGTGTATGTGTGTGTGGTAGCAACAGTATAATGGAATACGTTCAAAGCAAATCAAACTTTGAAATAATGCTAATAAAAAAAGGAGGACGAAACTTTTTTACGGTTACACACAAAATTTAATCCCATCATCCGTTCCATTATTATCTTTACTTATATCTCAACAAAAAATCCTTTTTCCTCCTTTTACATTGGCAATTTACATTTCGAAATAATGACAAGGGGAAAAAGTAATTCCCCCCTTTTTTTTTTCACAAAACTTTGTTTTATTATATCTTGCGGTAATCTATTTCGAAATTTGAAGTTTCTACTTCTTTCCGAAACAAATATTATCGGCACTGCTTCATATTCAACTTCAAGAAAGAACGGTGGAGAGAGTTTTTCTTTTAATGAAAAGGAAAAGTTTCGTATTCGTTAAAAAGTTCAATCGTTTCCTCTTCTTTCCATTCTAACACACATACAGACAAACTATTTCCTTCCGTTTCGTCAACGTCTTAAACATTGAAAATATATTTAAACTAATTTAAAATTGAAGGTAACGTTTAATATATATGAAGAAGTAGAAAATTGAATTTAAATATTTTAAAACTCATTTAAATTACAAACAAAATAAAAATCAATACATTCGTATTAGATATGCAGCATAGAGAATAAACATCAATATTCTCTCTTCATCGGAATGTGCTTTTTCTTCGGGATATTTAAGATTATTAGCATATATGCTGATGGAGCGAAGAAAACGTGGAAATTGCTATATATGAAAAAAGAAGGAGAGGAATAAACCACTTTTTTAATACTTGACATCAAAATTCAAATCGTCAAGTCGTTTATTTTTCAAAAGAAAATTTACGCTTAAGAGTACAGCGGTTCAAAGTATTATTTATTATTATTAATAATATAAATAATGCAATTTATTTTGGTCGTCCTTTCCGCTCACTTTTCGTCTTCTTGTATTACATTTTTTTAGGAGGATGAATATAATTTTTCATCCTTAGACTAAACCTCACGTAAGGAGACAAATTGGTGGAGGTGACTTCTCTTCGAATCCATCAAAATGCCCTACAAAAAATAAAGAAAAGCGTTCTCTTATCTCTTATATCCCATGAATATCAACAGTTATTAGCAACGGAAAGAAGATACGATTTGATTATTAACAGTAATATCAATTAAGCCAAAAATAGTTTGATAATTTTAATTGGTTACGCCTAACGCTCGAATTAATTTAATTGCTTATTCGATAAGTATTTAAAGTGTTTCGAAAATTAAATAGTTTAACACTGGTAATGATAATAAGTATCATCAGTACGTATAGATAAATAGATATAACCTGATACGTATGGGAAAACTACAACAAGAAACTAATTTAATTTCCTTTTTGAGTTTAATGTTGCAGTGTAAATTTGTTTCATTAAACTAATGGCAAAATAAGATGAAAACGGACAATCCTGTTTGCGGATAGTACGTAGAAAAGTTTCTGCGAATGTTAATCTAATTATAGAAAATTTTGCAAAAAAAAAGCTTAACAAATAAACACGAGCGCAAGGAAAGTTGAGTTAATTTAATTGACATGCAAGAAAATTTTCGAAATTCGTGAAACATTTTCTAATTTCCTTTTATCTAATAGATTCCTCCATCTATTATTACCACTATCTCGATAGTTCCCATCAACATAACGATCAAAACTTTATTAATGCAGTACGTAATCGTTTAAGTTGAATTGAATCAGTTCTACACATTTTAGATTTCCGCTTGTAACGTTCAATAAAAGTTTTACAGCGGTAATAAGTTCCGTCTAAAAAAATTACTTTTTGTTTTGTCGTTGCCTTTCCATTATTTTATATCATACAAGCATTCGTTTTGAGACTTTATTCGCCGAAGACCGCAAAATAAAAGAGATAAAACCCTTTGGCAATTTTTAGTTTGTGGCTCTAATACAAAATATTAAAATAACAAAAAAAGCCGAACAGAAAGAGGCACCATTTAAAATAACCGGAAAAAAGTGGCCGAATATGGACCTAAAGCAATCCTCGTGTTTCTCCGCTCACTTTTTATTCGGTCGTTTTTCCAAATCTTCTTAGCTTTCCATATATGTGCAATGCTTGCAAGAAAAAAAGAGAAATGATATATGAGGGTAAATATTGAAAGAAGAAAAATCGTACAAAAAAAAACGCTGGGCAAAAAGTCATAGTAGATGGTTATATTTCCGTTTTGACGTATTCATATCATTTTATATTAAACTGCCCTCGAATGCTACGTTTTCCGTGTTATTCCGAACGTAAAGGAATCCTAACTATAACCATACACATTATATTAAATAATATAATTCATTTATTGTGCAATAGGAAAGCTTAAAGTGTCAAGAAAATAAAGAAGAACGGCACAATTCATGCGAAACACACTCAAAACACGATCCGGCTGCTGACCTTCTTGTACCATCTTTTTCTTATCCATTAGAACAAAGAGAAAACATCTCTTTTATTGTTTTTTCGTCTTCTTTTGGGTCGGTATGTGCGAATACAATTCTATATTATTATTATTAGCTTATCCGTGCTGATGTTCGTGCGGTTGTTTTCCATTTCGCACCCTACACGAAAACTTTGTGAAGACTTTACGACGATGGTGTTCTATATACGTCGTCCCTTACGTTTTACGTCTATATTGAATTATACTGACCCTTAGAATATTCGTCCCTTCTAACCTCCTTCCACTTGCTCATCCACTTCGTCCTTTTGCCACCATCATATTACCAGATATACAAGCAACAAGATTGTTTTGGTCCCTTCGATACGTACTCGAATTCCACTTTCAAAACAAAAACAACTTAATTTCAATAATAAGTACGTACCTTCGAGCCGCCGCCGCCACCACCATCACGACTGATTTCCATCATCTTCAGAGGATGAGTGCATGTGGGTGTGTGAGTAGTCGGCGTTTACCACGCGAATTATTATAGTTTTCAAAGTTCAGTTTACATGGAAATTAGCTAATTCATACAGCTACGAGTGGTACAGTGTTTAGATAATTGCTTCCAGTTTCGGCACATTCGAAGGGTATAAATTTAATTTACGTTCAAAACTAGGCGGCAACATACGAATTCTATTTATGTCTGTATTACTTTAAATAAAGTCATAATTCATTCGCGAGCGTAAGTATGGTTATGTGTGTTTGTGTATTTCATATGTGTAGGATAATGTCATGTGCAGAATCCATATAAATGCAGCGATCGAGACAATAACAATTATTCTTGTGTTTCGTTTCGATGCGCGTTAACACACAACAACTAGCGGCGCGAACGCCTTAATTGATTGAGCTCATTAAGAAGAAGCCTCATTATTCACTTCCGCCCATACGTCGTCGGAACCGAACTAAATGATTAATCGATCGCGAATATGCTCGAGCATTATCAAAATCAAACTTTTAGCCTAGTAGTTTCGGGGCAAATTGAAAAGTTTTCAACTTTTACAAACTGATTTTGGTGGATGCGCCGGGCAAATTGATTTTTATACGAACTTTACAACAAGTGTTCTTTTAGTGAATGGAACGGTTATTATTATGTCGAAAATTAAATATCATTCGAATGTTTTTTTTTACGTCAAATTCAAATTTCGTTACAATGCAAATCGTTTAGCTTCAATCGACGGCTCTTCACTGACGAAGCTACAAAACGCGAGTTTCCGACGAGCGAGCGAGAGTTCTGTTGTTTGATGCGGAAAAATTCACTTCAAATTCATAATATCCACAGCTGATTATTATCCCTGAATTATTCATGCGGCAATTTGCGTTCCAGCCGTCGCATTTTATTTACCATACACGTTATATAGCTTCAATTTAAATACGCGAACCGACGTGGAGGCACGACGACGACGATAAACGTACCCAGACACCTACCGAAACCGACAACAACAACAACAACGGCAACATCGGCTGTAAAAAATAATAAAACTAGACACAAAACGCACGTATAAGCTCAAACGTGCGTGCGTGACAAAAAATGAGCGCCGAATTCTTTGTTTAGTTTTTTTTTTCTCCGGTTTTTCATCCACCGTATTGCAATTTATCATTTGTATCATAACTTTTTAAGAGTTCGCTTATGATCAATTGGCTACGTTACTATCTATTTAATCTAATAAATAAAGGGTCAGTCTTAGTGTGTAAACTAGCGGATAATAGTTGCGAACGAAAACGAAGGGAAAAATTTGCATCTCTTCGCTCAGAAGAATTATAATTTTAACAGTACGTTTTACCTTTATATTTGCCTTCATATCGGAGATGGCAATTTATTATGAAACTCGCCACGCGGCTTATCCACCCATCTGTAACTTCTTCGTTGGAAGCGTAAACGAAGAAGGGAAAACTGCCAGCATCTCGTCGAAACGAAAACACACAAAGACGTCCCTCACGTTTCGCTTTGTTTCTCTTTCTTTGCCCTTTATTATCTTTCATCTCTTACTTCCTCTCATTCATCTCTCCTTCATCCTTAACCTCGTTCGAGTACGTTCCAAAAGACCTCCCTATATTTTATGTGATTGCTTTTCGTCTCCATCACCGTCCTCTCTTGCTTTTCTGCGCTGTGTTACTTTCTTAATTGACGAAGGAAACGATGTGGCACGCAAACAAAATTTATAATTTATCGAAGGAACGGAAGAAAAGGTAGAATAATAAAAATAGGTAAGCCATCAATTTCCTTATCAACTTTGCCCAGGTTTTTCTGCTCTTTTTTAATCTTCTACCATCACATAAGTGTTACTATTTAATTATCGATGCTCGGTTTGCAAATACACATCTAACTGAATCAATTCGCAAAAGAGAACAAAAATTCTTCACGGCTTGTATCGTTTTAAAGGATTGTATTGTCATTGTTGTTGTCCTTTGTTAATGTAAAATGAAAGAGAGAAGAATTAAAGAGGAAGGGTGCGTCCTTGGCTATTAACATCACTTGTCACGAATAAGTCGGATTCTATTAAGCGTGCAAGACAAGATTAGTAGCGACGTTGCGTAGATTTACTTGATTACGATTTCAAATGGAATTTCCAGTTCTGTGCACTTATTATTTTTTTAACGTACGTATAGAGGGAGATAAAGATATTATTCGACCATAAAAAGCTTTTTTTTAAGGAAAGTGGGCCAGAAATGAAAGGGAAAATATGAGAGAAAAACCGTTTTTTTTGTTCGTGCAAATCCCAACCTAATTGCATGTAAAAAAATTAATGTTCTTGCGTTCTAAATACGAATTTGTGCGTGCGGTGGGGTTGTTTGTTTCAAGGGTAGAGAGTGGATTTTTTTTTCATGTGCACTTTTTCCTGTAGATGGATTTGATAAAGCTTTTGGTCTAAATCGAACAATGTCGTGTACCCATATAAGCTTGATATTTTTTTGGAAAAGCTACTAAAAAAGGTTTTTTTGCCATATTAAAATAAATTATTTTAATAGCCGTCGTGCTATTAGAATAATGAAATTGAAATTGGGAAGAAATGATTTAGTGATCGTTAAGGAATTAATTTTTGTTAACAGGAAATTAATTTTACCAAACGGATTGGAACCCGGCGTAGCAAAAAAAAAATTTTTTTTTGGCGGAGGAAGTGAAAAATGCCTGCGAATTTTTAATGCCGGCAATCAGTTTGTTAATCGTTCGTATCGATCCCTACATTGAAAAAAGAGGTTGGCCTGTGCCAATGCTTGGTGATGATAAAGTCTCCTTTAAAATTATTGCATTATTTAAAAAAAAAAAGGAAATAAAAAGACGCGAAAGCAGAGGAAAAGGGAATGAATTTTTAAAAGCTTCATTTTATTGAAGATTAAATTTAATAACTAAATTATTATGCAAAGAACATTCCGTACTTACTTTCGTTCCTTTTGTTTTAACGAAAGAAAAATCGTTTCCATTTATAACGATTTCTGATTTTCCATTATGCATTTCTGCTTTTCCGTTAGATAGGAATTTATGCTAGAATCTCACACATTTACACTATTTTCTTGTTTATTTATTTATATCTTCGAAATGGTGGATATGTTCAAATTTCCATAACATCTCGCTACGAAAATAAGTCTGCAGACGTTCCTCGTTTAGTTTGTTTCCAATATTTTTTATTATTGTTATTTTCTAAATTTCCATCTACCCTCGATACTATTTTTCGATTTGGGGAATAGGGCATTCGTTTTTCCCGTTGACTAAGCGTAAATACTTGATTTTTTCTTCGGAATGTTGTGTAAAGATTTCTTATATTTTTCCATTTACAAAAAGATTTCTTCTTGCTTTCTGCTTTTACTTAAAGAAATAGTACAAAAAATAAATTTTCATTCGGACTATATATTGAACAAATAATTAATTAAAACGAAACAAGAAGCTAACAATTTTTCATTAAAAAGTGGAATTAATATAGAACTTTTTTGCACGAAAAAAAAAATAGCATGAAACTCATCGAACGTTCTATATTGATGTTGAGGTTTCAATTTGTGTTTCCTAGATTTATAACTTTTATTACGTCTAAAGGCACGTGTGCTAAATTAAATTTTGCAAGTGATACAGACTGCAAAAAAGTAGACGATCATGTATCATAAGCGGTATTCGTTTCATTACAAAGTAGAACAAAACAATTTGCGATATTGATCAATACACGATAAAAGAATTTTTGAGAGAGAAAGAGTACGCAAATTGCGAATACCTTCGCCGCTCCTTTCCCCCATCTAGAAATTAGTTGGTTAGAAAATGTTAATCCTCTTTGTAAACGCTTACACAACACTAAAGTTTATCGCGCCGTATTGCACCCTTCTTGTAACAACAGCAAGATTCTTTTAAAACCATCAACAGAAAATCTTCTTCCAACATCGTGCTCGGTTCCTTTTGCAACGGAAACAAAAAAACTAAATCGCGTGCGGCATTATCCAACAACATTATTACTAGAAGCCATTTGAGATAAGTAATAAATTGTTAAATTTGACAAGGGAAACATTTCAATAATTCAAATCTTACGGACATAAATAAAGACACCGATACGGCGTGTATACAGACATTTTTATGTGTACCAACAACATTAATATTTTCTGCAAAGATTTTTTTCGTTCTTTCTTTTGGCCCTTTTCATGCGCATACTTTTAACCAAGGGATAGCAGGAAAGCAAGGAAAGAGTGAAGCCAACTTTCTCGACCATTATGTTGTAAAGTTAACCTGTGCATTCACTTGATTTAATAATTTCCAAACAAGGAAAACGAACAGTATGGCAAAGCAAAACTAATAATAATAAAAATGTGTAACATTATTATTAAAAGTATAACGCTCGAATGGGTTTTGTGCAAATAAAACGTACTCTATTTTTATTGTAATTCGCCAAAATTATTTTTATCCGCAGCGGCGATCGATTATTTAACACTTTCCGGCTGATTTTCATTAAACCTCTCTCTCTCTCATTTTCTACGTAACGATTGAATAAAGATAGTCTCTTATTCGACCGGCTTGAGGCGTTCGCAAAAAAAATGAGAAAAAGTGCACGTAATTGGATTTAGCGAGAAGTCGTCGAAAGTATATTTGCCCGTTTAACAGCGAGTAAAATTGCAATCGTAAGTGGATGCCACGGCACGATATTTATCGTCGGGGATGATTTATAATCTAATTTAGTTGAAAACGGCGGAAAACGGATAAAAATTATATGTCTCCTTAATGATGGAGCAAATAATACGATTTTCGCGATATATTAATAACGGCAAGAAAGGTGAACATATTTAAAACAAACGCATAGATGCGAATCAGATGTGAAGCGAGTCGCAGAAAAACTCCTGTTTTTTAAAGGGCTTAAGGTTTTCCTCGGTTAGCGGGAAGCCAAATGGGTAGATATAAGCGGGGAAATGGAGAGAATTAGTGAAGAGAACGATTCGGTAAATCCGATCTTATTTAGTGTAATCGTAGTTAATCTTCCGTTCTTTTTTTTGTGCGTCTTCAATTTCTTTCTCCGCAGAAAGAGGATGGAAATGTGTCAAAGTAGAGAGACATTCCGGAAGCTCATTACGAACTCGTTTCTATATTTTCACGTTATCAAAAGAATAACGAATTAATTCGGATTCGAAATGCTTAATCGTTTTGTTTCAGTCCTTAATCGTGTACATTTTGCGATCATTCATTAATGCCGCGACTAAATCAATAGTCCGCTTAATGATAATATTAGCGTATACACAAATTGATATATTTGCATATGTCTGTAAACAGAACCAGATAATATCACTGTCAAAAAAACCCAACATTTGTGGTCATAAACGGCTCAAACACAAAAAAAATATGAATAAACATTGAAGAGAATTTGTTTATGAATTTCCATCATTTTACCGTCCATTCGTACGTTCATAAACCATTAACAGATTCGGTAAATGTATGTTTTTTTTTGTATGACACAAGTGTGATAGAATAATATTGTTTGGATATGGATAACGTTTTGCCCATCAAAACTTTAATGAATAAATTTCATTCAATTTTTTTTTGTCTTTTCCTGATAGAAACGTTGATGATGGACAATGTGTTATAGAAAGTGTTTCAGATACGGTTAGAACGGTGAACAAGAGCGGTGACAGACAACGTTGTTTAATAACATTAAGATAGAAAGGATTGATTTGGAAATCGGGCGAAAGAGAGCCGGTTATTATTATGTTAAAATTGTCCTGTTAACTCTTTGCAAATCTGGCGCTTAAACAATATGTGTGCGGGCGTTTGATGTAGGTCGACACATGCTATTTGTCCGATACGACAATATGATAACGGACTGTGTTCTACAACACGCGCGGAAATATTAAAGGGACCCCCCTATTTAAAATTACATCGAACCTTTTCGAATTGGGATTTTTTTTGGTGGTAATATTTTTTTCTGGCTTCCCATCATACAAAAGTAATAGGATTGTTTCAAGATTTTATCAAAATTAATGGAAAAAAGAAATCTGGAAAAGCACGAATGTAATGTAGTTTTCCTATTCGAATCGCCGACTTACATTATTTATACTCACTGACTTTATATTATTATATTATTATGCATAATTCATAAACTCTTGACATTAAACTTTTTTACTGGTTCGCGAAATGAAAAAAGAAAGCGATCTTGATGAATTTATGGCGTATATCAAGAGACTCTTTAGGAAATACAACTTTGAGGAAGAAAGTTTTAATAAAAAGCCATCAAACAGGAAATGATTTCGTTTCTCTTCGCAATAAATTGAATAAGATCTCTCTCTTTAGTCGTATATCGATTTAACAATCCATCTTACATTTCTTTCGCCGAGGAGATTAGATTGAGAAATAATTTTTAGTTTTATCGGACATCATGCGAGATACGCGATTATTTCTGCATGTTACGAAGAAAGATAAAACCCATGAAGCTTCTTCACTCGCAATTCGCCAATTTCTTTTCACGAATAAGCACATGCATCATTCGTTTTGGAAATTTCAATAGTGGAAGATATTTGTCACAAGTAAAGAAAATCGTGAATGCAACGTGAAAGCACTACACATTTTTGTGATTTCGTTCAATTTCTTTTTGTCCTCTCGATGCAATATATTTGGAAACGGGATAGAATGGAAAAATCTTTACATCGGGTCATAAATATATCGATTTGCTGCTGGTAAGCCAAAAATTCGTGGAAAATTCAGTAATATCGTTTCTTATAAATCTACTACGGAAATATCATAATAATGCCCCCACACGTACGAGATTTTTCACCACACACACACATATGTATATTTCAGCAATATTTTCTATTTCGAGATAGAAAAACGAAAACCAAACGTTCCTTGCTCATCGCTCCATCAGCAAAACACGAAGATAAATGCTTCATTCGCCTTTAAAATCGTGTAATCGATCAACGTTAACGTAATACGGGATAAAAGGGGTTTATTTACAGAATTATCCAATTAAAATTTTAAGTAAAACAATCAATACGTTTGAATACGCTCGTGGAATTTAAAGTAAAACAAATCGAATTTCAGCTTAATTTCATTCTTCTTCGTTATTTATTCGAATCTCTCTCCCTTTTCTCTTCCGTGGACTGGGACTGTGCCGTTTTTTTTTGGCACCAGAAACAGCAAAAAGGGGACGTCACGATCATTGCGCAGTGATAAGGAATTTAAAAAGGAAGCGAGATAGAGAAAAAAAACTTTAATTAGAATAAATTATCATCAGACAACAAAATTAATAACGTTAAAGGGACGAAGAAAAAGATAGGAACGAAAAAAGAGGAAGATCCGAAGAAAGGAAAGACAAGAAATTAAACGAGACTAGATAATCTGCAATCTAGTAGAGAAAGAGGAAATCTAAATATATAAGAAAGGCCTTGTTTTTATTTCTTTTGCTCTTTTATTTCGTTTTTATTTCTTATGGAAGCTAACATTTAATGTTTCTTCGCTTCTTTTTTACTTCCTTTTCCCTCACTCTCTCCATCTTTTTGAATGCCGTTTAGTATTTAGAATAAATTGCTGATATTTGTCATTTACTCTTTTTCTCTCGCTCTTCCTATCTGACGATGATGGTAGAAATTCTGATGAAAATTAATCGTGGAAATAATTCCAGGGCATTTGTTTTGAGATTTATGGTGCCGCGAAGATGGCCATCCGGTTATCGTTTCACTTTTCTGATTATCAGTTATTTTCCTCATCAAGCGAAAGAAATCCGGGCGCATCCACCAATTTTAATATCTACTCGGAGCATTAAATGTTAATCAAAATCAATGTACAAATAAATAAACATACATCCTTCATTGATAAGGGATTAATACTAATAGAACACACTTGGAGTGTTGTCTGGTACACGAGATTTTTTGGTTTTTGAAAAATGTTCGTCTCTTCAAGTCTCACGTTCACAAAGAAGCTAGTATCGTTGCACAAAGGGGAATCTAAAAATCTCCAGCGGAAGAACGCAAATTGTGTGCGTGGAAGCGACTATCTGAGTTTCAAAATGAATTTATTGCAAGTGAGGAACCTATAATTATGACGTGCTTCCAGATTGCATTTTTCTCAAAATTCACCAAAAAAAATTGCGTATAATTGTAAAACAAAACAAAGATTCATCAAAAAATGCGAATTTTTGGCACATGAACTAAGTTTAGTATAATCGTTAAGATTTAATATAACAACAGCTATTAAGAAAATGAAATTAATGGTATCTTTATGTAGGCGATTTGCATATAAAATTATTCATAACCGATTTTAACGTATCGTTATCGCATTATTTAGTATTGTACGCGGCGAATATCTTCGAGGCACGATTATTCTCGAGGAAATTTATTAATTAATAAGATCAAATTGAAGATAATTGTTTAATTAGATTTATAATTAACGTGAAGCAACAGCAATCGGGTTCTATGCGACTAAGCCGATTTGCATAATACGTTTTTCCTAATTTTAGTTGCTGCCTTTCCTGCCTCGTGCTGGTGGTTAGAAAAAAGAAGGATAAAAGAATTAGGACAAAACTGGATATGGTTATTAAATAATATGCAGATACTATGCAGAGTTAGTTAAAATAACGCTATAGTCGTAGTTTGTGGTTAGACATATGCATGTGTGCAAGCAGCGTCCACACATGCATTCAGATGATGTAGAAAATTTGCAAAATTTATATGCGTTGTATTGGTGTGGTGCGGTGATGGTGCTAGCTAGTTGTTACGTTTGCATAGCGAGACTGACTACTGAAATAAGATTATTTTATGCAAGTTTCTGTTTGCGTATATGAAATATTCAAAAACGTTATGAATATTGAATCGCGTAGAACTCCGACTTCTCGAGGATGTGGGAAAGGAGACTGGCATTTTTAATGAAACGTAAACGAGTATTTTTCATTTCGGCTCCGTATGCACAATTGTTGTTGTTGTTTATGTAGAAAGAGCATCTTGAATTATCTATGCACGGTAAAAGACAATGCTTGTCTATATTAGATTGCTCTACACAAAGCGCATGTAAACATTTACATTTCACAACTAAATTACTGTCTTTCTCTGCTTTATATTATTACGTCTAATAGAACTAAATCAAAAGTATATGCGGTGGAACGCACAGTGGTAATGCATTCAAGTAATTTCTAGTCAAATATTTGCAATTAATTTTGCATTCGTTTACAAGAGAAATGAACAAAAAATGGATCAAGAAATGATGAATGCCGAATGAAAAATCTGGAACAACCGCATAACCATAGGGGACAATAAAAGAGCGATGCTGATAAAATAAATATTACGGTTTCTTATTCTCATTTTCTTCGTTCGGGACGATTTTTATTTTATTGCCAAAGATAAAAGTACAAATGGTTACGAATTGAACAATTCAGATGAGACGAGCGAAACGCGTGTTACGTCACTTCCGTCTTTTTTTATTTCCGCCTCTCTCTCTCTCTCTCTCTGAGGCTGGCTTAGATTCGTCAAAATTTCAAAAGTACGTGCATTTCTATAGTGCGAAACGCACGAAAAATTTCCATATAAATGTGTCCCATAACTTTATGTCTGTGACTCGTATGTCATTTAAGCTTCCTTGTATTTTCTTCTCGTATATGGTAGACTTTTTTTACTCTCTCTCTCTCTCTCTCTTTTGGGGCGTCTTCGAAAGCAAAAAGCAAATCGTATTGTTCTCCATAAATTTCCTTATTCGTTCGCTCTCTTTCGCATTTCACACGGCCCCATCGTCTAGACTTAAGGGGAAAGAATGAAAAATGCATCAAGCACAAAAGATGTTATATATCCCCGCTCATTTTCGACAGTTTTGAATAATGCACAAGCAGATATTGCTAAACTTGCTCTGAATAAAAATTTCAAGTAAATTTAGTGTAATATCATTTATTGCTCGTACATTTTTTATCGTGCACATTTAACAAATTGCGCTAATATTATGCTATTTTCACTTGTTCGCAACTTTTTCTTGCCATTCGAATTGAAGCAAAAAAAGTGGAATGGTAACTAATGTAAAGAAAATTTAAGAAGTAAAAGTTACAGCTTCCATTTTAAACGAAAAAGAAATGTCAGGTACACAAAACTATTGTGCCATCAACGACATACCTTGGGGCTTTAAAATAAAAGATTTTATTCCGTCTGTCTCGCTTTTATTTTCTGGTCGTAATAAAAGTTTCCATTTGTGCTGTTTATACGTGCGGACGGACTTGCCAATTGAAGTAACTCGACCTTAATACAATCCAGATGTCATTTTATCGTTCCGCCATTTAGAAATAAATATATAGAACATTGATTCTAATTAATGTTTGCGAAGTTTAAGTTAATTATGAAATATTTCCGTCGCAACTGTAACGCTCAAAGTAATAATGAACGAATTCACTGCGAAATAGTTATCGTACAATTGCAATTGTCTATTATCATCTTTCTGATTGTTGATTGCCTCATCCCATACACTTCAATCACAAAAGTAGAATGCTAGGAATTTAATAATTATGCACTATCCTTCGAAGGATTGCATATTTTCTGTTTTAATCATCAATCATAAATGAAAAAATCTAATTTCATATTATATGCATTCCTGTGTTTAATTTCGCAGATACAATACAAGAATTTATTTCAACATTTTCGAATACCGCCTATATGTAATTGAAAGCCAAAATACGGTAATTAATTTAATTAAACGTTATTTACAACGTGTCTTTGAGAAACCATAAGGTGATAATTTACACTAATCTACCGATTAAAACGCGAAGGGGAAGAGGATATATAAGGAGAGCTTAAAAGCAGAAGAAGGAGATCGGTTTGGATACGGTGTTTGGCATTTTAGGTTTTCCGATAAGGATTTCCAAGAGGCTTTTCATTTCCGTGAGAGGATACAATATAGCCGGTATATAAACTGCAAAGTGGATCCGTTGGTCATTTCCTATCAAAAGAGAAGTAAAGTGAAAAGGGAGACGGCGAAAGAGATGCGATACGCTTGATTAACATCCGATTAATTCAATTGGAATCGTTGAAACCATTGAATATATGTTCAACATTTTAATTCCTATTAGCTATTCGAAAGGGATTTCTTTCTGTTTGTACCCGATTCGATACAAATTCATTTGGTAAATATATTAACGAAATTTACATGTTTTATAACTAACACTAGTACGTTATAATCGTTAATTAATTTTACGCAATGCTAGAAAATAATTATCATCGTTACAATGCGAAATCATAAAAATAGGTGTATTGGGAACTTTAAATCTGCGTTATCCAAATGTTATTATTTAAATACCGTTTTCAACCACATTCTGTGCAGTACTCGATGATTATGCTAAATAATTTAGGTCCACTTATACGTTTATAAGCACAGATATGCAATATAAAATCATAGATTATTTAACTAAATTAAATATTGTGTACATCTACTGAAACGTCTGTTAGATTAAAGCCGAATCATGTTTATCGTCCTATATCCACATAAACATAATATAACCGTGTGTGTCTATATGGTAAGGGTAATACACTTAAAATATTATTTAATAATATCCGACCCGAACGTTTGCAATAATTTGCATGCATCAGATCTAAAAGCAAGTAGTCCTTCATTAGTCGTTGTTAATCCATCGAAAGTAACCAGACGTGCAAACAAACGTTACGGAATATTTTCCACTTGATTTCATTCCTAGTTTAATTTGAATCAATTACATGTAAACATTTCTAATAAACACAAGAACGATGGGTGCTCGAGAACGATTCGTTGTAGGAATTTTAATTTGCATACAATTATATTTCTTTCGAATGAGCTCTACGCAGGATTATTTTTCTAATTGTGCCTTGTAGCGAATACTAATGGACAATTAGACCTGAAGGGCTTTACTATAAATTCCCTTGGAACTAGAAACAAGTGTGGGGAACAAAGGAAAAAGAAAAAGAATGCGCAATAGGGTTTTAAGTGAAAGCGAAACGACTTCTATCTGCTTAAATGCAACTCCACCTTGTTATACATTCGACGTATATCTACAGGGTGTTTAAATGAAAATGTCACAAACATTAAGAGGCGAGATGGCCCAAGAGAAGCAGAAAACTTTTATATCATTTAGAATTATGTATAAAGGATGCAAACTTGTACAAAAAAAAACAAAGGAAAAATAACTCAAAATAACATCTTCAATTTTGCAGCAGCCACACGAGGATCTTCGAAATCTTCCGAAAATCATTGGCAATGAAGCATTATCTTGCATTCAGTGGCATCTTTATCTTGTAGATCTTAATACAAGTTCGTCCCTTGCTACAAACTACAACTACAAACTCTACTAACAAAACCCGAAAATGCAAGTTTTGTGAACGAAGAAGGAAGTAAACGAAGATACGGTTCAAAAATAAATAATCCTCCATATATTGTTATCACCGCTTAATGTTTGTGACACTCTTTTTAAAACACCCTGTATACGTATACACTTAACATCCTTCGTGGATAATGAAAGGAAAACAAGGTGATTTTGCAGGATAAAAACGATTTAAAATAGACGGGAAGACGAAGATGCACAAACTTGATGCACTTGTACGTTACGGTGAAATAACAATTTTAAGGGCGTTGATCCGTATTACGGCAATATCTGAAATACATAGAATAGCCAAACATCCCCGTTAGGTGTTGTTTCTTCCACTTACCCCACATGAAACTAGCCATACGGGTCCTATAAAATTTCCCTCCCGTAGAACTCTTCGTCCTCCCAGTCGAACCGATGCCTCGTTCCCTACGCTATAGGTCCGTCAAAAATGCGTGTACATCCCCGGGCAAATACTTGCGTGGTCGCATAATAAATGCAACCATAAATTGATATCTATTTAATACCGACGTCGCTTTTTCGTCTTCATCAAGTTTTAATCAAGAAGAGCCAGACGAGCTGCGGTAAAAAGCGAAGACAACACGGTTACCTGTAATATGTTTACCTCGAGAAATGTAACTCTAGCATAAGATGGTTTCTTCATTTAATAATACCAACCGCGCGGATAAACTAATATATTTTATCGTTTTTTTTTCTTATTTTTGCAGGTACGTAGATATTGGAGTAAAGCTAAAGTTTATTGGGCCATTTCCGAAAGCTTCGTAAGTTTACTATTATTATCGCTACAATCTTCTTCAACAACAACTACTACTATTTGCAATGTAATACAATCAGCACCGATCAACCAACCAACGAATTTAGTATGAGTTATTGTGCGAGAAGGGTAAGTGAAAGAAAGGAAAAGGAACGTAAATTGAATTGATCAAAATGATTCAGTTAAAGCAGCAACGTCGATTTCCCTTAAAATGTAGTTTTTAATCAAATTTTATCGAATATCAATGGAATAATGTGGTGCAAAAAGGGGAAAATGTTTAATTGCAAGAACTGATTTGCAATTTGCTGCCTCTACCTATGCAAATGCGTACATATTTTAATGTCAATTTGAAATAACCAAACTATGCATATACGAAACGCAGGACACGTTAATTAACCTACATAATTGGTTTAATCAATTCGAGAAGTAAATTAAACCTTATCTCTCTCCTGCTATAGTTTTCTCTATTTAGAATATGTAGTTTATAAGTACAAATGGGTATTTGCAATATCGTTCACTTACAAAAGCAATCTATTTTTTAGTTTCAATGACTTTAATTTGCGCAATTGAACTGGATTTTATTACAACGAGCAAAGAGAAAAATTGCATTTTCTATTCCTTCTATTTGCGCAAAAACTAATTTTGCAAATGAAACACGGACAAAATGTAATAATAATTAATAATAAACAGATGGAAGACTATATGAAGATTGAAAACGAATTTAAAATACGATCTTGCTTCCACTTTACCTCTCTTCGCAATTTCAATATAAATTTCATTATTGAAGATGTACGTCTTTCATGCAATATTATATCAACCGAGAATAATATTTAATCCTTATTTTTCTACACTTAAAAATTGCTTCTCCTTTACTCCGCCGCTTTAGTTCGAGACCACGTGCTGTTTTATTCTTATTTCACTTTATCATCATTATTATTGTTTCATAAATGTGAGTATAATATGAGGGAATCGAATTTTTCAACCGCCCTCACGGTGTAGCAGCAACAACAACATTTCCATTTCCCCCCTTGCTTGTTACGTTTCATCATCGCCCACCACCGATGTCGCACTTTCCCAATTTCATAATACCCCCTGCACAATAAATGTAATAATGTGCCAGATTTCCTCTTCTATCGCAATATTTTTTGTTCTTCCAACCATCGGCGGTACGCAATTCGCGGGCACTTTTTTGCGCCCTTTTCGAACGGCGGCGGAAGGGTCGTTTATCATTTAAAAATTTGTCCAACACAAAAAACTTCCGGATTAAAAATACTTTGGTTTACTTCTTCTCCCTTTTTTCTTGCGTTCAATTTTTTATTTCTTCCTTCTATAGTATTATGCACACCATATCGTTTTCGTTCTTTGCGAAGGGTGAATATTTAAGTGTAATAGTAGTTGTGCCAGTAGGAGTACATGCTGTCACACACAAAAATGATTGATGCTAAGTGAATATTCAAATCAACACTTCAACGTCGAGATGATCGATTTCGGAATTGCTCGAATTATATCGCGGCAATTACTTCAGTTAAGAGAGTCGTAACATTATTCCCTAATTGTCAGTCATTGAAAACGTATCGGATTGCTATCGACGTTGGAAAATAGGATTCTTTAACGAGTCGATTTGATTTTGTTTCCAATTACAAGACGAGGGAGAAACGATATTTACTTTATCCGCAATCAACCGTGTGGCGTACAGCCTCAAGAGGACGACGTAGTAAAGAACGGCAAAAGACAGGGTTCACATATTAACTTTAACTGCATTTGACGCGAGGATCCGTGGGTAAATTTGCGGTTTGAAATGCACCCCGTGTTATATCCCGTGTATGCCCACGTAGTCGTCCTTACGGCTTCCTGAGGGGTGGAACACCTTCGTTTGGAAACGATTGTTGCTGCTGCTGCTGCTCCCTTGCCGATGTTTCTCCATCCAGTGGTGAAATTGGAATTTAAACTGATCATGGAGAGTTCCCCACAAAATTTAACCTCTCCCGTAAATTAAACTAATACCGAAACCAGTCAAAATTTAATTTATTGATCGTCCGTTCCCTCCCCCTCTCTCTATCTATCCATCCATCTATCTATCTCCAGACTAGGATTAATTGTTGCACGTTAATTAACAAACGTATGACGGGCACGTACTTGAATTATTTATTGCAATTACGTTATAATAGATTAGGGCATAAGATTTCCTCCAACTTTTCTGAAGAAATAATAACAGCTTCACCATATTCGAGGCCGAAAATTAGTGAGCAGAAATGCACGATTTTCAAGGTGAGCGTCGATCAATTTCCTAACGCTTATTGAAATGTTAATTTCGCCTTCCTCTACGTGGAGTGATGCATGTTCAGTTAATATGTTAATAATTACAAGGAAGCAATCCATTTGTGAACTTTGGTTTGTAATTTATTTTTATCTGACAAGAAAAGGAAGAGCGCGCAGCAAATTAATTAATCACCAACTAAAGCTTGGGTGGGTCGTGTTACTGCTGCCGGTTTCGTGTAAGAATATTAAATTTATAAAAAGAATACGTCAGAAGAAGATCCTAATTTTACCTGGCATTAGGAGAGAAAATCCTCTTTTTTTTGTTAAACTACGAAAACTTCGAAAAGAATATTATAATTACTTTTCATTGCACGTCATAACTCATGGATGGTAACTTGTAATATGTATGTCATTTTTTGCCCGTTCTTTATTGTTATTAACGCTGTTAGCGCAGAGTTGTGTTGTTGTTTTACACCGCCAAACTTCCATCATCTATTAAAGTAAGAAGCGAGCGTTCTCTCGCTAATTTTTGCCAGTGCCAAAATGAATTATTTCCTAACCCACGCACAAAATCGCGTTATCTTCGTCCGATCCCACGCTCCTGCGTTTAAGAAAAGAGGCACGTCAACATTTTCGTTGCGCATAAATCATGGTCTATAAAGGGGAAATAGATAAATAAGTTCTTGAATAACAACAATAACACACATTCTCTGATTGTTAATTTTCTCTTAACAATGAAAATTAAGAAGAAGAATAGGACGAGAAAGAGTGGGTTATTAGCGTAGTCGCTAACGTTAGCTTTGGCAGACGAAAATTATTAATGAAGCGTTAAAATTATTACCATTTCCTACATAAATTGATCGATTATTCAAGCGTGTTAATTAGTTGTAATGATTATACGGAAAATGAATAATTATGCATTTTCGTTTTGGGAAAATGAAAGTGACTGAGTTTTATTTCGCGTGCGAATAAATTGTTTTTGCTTTTTTTTTTTAATTGGAAGAAGACCGAACGTGATAAATCAAAATTAATTAATCCGAAATACTTTCTTTAATGTTATATTGTTGTTGTTCCCGTGCCACATGATAGATTATTAGTTGTGTGCCTGGTACGTTGAAAATGAACTCATTTCGTTCCATTTAATGAACATTCTACGTTGAAGTATTTATATCTTTAAGCTCATTATCGACTATTGAAATCTTACCTCGAATGCAATCGACAATGGGAGAATCTCATTATAAGAGAAGCATCTCATTGATATTCGATACACTTTTGACGTTAAGTACGTACGATTGCATGATAAAGATTCTTTTGGTATTCATCCATTTCTTTACACGTGTGCTGCAACTGTAATCGAGACATGATCTTTGACGTTGCATCTTAGGAGAGCATTTGATTTATTTCAAAACATTCTTAAGCATGTTGAACTATTCGACCTTTCGGAAACGTATAGTTCCATGAAATGGAAATTGAATTTTCGTAATTAATGCATTTCATTTTGAACTTTGTATATTGACATTGGTCGATCAGTGTTATACTTTAATGAAAGCGTATTTACACAACGACATTTTATAAATTTTAATGAGGCTCGTAATTGTGGTAGTTGGAAAATATTAAACTAAAAGTCAATTAATTATTTTCGTGAATTTTGTAAAATGATTACCTTCTCAAAATAATAACGAACCTGATAAAGAGTTAATTAAACAAACATGAGGAAATTTGCAGCTCTCTCACTCTTTTTGTTTCGATTAGATTAATCCAAATAAAGCCATTAAGTAGCACTCCGTTAGTTTCCGAAAGAAATAAATTGCAATTTATGTGGCTGCCGCCGGATTTGTGATCAATACACACACACGCGCTCTTTTTTTAACACGTAGAAAATTTTTCTTTCGCACACGATAACGCAATAAATTCTTTAAGGAAGTGGAAGACATTTTGATCTTTTTCGTGCCACATACCGGAAGAGGAAATCTTTAGTGTACATTTTAAAATGGTATAAATATTTTCAGGTATTTGAATCGAATGTATTTACCTCCGGTGAATATAATATATACGTTTCCCTGCATAGGAATGGTAAAAATAACGACTTGTTTACCTTGAATGAAATATGTTCGGCACAGTTTTAATATTTTACATACAACGAATGCATTTATGCATTGTTCCAGCCGGGTTAAACCGAAACGAAAAGAATACTGTTCGAAAATCAAATGTCCTTCTGTATCAGATTGAAATTAAATAAAAGAGCGACAACCGACTTTAGAATCAAATAAACGTTCTAATCGTAAAAATTCGAATTTTATGCCCCAAATAATAATAAAGTTCGGTTTAATTCGTTCCCGCTCTTAAAAGAGAAAACTAAATTAATTGCTTTTTAATTAATTTTGCTCCGATGTTTTAGTGGTAATGATGTAAATTCGTTTTGAAAGTTTATCGATTAAAATAGTTGTTAAAATAAACAGGAATAATCAGAGATCGTTAAAATCCGTATCTAATCCACTTTGGTACGATTGTTACAGTTCAATAAGTGCATTTAACGTTAATTTATTTATATTTTTTAATCATTCAACTTCATATTATGTTAGCGCAAATAAACAATTTATTTTACAATTAGACTAATTAACAGATCGTAATATTATTTATAACGATTTTGAACGAATGATTTATTCTACTTTATATTGCTTAATTGCGTAAATATCAATATGTGTCGAATTGATTTTTCCGTTGAAACACAAAACGCAATTTAATAGAAGAAAGAAAAAACTTTATATTCGATACCACTTTGAAATTCAAATACCACAAAAGCATGGCGTCCAATGCAACAAAGCTTTTTACGGCGTATCGACTCACAAAGAAATTCATAAATATGAAGAGAGAAATCTTTGCGGAAATCTAATGAATTATGAAAGAGGTTTTCCGATTTAGTAAATTTATTATTAGCCTCGTAAGTTGATAAATTTTGATATCGATTCAATAAACTTCTTCTACTTTAATAACGTCCGTTTGTATTCATTATTGCGCCGAGTATTTGATTAAATTGCAACAATCTCGTTTTATGTCGGTTTAAGAGGAGCACCAAAATGGAAATTGCGCGTCGAACGTTCGCAAAACAAAAAGGAACACGCATGTTGGTGGATAGATCAAGTCAGGGAGACGTGCAAAAAAGTTTATAGCTGAAACTGGTTGTTGTTGTTGTTGTCGATGTTCAATCGAAAAACATGTTGCCGGTATTGCGAAATTTTGCGGTATTGTCTGCGTTTATACATCAAAGGGGGGACCGTGTTCAATTTATTCATTCTCTCTCTCGTCCTATCTAACGCAAAATCCTGTATTTACTCGAACAACAACAACAAGAACAAAGTACCAGATGAGATGGACGACGCGGGGGTAGAAAATACCGGCGCCATGTAGTCGCGCCACGACGATGCACCAGCCAGCTATCATCGTCTCGTACGTAAAATTGTAATGATAGTAGGAAAATTCTCCGGTTGGAAAAAGACCGAACGAGATGGAGAATAAATGAAGAGATGGAGCGAAAGGACGGTGGCAGAGTTTTGGTTAGTGGCTGGTAAATGATTCATGGTTCAATTTAGAAAACAGAAAAACCGTCAACGGGACTTTGCCTTGTTGTTCTTGTACCGTACATTTTCCTCCTACGTCGATGATTAATCACGTCTCCGAATCTGCATGTATGCAGGTAAAAGTGCGAAATAATGGTAATATCACGTTCGCCAGCAACAACAATAGTTTCTTGCTTTTAAAATATAATAATACCCGGGGAAGATGGAAATCCCCAGTTGTCTTATATAGTTTTAAGCAAAATTCTAATGAACTACTTTCCTCTTTTAATGAATAAGTTTTGGTGTTTAAGCATAGTTCTTTCTTTCGCTGTCGTAAGAACATATTCTTTACGTTCTTTGAAATTTTCTTTCGAACTTAATGCATCTATTCAATTGAAAAGCAGCCGTTCTCTCGTTCTTAAAAGCTCGCATAGCGCTTCCTTTCCATCTATTGCGTTTAGAACTTTCTACGATGGCATAAATCCATTTATATTTTCCATTTTTCCCCCTTTTACTTTTAGTATTATTCTCGCAACCCTACGTTCCTTTTCCTCTTTTTTTTTCCTTTCGTTACTTCACGTATATTATTAAACGTCATTTATTTTAATTAATAAAATAAATAGCAGTTATTAATTAAATTAAAACTTTCGCACTTTCTCCCTCACGTTCTTATTTACGTTTCCCATTCTCCATTCTTTTATCTCGTTTATGTAATTCAAGAATGTGTAATTCTTGAAATAAATGAGATCCAATTTTCTTCTCGGTAATTTAGCACACGAACAAAGGTAAAAAAAGAAGAATAAATAAAATGAAATGGAAGAATTTATATAAAACACATACGTGTATTTGTGCAATTTACTTTAGATAACACGTTCGCGAGAATTGTGTGAAACTATCGCGGAAATTGGCTTCGTTTTCGTTTAAATGCTTTTAAACGTTTACCAGCTTTTTATCTCTTGATAACGCCGATAAAAGCTTTAATGCTACTTAACTTTCATTAATACTCATTTAACGAATAAGGGAACTAATTTTAATTGCATTTATTAGTTACGATGCCATTGTCTATTATTGCACGAAGAGGACAATGCGAGAGAGAAAAGGACGAATCGATTCATTTTCCATTACTAAAAGTTTTCAACGTTTAACTATTTATTTTTCTTTCTGCTGCTACGAGGCACCTAATAAATTGTCTCTCGGATATTTATTCCTCTTTGTCGCCTCTCAATACTAATTCTCCGTGGAAGAAAGAAGGAATAAAGAAAAAGGAAAAAAAAGTAGAGACGGAGATGTATAAAAAATAAATTGCTTACAAATATCTGCAAATGGGGTTAGGATCAGGTTTTTCATTTTCTCTTAGTAGAATAGTCTATTTACTATGTGTCTCATAGAAAATACCGAAACGAAGAATGCCTTACACAACCTATCTCATAATTTATGGACCGTATGCTTATCAGTAGAGAGCGAGAGCGAGCTTACGGGGCTGCCGAAACGCCCGACGAATCTTGTGACAAAGTCGAACGGTAATAATAGTGCCAGAAGAAGAATGAATAAGAAAGGGAGAGATCGGGTTCGTTTTTTTTTTTCTTCTTTCTCTTCAATGAAATTTCTTCACGCCGTGAACGGGATCCGATAAATTTTCAAATAGGCCACGCGAAGATGTTGTATTGTTAAAAAATGGGTTTCCTTAAGGCCTAGAAAACGTTATTGAAACAGTTTTCGATTGTTATTTTTACGATTACGTAAAGAGAGTAAATAAAATGGAGAGGGAGAAACGAAACTGTAAAAGGGTTGCCGCTTGCTGCAGGTCTTCGTCCTTTAGCGAATCCCCCACACCCTTCGAGCAAGCCTCATACCCTTTCACTTGGCTTTACTCTTTCTTAAAGGAACGGTTTCGATTTCGACGAATTGAATTCCTAAGCCACGTACGTGCCATACATCCATACTGTTAGATGGATGGGATGGATAGATAGATGACGGACATGTGAGAGAAGGACGGGGAAGAAGAAGAGGCGATTCCTTCAAAATTTATTATTTTCTTTTTGTGCCCTACGTTTATTTCCTTTTTCTGTGTCCTCTTTTCCGACTGTTCAAATATAAATAAAATCAGTTTGCGTTTCGGTACTAACGTATTGCGAGAAGAAAAAGGGAAATGCATTTGATGGTATAAAGTGGATGAACACAGAAAGAAGAACCGGAAACGGAAAACTAAGATGAAGAAAGAAAATACTAACAGTGGCTGGGAATATAAATAAAAAATCGTGAATTGTTGAGAAACATCCAAAAACGGAAAGTAATATATATCTTTTATTAAGTTTGTTCGTTCATTAATCTTAATTTTTCTTTCAAATATTGGTATATTGGTTATTGTTTCTCTCTACCTCTTTTTCCGCCTCTTTTTATTATTGGTTTAGATGTTATTATTTCATTTTATTAAGGTCTGAAAATGAAATACGTTATCGCGATACACGAATTGCGTGGAGATAACGTTCGGTGTTTTTTTTTCATCGTATCCTTTTTGCTCGATATCCTTTTTTCCCTCTCATCCATCCATCGATTTTATGGAAAACGATGACAGGCCAGCTTAAAATTATACTCGCAAAAAAAATAAACGAGATCCAATAAAGTTAATAATAATAACAACGATAAAGGATGAGTTTAACGTTTAATTTTTTTTATTTCTTCGGATATTTGTGGCGAATCGAACAATTTAATAACGCATAAAGTACAATCAAACAGGCTTCCATTCAATTCCGTATTTTAGTATATCAACAAATTACGAACAATCGAATGGTTTTCATATTTATAAGTTCGCTAAGCTAAATATTGGCACAAATTAAATAAAAGAAGTTGCGATTATTGAAAGAGATGTTAGATAGTAATGAGAGAGAAAGGGAGAGAGAAAGAGAAATCAATAACGAACTGAATAAATATCATTGATCTTGTCTGACTTAGCGAGCGCTGTTGCTGATGATGATGGTGATGACCAGAAGAGGTCGAGCGGAACTAATATGTAACATATCGGTTTATAGAATTTTGCGAGCGAATGGAATATAGAAACGACGCCAGAAGAAGAATCGTATCGAATTGCACGTATGACTGATTCGCTAAGACCGCTTTTTTGTTCGTCGTCGTGCTTTTATTTCGGTAGCTTTTAAAAATGTCCCAATAATAAATGTTCGTCCGCAAATCGCGTAACTACTCATAAAATGTCCGCATTGAACTTAAAAACGTACAATTCCCGATGCCCGTAATAAAAATGAACCAAAAAGAGGGAACACCTAAGTTTAATGCAATAATAAAATAAGCGTGGTTGCAGTAATAGCAGGGAATTTTATTATGTAATTTGGAAAGTAAAAATGAAAGACCGAACGATTCTTGTCCTTTTACGCGTCGCTTTTGATTATTCGATATAAATTCTAACGTTTGAATATTATTAAAGTAGGTGCAAGAAGATTATGATTCATAAAAACGTATGGGAACGCCTTTTATTTATTGCTTGCAATATCTCCCCTTACAAAGAGACGCTTCCTTTGCATTCATTTCTGAACAAATGTCTTAATGAGCGCACAAATCAATTAAAAACGTTAAACTTGTGCAATTAGTGTTAAGTGTTTTCCTAGTTGATAATTAATAATATTTCCTCGGTCGGTATCGTTTTTTCCTCCCTCGCATTCGTCCCTCGTACATTCCTATGCATTATTCAAAGGTATAAGGTGTTAAATGCGTATTAAAATATCACTGAATATTTTATGAATGCCGGAAGTGTTCTTCATTCGTACAATTCACACACACACTATTTATAAGAGGGGCGAAAGTAAGTTCGCGGAACGTTAGTTGTTTAATGCCGTAAGGGAAATGGAATAGAATGTATTTTTCGTATATACAATAAACGAAACCCCGCTTTTAAATATTCACCCTCGCTCTCGCCCATACCGCCACTTACACCAAACGGAATTTTCGAATGGTTTGTTCCATTTCGATAGCGATCAAATTTAGTTATCTCGGATATAGAAATAATCATTTCTTCATTATAACTCAACCAAGTCGTACTCCGACTGTTCGGGAGGGTCCGTATGGAAAATTAAAGGGGACAACATCTTTTCTTGCCATCGTAGTAATAGTCGTCGTCGTCGTTGTTGTCCCTATAATTGAGTTAATTGTACATTTACTGGTATTTGCTTAAAAGCCGAAACTGTCTACTTGTTCTTCGCGTAATGAATAGCGTTTTCGTCTCGGCATCTATTCGGTTCATTCAGCCGTTCTCTACGCTGCTGTACATATATCTATATTAGCAGCAAAAATGTCATAACGAGCTTCGAATTGTAGATTTATAGCGCTGCAGGATACCAGCCAGGAGTTTAGGTTCTATATAATTTAGGGTAGAGCTCATAAACTATATTTTGTAAAACAGCGCGTATCTAGTTACGCATCAACAGAATAGAGAATGTGAGAGACGGACGGAAAGAAAGGAAGAAAAAAGTGGAAGCGTTAACTATAATAATTAATCAAGAAAGTAATTAATTTCCCTAAAATATATGAGACAAGTACAAGCGGCAAAAAAGAGCGATGGAGAACAATTCGCAAGAAGCTCACTTAGATTGTGAAAGGGATTCCGCCGAGCAAAAAGCAGATATTGAAAAGAGGAATTGCTATTTTATATAAATGAACTCAATTTGATGACGCGACTTCGAATCACTCCAATATCATCGAATGACATCGATGATTCTTGTAGGAGGGACTAAAAATGGGGAAAATTGATTTATTTCGGAGCAGACATCGTCTTTTAGTTTTAATGAAGGCAATGAAATCTATTAGAAGCAATAATATTGTAGGGAAATAAATTGTCTGAAATTAAATTGCGATTTTAATTGGGTCTAATATTTTCGTCTACATTATTATACGGCTGAAATTTTCGCAAATTTAATCTCGTTTCCGAACTCCACCTCTTTTTCGCGAAATAAACAATCTTACCTAGCCACCCTCAAATAGTAATTTCCCCGTTTATTCAACCGGATGATATTTAATTATATGCCACTAGTACTGCTTTTGTTAGTTTGCTGCTACTCTTTGCAAGAATAGTTCTTGTTTTTGCATTATTACGTAAGCGTAAGTGTAAGTGTTACCCGATTATTTCTAGACAACAGTTGGAAATTAAACATTTGTTATGTCGCTTTTTTCTCTCTCTCGCTCTCCCATATTATTTAAAGTGTTTGCTGGCAATTATTTGAAATTTACTAAACGAAAAGGGCTACGTGTAAAATATTGCAAACAAACGCGAATTTCCACGTTGTTTACGTAACAATATAATTGCAAAGCACTTGATTACGTAATATTAAAGTTTTGCTGCCGAAAGTTGTTGTTTAACTTAAAATATGCATCTTTTAAATGAGATTTTCGGGGGGGCCGGTTCTAGCGAAACAGCTCCAACTCCCTTATCGTTATTATTTACACATTAATTACCGCTTGCCATTGTTATATTCCGCATGTGTGCAAGTTTGCGTGTGTGGCTTGTGGAAATTATTAATATAGTAAATTAATACGAAATGATTATCATCCCATCTATTCCACTCTCTTATTCTTATATTATAACATTATTTAATTAAATCGTGCCTTTTTTTAATGCAGAAATCCCTTTTTTACCCCGTTTTAATCTCGATTAATTTAGACTTTGTACATGACGAAAGGGGATTTACTTTTACGCTGATTACAAACTTTTTACCGCTTCTTTTAATCCTACTCCTTTCTTCTTCCATTATATTTTTTTCTCGCGCAAGTTTATTGGAATTAATGAATGAATTATTTTTCATTATTCTCCCATCCTTTACTTATTGCACAAGGAGATTTATTTCAACTGAAAAAATAAAATAAAAAAATTAATATGGCATAAAACATCGAACCGGCGACAATTGGAAGGGTAGAATTTACGTGTTATTTATCAAGCTTTTCCATTTGGCTTTTAGGGTAATTTTTTATTTAAAATAAACGTGAATATTTAAATTGCTCGCGGTTAATTTTAAACGTAATTGCACGCTTTTATATAGAACTAAAATAGATTTTTAAACCGAAAGAAATAATTTGTGGCTGTAGCATTATTATTATTATTCTTGCTCCTACTGTATAAGTCTGGGGAACGCGTTAGCTGCAGCAGCAGCGGCAGTAGCGGTAATGGTAGTTAACCGAAGTTGGGTCAAGAGATAAACAACTCCAAATGAAAAATCGTCTTTTTGTTCGTGTAGCCACATTTGCTAACTAGACCATAGAAAAACATTTTCAACGTTCGCTAAATCTTCCCAAGATTAATTTATCAAAGAGTCTCATCTTTAACAGTATTTGGAAACTGCAAGTAGCAATGTACAAGAATTTTTCTCTCTAACGGAAATACTGCAGAATTATGTGGCGGAAAATTTTCGATTTATTATAATAACCACGCAATAAACCGTACGAAATTACAGTATAATATCTTGATCGTTAACGGGGAAACTCCCATTTCTTTTCTGCAACAAGAACAATTGATACATCGCGAATCGTGCTTGTTTTGAAGTCATTTCCTTCGCTATTATCGAGGAATCGTATCATCACGGCACGTTAAACCTTTTTCATCCAGCTGAAGATGCATCAAACCATCATTGTTGGTGTTCCACGATTGAATGAAACTATCAACACTGATTCTCTGTCGACTTTGACTAACAACAATCTGCCGTTGGTTCGATGGCGCACGTCGAGATTTTATTACCGTTGTACGTAGTTGTATTTGAAACCTAATAATAATATTACCAGCTTAATTATGTTAAGCAGCAGCGATAGAAGTGTATAATTTGCAGTCTGCGGTTAACTTCGCAGACACTTGATCCTGTTACTGTTAAACTGATCTTATTCTTCGCCTTCCATCAAGTGCATGCGGTTTTCGTAGCGCCGCAGCTGAACTAAAAGCGGTCCACTGAAGAGATAAATTATGGTCCTCATTCCTTTTAGAAGTTTTTTTCTTTCATTTTTTTAACAGGCCATCTACTGCAGGATTTGTTTCATATTCTGTAGCAACTTTTATATTTATTCTTATTCGCTACAAGTTTTCTCTTTGCCGTGATTTCTTTTTCTCTATTAATTACTCGCGGTCGCATGTTTTGTTATTAATTACATGCTAGAATTTATCCTCATTTAAACCGGCGCCGATGATAAATTATTATGTGAAGCCAAGATAACGATGATAACCCTTGACACAGGCTATTATGCTTAGTTGGTGTACGTGTAATTATGTGGCCGGTTAATTACCGTTAATTTAATGCAGCTATGTATGTTTTTGGAAAAAAAAATTAAATAAAATTTAAATTTATAAAATAGGATACATTTTACATGATGAAGTAGGTTCCACGCGGTATAAGGAGAAGCGAGTGATTGAATTAGCATAAGAAAGCCCGGGATAAAATGTAACAAACTCTTTAAAGAATTTCGAAGAAAAACTTCTTTAAGGAGTCTTCGTAAGGGTATCGGGGAATTTAGCCGGGTTTAGCTTGAAATTTATTCCACATGTTTGACATGTTTTTCTGTTGCCAGTTTTCTTAATGTAATTCTAATTACGTTTCTCGATTGATACATTTTAAATTCGTACATTATAATTTTTTTTTCAAATAAAAAGTAATTCATCAAATCCATTGAGTATAAACACAATTCACTACACAACAAATAAGTATCTGTGTTTTAATCAAGCTGTGAATTTTTATCATAGCTGTGCTAATTAATATCGGCCACAGTTGTTATTATTGGTCACAAACTAGTGATCAAAATTTGCAGTAAAAAAGGAGGGATTACATGAAAAGAATAATTACGTTTTTAATGAAAATTGAGCTTAACATAATGTATATACAAAAAGGCTTATTGTTTGACCGAGAAAAGTAAGAATTTTTAATAGGAAATTGTATTTAATTTGCATTTCATTAAAAAGAATAAAGTGCTCATCTCGTCATTAATAATTTGTCAATAAAAGTTTAAAATTAATAACCGTAAAAAGTCATGTAAATTTTATGAAAAGTGTGAGCTTTTTACTTCCTTTGCTTCCAAAATAAAATATAATAAAAGCAAGAATAGGAATGGAGGGTTTAAAAAATGTTTGATCGAATCAAAAAGTTCTTACTTCTTTGACAAATCTAATACGTTGTGTAACTTGTTTCAAAGATCTACATAAAGGCAAATAGTGTTTGGAATCGCATTTCTTATTCCTTCTACAAATGTACTTCGATTTATTTCTTATCCTACGCTAATACCTTTCTTTAGAATTCCATTTCCAATTGCAAACACAGATGGAGTAAAGCGAAATTACAAGATCGCCTTATAATTTATTTATAAACGTTATTACTAGTGTTTTTTTTTGCTCTAACAAATTGTTTGCTAGTCAATAATTTATTTCATTTACGTAATGCAAAAGTAAAAAAAAACATGAAGCTAATGATTTTCGCATAAAAAATGTTTAAAATTAATTATTAATTTAATTGCATTTCACATATGCTGATATTAACGTGATTTCATTTTAATGCCCCAAAAATATGACTAATACATAATAAAATTATTTACCCTACCCAAAATGATCGATCCAATTAAACTTTTGTAGTATTTACATGTAAAAATTACAAACTTTGGTGTGGTTAATGGTAAATTTAGTTGAAAGGACAAACTTATTTTTCGTACTACAGAAATAATTTGTTGGTATTAGAAATGCAAAAATAATTGCAGAACGTTTATTCGCACGAAATTAAAACTTTTCATATTTATCAAACGAAATAAATGAGGAGCGTTTTTGGCGTTATGAAAAGGAAACTTTTCCAGGATTTTCTTTCCAAACAGAAAATATAAATGTTCGCCGAAAGGAGGAAGCGAAAATATATTTTATAACGTTATTAAAAACTATATTAATTACATTTCCATTGTTGTTTACCTGTAAAACGTTTGCAGAATACTTAAAAGTAAAGCGACAAATAAAACATTTGCATTTGCAAAAGGCTGCTCTTCGTCTTATTCCCCCTTTTTTCGTAATTGTTTTAATTAATAACGTCGCCAACAGAAGGATTAAAAAATTCAGTTAATATAATTAATTAGTGTGATTATTTTCTTAATTAATAAAAAGAAATCTCGTATTAATTCATTTAATTTTTCTTGCTTACACGTTTGTGCTTCTGTCTTATCATTTAATTGGAAAAGTAAGAAAAAAAAGAACCTTAACGACGATGTTTAATGGATTTTTATACCCGTAAAGCCATTAATATAACAATAATAATCAATATAATAATAGCAACTCGTAAAATATTATTAGCAGATGATGGGGAAAAAATGTAAGATAAATGTTATTTTTATAGCAATTTTATTACAATAAATCTGTCAGTAGCTTTGCAATTTAGTCAAGTTAAAGAAACACACTCCAGATAGGATAAAAAAAGTTTTCTTGCTGGTTTTATTTAGCTTGTCTTCCCATCTTCTACCAGTTATGTCGCCGTCATCAACAACAAATTAAAGAAATACAAAAATAACTTAAGAGCTTACAATCCACTAACAATTGTTCCACTTGATAAGCGGTCGATCATGTCTGGTTTCTAGCAAAAAAGAGGAATGTAAAAATTCAAATAAACGTCATAGTAAATTACGGCGTAGGTTGAAGGAATGATCCTTAAAGTGTTTAAAATAAAAGAAATGGGAAAACACAAAAATCTACTCGAATAATAAATAAGTGGCGAACCAACCCCCTCATTTCTCTTGCACCCCATTTTAACGTCTTTCTCGCTTCCATTCAGTCATCACAGTTCGTTCGTTCTCGTTTTCTAAGTGTGTGAAATTGGCTACGACTTGAATTGGGTAAAAATCCGACTTTTTTCGAAATACTTCAAATAAGAGAGAACGTTTCCTCTTATATTTTTTTTCCCTTTTCTTCTAAGTACATTTGAAGATGTAAAAGAAGGAGATGAAAGAAGAGCAGGGAAAAATAGGTCACGAAATTCGTTCCGTTTCAAAAGGAAGAAGTCGATATACATGTCTCACTTTTGTCGTCTTCAACATTTAAATAATCATGTTAATTGGTTAAACAGTAAGACATCTTCTTGGCGATTACTTGAAAGGCAACTGTTTGATGTTACTCGAAAAGGAGATTCAATGCAAAACAAATCGAGAAAAGGCGCCTCAAATCTGTTAATTCGAGTTGCTTTAAAATGAATTATAAAAGTGTCGCATGAAATTAGCTTGAAAATGGTGTGGACGTTATCAACCATCTACTTGATTGAAGACGAGGAAAGAAAAGCGAATGTTTGAGAAAATGAAATGGGTTGTTTCATATAAACGTTTGATGCCATAAAAATGAATATTCGATAATCAAGGAAAAAGAGATATGGAAAAGAGAGGAGTGAAACCTAATTTTCAACCCTTTCCTCCCTTCTTTACCATCAAATTGCTCGCTACTATATATGTAATATAACGATATAATAAAGTTGGAGATAAAAATTGTTTACAAAATAGTTATTTTAATACGTTCTGCTTTTCGCGATCGTAAAACTAAAATTGACTGTGCATAAACACACACCTACATACACACACTACTCATTTATTGCACTTAACTTTTCTTCGCCTTGATCGAGCGAAAAAGGGCTGCTTTTCTTGCGCCATTAAATAGTGGAAAATTTTCTTGCAAAAATACAAGAAAATAGGATCAACAGATACAACCGTACGTATATTTTTATAGCGTTCACACTATTATAAACATAAACGAGTTTCCAATTTCAAAGACGAAAAAAATTACATCATTTTCCATATAAAGTGCCATTTTCACGCCATATTTACCATCGCATTTATTGTCTATTCAATGGCTACAACGATATTATTTTACACATAAAACATTTAAGAAGGAATAAATATTTAAATACAAAAGAATACAGTTTCGCAAAGTAAATAATTAGAAGAAAAAGCGTTTTGAAATCTGATTCATCTGTTTTAATGCTGGATATAAAAGGATTTCCTCATTCATCGCCCTGATAATTATTTTTTTCTTTTGCGAAATTATTATCAACGTATAAAATTTGATATAATCTTGTTATCATATAAATGCGGATAATAACAATTATCCACTTCAACTTAATTCTAAACGTTTTCAACTTCGCCATCTCGTTTTCTCCCCAGTTTTTAATGTATGCACATATTAATAACGTTGAAAAGCTTATGGTACCCTGATCTTTTTGATAAAGTAAATATTTTACTTTGGTGCCATTCACTTTCGTCATTATCATGAAACGAGGAGGAGTTTTAAAGCCGACGAGCGAGCGGTGAAGGATTTTTAATGTCAACGTTCCAAAGCTTGACTTACTTTATTATCATTAATATTTTCCCTCCTCTTCCAATTTTCCTCTTATTGTTATCGGCATAAATATAAATAATTTTAATGGTAAGTATAATTTCGACGTTTTCATTTTTAACGAAAGAATGTTTTCAGAACGAATCTCTTTCCATTTTATCGACTTAAAAAGATTTGCTTTTGTATGTTTTTCAATCTCCTTACATTTTCCCTCCGTTAAGGAGAATTGCTTCAATGGAAAACTACTCCGGATAATCGTGCTTAATCAACTGGAATAAAATAGTTTTTGTATGTGACAATATTTCCTTCTTCGTACTCTTCATTTCCAGGCGTACAGTTATTTCAGTTATTAAATTAAATTTTATTAGTTTGCCTTCAAGAAGAGAACATTTTCCTATATATTTTTTATGTTATGTGATATTAATTTTCCTCGAAGCAATTCCCTATTCAAAGAGAAAGCTCCTTTTTTTTCACCGTAATTGTTCCATTTCGAATACCTGACAACAAAGACTTGGCATAATTTTCTTTTATCGATTGTGCCTTTTGACTATGAATCTCTTTCTTTTTATTCGACAAAGACTCCTTTTATGCAGTAGAGTTCAATGATCATTAGAATTATGGAAGCATTTCTCAATTCACTTTTTTTAATATCTTCATCTCTCTACTTCTTTCTCTTTTAAGTCGTTACCTTAAAAAAAAAAGACGAGATATGCTCTCACAAAGATTTCTTTATAATCCCTTTTAATAAAGCACCGAGCTCTAATTTAACGTTATTACACGTATGTTAAACGACTTTTTGTATCCCTTATCCTTGTAAAAGATTAAGTTTATTTATTATAAGCATATTCCAGGATTTTCTCTCACGTTCTTTTTTTCCATACTCTTGTAACTTAAGCTATAATTAACGTTCGTATTATTTAATCTAAACATTGTTTCCGTATATTTTTTCCAGAATTATCCGTTGCTGCGGTAGTGTTAAAAGAAAACACGGATGACAAACAAAGAGAAAATATAAATTTCCCGTAAATTAATCCTTAGTTTCTTTTGCAAATACATTCGGTAACGTTTACATTCAACTTTTTTATATAACAAGATTTAAATATGAATAATTGCTAATGAAATTGTTATTAACGCACAAACAAACACCGAAAGGTCTGTTATTTAAACCTCTGGTTGCACCCTACGTTATTTATTTTAGTTTAGTTTAATGATGCATTAATTGTAATTAGAGCTATATTTAAAATGTTATAAAGTTTTCCATTAAGTTTAACCTTAACTTTATTGATTGTTGGTGAATGCTAAAAAAAGTTTTAGTTTAACAACAAAAGCTGAGCAAGAACATTTGTTTTTAATTAATCGAATAAAAATTAAAAATGAATGCGTTTTGAAACCGTACATGTGCAAAGCCTTAACTTGTACCACTAGTTTATTATTAGTAGGTTTCGTTTAAATATAGAATAACTTCCCTATGAATTATGTGTATAGGTATTTGAATGAATGGTGGTCGATTTTAAACCATTAATAACGGTTTAAACACATTGTCCAGTATTTCCTATTTGTAATTGTAGTTTGCAGCAAGTACGAGAACCCAACAAGAGTATTCCATTAGTTCCATTCAATGCTGTGTACATTTATATTTAACTCTGTGACATAGCCTTCAATATAAATATATAAATCGATTACTAATTGTAATCGGTGGCTTAGTATTTAACGTGTTAATGTCAACTTTAACGTTCATCGGTTAATGTTGAATGAATAATGATTCCTTCATAAAGTTTAAGCAATTCAATGCGCGTCGAGCTATAAAAATAAGAAAAACCGTTCCGTGTTTTCTTTTTACACGATCGAATTTTTCCCGTATACGTTTAAATTATAAATCAGTACATTTTCCAAATTAGATTCGATACATTGAAACTGAATTTTTGCAGAAAGAAGGGAAATAAATAAATAAGAGCACGGCAAAGCGACGTAAAAGAAACTGCTCATCAACGTTCAGAAACGTAGCGGAAATAATACCGTAATGATGATATTTGAACCTTTTGCCCCAACGAATATACACGGGACGTTTCATAATATAATGCACTTTCATAAAACCGCGCGCACAGTCCGTTTGTCAGTGCCCTTAATTTACTTTAAACATTTTAATTGTTTCTGTTTAAAATGAGGCGGCAAGTTAAGTTTGGTCCATTGTTTGTTGGTTAAAGGAAAGGTCGAGGTGACAGACGCGACGGTAGAAGAGATACACGATATTGTTGGTGGCTGAGGTGCATCATAGCAAAGAGAAACTCTGGAAAAGTTATTTACAAGTTTCGTGTGCACTTTATAAACCTATTGTGTGTTTAGTAGTGTCGAGGAACCAAGCATACATACTTACCAAACGTCTTCATCTTTTACAAGAGATGCCATTTGAACATTTACAAATTTAATTTTACTTTACGAGTTCAAGTTATTATTTAAAACGCCGAGGCATATTATTAATTGCTTCGCGAGTATATTGAAGTCTTTTACATCAAGGAGTAAATGGAATGTCAGGAATTTTCTTTAAATTATAAGTATGTCGCTATAACTTTGGCCAGATTTTCAATTTTAATTATGGTAAAATTGTCTTTTTTTTTTAAGGAGATATTTTTAATATTCAGGACCTCAACAAAGGTTGTTTGTGGTTTGTATTTTGCGAACAACGAAAACTGCAAACCTCTTCTAACGACATGTCATATGATGACAACGCCGAAAAGAGGGAATAATTAATTTCTAGTTATATAATAATAATAATAACGAATAAAAAAATGGTTCATTTGCGTTGGATGAAAATTTAGGTCACATACTTCAACTCGTACGTGAAATTTTCCGTTACAGTTTCCTTCCATCTCGCAACCGGCTACGACCGCATTTTATTTGTATCCAAATTAACATTATGAAAACTTTTTCAATATAAACCGAAACGAAAAAGAAAACAGCGAAAAGTAACAGAAAAAGTTGCAGAAATAAATTCGTACGTTAACTAAGAAATGATGAGAATCGAAATTTATTTTGTACCCATAACGTTTTCTTATTTGTGGGGCCGCCCTTTTTCTTTCCCCCCGTGTTTTCCACTCTTTTATTATTTTACTTTTTCGTCCTTTATCTTTTCTCTACACCGGGCGAGCGAATAAAGAAACAAGAACAAAGTAACTGGCGAAACAAGAAGGCGAAAGGGGAAAAGTTTGCAATCGTCGCACGATGCGAACAGAACGAGCCGGTCGAAGACGTGAGCGAGTGTACCGCAAAAAGGGCATCAAATCGAACGGTTTTCCACGGATATATTTGTAAAGGATTTTGTCATGCTCACGAAGCCACGCTCGGAATTATCGAGCAAATAGACCGAACGGGGAAAAAGTTATAATGAAAATCGAAAGACATCGCCTTAATTTAAAGGTATTGTAAATATTTAATTCAATCTCCGTTCATTATTAATCTGATTTGCCTCTTTTTATCAATTAATTGATGATCATTAGATGCTTAATTAATTGGCATCTAATTTGTAAAATGGAAAGCTTTAAGGATTACGATGAAACATTATAATTTCTGCAATTTTTCTTTTGTTCCTCTTCACTTGAAAGTAATTTCCAATCGATTTAAAGGAGCGAATGATTTATGACATAATCGTATTATGGCGAAGGAGCCAGGTAGATAAACAATGGAATCTTTTCGCATTATCTGCTAGAAAAGTTGAAATTGGCGGAAAGCTTTTAATTTATTGTTATTATTAAGAGGAGCTAAAAAAAAAATGAAGGGAACGGATGACTGTCCAATAAAATGAAAGATTTATTAAGCCATTCAATAAAATAGAACAATTCTGAAGGCGAAACGCTTTTAAATTAGCGCTTCTCGGTTTTATTATGTGTTCAATAGTTTCGGAATAATAAAACAGTTCACAATTCCTTCTTTCACACAGTTAATTGCTAATCAATATTTAACGACTTTCATTTTATTTATTTATTTTGGTTAGCACTTTGCACTAATTCGCTGGAATATTTAAATCTCACTCTCTGCACAACATTATTTCCTAAATTTAGTTAATTCGACAATTTATAACAAACATTCAAAATTGACCTTTTGTTTTCGTGCGTATTTACATACAGTTCCACCGAATTGTGTACAGCAATTACAAAATTTTCGTTTTCGAATTAAATAATATAATAAGCGACGAAATTAATTAGGGTTTCAATTATCTCCAGCAATTCCCACTACTACAAGTTGATTTTAATGATGCCAACGGGGAAATCAGTTATTATTCGGTTTGCGAAAGTACAGTCATTTTAGTGGATGCGAATGCAAAATCATTGAGCGTGAATGAAAAACGAATTGCGTATTTTGATGAGTTGCTCATTTACACTTCCAAGCAAAAAATACAAAAAGCCGATCACAATATGTTTTGTAGTTGCATTTAAAGGCGATGGTGTTTTTTAAAGTCAACAATGGGTTTCTGTTCTAAATTAAAATCACATAATGCATCTCAACTCCTTCAGCAGTTAGTTTTAATAATTTAAGTTGTTGAGCTTATTTTTGTATAATAGCATCAGTGAATAAATTTATTTAATGGCTAAATAAATATTTCTGATAATAATAGTCGTAACGAATAGGTAGACATTTTTCCGGTAAATTAATTTACTTATTCTTCTAACCTCATTTACTTAATGGTAAAGTTTTATTCTCGCGGGGAACGTATTGCAGCAGTATTTCAGGGTATTACCGGTATTTCAAAGTAATACGTTTCGTTGGAACGAGGAAAGTCCCCATCCTCAACGTTACATAGTAAAAAACTAACTGAGAAGAAAAGGTAAAAACAACGAGCGAATTTTTTCCCTTTTGGTAACACCCGAATGCGTAATAAAATCGTAGGTCGCACACACACACACATATAAATTTCTCGCCCTAACTTTCTTTTCCCATTCATTCCGGTTTTTCGCTCATTCACACTCGTTCGTTTCCTTTCAAATTAATTTCTGTTTATGCCATTTACCACCACATTAAATGCGACCCGAATTAATTAATTAGTCATTTCACGTTTAAATTACTTTGTTTGTTCTTCTTCCTTTGATGAACAAGCAGTAGAGGGATATAATTTATTATTGGCTGCTTTTTTTTTTTTTCGTTCAACGACACAATCAGAATTATTCCACGAGATTTCTTCACGGATTTTACACGGACTTGCACTTAACAATTTACACGTCCCTCTCGTTATCATTATTATCGTATCCTCCTTTTGCTTTTATCATTCGTTTCTCGATAGGTGCGTTTTTATGATGGTGCGAGCGCCGCTTTAATTGCAATTTTCTTTATGCGTGAGATTGCTGTAGGGAAACCTTTAACGGATATCCTTAATGAAAACATCACCAAGAGTACATAGAGTGTGCGTGCTTTTATGTGTTTGTCTGTTACTCAAGGGGTGAGTTAATTTCATTTATAATAAAAGTGAACGCATTTATTCCATTTAGTAGATATGCGATAAAATGGGCAAAGTGAGAGGGAAAGAGAGAGAGAGAGAGAGAGATACATTAATCCCGCATTCTCGTTTATGCACTTTTTTGTTTGTTTTGTTGCTATTGCCATTTTAATGGTGCACTGAACATCGCCAAGTAATATATTACCTGTTAAATGTTAATTAATTGCACAAGCTTATCGCTTGTGCATTTATGAATGTAATTCGAAAAAGGTCGATGATTTAACTCGAATTGAAACGTTTTATCTACAGAATTATCAGCACTTTCCATATTCCGTTTAAATTCTTTCATTATTCAATGCATTCATAACACGACCACCACGATTTATATCGATATATGGATTTCCCTCTTTAGCAAACGTCGCTTTTCTTTTATAACAATCGTCTCATTCTTCTTCAAACGGTCACATCTGATGGTGAAGTGGTAAACTTTTGCACACCAGACTTAAAAAGGAAAAACGAACTTTATTGGTAACTTCTTATACAAACCCTAAGGGTACGTGTTTCTTCGCGTTATTAATACAGTTGCCCGCCATGTCACCTTGTGCTGCCCGTAAAATTATTGACATTTATTGGCCTTAAAGTATTATAAAATTGCAAAAACTTGAAGAAACAAAATGTTTTAGAAGTTTCAATAAGCAGCGCGTACGTGTTAATTCTTTTTCTTCGCGACATTCTTCTTTCGAACAAAGCTTGCTACTTCAATCGATTGCCGATTCCTTTTTTATTTTCCTCACAATACTTCTGGGAGATTCTTCTATTCGCAGTTTCCACCTTTCTTACGGATGTAGTAATATCTAATAAATATTTATAAAACTGTTGTTCATTAGAAATGCATTGAATTGAATTCGATGTCCTGCGAAAAATAAACTGGAGGAAAAAATGTAAGGGGGACGTATCTTGTGAGGTTGGTGGTATTCTTTTTAGTGTGCGGACGCGTGGGAGTATAATCACGTGGTGGTGGTGTGTAAAGGAGGAGGACAGTCAACTTGCAAAAATCCAGTGAATGCCCCAAAGGAACTAAAGGGTAAACATCGGTTGAGTGAGTTTCAATGTAACTCGAATAGGGAAACGTGTCGTTCTAATGGGATTTTCTATATAGAAGATGACAATTCGTACGCAATTCTTGACGTGACTCATATAGGTTTAACGTTATAATCTTCGGTCCCTTGTCATGATCGTCATTTTTGAAAACTATTCCGTTGTCTTCTTGTATCGTTAAATAACAATACTATTAGAGTTGTCGGTTTGATTGTGCGAATTTCGAAGAAACGATTCTTCGACGACTTTTTTATCGTCGTTATCAAATGGGCATTATTGAACAAAATCGTTCGTACGCTCGGATTTAATATATTTATTACAAATGGATTTATTATCGAATACTCCCGAAACATTTATTATTATTATCGATAAGTGGTAAAAATGAAATCTGCTGATGCTCTGCTTCTCCCGCAAACTACCATTATTATTGCCACTTGAGTGGGATTTCGAGTAGCGAGTAACTAATGCAGTTGCATTAAATCATGTAGTAATTGTCCAGTATTGTAGGAAAACAGTTATTGGGCGTGCCTAATGATGGATTTACCATTAGAACCGATTTATAACGGTCGTACGTCGTTTATTTTCCACGTTTCGCCCGGACGAATTTACGTTAGTCCTGGCGGGCGACGGACGTTGCGCCGGACTTTTTGGCACGACGAGTGAGTATACTTTTCATTGACTATAAAACTACAACTACAATTAGAGCCATCGACCAACAACTAAACAATCATTGAAAACATATTTCCTGTTATTTCGTTATTATTATACACTTTGCACCTTCGTTTCTCTGACGATAGGATTCGAGTGATACAACAGCAAAAAATTAATTCCATTTAATATGCTCGGTTACAACGAAGGTCCTTAAAAAGTATCGTAAAAGCGAAAGGCAGAGAGACAAGACGATAAATAAACATCAGCGAATGGATCGCAAAAGAAAAATAACTCTTAACCATTAATTGATGATCGCTTTTAATGGATCCCCTTTTTTATGACGATGCACAATAATTTATTTCGGAATGATTTATTCCACTTCTCGTTTTCTGCATTAATGTTCAAAGAGCGAACGGAAACGAATACTTACACGAAGAAAGCAGAAAGCGCAAACGTATGGTAATCGTGAAAATGATATGGACCTGAATATAAACAGTTAAAGTTGTCTCTGCTCGTGTCTGCGTAAGTAAACATGAATGACATCAACGGATTTCTTCGTTCCTCGTCGTCCTCGTCGTCAGCGACAATGTTATTGTTGTTTGTCCGCGTGGGGATGCCTCGACGTATGAAAACTTCAGCAGCCCCACATTGCGACCATCAATTCTTTTCCAACGTCAGTCTCTCCCGTCGTCTTTTCTCGCTCTTTTGTTACGCTAACGAAAGAAGAAGTAAAACTACTCCGGTAAGTTGCCACTTTTACGACTTCTAACATTACATTTCAAACTATCGTCATTTTCAACGTGTACACGTCATACATATTCCAATACGAATTTGACTGAAGATAAGGAAACCCGTTGTCGTATAATAACGATCTGAAATGAATAGTAGCCGTGAACATTGGGAAAATGTTTATTCATTTCATATTATATCGAACGCCACCAACCACCTATTTATTATTGTTCTATCGAGAGTACAGCACGCGATGTGTTGAATGCCACATAGAGCGTGTGAGAGAAAGAGACGAAATAGTTTGCTTTATAGCAATAGCATTCTATAATTCCCGTCGTGCTATTAAAACGTGCACTATGTACTATCACACTAGAACATATTCCCTATAGCTAATAAAAAGTTGTTGCATAAATTTGAATGGATTTATCATAAAACTTTAAATTAGACGTGAAATCTAAACAAACGAAATCAATTTCGTCTATGCGGCAACATTCAAATTGGACGCTCGAGTGTATAACAATAATAATACACTTACCTGCCCACATTTCGCTAAAATCAATTTATCTTAATTGGTAAAATATTTTCAGGCAAAACGCCCTATTGTTACCTCTGTATTACGTTTCAATAGCATCGCTATTTCATCGAATCGGCCTACATTAATAAAGAATCAATTGCAATATATTGCTATTCATCAATTGCAATTAATTTTAATTGGTGAAATGCAACAATAAAAAAAACAAACGTGGTAATTTTTGATGAATAAATTGCTGTACGATGGTTTCTGCGTTGTTGAAACGCTCGATAATTTCATTTAAACGATTCACGATGATATTCGGGATTATAATTTTCTTTTTAATCCATCGAATATTAGGAATAAATTTGTACGAAATTTAAATCGATTGTACAAAAGGCCCTTTCTGCGATCACATTCTTGTGAACGGAAAACCATTTTAGAATTTATCTTTCTAACAATATAAATGAGAAGGTTTCCTCTTCAATCGTGGTAAAGAATGTACAGCGAGGGAGAAAGTGGAAATGAGAGGGTTTTCGAACCCTTTTTGCATGATGAATGATCGGTCAGAACATAATCAAATGATAATAAATTATCATTTTTGTATCGTAAAGAATTGTTATGAAAATACTTCGAATTTGTTGATGATTAAATGAAAATAGGGTATTGATGAGCATTTTCCAGAAATCCTTAATTTTCCATCGCTCTTTTCGACGTAGATGAGAGAATAGGAATCAAAGGAAGCATTCCTTTTGCAGACACATTTTCAAAGGGAAACACATAACACAATATTGCATATTCGTTCGAAGAAGGAAAAACATGAAATAAAAGAGTGCGAAGAAGATGGGAAAGATAGAAGAAATAGCACGTATACGAACTTTTGAAATATATCGACAGCAGTAAGAGCATATGCGGTCGATCTCTTGATCAAGTGTATCTCTTCTACGTATACAATGTTCCTTTCGCTCACTTTTATTCCTCGTGCTCTGTTGCAACTATTGAATTACATCCTTTTTTTTTTTGGATAGATATATGTCGTTTTCCACTGTGTGCGTGCTCGAGTATGAGAATATAATCCTGATCACTTTTATCCACCGACACATGTACCTAAATATAACGCACGTAACGAATAAAAACAGGAGGAAACAGGAAACGCCCGTTTTGTTTGAAAATAGACAATACGAGTGAAGGGTTATTAAGGATTAACCCTAAAGATCGTCGATATACGTACAAATATATATACACATGAAGGGACGTGAAACAAAAGAGAGGGAATTGCGAAGAGCAAAGAATAAGTTCACTTGGTTTATTGTCGTAACTTAATATCGTTTTTTGTTATTTCTTGAGCTGGTAGTAGCGGAAAACACAAAAGACGTCGCACGTAGTGGATTCTGTTATCCTTTTGTCTCAGCTACCGACACAAAAGATGATAATAATAAGTGGTTGGGAAGGTTCCTTTCTTTATCATTTTTAAACGTTTTTTTTTTTCCATTTTGCTCTTACAATTACTACCACTTTATTTTCTCACTACTAAATTACACCCAATGATTTATTTCCCACGTAAAGATTATCGGACGATAAATTTCATTTTGATTTAAAGTAATAACTTTCTTGCAAAGCGAAACTTTCTTAGTGAAAGACTTTGCAGATGCAATTTTGATGACGGTGATAATAATAATAATAACCTTTTATTTTGAATTTAATTATTCGTAAATGATTTAATTAATTTGAGTGTGTTAATGTTTCGTTGTTTAATATTAATTATTTCAAAGTTGAAATTTTCCATAAATCTACATAACACACACACACACACACATGTACGCGTACACGAAATTTTAACTTAGATTATTAATACTTAAGCCTGTGTCTGACATATTCCGTTTAAATGAAATAATTTTAATTAAACAAAGAACCGTATTAAATTTTAAATTAAATGTTGTACGAAAAAATCGGTTTTTGGAAAGATGAAAAGGCGCTGTAAATCACGAGTTATCTACATTTTGATTTTTAATTCTTCAACGAATTCCATCAACGTTGGATGACCTGCAAAAAAGAAAAATAATTGCACGTAGCACAGGGCGGTGGATATGCACGTCTCATAAAAATGGTAACTTGTTTGGTTCAACGTTTTTACGGTCTTTCTGTAAAAGTTAAAAGTTACCGTAATGTAACTTACGATATTTACAAGAGTGCAGGAAAAACGAAGAAGAAGACCACGAGCGAAAAAATAAACCCACACACACAAGAAAATTGCTTTCCAGACGGTTTCTTATTCTTCTTTTTCCAACCGTCTTCTCAGCTCTCCCTCGTTTCGACCCTCACTTTAACTGCAGGCATTTAAGGAAACGAAGATCGTTTCACACTTCGAAACGATCTTTGTATGAATAAAATTTATTCGGGTTTATTCTCGATAGCAACAAAAGCAAGACCTTAGATAAGTAGAAAGCGAAAATTAATCGGTTCAAAAATAAATTAGATGAGTAAAAGAGACGAGGGAAACATTTTAGAATAATTAATTATAATAAGCTTCTTGTGAAAACGTACGTTATACTGGGTACGAAGTTTTACACTGAAAATAAATTTTTATTCTTTTTTTTTCCTAAATTTATATAAGGACTAATAATAATCACTTGCTATAGAGAAATAAGACAATGGTCTTGGAATTTATTTTCTCGATAAATTTTCATTAAAGTTCGCGAGGCACTTAAGGAGAGCAACAGAAAGAAGAGTCGTTAATGTGTTGTATGTAATGCGCGAATAGAGAAGATTTACGGAATCGCGTTTTGTATGTGTGTTCTAAATGTCGAGTGGGGAGACGGCTTTTAATTATATTAAAATCCATTCCTCTAATTCTTACTTTTCTTCTCATACACCCCTTTTCACTTTTCCCATTCTTTCATTTCGTGTTTTATTAAAGCGAAATTTACCATACACACACATATTTTTCTTAGTCTTAGTTGGAATGTTTCTCATAATTTTCTACTCGTGAAAAGAATAAGAAGAAACTCGAGTAAAGTCGGGTTTCTTTTGATTGAATTGAATTACTTTTCTAAAGATATGAAAAGGTTTTTCAGCGGGCAAATGGCAAGTGTGCAAATTATTTTTCTTGTTTGAAGAAAAAAGCTACCTTTTTATTCTGGCAAAAAGTTACAACTCCACAAAAAATAAAGATATATTTTATGTACATTTGATTTTGCATAAAGTACCAACATTTATCTTCATCTTCCCTTTCTTCTCCTCGCGTAATTAGTTATACGAAATTGTGAATTTCAGATTTGAAATATTCGTCGACTGTAATTAAGTCGAATTGGCCCGGCGCATCCACCACATATGTTACATATTAATTTATCGATGTGTGTGCATTTTTCTAACGAGCGGCCACCTTTTTATTTTCTTTTGGCAGTAACGTACTGTTAAAGAGAAACGGGTGGTTTTTCCCTTCCCTCGTCCCTTTTCTTTTTTAGAAAACGGTTAAAATTGGTATACTAGTTTTATGGAAATTTTTGCAAAGAGAAAACGACGAGAAGGAAATCAGTAAATTGCGAATACTCGTTTAGAACCTCAAACAGTACGTTAACGGTTGAATTGGATCGAATCTATTATTTTGAGACTCGTAAACGCTTTGAAAAAGATTTTGCTGAAAAATATAAAACGAAAATGTTTTAAACTTTTGAATACTCTCAAATACACGCTGAGTCAATTTTAATAGTCTGTCAAAGAGCATGTTAAGAAGCCGTCGAGGCACTTCTTATTAATAATATCGTCATATCAACGTTATTACCAGGTTGCCATCGTGCTGTTAAAAGTAAATCGATTACTTATTAAACTGATGCGATACACTTGGTACTGGCAAATGAGTGTGTACGATGGACAAAAATTTCATTAATTTCGGATTTCGTATCGAGTACCGGTAATTGGAAGGGACGCGGAAACATAATGGTTGCGATAATAATAGCAACAGTGTTTCGCTTCTTACAGTATTTCTGCTCTACGGGAATAAGCCAAAGTAGTAATTAAATCAAAACTTGTAACGAGTATTAAGCGTTATCTTCTAAAACTCTCTATAGATATATCTCTTTATCTATCTACGTGTGCGTGTGTGTATCTGTAGCTTAGGAGTATTACTGTTATTAATTGTATTGATCATAAAGCTCTTGGGCCAAGAGAGAAAGAGAATAGGGAGATGTATTGAGATAGAGAAAGAATTTATTTTTGGTATTGCATCCAATAATCCCGCTTAATTTCGTTTAACTAATGTTCAGAATCAGAAACCATTTTCGGTTTGTAATTTAATTAATGCCGACTTATATCGATTGTACTTTAAGCAAATAATATTTGCGATTAAACAGACTTAACTTTTTAATCGATGCGAGATAATTTATTTAAAATATAACGAATGCGGAATATCGGCATCAAATTAATGCTAATTAAACACAATTCGCGTCGTGTCTAGCACACAGTAATTCTTCCGGTGTCTGTTTCTGTTCTTTAAAAGTTTTCGTCTCCAGTCTCGCGATCACGGAGAAGATAGAACCGTCGCATAAAAGAGTATCTAAAAATAAATGCAAAAATTGAAGAAAAAACTCATATTTAAACAATTATTAATCTATCTTTAATGTTGATTCAATTATTTGTATATGTTAAGCAATAGCTTGAAGAAATTAATAATTTTTAGTGAAGATTGGTGCCGCGCTTCCGAATTGCATTATTTCTCAAAATTCACCAACAAAATGCGTATAATTACAAAACGAGGTTGGACTCAAATCAAAGATTCGTCCAAAAATGCGAATTGTTGGCATATCAACTAGTCATCTAAATAATTCATGCTGCAATTTTCAAACATTACGACAAAATAAGGAGCACTTAAACTGTAATTGAATTGGAAAATAGTCAATTATTTAGCGACGGAAAACTTTGTTCTACGTATGGAAATGTCAATAATAAAAGGAATTGCTTTATAAATGTAAATTCGTTAAAGTGTATTAAATTTGGTGCAAATCGATTCTATAAGAATTTTATTTTAGTGGCAATACATAATTTAAAAATATTTATAGTTCAGTGCACGCAAATACAATTTTTTTCGTTTCGTTTCTTTCCTCCTCGTCGTTGCATCATCTCGACGGTTAGTACGAGGCGGATTAAAGATTTTTCGCCGTTGCAATAAGACGAAGGGAACGGTGCAAGTAAGATGCGTGCAAAGGTTACCAAAGCGAAGCGATAAAAAAAGCAACAAGGACAGATGGAGGAGAAAAGAATAAGAAAAAGTACATGTTGCAAGAATCCATCCCCAACTCATGCTTACGTTATATGACGCGTAACACCATTTACGTTGGTCATATATCATATTCCAAGACATTTTCCTATCAAAGGAAAAAGAAGGAAATCTAGTGCGAATTGTCTTTTTATGCTCGTATATACGGGTTAGAAGGAAGCAAAGAAGGAAAACAAAAATACGAGAAAGAGGCTTTAGTCTTCTGTAAAAAGTTAATCTACCGTGTCAACTAAAATAATTGATCTAATACATATCGAGTTATAACAATAATAATAATTTTCGTTTCCTTTCATGCGGCCCAATTTATACGTAATAACGATCAAAACGATAAGGACCGATAGCGGGGAAGAATTTAATGCAAGAAAATAATGCCATTAGAGAATATATTTATCGAATAGACATAACAATAGAAGTGCTGATCGATATTGTTGTTAGATGGAAACTCTGCTCATTTTTTTTTATTTAACAACAGGAAATTGAATCATATAAAATTTATAATAAAATAACATTAAATGCATTACTTTCGCAACGAAAACAATTTTTTTAAATAAACTATAGTATTTATAGATTGAACATTAAACTTCCATTCGGCTGATAAAGTTTGTTTTATGTTTTAATGAAAAATCATGGAAAATAATTTTTCTCCGGTCGTAAAATAATAATAATCCTCTACTCACTCGTTAAACTTTTATGAAAAACCATAATTACATTCATACACGATAATCATATCGCGTTGGTCATATTAACTACACAACATCCCTGCTGCCCATAAAATGTGAGAGGCAATCGTACACAATTCTTCAATTCCAGCATTGCAGACGAAAAGCGAGAAAAAGAAAGGAGAAAGAAACGCAGAAAAAAAAATGAGAAACATAATGTTTAACATTTCGTATTCTGGACAAGTTAACAGAGCATGAAATTGATCGTTGCATTTGCGAATAGTTTGTTGTATTTTCCTAGAGATTTGCTATTTCTCTCTCCTACGACACGATGCCGCTACTACACATTTATATGCATAAAAATCTTTTCCTTTTCACATCTCTTTCTTCCTTGCCTCCCGCTCATTCTTTTTTCCTTTGTTGATCGCGTTCTCAACAGATGAATAAAAATATCATGTATGCAACTATGTTATGATACGTACATGCCGTAGTAAATTTCAATTGAAGCACACGATTTTTCCTTTAAATATTTTCCAAGCGAATAATTCTCTTCCATCCACTACTACAATTCGCATTGTTATGTTTCCTACGTATCATTTAATACACTTCTTCATCTAATATGATTAATAATAATGATAGTTGCTAGAAGAATGTATGGCCTTTTCTCTCTTAAGCGATTTATTTCCGAACGTAAGAAGTAAATTTTGCTTTAGGATTATTATTCACTCCATCCCCCTGCACGAATACTTCTTATTGGTTAGATTAATGGCTACAACGACTTCCACTTCCTTCCCTCGGCATAATTTATTTTTCTCCTATTAAAAGAAAATTAATTTCAACGCCACAACCTTGCGAACCGCGAAAAATTAAAAAGTCTCTCCTGTCAGCGAAAGACGTTTAAAAATAATTTTTAACACGAGACGGACGAAGAATGACGCGATAGTTTTATTATGTTAATCTTCTTCACCCAACTTCGGAACAAAAAGGAGAAGAAAACGACGATGAGAAGAGATCTGATTAAAGCTTATGTCATTCGCCCACTTATAATTAAGGTTCATTAATGCAACCGCAGCGATTGAAGGCGTAATTTATTCGTCTGCCGCGGCTGCTGTGCACCAGACACTCAAACACATTTACAGAAGACGACGACGATGACGACGACGAGCAAATCCAACGGAATAAACAACTAACCCAAATTGAGCTGATAGGCCGCCAACCGAACGCACTAATCTCGTTATTCATCCTATAAGGATATTCATTACTTTCAGTTCAAATCTACTACCAATCTGCGTGCCTTTCATTTCAATATGATTTCATATGTCGCCGTAGAAGACGTTCTTCCTCGTGTCTCTTACATTCGTCCCCGTCACCCTTATTCCATTACCGTTCGTGCATCATAATTCATTTTGAATTCGAAGCGTACTCTTTAATTTCCATCGTCGTAATACAATTAGCCTATCGTGGAAGATGTTAAATTTAACTTTTTTCCCTCTCGGCGAGCACATTGAAAAATTGTGTGTGTGCGTGTGTGCGTAAATGTCATTGCAATTTAATACCGCCCCTGAGTAAACGTTAGTCTCAGGGTTACTAACCGTTGCACTAAGTAATACACATAATGGCTCCATAAACCACAATTACCTCAGCCAAGACACATGCAGGCCCCTGGACGACCCTTTTCCACTACTTTGCCCTTGTCGCCGCCCTACCAAAAAGTTTTCGTTAAAGCACACAAACAAAACAACCGCATTAACTACAATGAAACTTTTTAATTAGTTGCGTAAACATGCGGAAATAGGTAAACTCTGAATAATATTTAAACAAAATTTGGAATTTATAAATGAAAAATTAGGCATAATATAACGATACAAATACGAAGGGAATTAAAGCCTAACTCGATTACATTCGTAGGGATTTTATCGCAAAAGTAATTGCTATTTTATTTACGTTTTCCCATCCCTTTTGACGTTCGTGTATGTGTGTGCCTTTGGTTTCTTGTTTTCCAATGTCACCATCCATCTTCATTCCCAGTTCTCTACCGGTAGTGGCTTTAGATTACGTCACCAGAAGCAGAACGTATTGAGGATTTTATGTGAGCTGATTCATTAACGCGCGAAGAATTATGTGAGAGACGGTTCAATTATCAAATTTCTCTCCATTTAATTTACGACGGAAATTAGCGATGGAAAGGATTATGGATCTATAAAATGTTCAATAATAATTTTTTATAACAAAATTAAGCGTTTCATTTTACGGATCGACGGTGCTCTTTGAATCACTGATTTTTATTAGATTCGAGTTTTATGTTGATCACTAATGTCATATGCAGACATTCTTGAAGGCCGGGATGACTATTAAACGTTTATTGTCTAGTCGATGGGAATGATCTAAACGATGACAGGACGACGAAACAGAAAATAATTGCGATTACACAACGGGAAACCCATTAAATCTCATTTTATTAGCATTTCTGTATGTTTATTAACACTCATTTCGTCTTGTTTTTCTTTTGTAGAATTGCGTGCCGAAGAATTGCCAACTCTGGAAATTTTACCAAATCGCACTGAATTAACGAGAGCCATCGATTCAAGTGTTGCCCTCACGTGTAAGGCAAACGTACAAGATCCGTCGTTGATATCGCAATTGGAATGGAGAGACAATAGGGGTCGCAAAATAGAAAATACGCGACCGGAATTGTTGTACGTTCAGGTAAATTAATTTCGCGTTAAACGACGCGCTTTTATCGCAACATTAATCTTTAAACGTTACCATTTCTTCTTTTTTCCGCATATAATGCATAGTCGCTCCCCGGAGAACCAGGTCAAGTGTTAATTCTATCACGTTTAACGGAAAACTTAGGCGGAACTTACACGTGTCACGCGAATTACGCTCACACCGAACACCTTTCGGCTAGCATTACTGTTACAACTATAGGTAAAAAATTTTAGTAAAAAAAATCGACTTCTATAATATTAATGAACAATTTGCGTCATTCTTTACAGTCGATATAACGTTCGTGAATGCGCCGGAAAACCAATACCCAATATCGGGAATCGATTACGTGATCAGGTGCGAGGTTCAAGCGAATCCGGCGCCGATTATTAGTTGGGAAAAAGACGGCGTACCGATAATATCCAACGGTCGATATATTGTCGATACGAAAGGACTGATCGTCAAGAACATTAAAGAGTCCGACGATGGTGTTTACGTGTGCCGTGCGGTTGTCGTCAAAACGGGCCACCTCCAAACTAGGAACATTAAGGTACGCTTAGCAATTTGTGTCCAACGCAAGTTTCGAACATTAACAATACGTCTCGCGTTGTTTTGTTTGTTTTTTTTTAGGTGGAAGTGCAAGTGCCTCCGAGGATGTTACCGATGAAGGAAGTGTCCGTCGTCGAAGGATCGACCGCTTCCGTGCAATGTAACGCCACCGGAAAACCGCCGCCGACGTATTCGTGGATAAAGGAGAGGACGCGCGAGGACTTATCGATCACGAACCGTTTCAAAGTGATGAAGGACACCGGACTGCTGTTGATAACCGACGTCAAGTACGACGATAACGGTAAATACATATGCCGGGCGGAGAATAAGGCGGACAAAGCGGAGGCGACCGTCAAAGTGAACGTGCTAATTAAGCCGAAAATTTACGAATTGATCAATATAACGGCGCCCGTCGGTTCGGACACGAAGATCATATGCAAAGCGAACGGACGGCCGGCGCCGAAAGTGTCGTTCCGCAAGAAGAGCAACGGCGACAGTTTCTCCGTCGGCGTGCAACCCGACGACCGGCGCATCGTGCTCGAGCAGACGGTCGACGAGATCAAAGGCGAAACGTTCGGCGTGTTGAACATTCGCGGTCTGAACAGAAGCGACGACGGCTTATACGAATGCATCGCGAGGAACGAGGTCGACACGGCGGTATTAAACGGTCACGTCACCGTCGAATTCATGCCGACGTTCGAAAAGATCAAAAACTATCCGCCCGTGTGGATATGGGGCGACAAAATTGGCAATCTAACGTGCATCGCCGAATCGATACCGAATGCGACGATCAAGTGGCGCTACGGCGGCATCGACATTAAGAACAATTCGAGTCCCGTGTTTCGCATCGAAGGCGCCGGCCCCATTTCGAGCTTAATCGTTAATCCGTACACCCAGAAGCCTTACTACGGTAAATACGAGTGCCTCGCGTCGAACCGGCTCGGCGACGCGTCGCATCTCATCGAACTGCGCGAGGCTTTCCGGCCGGAGCCGATTCAACAGGCGAAGATCGACGTTCTAACGGCGACAACGGTTAAATTCAACATAATAGGACCGCCGAATTTGCACGGGTTGCCGCTGAGGGCGTTCATCGTCTACTACTTGCCGGACAGGGACATTGACTGGAGCTTTGCGCGAAACCATTCCTGGAGTTACGGTGATGCGCGGACGACGGATAGCGAGTTTAGATTTAACAACGAGAAAATTATTTCATTCCAGATGCACCGTACATTTTGGAGAATTTGACGCCGAGGGAAACGTACAACGTTCGATTTGCGGCGAAGAACGACGTCGGCATAGGTGCGGTCGGCGGCAATTTGCGGATAACGATGCCGAGCCAATCGGTACCGGCCGAGCCGAAAATATTGATATCGAATTCGGCGGACGCGAACAGTCCGACACCGAACGAGATCGCGACCGTCAGTCCGTACGGCGACCGATTCGAATTGAAGTGGAACGTACCGAACGACAACGGCTCGCCGATCGACAGCTACATCATTAGGTTTTGTACGGTGAGTAGCGCGTCGAGCGACGTCCGTTATTAATGATTTTTAAACGAGTGGCTTCTGCGAACGAATCGAGAATCAAACCGATTCGACCGCAAGCAACTTCTGTGCCGCATGCCCGTGACTTATCGTAAACGTAATACGCTTTTTAATTGCGGCAGACGGAACGCATCGAGACGGGAAAACTTGGGAGTCGGTTTTAATTAATCCCGTTGTAATTTGTCAGTTTCTTTCGCACAATGACAAGGAGCAGAGCGATTGCCGTCGTAATTTAATTCGACGCCCTATTGCCTCGTCGTGAATTCATCCTATTCGAGCGTGTTCACAATAAATATGTATTTCGGCAGTGATCAATCCGTTTTAAAGTCGCGTTTATATTTCGGCAATAGGCGTATAATAGTTTCCGGCAAAATCGCAAATTGAATACGATATCGAACGCGTCTTTGTTCTCGATTTCAGACGGAGAAAATTAATGGCGAATGGAGGGAAAAAGAGTGTAGCGACGAATTGACGCAGCCGTTTCAGCATACCAGCTATCAATTGACGACATTAGAATCGGATACCGTGTACAAAATCGAATTGCGTGCCCACAATTCCATCGGACACAGTTCACCGGCGCAAATTCGAATCAAAACGGCCCGAGGTAAGGATAAGGATTATTTTAGTTACGCGTATAGCGGTACCGTTATTATTACCTGCAACCATTATTGCTCCTTATATCTTGTTCTATTGTTGTTTCATTACGTTAGGCCTTAATTAAACTTGAATTCAATCTTTATGTACGGTTAGAATATTATTTTTATAACGTTTTTTTTTTGTAAATTATCTCACTTTAGTTTAAGATTACGTCCCATTTTTGATTCTTTGTTACAGTTTCCTTTAAAGGACTTTTGTATAACTAATTTTCTAAGTTGGTCCTCTTTTATTTCACAAAGCATTGATCAAAATAGGAAAGTTTAATTTTGTTTACCAAACTGTTTTAGAAGTCCCCAATTAATATGTGTGTGTATTATTCTTATCCCTAATATTGTTAAGTACCTTTAAATGATGTCGTAATGGAATTAATAATCTAGCCTACCTACCCTTCAGGTGTATTTTATGGGAGTTCAACTTCGAGTGCAACTATGTCATGTCCTCCCTCAATTCTACAAGCAACAATGACGCTATCATACCTAGTGCTCTGTGCGTTTAGATCAATCGAGTGTTAGATAAAATTTTTAATTGAGTATTGAACAGTTTTTACCGATTTTTGACAGCGTAAATCGATCTATTAAATAATAATGATATAATAAAAAGTAATTAATCATTTTTTAAAACGTTAAAAACAAGAAGAAAAAAGAAAGATGTGTTCCAAGTCAATAAATGAAATAATAATTATTCATAAAAAGAAATGAGGCGAGAATAATTTTAAAACGAATTAACACGGATGCCGTTTTTTGTACATATTTGTATACATATAATTAAAATGAAGAATTAATTATTGCCAAGAGAGAAAGTATTTATAAGTACTAATTAAGTACGAAGAGAGATTAAAAAAGAGAGAGAGAGAGAGAGCGAGTAAAGTTTATTAATATGTGGCACGCTAAATCTAATAATAACAATATAAAATACATTTAAGAGATAAAAATCATCATCATCACCATTATTATTATGGTGGCAGTTTGTTAAACCAAAAAAAGAAATCTTTCATCGTCATTTGCGTTCTTCTCTTCTATATGTTGGGCTTAATTTTAACATTCCATTATTTATTTCTCTCATTATTATTATTATCATAATTGTTGTTGTTGTTATTGTTGTACAAATGAGGCATGACGCACCAGTTATAATAATTATTGCTCCTAGAAATCGTATAACATTTAATTTATGCATTATCAATTCAAAGCAGCAGCTTCCTTAAATCCGTTTTTATTATTACGATTTTATTTTTATGTTGTTGGCGCATTAAATAATTTTTGCTATTATAATTTTTTTTTCAATTAGTAGACGTCTCTCTATAAATACCATCAGCCAGCATCGTATCTATTATTAATCATATCGTCTACCACGTTTCCATCCTTTCACATATCCATCAAGCAAACGACATTAATGCAATTGCATCCAATTGAAACGATGCATTTTTTAATTGATTAATTACTTCTTTGGTTGTTATTATTCACACGTGTCATTTGCTTGTTGATTAATTTACTTCTTTCGCATCATCAACGTTCTCATTATCGGTACCAAATAAGTAACATAAAATGATAGCTAGTAAATAAAAATGAAAAAGCGAAAAGCATATCATTGTGTTCTTCTAATAATATTTGAATGTGTATAGACAATATTATTAACGTCTACATAACTCTCTGTACCAACCACAACATTTTACAGTTGATCAAGGCGATCGATTGACTTCTTCGTTACATGTAGCATGATTTACTGTGTAAATAAAAATGGAACAGAAACAATAATGCCGAAGAAAAATTAACGTATGAAAACCGATTCGTTTCGATCTACTTCGATATGTGTTGAATTCATTTTAAATAATATCGCGTTTGTGTGAATGTTCTTCGTTAATTTGCAATGATTCATTAATCAAATAAGTTAAAAAGTCGAAATTAATGTGCATGTGTGAGCATGGCATCGGAAATCTAATACTCAAACAAATCGTTTTGTTTCTGTGTAATCAATAGAAACTTACTTATTTTTTTAATCGATTAATTATTTTTTTAGCTTTTAGTACTCCATATATGTATGTGTGTATGAGCATCCCTCGTTTTGATTTTGATTTTTATACTAATTAATTATTCTATATTGATTGACAATAATGTTTAAGGAGGAAATGACGAAAAGAAAAAACCACCAATTAAATTTGATTGTTTTATTTCGAATCGCCCATTATGATTAATTTCTTTTAATATTTACACTCAAATTTAAATAAATTATGTTCAATGTTTACGATTATCATAAATTTATTAAAAGGGAAATACGAAAAAAAAATTATACAAAAAGGAAAAAGAATAACAGACCCATTGTTTTATATATACATATTTAAATAAAGTTATATAAATTATGATTAAATGATAATTATTTACAAACAATCCAAATATTACGGGGGCTGAATTTAACGAGACAAAAAAAACAGAATCGAAATGAAATTGAGGGTAAAAATTACACGAATTAATGGTTTACGGTGGAAAATCTCAATACGAAAAACTCTTTTTCAGTTTTTACTTCTTTTATTTTTATATTGTGCTTTCTTGTGGAAGTGACGTAAAAGTGGCTTTATGTGTTATTATTGTCATTGGAAGAATTGGCAAAGTGCGTCGAATATTCAAGACAAAAAACTAAAAGTAAAGACATTTAACCCGAAATAAATAAATAAAAAAACCCATGCAGTCGAATTACACCGTCCTCGAGTGAAATTGTACGTAGTAGCTTTTATATTTATTTAAGAGAAACAAATACTTCTTTAAGAAAATTGAAAATTGCATAAATAATTACAATGTTTGAAGAACGAAAGTATTTTTTTCTCTTGTTGGTGTAGTTTCCTTTAAAATTCTCCTTACTTGCTTCAACATAGGATTAACACAATGCTTTTGCATGCTTTCAAAGAGAACTAGTTTCTATTAATTTATCTTAACACTCGAGAAATTAGAGTAGTAATTTTTTTTACTTTGGGTAGTTTATCCACATTAACAGACACTAATAACAAACAACAAATAAAAACGGATTTTTGACACATTTTGATTTGAACTTTATTTCCTTTTTAAAATTTTGTGAATACATTTCTCTTAAATTACAATTAAACAATTATACATATAGTAAGAAATTTGCAAATCGTACCACAACAACGAAATCCACAGCCCCTTACATAAGTTAGAAACTACGTGCAGCCTTCCACTTTATTATTTGCTTTTCGACAATTATTCAAATTAATCAGGAGCAGTCGCAATAATATTATATTACAGGATATTTTTCGATGCAATTTCATTATGGCCCAAATTTAAAAGAGAAATTTATATTTGCGCCAGACGCGAGGAAGGACAAAGATAACAAAAATATTTAATATTTACAAACTGTATTAAATCTTAATTAAAGTTAAAGCTCGAAAATGGTAGAAGCGATAGTAAAATGTCGCGAGCACGAGCTTTAGAATTTGAAGTTCTACGTATTACTCGTTTACGAAATGAAAATGTTTATAATTTATTGCGTATTTACATTGAAATTTAAAAAAAAGCATAAATAAATGAAATGAAGGAGCGGAAAATGTTGTAAAGCTGGTCGGTTGCTCTATGAAATATCCTGTTGCATTTTAGAGTTTTTTTTTATATTTCTCATTATGTACATACCAATTAAATTGCAATTTAAACCGCAGGCAAAAGATACGTCTTTCAGGTCTTCATTTTCATTTATCTAATAATAATAATAACACTTCTCTTTTTTTTGTTGATAGCTTTGCAGAGCAATAATAACAATCGTCCTTTAAATCTATTTTTTATTAACACCGTTTTACGAGAACTTTAACTCTCATTCAAGAAACACCTATCTTACTATTTAAACTAACATCACAATATGACTAATTACACAACATTTCTTTCATTGTTGTTCATATTACTTCGTTTATAATTTTTTATTGCAACTAATCGACACTTTTTCTCTTTCTTTCTCCAATCTAGGCTACGATCCTGGAGTGTATAAACACGAATCGACGAATATAACTAGTGCTATGATAATAGGCATTGTTATAGCGGCAATTGTATTTGTTATCATAATTGTGGACTTGTTATGTTTCTGTGTGAATAGATCTGGCATTTTAGCGTTCATATGTAATAAGGCGCATTCGAAACCGCATCAGGAGGATCCAAAATTATCCAGGTAAAAATTAATTTATTTATTTAAAAAAAAATACAAAACGAAAGAAATAGTATTAGTTTTATGATTGCGTCATAATATCGATTCAGTTTTTTTTTTAACGATTAAGAGACAAAATGCTTCTTTGTGCAAATAGTTCTCAATTAAAGTACAAACAATTAGTTGGAAATTTTAGTCTATACAGTTGGCGATTTCCGCTGCCTTATTGCAGTTACAAAGCTGCCCCGGCCCATCCAAACAGTCTCAATCTGCCGTTACCGGTTAAATTGGCACCACCTACACCTGTGTAAGAAACGATCACGAGAACAGTTCTTTTAATTTTTTTAAATTTCTGATTCGAGCATGCCTTTTTACGAAATAGACAAAACTGCAAATTATCCTCTTCCAGAAGGTGGACGCAAGCATGATTTTAATTGATTGAAATGTTTCTTAGATGTTTGCTCTTGTAATTATTGATGATGAAGCCAATTATGTATATAGATTTAGTTTTGTAAGGTTTCCTTTTCATTTGATTCTTCGTCATCGCAATATTGTAATCCTATAATAATTGACTACACGCCTAAACATACATATTTATACGAATTCCGTATATCTGACCCGATTTCAATTTAAAACGAATTTTATTCCGGCCGTTCAATGAATCGAAATCGCATTATTAGCATTATTATTAGCAAGTGAGAGGCGAGAGAGAGATACGTTTGGTTGAATTTTAATTAAATTGACTTTGGGTATCAAGATGCAAATAAGGGGCGGGTTGGTTCTCCTCTGTATATTTGTAAATAAATTTCGAAATATAACAATGAAACTTTTGCAATATAATCACGTTTTGAGGATGTTTCGCTAAGTATGTGTAAATTGATTTTTTTTTTCTGATTTCAATCTCGTTCGTTAGTTGAAAGTTGAACTTTTATTAATGTAATAAAAGAACCGTGCATTTAAGGTTTCTGCAATATGCAGTTTCTATTTAAATTACACGAACAAATGTTTATTAGAACTCACTAATTTAACCTGTTTTTTTTTTCTGTTTGTTTGTTTACGCCGTGGTTGAAATTTATAAATTTTGCGCGATAATCCAGGCATATTGCACATTTTTGCGTCTAGTTTCGCATACTTTTTAAATTGCATAGCTCGTCCGAGCGAGTATGTGTTTATTAGAGCAAATATTTTTACGTCCCTTTTGCGTTCGTATCTCTAGTGCAGTTTCAAATTAAAATGAAATGTTGTTTACTCGAAACATTCCATTATCACCAATTTCCCGTAACGAATTGCCCTGTTTGTTCTAATCGATGAGATACCGCTTGTTAGTCGAAAAAAGATCGTAGAACATTTTTCAATAACATCATCATTCAAGCAAATTGCGAAATTATTTGAATTATGCGATGAATTCTAGATTAGCTACAAATAATCTTATCTTAAAGTCAATAGAAGCAGATTGCCTGATATGCTTTCAAATTGTACCTTTTAAATCAATTTCAAATCTCACGCCAAATGAAAAGGAACGTTACCTTACAAAGTTACGCAACTATTTGCTCATACGAATGAATATTGCAAGGAAACGATTTTATTTCTTAAATTGAGCACGTTTATCTTATCGTTGTTGTTCAATCAACTTTTGCATGTCGACCGTTTATTATTAATTTAATGATTGTTTTACAAATTTTCGCCCGTTTAGCGAGGAAAAGGAACCGTTGAAATCGGAAACGCCAGGGATGAATGGCGATAAAAGGAACCTTTCCGTGGAATTCGATGGTAAAACCGTGTATACGAAACCGATGGAAATAGGCCGACATTCCGCAGTTTAAGAAAGAAATAACCGTAAGAGACGGAGGAAATGTCCTTTATTTTTGGAGACGTAACGTACTTTTTGTTTTATTTGAATCATTGCATATTTTGCATATGCATAAGAGGATTTCGTCAATTTTGAGAAACAAAAAACATGCTATGAATACTTAATTATTATGAAATACTGAATATTTTCCCTTGCGTTTAAAAAGAAGAAAATTGTAACTCGTGCCAAATGCATTTTGCAGTATTATACATAACTATATAATAATAATTAGATAGAGTTAAATGAAAACGTATGATATCAACTCCCTGACGGTAGTGCAAATTCTATTAAAATGATTATACAAAATAAGGTAAAAGGACGAAGAAGATGCGTTATTCTTCATCGCTACGAACGCGAAACGGTACGTTACTTGAATGAATGCATTAAATAAACCAAAGCTTAACGAATGCTTCTTAATTAAATGCACAATGATGGGAGTTGCATATTACATGTTACATATTCTTGATAAAAAAATATTTTAAGGAAGGAAAACAAGTAAGAAATACGAAATTGGATGATGTAATGTAATGCAATGGGCAAGAATTTTAATAGAAACATTGCTATACCGATTATGTAAGTGTACAGCTTTTAAATGTGAAACAGTTCTAACAATATAATGATACGCAATTTTATTCAAGAATTGAAGACGAGAAGAGAAAAAGAAATTGTATTATAAATGTTCTCTATGTAAATTATTTATATTAAAAAAATTAAATGATTTAAAACGAAGGGAAATATTTTTAAAATATTGCTGCGATTAATTTTTATATAAGAGAGTATTAGAGAAAATGACAAAGTTTCAATTTTATTATTTGATTATTCCTCGTTTAAGTACTTAGTTAACTCCCATGAAGGTTCTTAAATATATGGGTATAAAATTACATGTTATATAAGCTTCATGCATTTAAGACTGATATTAAATGAAAAGAAAAGAAACACTGAATGTATAATTCGATACGATTTGCAAAATCATCTTCTCATTCATTCACAAGTGAAAGAAAAAAGAATAAAACATACATTATGCAAACTTAAGAAATACTTTATTTCTAAAATGTAAGAAACTTCTTTAAACCAAAGTAGCTAATATTTTCCTTAGTGAATTAATTTAATTAAGTATAGTGTATATTTATAATGACGATTTATATGTGTAGCTTTTGATATTAAAAATAAAGTTATGATAAATTTAATTAAAGGTGTTCTGTGTGCGAATAAAGTAAAAACTTTCACATTAAGCTTTTGCAAATTTCCATTTTCAAAGACGCATTTAATTTACAAGTGTAACACAAATTGCTTTATTAATATTAAGCTGCTTAATTTCTAATACTCGCAAAATTAAATATGAATCTTATAAATCTGTTGGAATTTCCCCGAAGGGATGTTCATGCGCCATCTCTTATAGAATTTGTGAATTTCTCAGTACTCAGCCTTGAATCTAAAGTTTAAAGACATAAACATGCCTTTCATCAAAATATTCGTTATTCTCACAAATAGCGGGCCCACAAAGCGGTAAGATCTCCATATATTAACAATTAAGCAATGTAATTATTGGATTTTTTTAACCAGATTCAATATCCTGGATAATAATGAGGAACGTTGAAATCAAAGCACGAGTTCACGATATCGAAGAATTGTTGAGAAAAGCCGGAGAGATTAGTAAATCCAAAGCTACCATAATATTGCAGGAAGACACGTTCTTTAAGTGCGAAAACGGCCGATTGAAATTGCGAAAATTTCAGGTTATCCATAATGCAAACTACATTTGCCTAATCAATACATTCTTTGTAATTCAATTCACAGGATGGAAGTGCAGAATTGATATTTTACGATAGACCAGACGCCGAAGGACCGAAACTTTCCAAATATGAAAAGTGCAACATTCAATTAACGGAAGTAGATGGATTGAAGGAGGTGTTGAATAAGGCTTTAGGAACCACTGGTAACGTGAAGAAGACACGTCATTTGTTTATGGTGGGAAAAACAAGAGTTCACGTGGATCAAGTAGATGGTTTAGGCAGTTTCATGGAATTAGAGGTGATTAAATGCATTTGCCTTATTGATGGACAAATTGCTAAAGTGTTTCATTTGCAGGTTGGTTTAATGGACAATCAAACTGAGGAGGATGGTGAAAAAATTGCCAAAGATTTAATGAAAGAACTAGGTATTGCTGACACTGATCTTGTGCCAGGAGCCTATATGGATCTATTAAATCAGAGTTAATTTATATTTATTAAATAAATTTTCATCTGGATCTGTGTGATTGATGTTTAAATTAATGAAATAATTTCAAATTTACATTATATTCTCATTATTTGTTGTTTAATAAATAATACAATTTCTAATTGGCACTGACAAATAATAATTAATATTAATGAATATGAGTAAACTTTGTAAGCCAAACATTAAAGTTACTCTGAAATGTAATTAACAATAACTAAATTAATCGTTAATTTGAAAATTCAATACAATTAGAATTGTGGTTCAAGTTTTATGCCTAAAAACGAAACTGGTTGCCTAACTGGACTTAGAAACCAATAAATAGAAAATTGTATCATCCCGGCGCATCCACCAACTTTGAAACTAATACGATAAAGCCGATATATATTTTTTAATAACAATGACATTTTGTTTGGTCTGCACCTTGTTTAGGAAGGGTTAATAATAAATAATTTCTTAAAGAAATATTCACATTTACGATATGTGTTTATGTTAAATTCCTGATCGATTAACCGCATATATTTGAATAAATTATGATTTATATGAAATAGGCTCGACCGGTTTTTCCATTTTCTTACAAAGGCAGATTCTTAAAGTGAGCAAAAAGAGTTTTAACATACTAACTACAATAATATTTGAGTCAATGACATTAACTTAAAATATTATTCGTAAAATTAAAAAGAAATATCATTCACTTAAAATTCCCTACAGTGCATTTCTTAAACCTTTAGCAAGATCACTCGCTAAATTAAAATAATCCGTATCCATTTGAAGCCATCAGTTCGCAACGGCAATCAAGAAATGAGTCATTGCTTTTTTGATGATTGAAATTCATTTCCTCGTACGAAATTCAGTCTTAAAGCATTTTCACCAACAGCATTTTCTTTTGGTGCTTGTGGGCACTTCAAATGTTTCCAACTGCACCGATTTGCTCCTTGGAGAATTATAATAATTCCTATAAGCCACTTCCAATAGAACCTGCATGGCCTCATCTGAAACCGTGGCAAAAAATAAGACGCAATTCGAATAATTTTCTGAATTAGTTTACCGATGTTTATTCCTTCTTTCGCCGAAGTCACGAACCACGATACGATGCCGTACTTTTTGCAAAAAGTATCCACTTCATTTAAAACTTGCGGAAAACCCATATCGCCCTTATTCGCTAACAGTATGATTGGTATCTTGGAACCGCACGGTAAGGAACATTTCTCTCGTAAGTCTTTTATCCACTAGAAGGAATTACGTTCTTTTATTATTTCAATAGAAACAATTCATGAAAGTCACCTTTTCAAGGGAACAAAACGTTTGCGGTCTGGTCAGATCGAAAACTATCGCTGCTGCTACTCTAAGGAAACATTTGATTTTAAATTGAATTTAAATTAATTTCATATAATTCGAATTTAAATTGGATATGAGGGCTCTTACGCGTATCTGTAATAAACGCTAGTTAAAGAGCCGAAACGTTCGTGTCCGGCAATGTCCCATAATTGTAAATTAATCACCGTGTTTTCGTTCCAATTGATCGTTTTCAATGCGAAATCCGCTCCAATGGTGATTTTGTACGTTGGTGAGAAGGTACCTTGAAATAATAACGTACAATATTAGAGCGAAGCACTAAATATCGGATGAATTAAAATAAGATCGATTCGAAAGTATGCGAAGAATGCGAAGAATATCGATCGCTTTCCTAGAAAATTATTAACAACAGAAACTCTCCACTTGTGCACAGTTACATTCTCTAATCCCGATTGTGTAACTGTGGACTCTTCCAACTGCGCTCGTTAAGAATTTGATTATTTTCTTTTAATAATTTTTTGTAGCTTAAAACGACAACAACATTTTGACAAACTGTCGTGATTTGAACCTAATCTAATCTTATCAGTCCTTCACGTAATGAATGATAACTGAACGTCAAGTTTTTTAACTTAATAATTTTGATAAGCGTTATATTTTAAACATACCTTGTGCAAAACGTCTTATTATAGAGGTTTTCCCTGGAAAGTAAATTATTAATTAACTTTGATTCTAATATATTGCAAAAAAGAAACTTACCAACGCCAAAATCGCCAATAACAAGAAACTTAAATAAAATCTCCGTTTTATTAAATAATTTCTCAATTAGAACTTCCGATCCGTTGGTTTCCATTTTTCCTACTACCATTTACTTTTAATCTTAATAAACCAACATGTGAATTGTATTTCTTTTAGAGATGCACCCGCACACGAATACTGATAAATTTGAACAATTCGCGGTAACTCGTTTAGATATCGGTGCTATTATCAATAAAATTATCAAGTATTTTAATAACAGATTGACATCTGTTGTAGGGCATGCGAAAATTAACGCGGTTGGAAAAGCAGGAAAGTTTTTTGATAGAAATTATTGCATATGAAGTACACAATTTCTCAGGCAGATGGCACAATCAGGCTCACTTTTGAAATTCGGGGAGATGAAGGAAAATGCGAAAAATCACAAAAATCCAATTAGCCTTGCTTTTTTGCAAAAAAAACGGCAAAAATCTACTTTTTCTAAATCGAACGGAATTGAATCAGGATCGATGCGAGTTAAAAACACCGAAAACTGCGCGAAAATCGATGAAGAACTAGGAGAAAAAGCGTAATATAAGGCAAAAAATGATGCGAATTTAAGAGATTAAAAGTGCGATAACTTTTAAACGGCTGGACCGATTGGGCTGTAATTTGCACACGAATTAGGTTACATCTGTTCCTACGAACGGTGCGAGTTTCAGCCAATTCGAGAAGATGAAGGAAAATGCGAAAAATCACAAAAATCCAAAGGGGTTAGCTTTGATTTTTTTAGCAAAAGAAACCTGCAAAAATCGACTTTTTCTAAATCAAGCGGAATTAAATCAGGATCGATTCGAATGAGTGAGAAACAGCGAAAACTGCAAAGAAAATCGATGAAAAGCGTCGAATTGGGATTGCGCTAATCTTCCTTTTCGATATTGTACTAATTGTCGTTGGACTAATCGAATTAATGTGTTTATAGGAGTATTACGTTAGCTAAGCGAAATGGAACCAATTGTTTTGTTACCTTTGCAATTTGTTTTAAACCGTATGCAATACGCTGTTACATTTACTAATTTATTAAAATCCGAAAATTTGAGAATTATGCTGTCGTCGATTGTTTCATACAATGCCATTGTTTTGTTTTTATTTCTGCTATACTTTCCAACATTATTTCTTCTGGAACTTTTATGATTAGCGTTGTGGACCTCTTCACTAAAATGAGAGATCGCGATTTTTCTGAGGTCTGATCCCTTTCGAAATGAGGCCTGCGTAATTTTGTTCCAATTTTACATGACACCATTCCTGAACATTCCTCAGTGTTTGAATCTCTGCTTCCCTATGAGAAACAAAGGATTTTAACGACGACGGTGCGCGCTTAAGCCAAGCGATTACAATCTACGAATCCCTATAATAAAATATTCCTTATATGATTTGTTAAAACTCTTGCTGTATTTTCGATTATGTAAATGACACGTGTTCAATTTATCCCGACAATCCAGCGCTCGCTGAGCATATCGTCGTCTTGCCATTGATGGTAAACAGCAATAAGGGTTAAACCTGAATGCAAAAAAAAATCCTGCAATATAATTGGAACCTATTACAAATTACAAACACTAAGAAAACCATTATATCTTAATTATTAATTAATAAATAATTGTTTATTGATCAATTCAATTATTCTTCGCGTGTGTACGTCAGCAGCGAGCATCAGTATTCTTAATAATTCAATTAGTTCCTGCATAATTAGTGAAATCATTATGTATTGACAATAAATTCTATTTAATAGAAAATACAGAAAACACGATACAATATTTTCCACATAAAACGTCCACCACAATAATTTGCCTCGTTGAATAATTAACATTTTAAAATTACTTTAGCAAAGTGAATGAGAACTATTTAGATATATGTATGAGAGAAACAATTTTTGTCGATAATAACACCCTCCCACCCCACAATCCTCTCACATCATCCACAAGTTGACTCTTATAAACGGGGGTGGCGCTATCAAGAATTCTCTGTTTACAGTTTGAAAGTGAAGACACACACAACATCATTCAGTATGTTTATGAAGTTAAACAATCGTATTAAGATCGACGAAAATTTCTACTTGAGAGTCGTTTTATATTGTCTAACATTCAGCGGTTACAATCCGTTGAAGAAAACTGCGCTCCTATTTCTCATCCTCAAAATGATTGCACTTGTTTCAACCATATTCTTCGTGGGACCAGTTCTTCTTTACCTTTATGTGAACTTCAGTACGATCACCGTCGACGAAGTATCCCAATTGGCCGAAGGATTCGTTAGTACTATAAATGTTGGGCAAAACTATTTCAGTGAAAGGCTGGGAAGTGCTAATTTACTTTAAGTAATTGTTTTAGATTTTGTCGAAAGTCTTTATTCTAACCAGATTCGAATCGGAATTAAGAGAACTCTTAACCGCTCCTTATTGGAAGTTCGAGGGCGTTGATGAGAACATGAAAAAGATGCACGAGGGAAACTTCAATTTTATCAAATACTGCGGCATCACTTACGTCGTAGGAGCAGTCGCTTGTGTTGTCATCTTTACTTATTTCAGTTTCGCCTCCAAACAATTAATATTTTTAGGCTACGTACCGAACAAATACTATATGACAACAGAAGTTATTATTCCTATGCAATTCATATTTGTTATTCTTGCTCTTGAAATTCTCCTGGGATTCGATCTCAGTTTCATGTACCTCTGTTACAAACATGTCACACAATATCAGTTGATCGCTTATAGAATGGAGAATATCACCAAGTACGACGATCCGCACGTGGAATTGAACAAGTGCATCGATCATCACAGCTTCATGCTCGGGTAGGTGAACAAAAAAACATATTAACCCTATTAAATTCGTTAATTTTGCAGATTGTTTAGGACGGTGAATAAGACGTATCAAATATTCTTTCTCATCCAATACATGGTTTGCATGTTCAGCTATGCCATAGAATTGTTCCAATTGATGGAAGGCGACATCAAGTTGGATCGCACTCTGAAATCGATAATGTACATGTTAACGATTCTATTGCAATTTGTCGGTTGTAATTGCTATTTCGCCCAACAATTGGCCGATAGTGTATGTTCTGAATCATACGGCGGAATGGTGAAGAAATTATTAAACCCAAATACATTTTTAAGGCAATGGCAGTAAGAGAAGCCGCGTACAAGTCGAAATGGTACGAAGGCGATAGAAATTTGGCCGGCAAAATTTTGGTCGTTTTGTCGATTACACAGAAAGAGACGTACTTGCAAGCATCCGGTGTGGCCAATATTAATATGGCCGTAGTGACAAGGGCAAGACAAAATAAAAAGAAATTCAACTTATATCGAAATTAATAAAAATTGTTTCAGCTATTTCAAGCGACCTTCTCACTGGCTAATTTCTTGCGTATCATGCAAGAAAAGTAATTGTTTTAGTTGCAATGAAATTTCATGTAATATTTGCCTATTAAAAGCACAAAAATGATTTGCTTCAAAAGATTTGATTGATTTCAGCACAAGTTATACTGTTTCTGTATATAGATAATGCGATTCTGAAGGTAATCGAATTCCTATTTTTGCCAATAATAAATATACAAATATACTTATAATTAATTATTACTCATCTAAAATTATAGCCCATATGGTAGAGTGCCATTAGTCGCAAAAGGTGCAAAGTCTCGGAACCAGGCTGTAGCTCATGGATGTTGATGGGACATTCTTGTTGGATTTCCAAGAGTCTAAGCAAAATTTTTTAACAATAAAAAATTACCGCAAATTAGTTTTTAATTACTTAAATAAATAAATTCAAATGTCAGAATTTCCAGTCCGTTGTTATCCATTTCTTTAGTTTTAATCTTAATATACTATCTTGAGAATTGTATTTCTTCTTTTATAGATGCACCCGCACGCGAATATTGATAAATTTGAACAATTCGCGGTAACTCATTTAAACATCGGCGCCATTATCAATAAAATAATCAAATATATTAATAACAGATTGACCATATGTTGTGTGACGTGCGAGAATTAATGCGGTTGATTAAGCAGGAAAACTGTCTCATAGAAATTATTTGATATGAAGTATATAATTTTTCATATGGATGCAACGATCAGGCTTACTTTTAAAATTATTTGCGCGAAATTAAAAAATTTTTGTAGTTATAGCAATAAAATAATTCGATTTAACTTTTCTACACAAATAAAATAAAAACACCTTTAGGCATTTGACTATTAATTAATGAACCTGATCTGTAACTATCGCTAAAACTGCATGTTCAAAATTTAATTGCAGCAATTCTGTAAATTGGTGTACATTCTAGTTAGTCAAGTGCAACTGATAAAATTATAATTATTCCAATTATTGCCACTATGCAGTTCCTTGCTTGCTAGGAATATACTGCATCAATATTACTTTTCCCCGATAACTTGTATGAGAAACCGATGTTTTTAGAGGTAATAATCGATGACTGAAAAAATAAGGATCCAAACATTATCATTTCCTTTGATCGACGGGATTGATTGCGCATCGTATTGCCTTTAATAATGATAATTTGAATTTAGCTGAATACAGGGATAAATTTGTTATAATTAACCCTCAGCTACATTATACGTGTACATATATATTTAAACGACACGTAAATACCGGCGTACGAGAAGCCGAAAGGGGCGGAAATATACGGAGAAACTCTGAACGCCGTCCAAGAAAATTTTCCGAATACGTAAAGGCAATCGAAGGAATCGCCGAGTGCCCCTTTATAAAGGTGCGCATCAACTATCTTTTTATTTCAACCAGGTTACAGGGCACGCTGAAGACGCTTTAGCCGAAACTCTCGACCATTTCTATTACGTTGACTAACACACCGTGTCCGATAAGCTGAAGTAAAAATAGGGTGTTAAAGAGAAGAACACTTCAGTTCGTTGTGTTACGCCGGCCACTTGCCGGGTTACCCGATGGGATATTATTAAATAAACGGCGCGAGGAATGTAGAAACTCTGTTGTAGCTCGTCACATTTTAACGCGAGTCCTATTAGCCGCCGAAAACTAAGGGAACGTGCTGAACGTGTTACGTGACACCGGTTGCGGTGCCGGTAACGGTTGCTCGAGGACAACGAATCGCAGTTGAGAATCGCCAAAGCGGCACCCGGTGAAAATCTGATGCTAGGTTTCGTAAAAAGTCTTTCAGTCTTACCATTACTGGTAAACAGAAATCAGTGCTAAATTTCAATCGGAAAGATCTTACCTACGACATTATTGGAACGTATCACAAACTACAAGTATTAAATTAAAATTAATTAATGATTATCTATTAATCAATTCAATTATTCTTCGCGTGTGTATGTTAGCAAGTAGCATCGGTATTCTTAATTATTCAATTGGTTCATGGATAATTAGTGGATTAATTATTTATTGATACTAAATTCTATTTAATTGAAAACACACAAAGCACGATCCAAACAAAACATATTGCTGTCTGGGAATTTCCACATAAAGCTTCTACCTTAGTAATTTGTCTCTTTGAATAATTAACATTTTAAAATTACTTTTATACACTGACTGAGCACTATTTAGACATACGAAAAAAAGAATTTTTGTCGATATTAACACCCTCCTTCCCCACAATCCTCCCATATCATCCACAAATTGGTTCTTATAAAAAGAGGGTGGCGCCACCAAGAATCCTCCTTTAACAGTTTGTAAGTGAAGACAAACACTATATCGTTCGGGATGTTTTTGAAGTTAAACAACCCCATCAAGATCGACGACGATTTCTACTTGAGAGTCGTTTTATATTATCTAACATTCATCGGCTACAATCCGTTGAGGAAAACTGCGTTCATATTTCTTGTCATCAAAACGATTGCTCTTGTTACTATCACATTCTTTGTGGGATTAATCATTCTCTACATTTATGTAAACTTCAGGGCGCTCACCGTCGACGAAATATCCCAATTGGCCGAAGGATTCATTAGTACTATAAATGTTGGGCAAAACCATTTCAGTAAGCGGCCATGAGCTGATACATTTGTTCGTATCATTGTTTTAGATTTTGGCGAAAACCTTCATTCTAATCAGATTCGAATCGGAATTGGGAGAACTCTTAAGTGCTCCATATTGGAAATTTGAGGGCGTTGATGAGAGGATGAAAAAGATCCACCAGGGAAATTTCACTTTGATTAAATACTGTGGTATCATTTACGTCATAGGATCGGCCGCTTGTGTTGGCATCTATTGCTATTACAGTTTCTCCTCCGGACAATTAATGTTTTTAGCCTACGTACCAAACAAATACTACATGACAACGGAAGTAATTATGGTTATTCAATTCTTAGCTGTTATTCTTAGTCTTGAAATTCTCGTCGGATTCGATATCACTTTCATGTATCTGTGTTACAAACATGTCACACAATATCAATTGATCGCTTATAGAATGGCGAATATCACCAAATACGACGACCCGCACGTGGAATTGAACAAGTGCATCGAGCATCACAGCTTCATGCTCGGGTAGGTGGAACACAGGAAACATATTAACCCTTTTAAATTCGTTAATTTTGCAGATTGTTCAGGACGGTGAATAAGACTTATCAAATATTCTTTCTGATCCAGTACATGGTTTGCATGTTCAGCTATGCAATACAATTGTTCCAATTGATGGAAGGTAACGCCAAGTTGGATCGCGCTGTGAAATCGATAATGTACATGTTAACGATTCTATTGCAATTTGTCGGTTGTAATTGCTATTTCGCCCAACAACTAGCCGATAGTGTATGGCATTACTCCATACGGAAGAAAACTAATGAAACTATTAAACCCAAATACATTTTTAAGCTAATGGCAGTAAGAGAAGCCGCGTACAACTCGAAATGGTACGAAGGCGATAGACGTTTGGCCGGCAAAATGTTGGTCGTATTGGCGATTACCCAGAAAGAGACGTACTTGCAAGCATCCGGTGTGGCCAATATTAATATGGCAGTGCTGACAAGGGTAAATGAAAATAAAAAGGAATTTAACTTCGATCGAAATTAATAACAATTCTTTCAGCTATTTCAAGCGACTTTCTCCCTGGCTAATTTCTTACGTATTATGCAAGAAAAATAAATACTTTAATAACAACGAAATAACAAAAAGCACACACATTTTTTGCTTTAATTGATTTTCTAATTAAGTGGATCGATTTCAATTCATTTCAGCACAAATACAAGTTACATTTCTTTGTCTAGTTAGCAAATGCAATTCTGAAGGTAATCGAATTACTAGGCTTTGCCTCTAAAGGGTGTACAATGATTCTTAAAATCAATTATTACACATCTAACATTATATCCGTTATAGTGGAGTGCCATTAGCCGCAGAAGGTGCAAAGTCTCGGGACATTTTTGTTGGATTTCTAAGAGTCCAAACTAAAATGTTTCACAAAAAAATTTACCGCAAATTATTTTTTTAATTATTTATTATAAATAAAGAGGTTCAAATGTCCTTTAAGGATGCACCCACACACGAATACTGATAAACTTGAACAATTCGCGGTAACTCTTTTAAATGTCGGTGTTATAATATTATCAATAAAATAATCAAACATTTTAGATGCGTATTTATATCTGTTGTAAGACATGCGAGATTTAATGCGTCGGAAAAGCTGGACATCTCTCTTATAGAAATTATTGGCTGTGAAGTGTACGATTTCTCATGTAGATGGAACGATCATGCTTACTTAAAAAAAATTAAAAAACAGCACAAATAAAACAAAAACACGTTTAGGTACTTGCCTTTTAATTAACGAACTTGATGTGTAACTATTGTTAAAATTGCATGTAAATTGGTGTACATTCTAATTAGTCAAGTGCATCTTATAAACCATTCCAGTTATAGCCGTTGTGCATTTCTTGGCTTGCTAGGAATATGCGGCATAAAAATTAGATCTTACCGATAACTTGTATGAAAAACGGACGGTTTTAAAGGCAAAACAGCTAATTATTTTAACATTCTCATTTCGTTTGTTTAACAAAATTCATTTCGCCTCGCATTGCCCTTAATGAAGGAAATTTGACTAAATTCCACAATTGTCAAAAGAATTTAGCTGATAACAGCAGAGAATTTGTTTTAATTAACTATCCGCTAAGAAATATATCCTATTAATTGCTTAATACTGCATACATTCTTATTTTAATTTATCTATGACTGAACAGGTAATTATTTTAACATTCTCATTTCGTTTGTTTAACAAAATTCATTTCGCCTCGCATTGCCTTTAATGAAAGAAATTTGACTAAATTCCACAATTGTCAAAAGAATTTAGCTGATAACAGCAGAGAATTTGTTTTAATTAACTATCCGCTAAGAAATATATCCTATTAATTGCTTAATACTGCATACATTCTTATTTTAATTTATCTATGACTGAACAGGTAATTATTTTAACATTCTCATTTCGTTTGTTGAACAAAATTCATTTCGCCTCGCATTGCCTTTAATGAAAGAAATTTGACTAAATTCCACAATTGTCAAAAGAATTTAGCTCATAACAGCAGAGAATTTGTTTTAATTAACAATCCGCTAAGAAATATATCCTATTAATTGCTTAATACTGCATACATTCTTATTTTAATTTATCTATGACTGAACAGGTAATTATTTAACATTCTCATTTCGTTTGTTTAACAAAATTCATTTCGCCTCGCATTGCCTTTAATGAAAGAAATTTGACTAAATTCCACAATTGTCAAAAGAATTTAGCTCATAACAGCAGAGAATTTGTTTTAATTAACTATCCGCTAAGAAATATATCCTATTAATTGCTTAATACTGCATACATTCTTATTTTAATTTATCTATGACTGAACAGGTAATTATTTTAACATTCTCATTTCGTTTGTTTAACAAAATTCATTTCGCCTCGCATTGCCTTTAATGAAAGAAATTTGACTAAATTCCACAATTGTCAAAAGAATTTAGCTCATAACAGCAGAGAATTTGTTTTAATTAACTATCCGCTAAGAAATATATCCTATTAATTGCTTAATACTGCATACATTCTTATTTTAATTTATCTATGACTGAACAGGTAATTATTTAACATTCTCATTTCGTTTGTTTAACAAAATTCATTTCGCCTCGCATTGCCTTTAATGAAAGAAATTTGACTAAATTCCACAATTGTCAAAAGAATTTAGCTCATAACAGCAGAGAATTTGTTTTAATTAACTATCCGCTAAGAAATATATCCTATTAATTGCTTAATACTGCATACATTCTTATTTTAATTTATCTATGACTGAACAGGTAATTATTTTAACATTCTCATTTCGTTTGTTTAACAAAATTCATTTCGCCTCGCATTGCCTTTAATGAAGGAAATTTGACTAAATTCCACAAATGTCAGAATAATAAATTACATTTGTGTAATTTATTAATTGTTAATGCTTTATCGCTGTGCTAGTCAACAGTTACTTTATTTGCAAACATATAGAGTACGAATGATTTCGTGTTCATGCTAGCACGTCTTTTGTACAAATTTTTTTTATATTATTTCTTTCCTAACATTTCAACATTGTATTGTTACAAATCAAAGAGACATTATGTTTTGAACTGAAATCAAATAGCTCCTTTTAGCCTTTTAGCCCTATTAGCCGCCGAGAATTATGAGAACGTGCTGAACGTGTTACGTGACTCCGGTTGCGGTGCCGGTAACGGTTGCTCGATTAATCTAACATTCCTCCGCCAAGATGGCAACCGTTTGTTTCACAATATCGAAATTGCACCGGCTTATAAGAACAACGAGTCGCAGTTGAACATCGCCAGAGCAGCACCCGGTGAAAATCTGATGCACGTTAATATGTACAAGAAACCATTCTTCAGCGATGTCCGTTGTAACGTCTAATTTCATTTATCAGGTACATAAGTATCGACATCCAAGAAGATGAGGACGATAGGTACGAGAGTAGTATGACGAGAACGGGAGCTTTCAATTCGTGTCCGAAACCAACGGATAAAGCTTTTTTGAAAATGTTTGGCGATGCGAGAAAAAAATTAGGGCAGATATCCAGTATACAACGATCGCGATTAAAACTCTTACAGTTGGTAGTTTCGATTGCGTAAATGAAATGTGGGCAATTTATCCAGAAAATCCAGCGCTCGCTGGGCCCATCGTCGTCTTACCATTGATGGTAAACAGGAGCAAGTGTTAAACTTAAATTCAAAATATGTGTTCTGCAATGCTATTGGAACGTATTACAAATTACAAACATTAAATAAACCATTATATCTTAATTATTTATTAATCAATTCAATTATCCTTCGCGTGTGTACGTCAGCAGCGAGCATCAGTATTCTTAATAGTTCAATTAGTTCGTGGATAATTAGTGAAATCATTATTGATTGATACAAAATTCTATTTGATAGAAAATACAGAAAACACTATCCAAACAAAACATTCTGCTACCTGGTAATTTCCACATAAAACTTCCGCCTCAATAATTTGCTTCTTTGAATAATTAACATTTTAAAATTATTTTTATACAGTGAATGAGAACAATTTCGATATATAAGAAAAACAATTTGTATGTCGATATTAACTCTCTCCCTCCCCACAAACCGCTCATATCATCCACAAGTTCGTTCTTATAAAAGGAGGGTGGTGCCATTAAGAATCCTCTCTTAACTGTTTCAAAGTAAAGACACAATATCAGTCGAGATGTTTCTGAAGTTAAACAATCGCATTAAGATCGACGACAATTTCTTCTTGAGAGTAGTTTTATATTATTTAACATTCAGCGGTTACAATCCGTTGAAGAAAACTGGGCTCATATTTTTCGTCCTCAAAGTGATTGCACTTTTTTCGACCATATTCTTCGTGGCACCAGTCATCTTTTACCTTTATTTAAACTTCAGTACGATCACCGTCGATGAAGTATCCCAACTGGTAGAAGGATTCGTTAGTACTATAAATGTTGGGCAAAACTATTTCAGTAAGCGGCCACAAAGTGATAATTTATTTACAGGAATTGTTTTAGATTTTGGGGAAAGTCTTCATTCTAACCAGATTCGAAGCGGAATTAAGAGAACTCTTAACGGCTCCTTATTGGAAGTTCGAGGGCGTTGATGGCAGACTGAAAAAGATCCATGAGAGAAGTTTCAATTTCATCAAATACAGCGGCATCACTTAAATCGTTGTATCAGCCGCTTGTGTTGGCATCTATTGCTATTACAGTTTCGCCTCCAGGCAATTAATGTTTTTAGGCTACGTACCGAACAAATACTACATGACAGCGGAAGTTATTATTCTTATGCAATTCATATTTGTTATTCTTAGTCTTGAAGTTCTCGTCGGATTCGATCTCACTTTCGTGTATCTCTGTTACAAACATGTCACACAATATCAGTTGATCGCTTATAGGATGGAGAATATCACCAACTACGACGATCCGCACGTGGAATTGAACAAGTGCATCGAGCATCACAGCTTCATGCTCGGGTAGGTGAACAAAAAAACATATTACCCCTTTTAAATTCGTTAATTTTGCAGCTTGTTTAGGACGGTGAATAAGACTTATCAAATATACTTTCTCATCCAATACATGGTTTGCATGTTCACCTATGCCATACAATTGTTCCAATTGATGGAAGGTAACGCCAAGTTGGATCGCGCTGTGAAATCGATAATTTACATGTCAACTATTCTGTTGCAATTTATCGGTTGTAATTGCTATTTCGCCCAAAAACTGGCTGATAGTGTATGTCCTGAACCATACGGAATAAAACTGATGAAATTATTAAATCCAAATACATTTTGTAGGCAATGGCAGTAAGAGAAGCCGCGTACAACTCGAAATGGTACGAAGGCGATAGACGTTTGGCCGGCAAAATGTTGGTCATATTGTCCATTACACAAAAAGAGATGTACTTGCAAGCATCCGGCGTGGCCAATATTAATATGGCTGTATTGACAAGGGTAAATCAAAATGAGAAGAAACTAAACGTATATCGAAATTAATTAAAATTGTTTCAGCTATTTCAAGCAACTTTCTCTATGGCCAATTTCTTACGTATTATGCAAGAAAAATAAATGTTTTAGTTACAATAAAGTATTGGATTAATATTTGCCAATTAAAAGCACAAAAATGAATTGCTTCAGTAGATTTTCTGATCAAGTGTAATGTTTCCAATTGATTTCAGCACAAATACAAGTTCTATTTCTTTGTTTAGTTATCAAATGCAATCCTGAAGGTAATCGAGTTACTATTTTTGCCAATAATGGATGTACAATTATACTTATGATCAATTATTACACACCTAACGTTATAGCCCATATAGTTGAGTGCCGTTAGTCGCGAAATGTTCAAAGTCCTGGAACCCGACTTATAGTTCATGGATGTTGATGGGAAAATTTTGTAGGATTTGTAAATGTCCTTTCACATTAAAATTTTACCGCAAATTAGTTTTTAATTCTTTAAATAAATATATTCAAATGTCTGAATTTCCGGTCCATTGGTATCCATTTCTCCTACTACCATTTAATATTAATCTTTGTATACTATCATGAGAATTGTATTTCACTTTGAGATGCACCTGCAGACGAAATCTGTTAAATTTGAACAATTCGCGGTAACTCTTTTAAATATGGGCGCTATTGTCCGCAAAATAATCAAATATCTTAATAACAGATTGACATCTGACGTAGGGCATGCAAAAATTAATGCGGTTGGAAAAGCAAGAAAACATTCTCATAGAAATTATAGGAATTATAGGAAGTGTACAATTTCTCATGTAGATGGAACGATCAGGTTTACTTTTGGCATGATTTATGCGATGTTTAAAAACTTATGTAGCTTATAGCAATAAAATAATTCTATTTCACTTTTCTACGGAAATAAAATAAAAACACCTTTAGGCATTTGACTGAATTCCAAAATTGTTAGAAGAATTTACCTGATAACAGGAATATTAATATTTTTATCCGTGCAGTTGTTCCTCTTGCATATGGACAATATCATTTTGAACGCAGTCGTAGAAAAATCTCCAGGTTTACCGATCGGAAAAATCCGTAATTCGTTAGTTTATTATTAAAAAGACGCCGCAAGAAATAAAGAAACTCTGTTGCAGCTCGTCACATTTTAACGCGAGCCCTATTAGCCGCCGAGAATTATGAGAACGTGCTGAACGTGTTACGTGACACCGGTTGCGGTGCCGGTAACGGTTGCTCGAGAGCAACGAGTCGCAGTTGAGAATCGCCAAAGCGGCACCCGGTGAAAATCTGATGCACGTTAATATGTACGAGAAAAATTCTTCAGCGATGTTGTATCGTCTAATTTGAATGTACAGGTACCAAAGAATGGTCATCGAAGTAGAAGAATAAGTATTAAATTCAAAACATCTATCTTCCAATATTATTGGAACTACAAGCATTAAATATTCCATTATTAATTCATGTATCAGTATATATTTTATCAATAAACGTATCAAACAGCAAATTATTTGATTATTTAAATAGCATGTTTGTTAATCAATTCAATTATTCTTTACGTGTGTACGTTAGCAGCGAGCATCAGTGTTTTTAATAATTCAATTAGTTCATGGATAATTACCGAAGTCATTATTTATTGATAATAAATTTTGTTTAATAGAAAATGCAGAAAACACGATCCACTCATTAATTCTTCACGGCACATGTGAATATCAGCTACTCGGTTCGCTGATTTATGACACGTGTCTTCGCATTGTCCACGTGCCGTTTTAAATTGTTGAAGAATCCATATCAATTTTGCGTACGGATCAAATTAATTCCACTATTTTCTGGAACCTTATCCTCGCATTTGAGTTTTGTCCACGAAAATTTCCAGACATTTTCGATGAGTACCGCAGCGAAATTAATGGATAATTTTTGTCGCAAATCATTCAATATTCGTGAAATGTAGTTAATTATTTAGAAAATTTGTTACACACTTTTTGCATGTTTGGCCCTTTGCGATTTTAACGGAATTAATGCCTATTTTAATAATTTACTAATGAATCAAAGTTCAATCACATTTATTTTAATCTGTTGTCTCGCACTAATGGATACGATGAAGAGCTATCAAATAAATATTTCTTGGTTTTTCCTGCGAAACGCATTTTTAACACATAAGCAAGTGTTTTAATTGAAATGTCCTTTTCATATAAATATTTTACGAATAATTTATATTGTAAAACGTATAAATGACTCAATATGATGCAGTTTATAATTTTTTTTTCGATGCCATTTCAACCACTGGAAAGATTTAATTTAAAATGTAGTGCATTTTTTAGAATATACGTAATAAATATGTTATAATAATTTACATTAATAGGATGTCGTTCAACAATTATCCGGACAATGGAATAGATTCGAATTGCCAAAAGTTTAGTTATCCAATAATTACATTATATCTGGAAAATTATAAGCATATGACCAAATGATCCTTCTAGAGTCGTATCATTTACACGTAAAAAACTTACGAAATTTATTACTTGCATTTCGATTACGATTAACTATTTGTACGATTCGCCAGAATGTTTTTGGATTTGTTAAAATTCTACAATTATTTCGCCACTGAACATAAAACATTTTGCTGTCTCGTAGTTTCCGCATAAAACTTCCACCTCAGCAATTTGCCGCTTTGAATAATTAACATTTTAAAATTAGTTTTATAAAGTGACTAAGCATTGTTTACATACATACATGAGAAAAACAATATGTATGTCGATATTAACTCCCTCCCGCCCCACAATCCTCTCATATCCTCCACAAATTGGTTCTTATAAAAAGAGGGTGGCGCCTTTAAGAATCCTCTATTAACAGTTTGAAAGTGAAGACACAGACAATATCATTCGAGATGGTTTTGAAGTTAAACAATCGCATTAAGATTGACGATAATTTCTACTTGAAAGTCGTTTTATATTCTCTAACACTCAGCGGTTACAATCCGTTGAAGAAAACTGCGTTCACATTTCTCGTCATCAAATTGATTACACTTGTTACGAGCATCTTCTTTGTGGCATTAGTTCTTCTTTACCTTTATGTGAACTTCAGGACGATCACCGTCGACGAAGTATCCCAGTTGGTAGAAGGATTCATTAGTACTATAAATGTTGGGCAAAAGTATTTCAGCAAACGGCCGTGAAGTGATAATTTCTTTTTGGGTCATTGTTTTAGGTTTTCTCGAAAGCCTTCATTCTAACCAGATTCGAATCGGAATTAAAGGAACTCGTAACGGCTCATTATTGGAAGTTCGAGGGCGTTGATGAGAAACTGAAAAAGATCGACAAGGGAAATTTCAATTTGATCAAATACTGCGGCATCGCATACATTGTAGGATTGGCCATTTGTGCTGTTATCTACATTTATTACGCTTTGTCCTCCAAACAATTAACACTTTTATGCTACGTGCCGAACAAATACTACATGACAACGGAAGTTATTATATTTATTCAAATTATATTTATTCCTCTTGGTGCTCAAATTCTCGTCGGATTCGATCTCACTTTCATGTATCTCTGTTACAAGCATGTTACACAATATCAAATGATCGCTTATAGAATGGAGAATATCACCAAATACGACGATCCGCACGTGGAATTGAACAAGTGCCTCGAGCATCACAGCTTCATGCTCAGGTAGGTAAAGAAGAAAAACATATTTACATTTTTGATTTCGATAATTTTGCAGATTGTTCAGGACGGTGAATAAGACTTATCAAATATACTTTCTCATCCAATACATGGTTTGCATGTTCAGCTATGCCATACAATTGTTCCAATTGATGGAAGGTAACGCCAGCTTGTATCGCGCTGTGAAATCGATAATGTACATGGTAGTCATTCTGGTGCAATTTGTCGGTTGTAATTGCTATTTCGCCCAACAACTGGCTGATAGTGTATGTCCTGTACCATACTAAATAAAACTGATGAAATTATTAAACCCAAATACATTTTGAAGGTAATGGCAGTAAGAGAAGCCGCGTACAAGTCGAAATGGTACGAAGGCGATAGAAATTTGGCCGGCAAAATGTTGGTCGTTTTGGCGATTACACAGAAAGATATGTACTTGCAAGCATCCGGTGTGGCCAATATTAATATAGCCGTACTAACAAAGGTAAATCACATTTTTTTAAAATCACATCGAAATTAATAAGAATTGCTTCCAGCTATTTCAAGCTACTTTCTCGATGGCTAATTTCTTAAGTATTATGCAAGAAAAATAATTGTTTTGGTTAAAATAAAATATCATATATTATTTGCCAATTAAGAGCACAGAAATGATTCCCGTCAGTAGATTTTCTAATTACATGTAATGATTTGAATTTATTTGAACACAATTTAGTGTTAGTTATCAAATGAAATTCTGATAGTAATGGAATCACCATATTGTTGACAATGAGAGATGTGTAATTATACTAATATAATATACTGTTGTAAATTCAATGTCAAATTCATCATTTTTTAAGTGTCTATACGAATCTCTGCATGGTGTTGACACATGTCGGCATGTTTAATACTAGCAAAAGGGAACAACTCTGAAATACAGTAAATTTTAAACTTGCTTGTATTATTTCATTATAAAGAAGTTAACCTACACGCAAGCAAGTCTGATGGAAAACAGCGAGAGCTTATCGTAATATTGTAATTAAATTGTAAGATTTTAATTGATTACTGTTATAGCTTCTTCTTATAACAAACTAATAAGTAAACAGTTATAAAGTGGATAAACACACTTGAACTTCAATAAAAGCGAAACATGCATAGCGAAACTATATTCGCTTAATTTGGTGGAAGCGCCGGGCATTCATATTATTTTCACTATTGAAACTATTAAGTCGGTACATAATTATCCGCCGTTTTTTAAAGCTATATTTTAAGCAGTTCGCGACACAAAAATCATCCATTTCAATTACAGCCTCCCATTTGCTTGCTAAATGGTCAATTCCACGTGTGCAAAAGAGCTAAAAATTTACAACTTTGCACGCCCTTACATCGGTCACCAAATAAACAAAATATTCACACAGACTATCATGCAATTCGTTCGTTGAAAAACTGGTAAAGTGTACGAAAATTTTAATATTTTTTAATGCCTCTTCATTGACTACAGACATTTATCCTGCATTTTTCTCGATTCGATGTATGAAAACGGACGCATTTTAGAGGTAATAATGCATCCCTGAAAAGCTAAGGATTTAAACATTATCACTTCCTTTGATCGACGAGATTCATTTCGCTTGCCACTGATTTGAATGAAGGAAAATTGACTAAGCTCGACAATTGTTAGAAGAATTTAGCTGATTACTGGAATGAATTTGCTTTGATTAACCTTTAGCTAAATGGACGTTCTCAACATGTTGGGCGATACGAACAATGGCAATCGATCAGCGATCGCAGTTTCGTTAGAACTCTTGCCGTTGGTAGTTTCAATTGTGATACGTGGGCAATTTATCCCGACAATCCAGCGCTCGCTGGGTCCATCGTCGTCTTGCCATTGATGGTAAACAGATATAAGTGTTAAACTTCAATTCAAAACGTCGTACATAGAATACTATTGGAAATTGCAAATTACAAGCATTAAATAAACCATTATATCCAAATTATTTATTAATCAATTCAATTATTTTTCGCGTGTGTATGTTAGCAACGAGCATCAGTATTGTTAATAATTCAATTAGTTCATGGATAATCATTCAATCATAATCATTATTTATTGAGAGTAAATTCTATTTAATTGCAAGTATCGCAAACACACGATCCAAACCGTAAATTTTGCTGTCTGGTAATTTCCACATAAAGCTTCTACCTTAGTAATTTGTCTCTTTGAATAATTAACATTTTAAAATTACTTTTATACAGTGACTGAACACTATTTAAATATATAAGAAAAAGAAGTTTTGTCGATACTAATAGCCTCCCTCCCCACAATCCTCTCATATCATTCACAAATTGGATCTTATAAAAAGAGGGTTGCCCCATCAATAATCCTCTCTTAAGAGTTTTAAAGTAGAGACAAACAAAAAATCATTCGGGATGTTTTTGAAGTTAAACCATCGCATCAAGATCGACGAGGATTGCTACTTGAGAGTCGTTTATATTATCTAACATTCAAATCATTGAAATGCAATTCTGCAAGTAATCGAATTACTATTTTTGCCAATAATACATGTACAATTATACATATGATCAATTACTACACAGCTAAAGTTATCTCCCTCGGTTTATAGTTCATGGATGTTGATGGGACATTTTTGTTGGATTTCTAAGAGTCAAAACTAAAATGATTTACATAAAGATTTTACCGCAAATTATTTTTTAATTATATAAGAACTAAATTCAAGTGTAAGAACTTCCGGTCCATTGGTATTCATTTCTGCTACTACCATTTTAGTTTAATAACAGATTGACATCTGTTGTAGGACATGCGAGAATTAATGCGGTTGGAAAAGCAGGAAAACTTTCTCATAGAAATTATAGGATATGAAATATACCACTCCTCATCTAGATGGAACGATCAGGCTTACTTTTAAAATGAATTATGCGAAATTAAAAAACCTTTGTGGTTTATAGCAATAAAATAATTTGATTTAACTTTTCTACACAAATAAAAACACTTTTATGCATATGATTGATTAATGCACCAATTCTATCAATTGGTGTATCATTATAATTAGTCCAGTGCATCTGGATATATTGCGATTATGCATTTCCTTGCTTGCTGTGAATATGCTGCATAAAAATGACTTTTTACTCATAACTTTTATGAAAAAGGACGCTTTTTAGAGGTAATCGTTGACTGAAAAGGTAAGCATCTAAATATTTTGATTTTCTTTGATCGACGATATTCATTTAGCCTCGCCTTGACTTTAATGAAGGAAATTTGACTAAATTCTCCAATTGTTGGAAGAATTTAGCTGATAACAGGAAGGAATTTGTTTTAATTAACCTTCCGCTCAAAATATGTTTCTTGTTCCTTGTTTAATCGTGCGTATATTCTTATTTTAATTTATAAATAATGCTATAAACGATTTCACCTTTTAGTTAATTTTACCGGTTTTGGATGATGATTCGTTTATATCTCTTTTGCTGGCAATTACCGTTGCAATTTATTAGCAGAATGTAACGTTTCCTTTTGATTTGCACTTAAAATATTCCAATAACATTCGTAACGATTTGCTTAATATAAATTTTCCTGCAATAAGTTTTTAGATTATTCATTAGTACGTTTTTGAAGAGAAGGCCTCGATTCTTGCATACATTTTTTATAATTAACTAGATGCTAGTTATTTTTGAATAACATTGAACAATCGTTCGATTGCTGATTTTATTGTAATTAATCCAATTAATTATGAACTAAAATACTTATTCGATCTAATTGAAGATTTTGCTATAATCCACCTGTAAAAGATACAAGTCTCTTTGAATTAGCATATGTTTTTCGATTAACCGAAACGACTGTTAATTACATTCATTGACATTTAATGATTAATTAGTAATTATACAGCAACAAGAGCCTTATTACTAGCATTACTTCCAATAATTAACCCTTTAGTTTTGTTATTATTGACGCTATCTTGAAATGAACTGACAATCATCAATTATTTTTCATCAATATTATTCGACTCGAAGATTTCAATAGGCGGAAAAATTACAAAAGGCTAAAAGTAATTTTGAGCAAAGAAATTGACTTAAAAATCATAATCCCGGTTGCGTTAAACGTGCAACGTCCGTCGATAATCACTTTATTTTCCTATTTATGGTCGCTAATAATAAATATCCGTGAAAAAAATAAACTACGTCGCGAAACATTTGCGAAATCTATTTGACGTATGAAATTTCATCGGCTTCTGCAAATTTTTCAATTCGATCCTTTGCGAAACCTGTCTAATGCCGATAATCCAATTGCCGGTACATAAAATGTATTAGCAATTCATACGCGTGTAACGTGCACATGTTAATTTCCCATTTAGACGCAAAAGACCTTGACTAGGGTCTCACCAACATGCATACGTACTAATTTGCATAATTTATGTAGAATGTAAGAAGAAGAAAAATAATTGCTTAATCTAAGTGATTGAATTTGATATTGCCAATCGATCGATCGATACCACAATCTTATAGAGATGACATATGTAGTCTTCTGGAAGACTATAATTAATATTTTCGCAAGCCTATCTTAATAATCATTCACTTCAATCTGGATGTGGTACTACAAATTCAGTAAAATTACTTAAAATTATTGGTAAATAACGAAATCTTTGCGGACAGTCTCTTGAATGTGTTTTCTCAATTTTATAATTACAATCAATACATTTACAATTATAATTGTAAAAAGAACAATGAGAATTGTAATTGGAACACCATCGCTTAATGGAATATCTTAGAATAAATGTTACGATTTAAACCAAGTGTAGGTACATTCTTGCGGCGTCCTTTAAGGATATCATTTCGATATTGAATTAAATGAATAATAAATGAACGCAATTGCACATCTCATCACAAATAAAATAATGATAAAACAAATGGAGTTGAATATTTGGGTCAATTGCATACATTTTATTTGTATTACAATTTCTATTGACACCTAATGTCAAATTCAATTAATTGATAGAGAATATGTTGAAGAAAATTATGTTGATTTGCAAAATATATCAAGAGGAACTAATTAATTATGCCAAGGTTAATGGTCTCATATCAAAAAATTAATTAATGTCAGCACTTTAGATAAAAGTCAATTATTTGACAATTTTTACCATAACAAATTCAGATTATTCTTCATAACTTTGAGACAACTAAGGTATTGGATTATGTAATGCAAAAGTTTTTAAAATCTATGCACGAAAATCTTACAATTCTCAACGAGCAAATTTATCCGAGATAATACCTCATTTGTCCTGCTGCCTCTCAAGCGCCAATCGCCTTAATAATTTATGTTCGTATGACTTCTATTATAATTTTCGCACTCGCCTCACGCATTTACTTCAAAGGTTAACTTGAGATTCGATGATTGTTCATTTTCTCATAGATTATTTGTTCTGCCATAAAATTTAATTTTATGACTTTGGTGTGTCCAAATTATTTTCTCCATATATGATCATCAATGAATCCACTATCATAAAAAACAATTTTCAGCCATTGCTCTTATCAGATATTAACACTTAATAAGTAATTTATGCCTTAAAGATTAAAGCAATTAGAATTAGCGAACAATAACAATAAGGTAATCGTAATTGCAAATTGTTTAGCATTTGGGTGTTTGCGATATATACATATATATAGATATGAACACATATGTATACATATGTATATATACGTAGCACTTTTTAAAAGGGAAACTTCGATAGACAAGCAAGTCAATCGTTTGTGCACGACTGTTGTGACAACTTCAATTAGATTGCACCCGTAATTTTCATTTAAATTTTTTTGAAAGAAATTTCCATTGTTAATCGACGATGCCGGCTGAAGAAAATTTACCTAGAAGACAATCAATTCCGATTATTTACACCAGAGGGTCGCATTACGATGTTGGATTTGATGTGGTAAAGTTCATTTTCAAATTGCCTTGGTTTTTATGCAAGCGTTTTTAGAATAATACGCTTATAATTAAATTTCTAAACAATAAATTACATTTGCATAATTTATTAATTGCTGTAGCTTTATCAATTAATCATTTCATTTTCCTGTTGTTAGTTTAATTAATCGCTATTAGATCCGCATAACATTCGCATAATACTTCAATAAATAACGTTGATTGCGTGTTAGTGTGTAAGACTAGATTATGCGAAATGGATGGAGCAGATATTATCAGAAATTATTCGCTTTAAGATTAATTCCTTTAATGTTCCATTAGGGTCGTACATTTTCGGGATTGATACACAGTTTCTTGGAATCGGCTACATCATTAAACGACGAGTACATACCGGCGTACGAGACGCCGAAAGGGAAAGAAATCTACGAGGAAACCCTGAGCGCCGTCAAAGAAAATTTTCCGCAATACATAAAGGAAATCGAAGGGACCGCCGACGGTGCGAATGTGCCCTTTTATAAGGTGCCCATCAAATTGTTAGATCTCCAAAAACCAATGAGTAAAGTTCATATTTTTATCCGTGCAGTTGTTCCTCTTACATATGGACAACATCATTTTAAACGCCGTCGAAGAAAAATCTCCAGGTTTGCCGATCGGTTGCTCATCGCTTTGCATCAATGCCAAAGAACAAGTAGCAGAAAAAAACACCAATTAACGGACGAATTTCAAGCTTTTGTAAATTTTAATTAGGTTATAGGGCACACCGAAGACGCTTTAGCCGAGACTCTCAACCACTTCTATTTCGTCGACGCACACATCGTGTCCGATAAGCCGCAAGGAAAATGGGGTGTTAAAGAAGAGCATTTCACTGCGTTGTGTTACGCCGGCCACTTGCCAGGTTACACGATGGGATATAACCGTCACGGCTTGATATTCACCATAAACACGCTGAGTGCCAAACGTTTGTTGTCCGGAAAAATCCGTAAGTCGCTAGGTTATTATTAAAAAGGACGGCGCGAGAAATAAATAAACTCTGTTGCAGCTCGCCACATTTTAACGCGAGCCCTATTAGCCGCCGAGAATTATGAGAACGTGCTGAACGTGTTACGTGACTCCGGTTGCGGTGCCGGTAACGGTTGCTCCATTAATTTAACGTTCCTCCGCCAAGATGGCAACCGTTTGATTCACAATATCGAAATGGCACCGGCTCATAAGAACAATGAGTCGCAGTTGAACATCGCCACAGCGGCACCCGGTGAAAATCTGATGCACGTTAATATGTACGAAAAATAATTCTTAAGCGATGTCCGTTGTAACGTTTAATTTGAATTTGCAGGTACCAAAGAATCGACATCGAAGAAGATGAGGACGGTATGTACGAGAGTAGTATAGCGAGAACGGAAACTTTCAATTCGTATCCGAAGCCAACGGGTAAAGCGGACGTTCTCAGGATGTTGAGCGATACAAGCAACGGCAAGTATCCGGTATTCAACGATCGCGGTTTCGTTAAAACTCTCGCAGTTGGTATTTTCGATTGCGTAAATGAAACGTGGGCAATTTATCCCGACAATCCAGCTCTCGCTGGGCCCATCGTCGTCTTACCATTGATGATAAACAGGAATAAGTGTTAAATTTCAATTCAAAACGTCTTACCTACAATATAATTGTAACCTATTACAAATTACAAATAATAAATATCCCATTATTAATTCATGTAACAGTATATATTTTTTTAATAAACATATCAAACAGCAAATTATTTGATTATTCAAATACCATATTTATTAATCAATTCTATTATTCTTCGTGTATCAGTATCAGTATCAGTATTTCTAATTAATCAATTAGTTCATGGAGAATTACTGAAATCATTATTTATTGATAATAAATTTTATTTAATATAAAATGCAGAAGGCACGATCCACTCATTAATTCTTCGCCATACATCTGATTATTAGCTATTCATTTCTCTGAAATGGACGAAGAGACCGATTTATGATACGTGTCTTTTGTATTGACCTCGTGCGGTTTTAAATTGTTAAAAGAACCATATCGATTTTGCGTACCGAACAAACTAATTCCGTTATTTTCTGGAGCTTTATTATCACATTTGCTTTTGACCACGAAAATTACAGGATATACACGATGAGCAGCGCAGCTAAATGCAAGTGCAAAGGTTTTGTCGCAATTCTTTCTATATTCGTGAAATGGAGTTGATTATTTAGAAACTGTTACACAGTTCCTGCATGTTTCGTTCTTTACCGTCTTAAATAAATTAATGCCTATTATAATGACTAAATAGTTAATCAAAGCTTAATATAATTTATTTTAAAATGTTGTCTCGCAGTAATGGATACAATGAAGAGCTATTAGAGAAATATTTCTAGCTTTTTAATGCTAATGTCATTTTCTTATATACATGTTACAAGTAATTTATATTTTAAAGCATATAAACGACTCAATATATGATACACTTTATTATTTATATATATTTTTTCAATGCCATTCCAACCATAGGAAATAAAAAAGTTATAATAATTTGCATTATAATAGGATGTCATTATATAATAATCGGCACAACGGCATTAAGTTTCGAGTTGCCAAAAGTTTAGTTATACAATATCCAATTACATTTTATCCGGAAAATTAGATACATATCACCAAATGATCCCTTCAGAGTCGTATTATTTACAAGCAAAAAAAATCTGTGAAACTTATGGCCTGCATTTGAATTATGATTTAGTATTGTACGATTCGTCAGAATGTTTTTGGATTTATCAAAATTCTATAATCCTTTCGCCACTAGACATAAACCATTCTGCTGCCTCATAATTTCCACATAAAACTTCCACCCCAGTAATTTGCCTTTTGAATGATTAACATTTTAAAATTACCTTTATAACGTGACTGACCATTATTTAAATATATGAGAAAAACTATTTGTATATCTTTTAACGCCGCAGTGAATAATTCATTGTGCGTTATAAAAGTGAATTGCATGTAGCCCTTGTACATTTATTACTATTGTACATTGATTAGTGTTGTACATTATTCTAAAAGAAATAAACAGCAATCGACAGACTCTCTTGTTGCGATGCTATTTCAAGCGACTTTCTCGATGGCTAATTTCTTAAGTATTATGCAAGAAAAATAAATGTTTTAGTTACAATAAAATATTGATTAATATTTGCCAATTAAGAGGACAGAAATGATTTGCTTCAATAGATTTTCTAATTACATGCAATGATTTCAATTTATGTCAGCACAATTTAGTGTTATTTATAAAATGAAATTCTGATAGTAATCGAATTACCATTTTTTTCCAATGAGGGATGTATAATTATACTAATCTGACATATTGTTGTATATTCAATGTCAAAATCATCATTTTTGAAATGTCCACACGAATCTCTGCATATCGTTGACACACATTTCTGCATGAGTAACACTAGTAGAAAGGAAAAACCCTAAAATACACTGAATTTCAAACTTTCTTATATTATTTTATTATAAAAACGATAACTTAAACTACACGCAAGCAAGTTTGATGGAAAACAGCGAGAGCTTATTCATCCTAATATAATAATTGAATTGTAAAATGTAAGAACAGTTATAAAGTGGAAAAACACACTTCAACTCTATAAAAGGCGAAATAAACGCAGCGAAACTATTTTCGCTTAATTTGGTGGACGCGCCGGGCAATCCTAGTATTTATTATTTTTATTATTTATATTACAATGCCACTATAGCTTTTCTGAAAAATGGCTTTGTTATTAATCCAAATATCGTTTTCAACTCGTGATTTTAGAAGAAGTGCCGCAACCTAATTCTTGGTAGGACACTTCTCGATGAAGAAGAAATTGTGTTGGCGTTTAAAATTTAATCCAGTAACTGTTTCTTCAACTTACTTTATTAGAAACTTTAAATGGTCAAAACTAATTATTAATCACGAATATAGAGTTTGCAACAAGTTTCTTAGTCAATAAGATGCAGAATGGGAAGAACGATTATATTATTCAATTTCTTTCAATAATTAATTGATACATATTAATGCTTTAATGTGTCACCTTAATTTTGAGATAGTGATTCTGGTCTTAAAGTTGATTATCTGTGAAATAAAACAATTACGATGAAGAAGGAGGACCACTAGAAATAAGCGTTAATAATGTTGACAGCTCGCGGTTGCGATCCACTTGGTCGGACTTCTTTCAATATCCCCAAAATGCAGTTAATTGTTATACAGTTTTTGCATGTATAGTTCATTGGGATTTTAAAAGAATAAATACCTATTTTAATCATCCACATTAATGATATAATTTCTATAATTGCATATTTAATCCTTTTCAATGCTCAACCATGGATACAATGAAGAGCCATTAGAAAAATAATTCTTGCTTCTTATGCATTTTTTTAAACCGATGCGCAAAGCAGATGCTTTACTTGAAATATCATTTCCTTATAAATATTTTACGAATAATTAAAATTTTAAGGCGTATAAATGACTCAATATGATACACTTTATTATTTATAAATATATTTTTAATGCCACTTCATCGACTGAAGACATTTCATCAAAGCGTATTGAATTGTTTATAAGAATATCGATATATGCAAATAAGGAAGTTAATTTACAGTAAAATAGGATCTCATTAAATAATTAACCGAGTAATAGAATAAAATATTAAAGTGTTAAAGGTTTAGCCATCCAATAATTATTCTTTATCCTGAAGATTATATAGAGATGAGCAAATGATCTTTAGGGCTACTATTATTTGCAAATCAAAAATTCTGCGACATTTATGACTTGCATTTGGATTATGATTAAGTATTGCGTGATTTGCCAGAATATGTTTGCATTTTACAAAGTTCTACAATTAATTTCTCGCTTGTAGAATATTGGATCGCAATTTCTACAAAAAACTTCCACCTCAGTAACATTTTCTTTAACTTACTTTGTTTAAAACTTTAAATGTTCAAAACTATTTAGTAATCACGAATATTACAATTAGAGTTTGCAATAAGTTTCCCAATCAATATTATGTAGACTGGGAGGAAGATTTTATTATCTAATTGAGAAAACAATATATAACTATCGAAAGCTTCTTTCGATAATTAAATGACATGGATTAATGCCACATGAAATAGCTGTTAATAATTTTAACAGCTTGCAATCACCTTTATTTTAAAATGTTGTGTCGCACTAACGGATGCAATGAAGAGCTATTAGAGAAATATTTCTCGCTCTTCATTGCGCAACTTATATCTTAACAGATACGCAAATGTTTTAATTGAAACATCATTTCCTAATATAATTTTCCGACTAATTTATATTTTAAAGCATATAAATGTCTCATTATGATACATTCTATTATTTATATATTCCTTTTTAATGCCACTTTATCCACTGTCAATTTTTTATTAAAGAGGTACTGAATTTTTTATAATAACATCGATATATGCACATAAAGAAGTAAATTTACAATATAATAGAATGTCATTAAATAATTATCCGGACAATGGAATAAAAATTCGAAGTGCCAAAACTATTGTTATCCAATATTTATTTTTTCTACGGAAAATTATTACTACACGACCATGATCTCTTCCGAGTTCTATTATTTGCAAGTAAGAAATCTGTGATACTTATGACATGCATATGGACAATGATTTAGTATTGTACGATTTGCCAGAGTGTTTTTGGATTGATCAAATTTCCGCAATTATGTCACCACTGGATATGAAGCATTTTCCTGCCTGGTAATTTCCACATGAAAATTCTACCTCAGCAATTTGCCGCTTTGAATAATTAACATTTTAAAATTAGTTTTATAAAGTGAATGAGAGCTGTTTAGATATACAATTTTTACGTCGATATTAACACCCTCTCTCCCCACAATCCTCTCATATCATCCACAAATTGGTTCTTATAAATAGAGGGAGGCTTCATAATCAACATACTCTCTTAACAGTTTGAAAGTGAAGACACAAACGACATCATTCGCGATGTCCTTCAAATTCAACAAGATCGACGATAATTTATACTTGAGAGTCGTTTTATATTATCTAACATTCATCGGTTACAATCCGTTGAAGAAAACTACGTTAATATTTCTCGTCCTCAAATTGATCGCACTTGTTACGACCACGTTCTTTGTGGGATTAGTTATTTTTTACATTTATGTAAACATCAGTACGATCACCGTCGACGAAATATCCCAATTGGCTGAAGGATTCGTTAGTACTATAAATGTTGGGCAAAAGTATTTCAGTAAGCGGTCATGAAGTGATAATTTATTTTGAGAAATTGTTCTAGATATTGGCGAAAGCCTTCATTCTAACCAGATTCGAATCGGAGTTAAGAGAACTCTTAACCGCACCTTATTGGAAGTTCGAGGGCGTTGATGACAGACTGAAAAAGATCGACAAAGGAAACTTCAATTTGATCAAATACTGCGGCATCGCCTTCGTGGTAGGAACGGCCACTTGTGTTGTCATCTATTGCTATTACAGTTTCTCCTCCGGCCAATTAATACTTTTATGCTACGTACCAAACAAATACTACATGACAATGGAAGTTATTACTCTGATTCAATTCATATTTATAATTTTTGGCGTTCAAATTCTCGTCGGATTCGATCTCACTTTCATGTATCTCTGTTACAAACATGTCACGCAATATCAAATGATCGCTTATAAATTCGAGCATATCACCACATACGACGATCCGCACCTGGAATTGAACAAGTGCCTCGAGCATCACAGCTTCATGCTCAGGTAGGTGAACAAAGAAAATTCAAATTTACCTCTTTAAGTTCGATAATTTTGCAGATTGTTCAGGATGGTGAATAAGACTTATCAGATATACTTTCTCATCCAATACATGGTTTGCATGTTCAGCTATGCAATACAATTGTTCCAATTGATGGAAGGTAACGCCACGTTGGATCGCGCTCTGAAATCGATAGTATACATGTTAACTATTCTGTTGCAATTCGTCGGTTGTAATTGCTATTTCGCCCAACAACTGGCCGATGGTGTATGTCCTGAAGAATACGGAATAAAACTGCTGAAATTATTAAACCCAAATACATTTTTAAGGTAATGGCAGTAAGAGAAGCCGCGTACAATTCGAAGTGGTACGAAGGCGATAGAAATTTGGCCGGCAAAATGTTGGTCGTATTGTCGATTACACAGAAAGATATGTACTTGCAAGCATCCGGTGTGGCCGACATTAATATAGCCGTACTCACAAGGGTATATAAAAAAAATATTTAATTTATGTCGAAATTAATAAAGATTGTTTCAGCTATTTCAAGCGACTTTCTCTATGGCTAATTTCTTACGCATTATGCAAGAAAAATAAATGAATTGATTACATTTAAATATCATATAATATTTGCCAATTAATTGCACAATCTTCTTTTTTTGCGTCAATAGATTTGCTAATTAAGTGCTACAATTTCAATTGATCTCAGCACATATACAAGTTATAATTCTTTGTGTAGTTATCAAATGCAATTCTGAAGGTAATCGAATTACAATTTTTTGCAAATAAAATATATACAATTATACTTATAATCAATTATTACTCATCTGAAATTATATCCCATATAGTCGAGTGCCATTAGCCGTAAAAAGTGCAATGTCTCGGAACCCGACTATAGTTCATGGAATGTTGATGAGACATGTCTGTTGCATTTCTAAGAGTTCAAACGAAAATCCTTCACAATAAAAATTTACCGCAAATTAATTTTTAATTATTTAAATAAATAGATTCAAATGTCAGTATTTCCAGTCCGTTGGTATCCGTTTCTTCCGCTATCATTTATTTTTAATCTTACTAAACTAACATAAGCATTGCATTTTTTTCGAAATGCACCCACACAAAAATATTAATAATTTTGAATATGTGCATCCGATAAAATTAGAACCATTCCAACTATTGCTGCTATGCACTTCTTTACTTGCTAGGAATATACTGCATAAAAAATCGTATTTAGCCATTACTTGTTTGAAAAACGGGCGTTTTATAGAGATGAAGAGGTATGAGTGAAAAGGCAAGGATCATTTCCTTTGATCGACGAAATTCATTTTGGCTCGCATTGGATTCAATTAAGGAAATTTGACTAAATTCCACAATTGTTAGAAGAGTTTAGCTGAATACAGGAACGAATTTGTTGTCATTGACCTTCCGCTTAGAATATATGTTATGTTCCTTGTTTAATCGTGGATATATTCTTATTTTAATTTATAAATAAAGCTGTAATCGATTTCACCTTTTAGTTAATTTTACCCATTTTGGATGATGATACGTTTATATCTCTTTTGCTTGTAATTACCGTTGATTTTTATTAGCAGATAAATGCAACGTTTCTTTATCATTTGCACTTAAAATATTCCAATAACATTCGTAACGATTTGCTTAATATAAATTTTCATACAATAAGTTTTCATACTATTCATTTGTACGTTTTTGAAGCGAAGGCCTCGATACTTGCGTAAATTTTTTTTAAATAATTAAGTTGCTTCTAGTTATTTTTTAACGTCATTGAACAGTCCACGCCGATTTTATTGTAATTAGTCCACTTAATTATGAACTAAACTACATATTCAATCCAATCGAAGATTTTGCTATAAACCACCTGTAAAAGATACAAGTCTCTTTGAATTAACATACCTTTTATGATGAACTTAAGCGGCTGTTAATTCAATTCATTGACATTTAACGATTAATTATTAATTATATCGCAACAAAAGCGTTATTACTATCATTACTTCCAAAAATTAACGCTTTGGTTTTATTGTTATTGACGCTTTTTGTAATGAACTAATAATCATAAAATATTTTTCATTAACATTGTTCGTCTCGAAGATTTCAATAGGCGGAATAATTAGAAAAGGGTAAAAAGAATTGTAAGCAACAAAATTGACTTACAAATCATAATCTCGGTTGCTTTACACGTGCAATAACCGTCGATAATCATTATATTGTGCTATTCATGGTCGCTAATATTAGATATTCGTGAAAAAAGAAAGTAGGACGCGAAACATTTGCGAAATCTATTCGACATGCAAAATTTCATCGGCTGCAAATTTATCAATTCGATCCATCGCGTCACCTATCTAATGCCGATAATCCAATTGTCGGTGCATAAAAGTGCCTTAAGGCATTAACAATTCATACGCGTGTAACGTGCACATGTTAATTTTTTATTTAAACGCAAAAGACCTTGACTAGGGTCTCACCAACATGCATACGTACTAATTTGCATAATTTATGTAGAATGTAAGAAGAAGAAAAATAATTGCTTAATCTAGCTGATTAAATTTTATCTTGCTAATCGATCGATCGATACCACGATCTTATAGAGATAATAATAATCGCAACTCGATCTTGACAATTATTCACTTCAATCTGGGTGCCCTGCTATAGATTGAGTAATATTAATTAATATTATTCGCAAATATTGAAACCTTTGAGGGCAATTTACCTGTTCATTTTGTAGTTAGAATCCACAGATTTAGAATTATGATTATAAACAAAACAATGAGAATTGCAATAGGAACATCTTGTTGTAATATTTTAGAATAAAGGTTACGATTTAAACCAAGTGAAGGATCATTCTTGTCGTGTCCTTTAAGGATATCATTTCGATATTGTATTATATAAATAATAAATGAACGCAATGTCGCACCTCGTCACAAATAACATAATGATAAGCCAAATCGAGTTGAAGATTTGGGTCAATCGCATACACTTTATTTGCATTATAATTTCTATTGACACCTAATATCAAATTCAATTAATTGTTAGAGAATATGTTGAATAAAATTAAGTTAATTTTTAAAATATATCAGGAGGAATTAATTAATTATGCCAAGGTTAATGGTCTCATATCACAAAATCATGTAATTAATGTTAGCACTTTAGATAAAAGTCAACGATCTGATAATTTTTACGATTGCAAATTCGGATAATTTTTCATGACTTTGAAACAACTAATGTGTGTCTTATGAAATCCAAAGGTTTTTGAAATCTATGGACGAACGTCTTGCAATTCTCAAAGGGCAAATTTATACGAGATAATACCTGGTTTGTCCTGCTGCACCTGGAGCGCTAATCGTTTTAATAATTTATGTACGTATGGCTTCTATTATAATTTTCATCCTTGCCCCACGCATTTACTTCGCCAAAGGTTAATTTGAGATCCGATGATTGTTAATTTTTTCATAGACAATATGTTTTGCCATAAAACTGAACTTAATTTGATGACCCCGACGTTTGAAAATTATGTCATAAATAATCCACTATCCTAAAAATTCATATTTCTTTTGTGTGCCATTGCGTTTATCAGGTATTAACCCTTAATAAGTAATTCACGCCTTAAAGATGAAAGGAATTAGAATTAGTGAAGAATAGCAATAAGGTACTCGAAATTACAAATTGTTTAGCATTTATTTGTTTGTGATATGCGAAAAAGTATATCTGTATACTTATAGTATATGTATATACATATGTACATAAGTAGCACTTTTTAAAACGGTAAACATCGATAGACAAGCAAGTCAATCGTTTGTGCACGACTATTGTGACAACATCAATTAGATTGCACTCGTAATTTTCATTTAGATTTTCGTGAATCAAATTTGAATTGGAAATCGACGATGCCAGCTGAAGAAAATTTACCAAGAAGACAATCAATTCCGATTATTTACACCAGAGGGTCGCATTACGACGTTGGATTTGATGTGGTATAATGCATTTTCAACGTAAATTGCCTTTGTTATTGTGCAACTACTTTTAAATAATAGGCTTATAATTAAAAATCTAAACAATAAATTATATTTCTATAATTTATTAATTGTTAAAGCTTTATCGCTCAAACGTTTCATTTTCGTGTTGTTATCTTAATTAATCGCTATTAGATCCGCATAACATTCGCATAATTTTTCAATAAATAACGTTGATTACGTGTTAGAGTGTAAGATTAGATTATGCGAAATAGATGGAGCAGATATTATTATAAATTATTCGCTTTAAGATTAATTCCTTTAATGTTACATTAGGGTCGTACATTTTCGGGATTGATACACAGTTTCTTGGAATCAGCTACATCATTAAACGACGAGTACATACCGGCGTACGAGACGCCGAAAGGGAAAGAAATCTACGAGGAAACCCTGAGCGCCGTCAAAGAAAATTTTCCGCAATACATAAAGGAAATCGAAGGGACCGCCGACGGTGCGAATGTGCCCTTTTATAAGGTGCCCATCAAATTGTTAGATCTCCAAACACCAATGAGTAAAGTTAATATTTTTCTCCGTGCAGTTGTTCCTCTTGCACATGGACACCATCATTTTAAACGCCGTCGAAGAAAAATCTCGAGGTTTACCGATCGGTTGCTCATCGCTTTGCATCAATTCCAAAGAACAAGTAGAAAAGAAAAGCATTAATTATCGAACGGATTTCGATTATTATTTAAATTTCAATTAGGTTATAGGGCACACCGAAGACGCTTTAGCCGAGACTCTCAACCACTTCTATTTCGTCGACGCACACATCGTGTCCGATAAGCCGCAAGGAAAATGGGGTGTTAAAGAAGAGCATTTCACTGCGTTGTGTTACGCCGGCCACTTGCCAGGTTACACGATGGGATATAACCGTCACGGCTTGATATTCACCATAAACACGCTGAGTGCCAAACGTTTGTTGTCCGGAAAAATCCGTAAGTCGCTAGGTTATTATTAAAAAGGACGGCGCGAGAAATAAATAAACTCTGTTGCAGCTCGCCACATTTTAACGCGAGCCCTATTAGCCGCCGAGAATTATGAGAACGTGCTGAACGTGTTACGTGACTCCGGTTGCGGTGCCGGTAACGGTTGCTCCATTAATTTAACGTTCCTCCGCCAAGATGGCAACCGTTTGATTCACAATATCGAAATGGCACCGGCTCATAAGAACAATGAGTCGCAGTTGAACATCGCCACAGCGGCACCCGGTGAAAATCTGATGCACGTTAATATGTACGAAAAATAATTCTTAAGCGATGTCCGTTGTAACGTCTAATTTGAATTTACAGGTACCAAAGAACCGACATCGAACAAGTTGAGGACGATAGGTACGAGAGTAGTATGACGAGAACGGAAACTTTCAATTCGTATCCGAAGCCAACGGGTAAAGCAGACGTTCTGAAGATGTTGAGCGATACGAGCAACGGCAAATATCCGGTATTCAGCGATCGCGGCTCCGTTAAAACACTTGCAGTTGGTATTTTCGATTTCGTTAATGAAACATGGGAAATTTATCCCGACAACCCAGCGCTCGCTGGGCCCATCGTCATCTTACCATTGATGGTAAACCGGAATAAGTGCTAAATTTTAATTCAAAGAGTCTTACCTACAACGTTATTGGAACACATTACAAATTACAAACAATAAATATTCCAGTATTAATTCATATATCAGTATATATTTTATTAATAAACGTATCAAACAGCAAATCATTTAATTATTCAATTACCATATTTAATAATCCATTCAATTATTCTTCGCGTGTGTACGTCAGCAGCGAGGATCAGTATTTTAAATAATTCGATTAGATCATGTAGAGTTACTGAAATCATTATTTATTGATAATAAATTTTATGTGATATAGAATGCAGAAAGCACAATCCACTCATTAATTCTTCGCCATACATCTGATTATTAGCTATTCAGTTCTCTGAAATGGACGAAGAGACCGATTTATGATGCGTGTCTTTTATATTGACCACGTGCGGTTTTAAATTGTTAAAAGAACCATATCGATTTTGCGTACCGATCAAGCGAAGAATTTCAGGGGCACCTTAGCCAAATTAATGGAAAGATTTTGTCGCAAATCATTCAATACTCGTGAAATGTAGTTATTTATTATAATTAGAAAAATTGTTACACAGTTTTTGCATGTTTCGTTGTTTGCGATTTTAAAGGAATTAATGCCTATTTTAATGACTTAATAGTTACTCAAATATTAATCATTTTTATTTTAAAATGTTGTCTCGTACTAATGGATACAATGAAGAGCTACCAGAGTAATGCCACTTCATCCACTCGAAAGATTTTATTAAAAATGTAGTGCATTTTTATAATAATATCGATATACGTATATAAATAACCTGATTTACATTATAATATGATGTCATTAAATAATCTTCCGGACCATGGAATAAAAATTGCAGATGCCAAAAGGATAGTTATCCAATAATTATATTTTAGTGGTATAGTGGTTTAGGTAAACATAAGTGTGGCATTTGGGCCCATTAGAATCCTCAAGTTATTCAGGAAACTCTTTATTCTGAAAAGATCACGGATTGGTGCGGTTTCTGGGCTCAATGCATGATCGCACTTTATTCTTTTGAAGACGATGATGGAAATTATGTTACTGTTAATGGTTAGCGGTACATGAGTATATGCCAACGAAATATCTTTGGCCTACATTGAGAAGCGTTAACATAAGCAAAGTTTTCCTTCAAAAAGATGGTGCGACATGTCATACATTTCGTAAAACATAAGATTTATTGCATGGACAGTTTCCTGGACGAGTTATTTCCAATAATGCTAATGTAAATTGGCCCCCAAGATCATGCGATATCTCACACCCTTGGACTTCTTCTTATGGGGTCCTGTGAAGGCGCCGGTGTACAAAAATAAGCGCCCACGCACCAACCAAAATATACCATGCGATATGTGTGAAAATTTATTCACAAATTGTGCCTTATCAATGCATTTAAGAGATATAATTTTTAAAACATAATGCCATCCATTTTTCTTCAAAATGAAGTAATGATTATCGGATTATCTCATGTAGTTATTGTTGTGCATCATTTTATAGTTCTGACGCACTCATTAGAATATCCTATACTATGATTGCCCGGCGCTTCCACCAAATTAAGCGAAAATAGTTTCCCTATGCTTATTTTGCTTTTATTAAAGTTCAAGTGTGTTTATCCACTTTATAGCTTATTAGTTTGTTGTATGTAAGGCAGCGATAAAAATAAGCAATTAATATCTTAGATTTTAATAATCTCGCTGCTTTCCTTCAGACTTGCTCGCGTGTAGGTTAAGTTGATAACGTCTTTATGATAAAATAGTCAAGTTTGAAATTTAATGTATTTCCTTTTGCAAGTGTTTTCGGCACATGCCGAAATCTGTGCTAAACGACATGCAGAGATTCGTGTAGACATTTCAAAAATAACGATTTATACATTGAATATACAACAATATATTATATGTAATTTTAAATGTTTGATTATTCCGTATAATGCTAGATGAGTAAAAATTAATTGGTATAATTACATATCTCATTGGCAAAAATTGGTAAACAATTGTGCTGAAGTAAATTGAAATTGGTACATGTAATTAGAAAATTTATTGAAGGAAATCATTTCTGTGCTCCTAAATGGCAAATATTGCATAATATTTCATTGTTATTAGAAGATTTATTTTTCTTGCATAATGCGTAAGAAATTAGCCATAGAGAAGGTTGCCTGAAATAGCTGAAGCAATTCTTATTAATATCGATTTAAGTTTTAAAAAAATATATTTTGATTTACCCTTGTCAGCACTGCCATATTAATATTGGCCACACCGGATGCTTGCAAGTACATATCTTTCTGTGTAATCGACAATACGACCAACATTTTGCGGGCCAAATTTCTGTCGCCTTCGTACCATTCCGAGTTGTACGCGGCTTCTCTTACTGCCATTGCCTTAAAAATATACTTGCGTTTAATAATTTCATCAGCTTTCTTCCGTATTGGGTATGGACATACACTATCAGCCAGCTTTTGGGCGAAATAGCAATTACAACCGACAAATTGCAATGTAATAGTTACCAAGTATATTATCGATTTCATTGCGCGATCCAAATTGGTGTTACCTTCCATCAATTGGAACATTTGTGTGGCACAGCTAAACATGACAACCATGTATTGAACGAGAAAGTATATTTGATACGTCTTATTCACCGTCCTGAACAATCTGGAAAGTTATCTTACTTAAAACGGAAAATATGTATTTTTGTTCACCTGCCTGAGCATGAGGCTGTGATGCTCGAGGCTCTTGTTCAATTCCATGTGCGGATCGTCGTATTTGGTGATATTCTCCATTCTATAAGCGACCATTTGATATTGTGTAACATGCTTGTAACAGAGATACATGAAAGTGAGATCGAATCCGAGAATAATGTGAACACCAAGAACAACAAATATGAATTGAATAAGATTAATAACTTCCTCTGTCATGTAGTATTTGTTCGGTACGTAGCATAAAAACATTAATTGTTTGGAGGATATACTGGAATAAGTAAAGATGATAGTACAAGCCGCCGTTCCTCCCACGAAGGCTATGCCGCAGTATTTGATAAAATTGAAATTTCCCTTGTCGATCGCTTTCAGTTTCTCATCAACGCCCTCGAACTTCCAATAAGAAGCGGTGAAAAGTTCTCTTAATTCCGATTGGAATCTGGTTAGAATGAAGACTTTCGCCAAAATCTAAAAACAATTCATCAACATAAATTATCACATCACGGTCGTTTACTGAAATAGTTTTGCCCAACATTTATAGCACTACCGAATCCTTCGCCCAATTGGGATATTTCGTCGACGGTGATCGTACTGAAGTGTACATAAACGTACAGAATAATTAATCCCACAAAGACTGTGTTCGTAACAACTGCAACCAATTTGATGACGAGAAATGTGAACGCAGTTTTCTTTAATGGATTGTAACCGCTGAATGTTAGATAATATAAAATGACTTTCAAGTAGAAATTATCGTCGATCTTGATGCGATTAGTTAACTTCGAAAACATCTCGAATGATATTGTGTTTGTCATCACTTTCAAACTGTTAAGAGGGGATTCTTGATGGTGCTACTCCCTTTTTATAAGAACCAATTTATGGATGATATGAGAGGTTTGTGGGGAGGGAGAGAGTTCATATCGACATACATATTGTTTTTCTCATATATGTATGTACACAATGCTGTTGTTTTCTCATATATTAATATTGTGCTCAGTCACGTTATAAAAGTAATTTTAAAATGTTAATTATTCAAAGAAGCAAATTACAGAGGTGGAAATCTTATGCGGAAATTACCAGGCATCAAAACGTCTTATGTTCAGTGGCGCAATAATTATAGAATTTGATAAATCCAAAAACATGCTGGCGAATCATACAATACTAAATCATAATCCAAATGCAGGCCATAAGTTTCACAGATTTTTTACTTGTATATAATACCACTCTAAATGGATCCTTTGGATATGCGCATATAATTTTCTGGATAAAAAGTAAATATTAGATAACTATACTTTTGGCAACTCAATTTTGTATTCCATTGTCCGGATATTTAATTAAGGACATCCTATTATAATGTAAATTAACTTCTATATTTACATATATCGGTATTATTATAAAAAATTCAGTACCTTTTTAATAAAATCTTTTCAGTGCATAAACGAGATAGCGCAATATCCGCGAAATAAATTAGTAATATTCTGAATTTAAAATTGCACGTTTCCATAGCCCTTTAATGTTTAAATATTTTTCATCGTAGCACCGTAGGACGTAACACCGTAGATGAAGAAAGGAAATTCATCAACGTATTTGACTTGTATAAAAAGCTGAATCATAACATCAGAGAATTTGTAATGGTTAGCACTTGCACAATAAATTTTGAAAAGTTGCATTGAAAATTCTTGAAAAAAGACAATTTTAGTGAACAGAACCGTATAAGCAAACTTGCGCCCGTTGTTATAAGCGGGATTTATGAGTGTTAAAACCGAAAATATTTTCATGTAAATGGACAAGCTGGGGTCGGGACTAGGGCTAAAGCGCGTAATATGCGAGTCCACTTTATTTAAAAAGTGCATAAAAGCAAGAATTATTTCTCTAGTAGATCTTCGTTGTATCCATTATTGCCAGATATATTTTTATAAATGTGATTGAGCATTTCTAAATAACTAAATATGCGATTAAATAAATTATTTCTTCAGTGTCGATAACTAAAATATGTATTAATTGTTCTAAAATCGTAAATGACTAAACATGCCAAAACAAGTGTAACTATTTTTTTAAATAAGTAACTGCATTTCAAGAATATTAAAACAAGTGTGACAAAATGGATGGTAACCGCAAACTGGCAACATTATTCACACCCATTTGTGGTGGTCCTTCTTCCTCATCGTTATTTTTTTTATATTTCAGATAATCAACTTTCAGAACCAATGACTTAAATCATTTAAAATTAAACTACCACATTCCCCATTCAAGCATTAATCTGTATAACTTAATTGTTGAAAGGAAACTATTGAAAATTATCTAGGATTTTATCAATGAAATAATAAGATCTTTCTCCCGTTCTACATCTTATTGACTAAGAAACTTATTGCAACCTCTAATAGTAATATTTGTGATTAATAATTAATTTTGAACATTGGAAGTTTCCAATACAGTATTGAAGAAACAGTTACTGGATTAAATATTAAACGCCAACATTTAATTTCACCTTCTGCATAAAGCAGGATATGTAACCTTAAATGCTTCATTATGTGATATAACTTTAGTTGAGTAATAATTGATTAGTATAATTGTATTATACATAATTCATTGGCAAAAAGTAGCGATTCGATTACCTTCAGAATTGCAATTGATAACTACACAGAGAATTATAACTTGTACTTGTGCTGAAATAAATTGAAATTATTACATCTAATAAGAAAATCTATTGAACCAAATCATTTTCGTCTTTTTTTTTAATTTGCAAATATCATATGGATGTTTCACTTGCCAAATCGATTAACTCCATAGAAGTAGAAGCTGAGAAAGACGATAAAACACTATATATTGTTTTTAAAATTCCCTTTAAATTAAAAATTCAAAACTGCGATGTAGACTGTATCACTAAAGACGAATCTATTATGTAACCACATAATTAAATAATCTTCCGGACCATGGAATAAAAATTGCAGATGCCAAAAGGATAGTTATCCAATAATTATATTTTAGTGGTATAGTGGTTTAGGTAAACATAAGTGTGGCATTTGGGCCCATTAGAATCCTCAAGTTATTCAGGAAACTCTTTATTCTGAAAAGATCACGGATTGGTGCGGTTTCTGGGCTCAATGCATGATCGCACTTTATTCTTTTGAAGACGATGATGGAAATTATGTTACTGTTAATGGTTAGCGGTACATGAGTATATGCCAACGAAATATCTTTGGCCTACATTGAGAAGCGTTAACATAAGCAAAGTTTTCCTTCAAAAAGATGGTGCGACATGTCATACATTTCGTAAAACATAAGATTTATTGCATGGATAGTTTCCTGGACGAGTTATTTCCAATAATGCTAATGTAAATTGGCCCCCAAGATCATGCGATATCTCACACCCTTGGACTTCTTCTTATGGGGTCCTGTGAAGGCGCCGGTGTACAAAAATAAGCGCCCACGCACCAACCAAAATATACAATGCTATATGTGTGAAAATTTATTCACAAATTGTGCCTTATCAATGCGTTTAAGAGATATAATTTTTAAAACATAATGCCATCCATTTTTCTTCAAAATGAAGTAATGATTATCGGATTATCTCATGTAGTTATTGTTGTGCATCATTTTATAGTTCTGACGCACTCATTAGAATATCCTATACTATGATTGCCCGGCGCTTCCACCAAATTAAGCGAAAATAGTTTCGCTATGCTTATTTTGCTTTTATTAACGTTCAAGTGTGTTTATCCACTTTATAGCTTATTAGTTTGTTGTATGTAAGGCAGCGATAAAAATAAGCAATTAATATCTTAGATTTTAATAATCTCGCTGCTTTCCTTCAGACTTGCTCGCGTGTAGGTTAAGTTGATAACGTCTTTATGATAAAATAGTCAAGTTTGAAATTTAATGTATTTCCTTTTGCAAGTGTTTTCGGCACATGCCGAAATCTGTGCTAAACGACATGCAGAGATTCGTGTAGACATTTCAAAAATAACGATTTATACATTGAATATACAACAATATATTATATGTAATTTTAAATGTTTGATTATTCCGTATAATGCTAGATGAGTAAAAATTAATTGGTATAATTACATATCTCATTGGCAAAAATTGGTAAACAATTGTGCTGAAGTAAATTGAAATTGGTACATGTAATTAGAAAATTTATTGAAGGAAATCATTTCTGTGCTCCTAAATGGCAAATATTGCATAATATTTCATTGTCATTAGAAGATTTATTTTTCTTGCATAATGCGTAAGAAATTAGCCATAGAGAAGGTTGCCTGAAATAGCTGAAGCAATTCTTATTAATATCGATTTAAGTTTTAAAAAAATATATTTTGATTTACCCTTGTCAGTACGGCCATATTAATATTGGCCACACCGGATGCTTGCAAGTACATATCTTTCTGTGTAATCGACAATACGACCAACATTTTGCCGGCCAAATTTCTGTCGCCTTCGTACCACTTCGAATTGTACGCGGCTTCTCTTACTCCTATTACCTTAAAAATGTATTTGGCTTTAATAATTTCATCAGTTTTCTTCCACATTGAGTATGACCTACACTATCAGCCAGTTGTTGGGCGAAATAGCAATTACAACCGACAAATTGCACTGTAATGGTTACCAAGTATAGTATCGATTTCACTGCGCGATCCAAGTTGGCGTTACCTTCCATCAATTGGAACAATTGTGTGGCACAGCTGAACATTACAACCATGTATTGGACGAGAAAGAATATTTGATAAGTCTTATTCACCGTTCTGAACAATCTGCAACGTTATCAAACCTAAAAACATTTATCTGTTTCTTTGTTCACCTACCTGAGCATGAAGCTGTGATGCTCGATGCATTTGTTCAATTCCACGTGCGGATCGTCGGATTCGGTGATATTCGCCATTCTATAAGCGATCAATTGAAACTGTGTGACATGCTTGTAACAGAGGTACATGAAACTGAGATCGAACCCGACAAGAAGTTGAGCACCAAGAACAGCAAATATGAATTCGATAAGATTAATAGCTTCCGTTGTCAGGTAGTATTTGTTTGGTACGTAGCAAAAAAACATTAATTGGTTAGAGGATACACTGTAATAAAAATAGATTACAACACAAGTGGCCGTTCCTACCACGAAGGCGATGCCGCAGTATTTGATAAAATTGAAATTTCCCTTGTCGATCGCTTTCAATTTCTCATCAACGCCTTCGAACTTCCAATAATGAGCCGTTAGGAGTTCTTTTAATTCCGATTCGAATCTGGTTAGAATGAAGGCTTTTGACAAAATCTAAAACAATGACACAAAAGAAATTATCACTTCACGGTCGTTTACTGAAATAGTTTTGCCCCACATTTATAGTAGTACCGAATGTTTCGCCCAATTGGGATATTTCGTCGACGGTGATCGTACTGAAGTTTACATAAAAGTAAACAATGACTAATCCCACGAAGAATGTGCTCGTAACAAGTGTAATCAATTTGATGACGAGAAACGTGAACGCAGTTTTCTTCAACGGATTGTAACCGATGAATGTTAGATAATATAAAATGACGTTCAAGTAGAAACAGTCGTCGATTTTAATTCGATTGGTTAACTTCAAAAACATCTCAAATGATATTGTGTGTCTTCACTTTCAAACTGTTAAGAGACGATTCTTGATGGCGCTACCCTCTTTTTATAAGAACCAATTTGTGGATGATATGAGAGGATTGTGGGGCAGGAGGGAGTTAATATCGACAGACATATTGTTTTTCTCATATAACTAAATAATTCTGAGTCACATTATAAAAGTAATTTTGAATGTTAATTATTCAAACAAGCAAATTACAGAGGTGGAAGTGTTATGCGGAAATTGCCATGTAGCAAAGCGTCTTATTTTCAGTGGCGAAATAATTGTAGAATTTGATAAATTCAAAACATTCTGGCGAATCGTGGAATACTATTAAATCATTCCAAATGCAAGTCATAAATTTCACAGATTTTTTAATGTAAATAATACGATTCTAAAGGGATCCTTTAGACCTGTGCATATAATTTTCTGCATAAAAATTTAATATTCGATAACTATGCTTTTGGCAACTCAATTTTGTATTCCATGGTGCGGATAATTATTAAATGACATTCTATTATACTATGCTGGATTTATGAACGTTTAAACCAAAAATAGTTTCATGGAAATGGACAAGCGGGAGAAATGGAGTCGGGACTATGGCATAATACGCGAGACTTCATTATATTTAAAAAGTACATAAAAATCCATTATTGCGAGATATATTTTTTTATAATAAATGTGATTGAGCATTTCTACATCTTTAAATATATGCGATTACATAAATTAAATCTTCAGTATCTATAACTAAAATATGTTTTAATTGTTCTAAAATCGTAAATGACTTAACATGCCAAAACAAGTGTAACTATTTTTTTAAATAAGTAACTGCATTTCAAGAATATTAAAACAAGTGTGACAAAATGGATGGTAACCGCAAACTGGTTGCATTATTAGCACACATTTGTGGTGATCGTCTTTTTTTTTTCATGGTATTTTTGTTAATTTCTCAGTTAATCAACTTTAAGACCACAACAACTAACTCAAAATTAATATGTCACTGCCAATTTAAGCATTAATCTGCATCATTATTGAAAGAAAACTATCGAAAATTATATACAATTCTCTCAAATAAATAATGAGAACTTCCTCCCTTTCTACATCTTATTGACGAAGAAACTGATTGCAAACTCTAATAGTAATATTCGTGATCAATAATTAATTTTTAACGTTAAACGTTTCTAATAAAGTAAGTTGAAGAAACAATTACTGGTTTAAATATTAAACGCCAACATTTAATTTCACCTTCACCGAGAAGTGTCCTATCAGGAATTAGGTTTCGGCCTTAAAATCACCAATTGAAAAGGATATTTGGATTAATAACAAAGCCAATATAAAACGAGATCTTAGTTTCAATAATTAAAACATATGGTTTTCCGATAAGTGCGTCAGAATCTTTTTGCCAAACTTAAAATTGCCTTTCAGTGTAAATGTCATAAGAAATGTCTTCAGTATATTGTGGCACTTCGGATACCTCGCGCGTGGTGCGACATATTTGTGATCAACACAATCGACCAACAGAACGGTGTATTTATCGTTTAGTTTTAAAGTTTGAAGAAACAGGGTCAGGGGCAGATAAATCAACATTTGCGTCGTAAAAGTGCCCAATCAAAGGTTAATATTGTTATTATGAGCCAAAGGGATCATCCAAATCCTCTCTATTCCACGTCGTTCTCAGGAACAGCCTTTTTCAGACGTCTACGTACGCCAATGCTGAATAGGCAAATGATAGTCATTTTGTTTCAATATTCTGAATGGTAAATAATGAACTTTATAAGCTAACAGATGGAGATCTTGATGCAAAATTCTCCACGTAGACGTGTGAGAAAGGCTAAATTCTTCAGAAAGATTCGATGGTTTATCCAAGGCTCAATTACATTTATTTTAAAATATTGTCTCGCAATGATGGATACAATGAAGAGCTATTATTGCGCAACTTATATAACAGATACTCAAATGCTATAATTGAAATACCATTTTCCTATAAATATTTTACCAATAATTTATATTTTAAAGCATATAAATGACTCAATATGATACACTTTATTATTTATACATTCTTTTTTAATGCCACTTCATCTACTGGAAAAAGTTTATTAAAAATGTACTGAATTTTTTATAATATCGATGTATGTAAATAATGAAGTTATTATACAGTATAATGGGATGTCATTAAATAATTACCCGGACAATGGAATAAAAAATTGAGGTGCCAAAAGTTTTCTTATCCAATAATTATTTTTTATCCGGAAAATTATATACACATGACCAAATGATCCCTCTGGAGTCGTATAATTTAGAAGTAAAAATCTGTGAAATTTATGACTTGTATTTCGATTATGATTTAGTATTGTCCGATTCGCCAGAATGTTTTTGGATTTATCAAATTCTACAGTTACGATGAGGAAGAAGGACCACCAGAAATGGGTGTTAATAATGTTGACAACCTGGGGTTACTATCCATTTCCTCGCAATACTTTCTATATTCCTGAAATGCAGTTACATATTTTAAAAGACGGTTACACTTGTTTGGGCTAAACATTAGTCATTTGCGATTTTCGAAGAATTAATACATATTTTAATGATCGAGACCAAAGAAGTAACTTACTTAATCGCATATTTGATGGTTTATCGATGCTCAATCACATTTACTTCAAAATGTTTTCTCGCACTAATGGATGCAATGACGAGCTATTAGAGAAATATTTTTTACTACAAATTGCGCCTCTTATTTTTTACCGAATTGAAAGATCATTTTCTTATAGCTATTTTACGAATAATTCATATTTTAACACGTATAAATCACTCAATATGATACACTTTATTATTTATACCTTCTTTTTTAATGCCACTTCGTCTACTGGAAAAATATTATTAAAAACATACTGAATATTTTATAATCATATCGATGTATGTAAATAAAGAAGTACAGTATAATAGAATGTCATTAAATAATTATCAGACCAATGGAATAAAAAATTGGGTGCCAAAAGTTTAGTTATCCAATAATTATTTTTTATCCGGAAAATTATATACACATGACCAAATGATCCCTCTAGAGTAGTATAATTTACAAGTAAAAATGTGTGTAATTTATTACTTGCATTTGGATTATGATTTACTATTGTCCGATTCGCTAAAATGTTTTTGGATTGATCAAATTCTACAATTATTTCGCCATTGGACATAAAACATTTTGCTGCCTTGTAATTTGCCCATAAAACATCCATCTCAATAATTTGCCTCTTTGAATAATTAACTTTTTAAAATTACTTTTATAAAGTGAATGAGAACTATTTAGATATAGAAGAAAAATAATTTTTACGTCGATATTAACACCCTCTCTCCCCACAATCCTCTTACATCATCCACAAATTGGCTCTTATAAAGAGAGGGAGGCTTCATAATCAACATACTCTCTTAACAGTTTGAAAGTGAAAACGGAAACAATATCATTCGCGATGTCCTTAAAATTAAAGAATCGCACCGAGATCGACGAAAGTTTCTACTTGAGAGTTGTTTTCTCTTATCTAACAATCAGCGGTTACAATCCGTTGAAGAAAACCGCGTTCAAATTTCTCGTCCTCAAATTGATTGCACTTGTTACGACCATATTCTTCGTGGGATTAGTCATTCTTTACCTTTATGTAAACTTCAGTACGATCACCGTCGACGAAATATCTCAATTGGTAGAAGGATTCGTTAGTACTATTAATGTTGGGCAAATCGTGTCAGTAAACGGCCGTGAAGTGATAATTTCTTTTGTGTTCGTTATTTTAGATTTTGTCCAAAGCCTTCATTCTAACAAGATTCGAATCGGAATTAAGAGAACTGTTAACGGCTCCTTATTGGAAATTCCAGGGCGTTGATGAGAAACTGAAAAAGGTCGACAAGGAAAATTTCAATTTGATCAAATCCTGCGGCATCGCCTTCGTGGTAGGAACGGCCACTTGTGTTGTAATCTATTGCTATTACAGTTTCTCCTCCAAACAATTACTACTTTTATGCTACGTACCAAACAAATACTACATGACAACGGAAGTTATTATTCTTATTCAATTAATATTTATTATTCCTGGCGTTCAAATTCTTGTCGGATTCGATCTCACTTTCATGTATCTCTGTTACAAACATGTCACACAATATCAGTTGATCGCATATAAAATCGAGAATATCACCAAATCCGACGATCCGCACGCGGAATTGAACAAGTGCCTGAAGCATCACAGCTTCATGCTCAGGTAGGTGAACAAAGAAAATTCTATTTTACCTTTTTAAGTTCTATAATTTTACAGATTGTTCAGGACGGTGAATAAGACGTATCAAATATACTTTCTCATCCAATACATGGTTTGCATGTTCAGCTATGCAATACAATTATTCCAATTGATGGAAGGTAACACCAGGTTGGATCGAGCTGTGAAATCGATAATATACATGTTAACTATTCTATTGCAATTTGTCGGTTGTAATTGCTATTTCGCCCAAAAACTGGCTGATGGTGTATGTCATACTCAATGCGGTAGTAAACGGATTAAATTTTTAAACTCGAATACATTTTTAAGGTAATGTCAGTGAGAGAAGCCGCGTACAAGTCGAAATGGTATGAAGGCGATAGACGTTTGGCCGGCAAAATGTTGGTCGTATTGTCGATTACACAGAAAGAGATGTACTTGCAAGCATCCGGCGTGGCCAATATTAATATGGCAGTGCTGACGAAGGTATATCAAAACATTTTTTTTAACTTTCATCGATATTAGCTAATAAGAATTGTTTCAGCTATTTCAAGCAACTTTCTCTATGGCTAATTTCTTACGTATTATGCAGGAAAAATAAATGCTTTAGTTACAATGACATATTATATAATATTTGCAAATTACGAGCACGGGAATGATTTGGTTCAATAGATTTTCTAATTAGATTTAAACATTTCAATTTATTTCGGCACAAGTACAAATTATAATTCTCTGTGCACTTATCAATTGCAATTATGAAAGTAATCGAATCGCAATTTTTTGCTGGTGAATTCTGTACAATGATACTATTCAATTATTACTCAACTAAACTTATATCCCATAATGGAGCATTTGAGGTTACATATATTGTTTTATGCAAAACGAAACGTAAGGTTTTAATTGATAATTTTTTGTAGCCTCTTCACTCACAACAAACTAGCAAGTAAAAAGTTTCAAAGCTGATAAACACACTTGAACTTTAATAAAAACGAAATAAGGATTACTGACCCTTAATTTGGTGGATGCGCCGGGCGATGATAGCGCCGTAATTATTGAAATTATTATTTCGTTTTTAATACAAAAATATTACAATGCCACCTTTGTTTTCTTAACAATAACTTTGTAATTAATGCAAATATCCTTTCGGCTCGAGATTTTATAAAAAGTCCAGAACCTAATTCGTAATAGCAAACCTATTCGTGAGGGTGAAATTAAATGTTGGCGTTTGATATTTAATTCAGTAACTGTGGACTTTATCGCGTTTTTTCCCGGTTCGTTAAAAAAAGATTGTGTTTTGATTGTGTATATTTTAACACATATAATGCTTAACAAACTGTTTCTTCAATACTTTATTACAAACTTTAAATGTTGAAAATTAATTATTAATCACGAAGATTTCTATTAGAGTTTACGATAAGTTTCTTAGTCAATAAAATGTAGATGGGGAGGTAGTTCTTATTATTTAATTGATAAAATTCTATATAATTTTCGCTAGTTTTCTTTCAACAATTAAATGATAATAATGCTTGAATTAGGAATGTAGCGTCTTAATTTTAAGTGATTTAAATCATTGGGTCTTAAAGTTGATCATCTGACATATAAAAAAATTAGCCATGAAGAAGAAGAATAAATGTGCAATAAACATAGCGATACTACTTGCGCTTAATTTGGTGGATGCGCCGGGCAATAATGGCATTGTACTTTCGGATATAAAGAATCAACTTTCAATGGCTTTCTCATTAATCCAAATATCATTTCAGCTCGTGATTTTAGAAGAAGAGCCAGAACCTAATTCTTGGTAGGACACTTCTTGGTGAAGGTGAAATTAAATGTTGGCGTTTAATATTTAATCCAGTAGCTGTTTCTTCAACTTACTTTATTCGAAACTTTAAATGTTCAAAATTAATTATTAATCAAGAATATTATTATTAGATGGGGAATTAAGAAACTGATTCATACATATTTTATTAAATCGTTTGCAATAAGTTTCCTATTCGATTAGATGTGGAAGGGGAGGAAGATCTTATTATTTAATTGAGATAATTCTATATAATTTTCTAAACTTTTCTTTCAATAATTAAATGATACAGCTTATATTAATGGTTGAATTGCGAATGTGGCGTCTTAATTATGAGTTAGTCATTGTGGTCTTAACGTTGATACCCGCACCTGAGAAATAAAATCTTGAACGATGAAGAAGGAGAACCACCTGAAGTACGTGTTAATAATGTTGACAGCTTGCGGTTACAATCCATTGCAACAATCGTCGTCGATTTTCACATTTCTGCGAAAGATTCACGTTGTCTGCACGATCATCTTTAGCGCCCTCGTGGCCGCATATTTTTACATCGAAATACGTAACATTAACATCGCGATTTTGTCAAAATTGATGGAATCAACCGTATCTGCAATTCAAGTAACACAATTTCTTATAAAATTTTACGAACGATGCACGCATTTCCATTTTCAGATATCGATGAAATCTTATATAATGTCCAAGTACGGCCCGGATTTTAAAATAATGCTCAACAACGTGTTAGACGATTTCTGGGACATTAAAACGGCCGGCGCCGATATCCAGAAGGAATCGCAGAGATTGTTCAAATTGATAAGTGTCGTCACGTTTTTCTTCGTTTTCCTCGCCTTTCCCACATCGCTTATGTACAGTTACTTCGGCATATTCTCCGACGACATGATATTCCTCAGTTACGCGCCACCATTCTTACCCTACAACCTCGTGATATTCATTCAATTCATATTTATAAACGTAGGCGTTTTCATCGTCACCAGCTTCGACATATTGTTCATGTACTTGTGCTACAACGCAATCAATCAGTTCCAAGTGATTACATATCGCGTCGAAAACTTGATGACCAACAAGAATCCGGACCATGAATTGAACACGTGCATCGTGCATCACGTTTTCATGCTCAGGTAAGTGTCGTTCTTACTTTACGTTCCTGTTCAGAAATCGTTACTAATCCTTTTCAGTTACGTGAGGAAAATGAACAACATCTACGGCATCTATTTCCTCGTGCAGTATTTGGTCTGTCTGTTAACTTACGCGGTGCAAATGTTTCAATTCACCGAAGGTCCGTCCACACGCACGCAATTGGTGAAATCCGGATTCTATGGAACGGCCGTTATAGTGCAATTCGTCGGTTGCAATTGCTACTTGGCTCAACAACTCACCAATAATGTAATCAACAGAATTTTATATAAATATCAATCAATGTCCAACAAATTTTTTTCATAATCTTTCAGATATCGGCAATTGCAACGGCCGCTTACGCTTGCGAATGGTATAACGGCGACTTAAGATTGGCCCGTAAATTGCTGGTCGTGCTGGGCATCACGCAACGGGAAATCATCCTGAAAGCCGTTGGTGTCGCGGATATCAGCATGGCCGTTTTGACGAACGTAAGCCAAGGAACTGCGTTTTCTTTTAATTGGTCTACCATCAATTCTAATTGTTGCAGGTCTTTCGGACGTCCTTTTCAATTTTCACATTCTTGAGTACCTTGAAAGATTAAATTTCGTATCGAGTCTTATTAACGAAAATTGGTTATGGCTTCAGAATTATTGCACTTGCTTATATAATTTGTTAGGATAAAATGGATTTAGATTCAACGTTATTATTCGCAAGGTAAAAAATCATTTTCAATTTGTTTCTTGCTGCTATTATGCTAATTGTAGCATGTTACAATTTGCTCTCTACACGAGACTTTTAACCACAAATGATCATAATAAACGCATACGACGCATTTGTGTGTTTAGTATGTAATTATTAAAAGAAACTAAGTGGAGAAGGAAATGTTAGACACGGGCTCCAAGATTCAGCGGTAATTGCTGCTACTTGAATATTTTATGCAACCGTGTAGCTATAATAACATATTAGAACCTCAGTATGATACTTTAATAACATAATTGCACGTTCGTATTGACGAGGATTCTTCAAGAAACAATAGATCCCATTGACCGTTGATATAGTTAATTAGCTCCTATTTTTAATTCCTTCAACAAATGTAATAAGAAACAATTCGGACTTATTGTCTATTACTAATTACCTACTAATTAACGAAAAGTCTTTTATATTTAAAATAGACAATAGGGCTTTTATAAACGAACTTCGTTTGAATTCCTTTACGTGGTCCCTTAAAACGAGGCCCATTACCAGATCCCGCACATTCTCTTGCGAATATGATTCGAGATCGCTTGTATATACGCATTGCGTTGGCCACGTTGAACTTGTGCGGCTACGATCCTTCGAGTAAATCTACGTGGATTAAGAATATCCTTAAGTTCACCCATCTGATTTCGACAGTGATGCTAGCAATTCTCCTCATCAACACCATATACGTGGAAAGCAAAATCATCACTATCGAAATCACATCGAAAATTTTGGAGACGTTCGTTTCTTGCATGCAGGTGAGATTCGATCATATATCGTTTCCGTCTAATTACAAATCGAATTACAATATCTGCCATTTGATAGATATTAATAAAAATCGTCACCGTTATGTACTACAAAGACGAAATGAAGAGATTGTTAGGTGAGATCAACGATTTTTGGCCAATTGATGATGCGGAGAAAGCGACTAAAACTCGCTCGGACGCCGTTTATAGTTACGTGCTCTACATCACGGCTTGGCTGAACTTCGGTGCGATAGTCGCGTGTGCTGCGTTCTGCATCTTCGGCGTCTACTCCACCGAGCTGTTGTTCTATTGCTACGTGCCGAACACGTTCCTTTTGACCGAGAACGTAGTCTTAATTATCCAATTGCAATTCATAATGGGCGGTTTGTTTCTAACGAGCGGTTTCGACAGTCTCTACATGTACGTCTGCTACAAATGCTTGACGCAATTGCATATTATGCAGCACAAAATCGCAAATTTAACGCACTACAACGATCCAAATGCGGAATTGAATAAATGTATCGCGCAACATTCGAAATTAATCAGGTATAACGCTTTAACAAATCATTAATGACTTTTTAACAAATATGAATTGTTACACAGGTTTGTCTGCGACATGAACAGGATCTATAACGCTTTCTTCGTGGTTCAATACATTCTTGCATTATTGGTATATGGTACAGAGATGTTTCGATTTACAGAAGCTACCCAAGATTATAATCAGCTAATTAAATCCGCTTTTTATCTGTTAACAGTTATCATACAATTCGTCTATGTCTATTGCTATTTATCCGACGAGATTTTACAAAACGTATTTTAAAAAGCGTAATTAATTGCGATAAATCTCTAGTTGAATTTCTTGTAGATGTGGGCTATGTCGGAGGCAGCTTACAATTGTGAATGGTATAATAGCGATTTAAATATACGTCGCAAATTATTGGTAGTTTTGGGCATTTCGCAGCGAAAAGTCGTATTGAAAGCTGGCGGAATTGCTGATATTAATAAAGCGGTCTCGTTGAATGTAAGAATATCATTGTATCTTTCTATTAATTTCGAGTAATGGTAATACATACTTCGATTCCAGCTTTTCAGAGCAGCTTACTCTACATTGATGTTCTTAAAAACATTACAAAATAAATAATTAACTAATGCAAACTATAACAGATAAATTGTTAGGCACTAAAATCTATTATTTAGATTCACTCTGGATGCAGGATTTGCTTATATTTAGTTAATGAAAATATTTACTTTGTTAAAGCACTAAATTTTAAAAAGATTCATGAGTAACAAATGTATTTATTAACTGTTGAACAAGTATTACAAAATTTACATCTTTTATTCCTGTACTCTGCAATAAACTTCCATTAAATTCCACCTCAGCATAAGGTTTATGAATTTTATTTCACACATAATGTAGAGTTTGTTTTTGTTTTAATTATTTATATTAATATTATAACCAAAAAGCTTATAAAATAAGAAAACACCCTTGGAATACTTTACAATTTTCTTCAATTAAATTCCTCCTCAGCATAAGGTTTATGAATTCAATGTCATACATTAAAATGTGTAAAGATCCAATTGGTGTAATACAAAATTGAATTGATGAGCACCCATTTAGTGATGTTAATCACTAATGAGTGGTTTAACGTGCTCATCCACCTCCAGGCATACTGCAATCCTGTATATCTTTCATTTCACGAAACATGCGAACATTTCTTCTTGGGCTATAAAAAAATTACATTTTTAATCAACCTTAAATCATACAAATCTCAAATATTCATACCCTCCACCTGGTCCACCTCCTCCTCCAGATCCGCCACTTCCTCCGCCATTTCCTCTTCTGGGCCCATAGGACCTTGTATTATCTAATCCAAATAAACTACTGAAACTGTTTAAGAAAAATAAAGAAACTGTTTTGATCTTCTCCAATGCATATGTACTTACAAAAACACAATAAAATTGATAATTGCCCAAAACAGCTCCGTGATACGATTTAGACCCCAGGGCTTATTCTGGACAACGCGCCCATCTGTAGCAAGAGATGCATCATTAAACAAACAATTTTATTAATTTATTAGTTATTACCTGAAGTTACGTAAACCATTGTAAGTTACATTTTGTATTAACTAAGAAACGCCAACAATTACCAGCAATTTTATCAGTAACCAAAGATAATATAAGTAACTAACAAAAATAATATTTCTATTCCTTGGATAACGTGTTCCTAGTAACTGACATTTTAATTTTTCGGCAAGAATTATTTAGTCAAGAGATGTCACAAGTTGGATGGAACTTAAAATGGTGAAAAACTGGTGGCATAAGCAAAAATTTAGATCGTCATTTGGTGGATGCGCCGTGTAAATTGAATATCCAAAGTTAATGTAATTCGATATTTATTCGTTTTAAATTACATTTGAGACTTACATCGTAATATTTAAAAAAGCAGAAAGATCTCGAAAACTCATACATAATTAGAAAACATTCAATTAAAAGTACAGTGGGCTTCAATAATTAATAACATATCATCATGTCAGTCAAATGTATCATCGCATTTCCAAATCCATTGTATTATTATCTTGTACTTCATCTTCATTGTTATTATTATTATCGTCATCATTGACATTTACTAAATTTGATAGAGGAAAGATTCTTGGTGGCGGCTTCCATAATACTAGGGCAGTGCAGGGTTTCTCCAATTTGTTTAATAACATTTGTGGTATTATGCTCTCTGTTGCTTGTAATTTGCGCATTTCCTCACACATGTATAAACGTTTCTCCTTCAACACTGCAGCCTCAGGGTTACTGGGTGCTGTTTCAGAACTAATATGCAATTTTGACATGTGTTCAGCCATTCTTTCTTCTGTAATATGTTGTTTGACTTTGATGGGACTGAAATATAAAATTTAGAATCAAGTAATTTACATATGCTACTAGTACTTACATTGGTGAATCGGTTTTCCGTTTACAACGCAATGGAACATGATTTGTTATGGAAGAGATGTCGATTGATGAATTAGCATTAAACGGAAATGTCATTGGATATGGAGCACTATTAAAATTTGGATAGAATGAGTAGTTACTGTTTGAAGATGTTGATTCGAAATTTGTATAACACGTCGTGGCATTAATTGGTCCGGTATTCGGAATCGTTTGATAGCTATTCATTATTGTTGTTGTGTTTGTTGCTTGTGGTACTGATGGTGATGGTTCTACTAATGGTTGATATACAGGGCTCGAAGTTGATGGCATTACGCAGTCCGTTGCCTTTGGGTACAACGGGTCGTATCCAAACACTGACGGTCTATTTTGTTGATTAAAATCACCCATGATATTCATTTTAAGTAATGTATCAGTTGTCCCAATTTATATTTATCACGAACACAATAAACCATAAATATTGAAGCACTTACAGAGACACAAACTCGTTGAACGATTATGGAACTACAGAATCGGTAAAGAACCTTTCTAGAAAATTGTTTATTGGCGCACAAATTTAAATAACAGTAACTTAATAAACAATTATTAGTTGCTTCAATTGATGTAAATTTAAGTAACTATTCAATTTTGCAGTTTATATTCTGAATTTTTATAGCATTAATAACCACCTTACTTGACAAATGTTAGATGCACACTGAAAGACCTGAATTTAGTAAACCTTTCGAATTCAGACGAGCCGTTTCTCGCAATTTCTAGAATTTACTCTTATATCATTGCAAATGAAAGCGCATGTTATTTTTTAAATAACGCTATAAAATCAAGTAAATTGAAGGAATTATTCAAATGAGCGCGATACTGTTAACTTTGTAGATAAAACAGATGTTTTCTGTTTCCTGTTTTCGTTAAATGAAATGTCAGAGTGTCATTTAAGATGAGAGAAACTAAAACATCTCTAATAACATATTAATAAGTTATTTGTTTTATGTTTAATGATATTTTATTGGGGCTCGTTAATTATTAATACGTTATCTAATGTTTAGAAGGATAGTGTCGGATATAATGGGGTGTTGTTATAGTTTTTTTTGTAAGGAAGAAGGCACATCGCAGGTATTATCAATATTTTGCGTGTTATATTTAAAACAACTATAACTTTTATATTTATTTAGAATTGTGAACCAAATGAAAGGACCCATTTATTAATAGATCCAGTTTCTAACAGTGCAAATTTACCAAGGCACAACAGGTTTCACATCAATATGTTAAATTATTATATTCCACTAAATAAATTGATATTTCAGTGATGATTTGTTTACAACAAACTCAGCAACATTGCCCAAGAAGACTGATGAACAATCTGCACTAAACCGAATATTACAGGAGACTGCTACGTATTTATAATATATCTAATTTTATCATTTTGTTTAATATATTTTTGTATTCAGAAATGTTATAGATGTTGGTGCTTTAGATTCACACAATTTACAGCAACATGAATATTTAGAACGTATGAAGCAATATACAATTAAACTACAGCAAGCCTGTGTTACCAACAGGTTGACATACAAGAATAAGCAAATGCTATTACAGGATGTGCCATCAGTTGATAAGATTCTCTCTACTAATCCAATAAACGTTGATAATTATAATTTGGTATATATATTAAAACATAATGTGCAACAATGTCATTAAATTGTAAAATTTTCTATTTCTAGATAACAATGGCAGTTAGTAAAGCTTCATCTGCAATTGCAGACATTAAGGTAGAGCATAAAGATGACTTAGTAGTACCATTTCGTATCCCTTGATTGACAATGATAATGGCTAGTTTCTACATCATCAATACATGCATATTAATTTTATCAAATACTGTTTTGCATATTTTGAACTATTTTAAGTGAAAATACATCACTGTTTGGATTAATCTAAAGCATTGGGCAAAAATAATATTTACAATTGATTCTTAAGTAATAATTTGTTATAAAAAGGTAATTTCTCAATATGTTAATATAGACGTTTTCTCTAAAAGCACTATCTCTTAATATTGGATATTTATATAATTACAAATTAGTTTTTATATTGCTATAAATATATCAAAAATATATATGTATCATCATCAAAATAATAAATCCATTATTTTCATACTAAATTGCTTCCAATAATTAAGAAATATGCTGATTTAATTTCTCATATATACGATTGTAATACAAAGATTTTGATACAAAAAATAAATCGTAAATAGCAAAGGCCATTACTGGTGATAAAAGTTCATTTTTAATTGATCAGGAAGTACTATTAATATTTGAAAATTCCGCGTAAATTAATATGCTACATCCTTTGAATCCTTGAATATTTATTTGACACTACCTAGAGATAATATTTATACTTAACCTAAGTATTTTCTAACCTCAAATATTACTAATTTCAGCATAAGATTCAATTAGATTTTCAATGGAATCAACAACGTGCACATCAGAAACAAGTAGTGATGAATCGGTTAATCCAGATCGACCTTTCGCGTGTAATTACAAAAACTGTAAAGCAAAGTTTTCTAAAAATTCCAAACTTGTTATTCACATAAGGACACATACTGGCGAAGTAATAAATTTTACCATAATTAATTAGAAATTAATAATGCTGCATCCAATTTTAGAGACCCTTCACCTGTAGCAAAGCAAATTGTAAAAAGGCGTATACAAATTCCACACATTTGAAAAGGCACCAGATGATATCTCATGAAGGAAAAAATGAGAAAATCCAATGTACTGCAGAAGGATGTAATTTATGGCTGAATGTTGTTAATTTAAAAAGACATATATATAGGATGCATAATCCAGATAGGAAATATCCATTCACATGTAAATATTGCAAAGAAGGATTTTCCAAAAAACGTGTTTTACAAAAGCACACATATATACATACTGGTGAACTTCCTTTCAAGTATGTACATTGAAATAATAACTATTCCACATGAATAATCTTTTTTTGTAGATGTGATATATGTAATCAAAAATTTATGACTCTTAATGAGTGCAACAAACATAAAAGGATACATACATGTTATGAATGTGAATGTGGCAATGTATTTGAAAGATGGTCTAATTTATTGAAGCACAGGAAAAGCTGTTCTAAAAGAAGTAAACTAGTTTCCAGATTAACTATCTCTTCTCTAATATTTCCTTGTTGTAGGGTTTAAATGTGAAGAATGCAAAAAGGATTTCAAAAGCAACAGGTTACTGATGTTTCACATAAAGACACATGCAGATTTAACAGAAAGAGAAGTATTTGCTTGTGATTATGAAGATTGCGAAAGAATTTATTTATATAAGAAGAATCTAATTAATCACATTGATACATTTCATAAACATATAAAGAAAAATGAAATACCATGCCCCTTTGAAGGATGTAATAAGTCATTAAGTAAAATGGTATGCATTCATATAACAAAATATAAATAATAACATATCTCTCTTTTGATTTTAGCAAAACTTAAAATTACATTTGAAGATACATGATATGAAAACTGTAATGAACAAATCTAAAAAAGAAAGAAAAGATAAAGGTTTGCCTAAGAAATGTGCAGCTGCAGAAATTCTTGGCTTAAATTTACCAAAGGAAATGCATAAAAAGATTATTGCTGGTATTCCAGTTGAGTTAGAATATGCAGGTGATAGGAATACTGTAGAAACAACCAATTGTAGCAGCACATCATTGAATCAAGAAATGGTTCTTATTACAAGTAAATGTAATTTGGCTTCCAGAAATAATGAAGGAATGGAAAATTCATGTTCTAGTCCTATACAAAGCTCATCATAGGCTGCTTTTTTAAGTGCACTCAATTTCTTATTTACATATATGGAACACTTTATTTTTAATTGGAAAATGATGATGTTTGAAAACCTAGTTACATCTGATAGAACTTAAATTTTAGTTACATGAATATAAAGTACAATTAAAAAAAATTATGATTAATAACAAATTAAATTGAAAACCTAATGATAAATTCGTAATATTATCCTTTTTTTTTTTTCATTGAAATACTTTTGAAAGTAAAAGTTAGTAAAATATCAAGCAACATTATGACGTAATTGTTTACTAATTTCTTATCAGATAAGAACATATGGTAATTACAGATATAGAAATAATCCAATCGACGTTTAATCGATTACATATATTTGAATGTTATAAATAACTAAAGAATGTAAAAAATCTATAATATTTGACTTTGCCAGTGTCAACAATTAAGCTTAATTGACGTGAAGTTTTTAAAATTGCTTTTATACCATTTTACCTTATTCAAAATGTTCAAACGTTCTTTGGTAAATTTATCATCCTTATCAAAAGATAAAGTAAGTGATTTTTTAAGGTCCTTTGATACAGTATTAACGGATTGTGACGGTGTATTATGGTTAGAAAATGTTGCAATCGAAGGATCACCTAACGTAATCAATAAATTACGTGAATTGGGAAAGAATATATTTTTCGTTACAAATAATTCAACCAAATTAAGAGAGGACATTTTAGCTAGAGCACACAGATTAGGATATAACGTGACGAAGGTAATATGAACTAAATTCGGTAACGTCTATTTTGGAAAACGCTCAAATACTTTCAGAATGAAATAATATCTACAGCATACCTTGCTGCTAGTTATCTCAAAGATAAGAAATTTAATAAGAAAGTTTACATTGTTGGTTCCAAAGGTTTGGGACAAGAATTGGACTTGGTGGGAATTAAACATACAGGAATTGGAGTTAAATTATAATCTTTTAGATTCTTTTCCATTTCTTAAATAATGAATATTGTAGGAAGATTACATAAAAACAAGTTTAGCAGATACTGTCCATAATTTACAATTAGAAAATGATATTGGTGCAGTTATTGTTGGATTTGATGAATATTTTTCATATCCAAAAATGATAAAAGCTGCCACCTATGCAAATGATCCATCTTGCTATTTTATTGCGACCAACACTGATGAGAGGTTTCCTGTTGGTGTGAATATTGTTCTGCCAGGTTCTGGAGCCATTGTAAAAGCAATTGAAACATGTGCTGAAAGAGAAGCATTTGTAGTAGGAAAGCCAAATCCCTTCATGGCTGATTATATTATCAAAAAATATAATATTGACCCAAAGAGGACCTTAATGATAGGTGACAGGTAAGATTATGAGCTTAATATAGATATACAGTATTAACATGTTTTTTCTTTCAGGTGTAATACTGATATATTATTAGGAACAAGGTGTGGCTTTATGACCTTATTGGTTCTTACTGGAGTTACTGCTTTAACAGAAATTTCAGAAAAGAAAAAATCTAATAAGAAAGAAGATCTGGACCTTGTGCCAGATTTTTATTTGGACAAACTAGGAGATTTAGAACAACATTTAAATGGATGATTATAAATAAATTAAAAATATTCCATAATTATTTATTAAAATATAAATGGTATCAAACTCTTTCTGTTCTTTGGAAAATTACTAAACTTATTCTTGTACCACCAATAACTTAAAAGGGCTGTTTCTGTTTGGTTTGCTAAAACCCATGCCAATACAAAGAGGAATGTGGAATTTCCCCATAATATAATTGTTAAACAGATATACATTATTTTCTCAGTGAATAGATGTGGTGATGTTACATAGTCAAATAGATCACCTTTGGGTATTTTATGTTCTTCAGTTACTACCTCACCTGTGAGAAAATTGTAAAAATTAAAACTTATGCTGATTATTTTCAGAAATTTCACCTTTTTTGTTTTTCCTTAAATTGGCTAATATTACATTAGATATATACTGATGATACCAAGCCCAAATAAATATTAATGTGCAAATTACATTTTTGTATCCAATATCAGACCATTTTAATGAATATCTCTCATTTGCTAAAAATATTTCAATTTATTGTCTGGTAAAAATATTAAAATACTTATTTACTTGAACTGTTTAGTCCAGGAGCTTCACCTAGCACTGCAGTAAAGACACCAAAATAATGTGCATATCCAATTATATAGTAAGAAACATTCATCTTGCCATTCTTACTAAAAATTGATAAAAAATGTGTTTCATAGAATCTTCTAACACATTGCAATAGTAGCAAAGTGAGTGCTAGAAATACATTAGCTGGAGCAACTGTAAATTGAATTTTTCTTAAATGTACTATATGACATTAAAAAGGAAAGATAAATTTACCTGTGCCAGTCCTTAAAGAACCCACTGTATGATCCAAATAAAATATCAGCCAATTTGGTGTCTTCTGACCATTTATATAAACATACACTCCAAGAATAAAGGCCACTATGGATACAATGGCAGAAGCTAAATAGAAATGTTTGAACCAGGATTTTGGTACTTCTAAGTTGGTTCTCTTCCTCTTCTTATTGTCCAATTTTCCATACCGAACAAATTGTATCACAAATTCAGGTAAATGCTTTTCAAATAAGTTGTACAAGCTCCCAAAAACCAAGGAGCCCAACGTAATGAATGAAAATCCTAGTTTTACGAAATTAATCGCATACATTTCGTTCAAAAACTACAATTTCATTCCTCAAGAAGTTACGAACGTGTTCAGAATGCGTTCCAGGTAACGGTGAAAGGAAGCTCTTTAACTGAGTCCACTTAGCAACGTACAGTGAAATTATTTTAAGTAAGGTGAACCATATAAATACAACGTGTGCGGACCGTAATTTTATCGGCGCAACTAACGCGCGCCAATTATCCATCTAATTTGATCCATTGATAAGTTTGCGATCGGTTATCAATTGCGGTCTTATTTGTATTACGTATTCCAAATGTAATACTTTCTTATATAATCCTAAGATAATATAGCGTGATGTGAGATCAACATTGTGTATTTGTTTATTTTAGAATCATGCACTGATCCTAGTTATCTTCTTTCTTGCAATGTGGAATCTACTTTACATGCTTATACACGTGTCAAGCTATTTTATAGTAGATGGTGGGACATGAACGTTATCCTCATTTAATAATTAATGAACCCTATCTTGATTACCTACAAATTTTCTCGTTATTATTAAATGGTATTATTAAAGGATACTTTTCAATTATGATCTGTTAGACGCATGAAAGGATCAGGGAGCTCTTTTAACTAGATTCTCATCTATGACGATTTATAAGATTTATTTGCAGTACTTGTCCAATATTTTGTCAATATATTCTTATTAAAAGTCTTCATGATAGCGATTATAAACAGGTAATTGTATAAATACCAGAATTGTTAATCTAGTTAGTAGAAAATATTAAAACCCTCACGTGTTTGAAATGAAGTTCGCACATGCGCGATTTTGTAGTTTGAAAATCAGCATGGCAGCTTATTTGCAGGGTGGTGTTGTTGTAAACTTTATATCTGTTTTTTTAATGAACTAACGTTCTTAATTTCCAACAAAATCTCTCAATTTATCAAAGAAATTATGTTCTACGTGTTCGTTCTTAATTTATGACGTGTTAAAAAAATAATGAATAAAATCAGTTTATTTGTTGTGTATGTGAGGAACCTACAGAAAATATTTCGGTAAGTGTTAATTGTCCAATCTTAAGAATTTTGTTTTTGTTATCGCTCTAATCATATGCATAAGAATTAATAATAGCTGGCAACTGGTTAACACCATGATTCGTATAGTTGATTGAATATTTCTTTAAAGTGAACGAAAAGAAAACCTGAAAAATAATATTAAAAATTTACATTACATTGTATTCTCTATTTGACCTACATTTCTTCAATGTGTGTGGTGGGCTTTCAATTTCATTTTATGTCCCTTAAAAAGTAACATTCAATTCTTGTATAGGTATTGTGTTTCGAATTCTTGCCTTTTCTTTCTTTTTTCCCCTTTTTTATTCTTTTCGAGATGATGAAATAAAATGCCATTGAATATTTTATCCACAACACCTGTAATATACCTTATATTTCTTTCATGATAATATAAAATGGGAAAGAGATAAAATAAGGCGTTTGCAGGTGATTTTAAGCTTTTTCGTGTGCAATTAAATCCTTTACTTTTTTCTTTAAGCCTTTCAATAAGATCGATGAGCAAGCAGCAACACAACTTTCGGTGTAATTATATTGTTATAGTATGCAATAATAACGATAATATTGTTTGTGTGAGAGTTGTTTGCTCAAAGTTTTCTAAAGATAAACGACTTTCTGTTTTGAAAACATAAATGAATCACGTAGAATAAATATTTAGCTTAATTTTAATTTCAAAATTCGAAAGATACGTAAATTTGGTCATTATTGGACATTAGCAGATACTTTGCTAATAAGAAAGCTACTTTAAACATTGCATGTAATTAATCATAATTTTGAACGTTATGTATAAACAATATTTAATTGCAAAGTTAGTTAGTTTCACTTTTAGTCGATTCCAAGAAAATATAGGAAAATTTCACCGAAAACGTGTTACTGATATTACCAGAACCAATTAGCTAAATTGGAATTGAATTACAAACGAAAATATAAATAGATATTGTCATGTGCTTAATACCGTTTAAAGTTTATTAATGCTGTTGCTCTTTTGGATAACGTTCAACTAGTAAAAGGACACTTTATAAAAGATTCAAATACATTAATGCAAGAAGTAGTAGTTATGAGTATTAATCCAAATGCATTGTATGAGGAGCCCATCGTTTTATTAAGGACGGAATAATAATCAAATATTCTAATTAAACATGAAGCATTTAGTTACAAGAACAAAAATTGTTGCATTCGTTGTAATATTAGGGCGTTCCAAAAGTTTTTTAATCATCAATTATTAATTATTGGCGTGACACCTCGTTATCTATACTCAGTGACGTTACATTCGGGAACATTCACAACAGAGAAATAATCCGGAAAAGATTCTGGATTCTAGAAAGTACGAAAACGCTTTTGGAACACCCTTTTATTATGGAAAAAATCAACTCCAAAACGTATGTTATTTTAATCGTTGAAGGTTAATTAGACACAAGTTCTTTCCGCTCAATTCGGAATTCATCTGCTCAAAAGGTTCATGATTAAATTATATATAAATAAATCAATCGATGGATCTTGTTGATGAACGTGCCTCTGCGATTCGTTAATGCAAAAGGATCAAGTCCGAGGAGAAAGAATAGTTACGTTCCGGATCGGTTTAAGGGAAATTAAGTAGATTTTCGTGGCGTTTACCAATTCATAAGCATTAAGGGAGCAGTTTACATTGAAGGTAAAGAGATTCGGAGTTTCCTAAATCAACAATAGAATCACGTTAGTACACATAACGTATATTCTGGATAGAGTGGTATTGTTATTGAAAACAATGGGAGCTTTAGAAACGTGAAGCGCAGAATTGCCAAATAGTGTAACCGTATACAGAGTATTTTCGAGGGAGGAGGACGGGGCCCATTCTATATAAGCACCAAATTGCATTATAATCCATCAAAGCACGCATTTGACGTAAGGATAATGTAATAAAGCATCATTTATTAAACTGAGACAATCGAGCTGATGGATTTATGGCTTTAGAAGTCGTCGTGAATTAGGGAGCTTTCGTTCAGTTTCTGAAACAACAATGACGATTTGCCAAGTGCTATGATAATTAACGAGATTCTGCGGGAAAACTTTGTGCCACTTTTTCAATTCACGTTCAGCAAAATCACAATGCAAATGAATGGATGGAACGTAGAAGGGTCCAAACTCGCTTTACCATTATCTACCATTTGATTCAATTCGCGTTTTTTTCGAAAAGATTCCGAAAAGATTCCGAAAATATCCTCTCGAAATGACGGAAAAGCGGCTAATGAGAGTAATCTATTCGATGTTCGACGCTACTAGTGAATATAATAAACATGCTTTATTACAAGACTGTCTACAAAGTATTTGTATCAGTCAATAAAATTCAAATGGTAGTGCATTATTGTTACGAGCTTATTTTACGAAGAGAGATCGCGAGCTTTACGAGTTATGCAAATGGCTGTTTGACATCGATTTTCGTCGCTCCATAGAGATTTGCCCGTTCGACATTTCCTGTTTGGTTACAATGTAAAAGAGAAAAGGAAAAATTTATTCGATACATCTTTGGAATCAAAACGAACGAACGAAGAAGAGAGAATTGACGAGAGAGAGAGACGAAAAGAAACATTCTTTCTCTTTTCCTGTTTTAGTTTCTTTTTCGGTCTGTACTTTGGCGCTTTTCTCTCATTTGGTAGTGAAATTGAAGTGGCGTGTTACGAAAATCGGCTTAAAGTCTCAACTTTAAAGACTTTCAATCCAGATATCATCGAATTCAATTAGCTTGATTGATTTTTTATGACTAATAAATCCCGTCATTACAATTCCGTCCTTTTTCTTTTCTTTTTTCATTTAATCATATTTTCGGGTCACGTCCTACTGATTAAATTTATTTCTCTTAAAGACACTTCGTTTCTGCCTCTTATTCCGTCTTTTTAGTCGCAATTTACTCGAGCGATTTTTAACTGATTAGTTATTGGCTAATTTCCATTTATATTATTATTCTTTATTCATGAGAATGTCATTAAAGAGCGAAGTTTCCCTTTAAAACCGAAAGAAAATGCGAAGAAAAAAAAATGGAAAAATAAAACGAAGTTTTTTAATATTAGAGTAAACGTGATTTCACGTGGAATTTTCTTTATTGAAAATAACTTGTCGAGTGGATTTTTCTATATCAAAATAAAGGGACCATCACTCTCTCTCTCTCGCTCTATGTCATTCTTTTCGATGCCCGTTTTTCTTCTTTTTCTCTTAACAAAGGACTTTTTTCCTCCAAACTGACGCGCAGATTTAGCTTGATACCATTATTCTCGTCGAGGACCGTTTGGAATTTCAGGAATCATACGATTTGAATATTGGAGTTTCTTACGCATAATTGAAATACTTAGAGTGGCATAGAAACGCGACGCACACTCACAGCGACATTTTCTGCAGGTAATTTTGCGGAAGGAGATAAGAGCTCGCAATTTTCCTTTTTCCTTCACTGCCTTTTCTCCCTTCTTCTTCTTCGCCTGCTATTTTTTTATTCTATTATTGCTCTCGTGAAATATTAAACTCTCTTGAAAGCATTTACTATAGAGATTCGTTCGTGTATAAGCTTTTCCATTTATTTATTGTCGTTGTATAATTGGAAAAAAAGTAAGATAAATTTAACGTCTCTAAGATAAAATATGTACGAATCGTTCGTTAATTAATTTAATTAAATCGTCTCGTAAAGACGCGACAAGTTTCGAACGCTACATCTTGTACGCGCTCGTGTCGAACACATTGGAAAATCTGTTTTAGTTCCCTCACGAAATAAAATATATTTTTCAATTTCCGAACGCAACATATTTTACCCGTCGAAATATTCCATACAAATTAGCGTCGTCTAATTGGGAAGACAGCGAACAAATGCCATTTGGCAGTAATTCCAAAGTGCGATATTTTAGGAACTCGTTAATGGGCCTCTCCCTCATCATTTTCTTTGCGGGGCCCGTTTCATCGTCCGCTTTTTAAAAGCAATTTCAGTTAATTTTTCCAATTACAAACAAAGTTAATGCGGCCATTGCAAACAGTTGGCGACGATTAAAGCACGTGCAATGAGGACGAAAAAATTAAATGAAATCGAGAGAAATCTGCTCGTTTCCACTTCGATTGTTTCACTTTATACTTGCACAACCCCTCGATTTTTTATTGTTCGATTTAATCGAAGCGCGTAAAATGATCCGTAACGCTGAGACTTTATTTTCTGTCTCTTCGCAAAGGAATGGCACCTTATAATAATTAGTCGTTGTCTAATTAAATCTGTTCCTTTCGGCTTAATGGCAAGTCGCAGAAGAAAATGAAAAGTATACACATTTACAGCGAATGGGCGTCGTCTAATTCCGCGCCAAAGTTGATCCGCTCGCGTTACGAGACTGAAACGCGATTTGAATAAACTGTAGATAATTCGCTTTAATTACACTCCGATGACCATTTTAATTTCTACTCGAACTAACTCGCCTATATATAGCGTACTTTTTATTTTACTTCTTAGCAGTCGCCTTCTTCCTCTTCCTTCTGCCCTTTTTTTTTCCTTCTTAATAACGCGAGAGCACATAATCAGATGCAGATTACAAATTGAATCACTGTAAACAACCGTTAAACTAAAAGAGAAGGCGAGATAAACCGGATTGTTTAACCGGAATTGAAAACCATTTTTGCAAAGTACACGTACTATGGGGAATGAGATGGAACGAAGAACGTAGAATGTCGTTTGGAAAGATGGCAAACGAAAAAAGTGAAGAAAACTTCGCGGACGACAGAGGACTGGCAAATCAGAAGAAACGCACCTGGAAATTGTAAAACGGTTGTCGTGGCCGTAATTCAAATGTAATCATTTCTATAACGTTTTAACCGTATCGCGAATTAGTTTAACGTACATGTTTATAACCGTACGTTTTAATTAGGGCTCCGTGAATGTGATAAGCTGTGAAATGTACACGTCGAGTTAAAAAAAAAAGGAAAAACGTAGTCCGGGTGGCCGTTTGATGTTTGTTCCCTTCAGTGCAACTTTTTTGTTGTTTGTTTTTTGCGCTCCCTTTTTACTTTCATATCTCGTAACATACATTTTATAACGTTTCCCCCATTTTTCTTTTGCCTTCGTCGTTGATGCATTAGCGTGAAAGAACCCGGAAATCGCACTCACTGCCCATACTCGCTCTTAACGTTTTGTATAATCTACGTGTGCTACCATACTTAGTACGTGTTAAGAATTTAATTATTTATTCGTTAGATACAATTTTACGTCTCTCGTATTAATTAATTTACGAGAGCTTGAGAGAACATAGTCTGGAAACGGAGATAGACGAATGATGGAAAATAAAATCTGCTCGAGGATAACGAATATTTAAGAGGAAAAATGGAAACGTGAATATGTTAATAAAATATGGAAATTTCTATTGGCCTGTCCAAGAAATATTCGAAACTAAAATTTCCCCATACTCTCTACGATTCTTCTTTGTTTGTCAGTCGGATTCTATTTACTTTTACAATTTTAATGTATACGAATGTTCATGCTGATGTCGCGAATATTTAAACTTTTTTTTAACGAAAAATAAATCAGCAAATATTTGTCTAATCGGTTGGCATACGATATTCGATTCCCTCGGGGCATTTGACTTTTCAATGAAAAGACGTACGAATACGTATGCGAATTTTGTCCAAATGGCAATTTTCTATTTTTGAAATGCGCATCGAAAATCAAACACCAATCGAAGGCTAAACTAAAACAATCGCACTAAAGAGATAATTAAGCATAAAACGCTTGTAGGCGTTTTAATAACACAAACTGAACGTGGGCTGTTGTCGGTTTGTAATCTGTGTGTACGATTATTGATTTACATTAATTTTAATTGTATACAGCACGTATTCGCTCAATTAGAATCGTTTGGTAATTATTTTTCAATTTCGTATCCTAAACTAAAGGCGATTATATCGATTAATTAGATTGCGTTTAACGTTCGCGTTTGATTAAGGAACCGTTTTGTGCATTTTGCAATTTCGCTAAACTAACATCGAATGTTTTCGTTCAATGATAATGTTCTAATAAACGGCCGGGGAAGCTTCTTTGGCTGCTGCCGTTTTATTATAATGTGTTCGTTGTATAGCGGTAATTTAATAAACCCCCGGGCGTTAATGCCATGTGTTTATTGTAAATCACCTATAGAAAATAATCGACGAGCCGCTCTTTTAACGTCGCTACGAATAACGTGGAAAATTTGATTATTTCCATACAACTAAAACCTATTATTATTATGATTAAGTTTCAATTATCTCGAGCACGATTCGCTTATTAATCTTCGCTAAATTGGCATCTATCCGTACCCAATTTACACCGTTTTCGTTTAGCTAACGTCACTTTAATAGAGCGAATTCTTATTAAATTGCCAATACCGTACATTGAAAACGAAGCGGCAATTACGAAGGGCAGGAATTTAGAATCAAGTTCTATTTCCTACTCGCAAGTCTTTAAGGTCAAAAGGACGCAGAATCAGGATTCTTATTTAGGGCTAAACATTAGCGCAAGGGACGAAGCAATAGCAAAAAAAAACGAACAGCAATCAGAGAAAGCCCTAGAAACGCTGTATTACTATAAACCTTTGAGGCGTACATGTGAGAGAAAATAAATCGTGCACAAACAAAACCATTACGAGCGGCATTTATCATGTCCCATAACGAGTTTATATATTTCATTTTCCGATGGTTTTTCTTTTATTATCGCAATTTTTTGTTTGGGTCTATATGGGGCATAAAATATACGTGAGTGTTTGTGCTGTTTTTATTATAAGTAATAGCACGTAAATAGAGAGTGGCCGAGAGAGAGGGAGAGAGAGAGATTGGGCGAAAATGTTTGGACTTTACGTGAAATACATTGCAAAAACCGCACGCATAAATATCCGAGCGCCGGCCCCACGGCCCACCGTTCCGTTGGCATAAATCTACGGACAAAATTAAAACGGTGGTCGAAAAAATAACAGGGGATGAGATCGTGTAGGAGGAAGCGAGATGGAACCAAACGAAAGGGGTGTGCGTGGAGAGTAAAATTTAAGAGTGAGCGTAAAGAAGGAGAAGGAAAGAGATGGAAATTTGCAGCAGCAGAAAAAAAAACACGAAGATTAAATAAAATAACCCAACAGCGTTGTGTACGAAGGGGTTGCTGGCTGTTCGTCGGTGGCGGTGGTGATGGTCCTGTTATTTTTTTTTTGTTCTCTTGAAATAGATTAAATGTATATCTATAAAGAACTAAAGAGAGGGACAGAGAGCGCGCGCGAAAGAGGGTTGAAACTGGGCCGGGGGTGAAAAAAACAAAAAAAAATAACAGAAATATTTATAAAAACGTCCCGCATATTTTATTATTCGTCGAGTTTTAATTTCGACCGTAACGAGAGCACATTCTTGTTTGTCTTTTTAATTATAATTTCGTTATATTTTTTTTTTCGAGTTCGTTGCGAAATCTTTTGCTGTAATTTGATTTCTCGCGAATCCAATTAAAATTTTGCCAAAAATGGGAAACTTATTCGCTTCTGTTTTCTTCTTATTTTCTGGCTCGCTAATTTGCACTATTTTGAACTTTGCAGTAATTGGTGTTTTGTAAACACATAAAAATCTTCAACTCTATTAAGTTTTCTTGAACCAATTAGTTGAAACTGGGTGTAACTGTAGTATATATATGTATAAACATTTCAAGTGTGGAAAAAGACAGAGAGAGAAAGAGGATAATATAAAACTGTTAGATGAATACAATTTTCCAACGAGATCGCTAAAACTTTAATTGCATTTCGCAAACTTTTGTAAAAGTAAATTTGCGCTTTGTTTCGTTCATAACAGCTCCTCTCCACCTCGGTTTTCTGTTGTTACTGTTAATGACAACAGATAAAGTTTTCTAAAGATTTATTTTCGGGTTTTTGCAAATTACATTCTAACCGCAAAAAAGAAACAAAAATTAAAGAAAAAAAATGAGAAAACAAAAGAATACGAAGACGGTATCAAAAGAAGCCAGACGAAGAGGGCGTTTTTGTCCTTTCTTTCGCGTACTCCTCTTACACAATTTTCAAATTGAATTTTTTCCCTCTCGCTCTCATCCATTGTATTTTACGTTCATTATATAATATGGATGATATCGAAAGGGCTTAGGGTAAATGCGTTGTAAATACATATCATATTGAGGTCGTTAAAATAAGAACGACACGTCGGTCCACAAAAGCGGGCCTCGCTGACATATATGCCCCTTTCTTTCGTCTCTACGCGGGAGGAGAAAAGACAACTTAAAAAAAGAAAAAAGAAATAACTAAAGAGGGTTCAGCGACCCATTTTTATCTTTAAAGAAATATATACGCTTATTCCATAACCAATCTGCTGCTGCTCGCCGAAGAACGCTTTCGTTTTCGTTCTTCGCGTATCGAACGTTCATGTTGCATTACCTCCCTGCTTTTTTCCCCTTTCCATGTATTCGGCTAGAACCCTCAATATTGCTGGCTGCTGCCCTATCACATCATATATATTCCTGTATATCAAATGCAAAATGCCTTTTTGTCAAAACCTACCGCCATAAATTCGGGATTTTCGGGGATATTTTACGTTTTTATCGCAATTGGCTTTGCCCGTAGATCTTCTTCAATGTGGTTTTTTCGCTTATTTCGTCGTGCATATTATGTTATGGTACGTACGCGCTATAAGCTAAAGGTAGAACGCAAACGTATTACGTACCTTCTTCATGCATATTATGATAATTTCAGACGCAAAAAGAAGGCAGAAAATCGAACGGCATTTTCGAATCGTATCAAACGTTCGCATATTGTCGTTATCCGTCTGCTCGTATGTCACGCGACCGTCAATCTTCTTATTTCACCGCTTTTATTGTCGTTTAAAATGAGATGCATCGAAATTTCGCCGCCATACGACAATGTAATAAAAGAAAAATTATTTTGCCACTTTCTGCCAAAGACCGACATCCGTTTCATTTCCTATTGTTTCATTTTATCGTTTAAACTTTCGTTATCCAATTATCCGTCCCCTTACTTTATTTCCTTTCCTTCACCTATCAGTGCAAACGTACCGACTTCGTAATAACGGATCGGTATCGTTTACTCCAAGATCGACGTTGTTTTTTCTTTCTTCGCACTGCATTTACGTTCCCTGCAGAATTTGTCGCTTCATTGAATGAGATTGACCGTAAAAGATCACGATATTGCCAATGGATAAACATCTCCCGAGTCACGAGATTTACTAGTTCTTCTTGGCTCGATTTGACAGAGAATTCGTTTAAAACGAAAGCCCGCTTTTGAAGGGGAGTGAGGAAAACTTTTAAATTTACTATTTGCAAACGACCTTTTTCTGCGAGAATTAAACGATTGGGGGTGCGTTGCGAACGATATAAAACGGTACACCCCTTTTTATAATGCGGCTGTGTGTGTGTGTGTGTTTCTACCCTTTAGCCACCTGAGTCCGCGCGAACGCAATAAGTATAAAGAATTAAGTTGACTTTTTGTTCCTTCTCTGGCTTTCTTTTTCCTGCTTTATTTTCACTGTGAATAATGCATCCGATTACTGTTATCGCTTATCTTCTTTCCAGTTTATAGTGACTGGTTGGGGGGTGGCTAGTGAATTTTCGTCGTGGGTGCAGAAGTTGTTTATATTGCACCCTTTACCGCGTTTCTTCCTCTGCGTCCTCCCTTATCTTACTTCCGGCAGTTCAACGCGAATTTTCAAGTTGCTTAACCCTTTTTCGAAATAAATTTCTAACTGGACCTGTTCCATTATACACGATAAATTCAATTCGCTCCTTCTTCCGTCTAATTCCCTTCCACGGTGCTTTCACTCTTCTTTATGGATTCTTTTTCGCTCTTGCGTTCGTTCGTACGTAGCGTACGGCCGTTATTAACAACGTACATATTTTTAGAAGTGAGACAGCCATCATTAAATCGAGCGGAAGTGGTAAAAATAAATATGGATAATTCTGTTCATCCTTGTGCAATCGCTTTACGACGACGACAGCGACAGAGGGAATAATGTAATAGTAATAATAGTAAAAAGGTTTATTTATTTATTTCTCTCGAATTCTCTCGAAATGCCTAATGAGAGAGATATCTCAAAGATTTTTATTATTTCCCCCCTTATTTATTCCTGCTTTTCTTTGGGCGGCTTGCTTTCGGTCCTTTTGCTCCCATCCGTTGTTACAGAACATGAAAGGATTCTCTGTTTTTGTCATCTTTTTTTCTCTGATCTTTCCCCTTATTTTTGTGTCGTCTTAACAAAGAATCGTTGCTTGTTATTTTATTCATTATTTTCCACTATCGCCTGTAGTCTGCATGATATTGCTGAAAATTTGAATAAAAACCGTTTCGTTTTATTTGTTTTGCTCGCTCGTTTTTCTGCAGTAAAATTTCAATTACAACAGTCTCATATATCGTCACATGCGTGCATGTAGCGCGACAGACAAATAACAACAACAACAATAATGATGGCAGTGCATAATAAAATCCACATGCCATCCAACGGGTTCGTTCCCTATTTATTTCTCGCTCGCCTTTTTTAATTTAATTCGCTGCAGAATCGCGAAATCACCGTAAAATGAATTTTAAATTTCATTTCGGTCTCGTAATACGTACGCGAACGACGTCAACATGCAGCGATTGGCTCCTATTTCCGGCCCTTCGATGGTCATCATATCCGTTCGTTTAAGGGCATGCGAAAAACTTGGAATTAACGGGGGGGGGGGGCGGGGGCGCAAAGAAGCTGGGAATAAAGGGGAGTAACTAGGGAACCGTTGCCATTTACCCTTTTTCCATCTAATGATCGATTAGGATGCTGCCGATGACAACGGCAAACTGTAAAATACACGCACATAGTATTCCGAAAAGTCGAGGTTCGTTTCTATTTGCTTTGAAAAAAGATCTCTTTAGCCTTCGTTTTTTTAATATTTCTTTGGCTCGTTGTTTTTAAGAAATTATTAGGTGTACAACTTTCAGCGGTAAGTAGCTAGTAAGTAGCGGTCGAAATAAATAGTACAGTAACTTTGGGCATCTGTCAACATAACACCACATACATATTAGTCGATTTCTGTCTGCATCACAAAGTTATTCTCGATTGAAAATTTCAGTTTGCGAGCCAAATTCTCGTCATTTGCGGGAAGTTTTAATTTTCTTCTTCAATATGAAGAAATCTGCGTCTGAGGCTCATCAAATGCTCTCAAGTAGTTACGTTGAGGCCACTATTAGTGAATGATCGTGTTGCGACTGGCTTCAACCCTCCAAGAACGATGATATTCACGTCGAAGTCAGACATAACGGTGGAAGAGCGAAAATGCAGAATTGGAGACATTAACTTGATGAAGGCTCGTGTCAAAGTCAAGAAGCATTGGCACGATCATTGGGAGTGACTCAATAAGCAATTTCAAAGCGCCTCAATGACTTGCGAATGATTCAGAAGCAACGAAACTGGGTGTCGTACAAGTTGAAATCGAGAGATGTTGAACAGCGTTTGTTTGCTTCTGAACAGTTGCTTAAATGACAAAGACGGAAGGGATTTCTGCATCATATTGTGATTGGCGATGCAAAGTGGATCCATTACAATAACCCCAAGCGCAGAAAATCATGGGAATATCCTGCCAACGGCCAAACCGAATATTCAAGGCTCCAAAGTCATGCTCTTTGTTTGGTAGGACCGGCATCGAGCATTAAAAGACAAACGGCCGCAATGCAACGTGATATACGATAAAGTAATTTTGCAGCTTGACAATGTTCGACCTCATGTTGCTAAAGTGGCCCAAACGTACTTGGAAACGTTGATATGGGAGGTCCTACTCCACCAGCTGGATTCTCCAGACGTTGCTCCCTCTGACTATCACTTGTTTCGATAAATGACACACGGTCTGGCTGACCAGCACTTCCAGTCTTATGAAGAAGTAAGAAATTGGGTCGATTCGTGGATCGCATCAAAAGATGACCAGTTTTTTCAGCACGGAATTCCTACGCTGCTGCAAAGATGGACAACACTTTCAATCATAAAGGTCTAACCAGTTTTTTACAATAACACCTCGAATTTGGGGAAGCAAACGGCGTGAGCAAAGTTGTACACCTAATAGTTCAATTAAAAACAGTTCCTCTTAAACTGTTTCGTAAACGAGATGTGATGGTGGTAATAATCTTTATTTCGTTTATTTTACTTTTCTTTCTTGCTGCATATTAGTAATTTCGTTTCGAGAACGTTTCGCAGTAAAAAAGTGTGAGTTTATGATTTTAGTTTTAAAGAGACGGTGCCATGAGCAGTGAAAAAAGGAACACCGTAAAACGTATAAGAAAGGTTTAATAATGCATAATAATAAAATTTAAAATATTTAATTCCCGGTGGCGTTGTTGTACTGCTGCAACATGCTGATGGTGCTGCTGCTGCCACTGCACCACTTCAATTTCAAACTCAATAAAACTTTCTTCAGCTTCAGGTTCTGTATCATACTTCACTCATATACGTATATGCGCGAGAAGATGCATATTATTCGCTCTTTCTCCTTTTTCGCTTCGGAATATTTGTCTATTTGTTAAAATATTAAACGAGTCCTATCGCATGGCAAAGTATCGTAAAATCATTTTACTCAATTACTTCGTAAGTTGTCTTTAAAGTGGATCTTTTCCTTTTCATCCCGTCATCGACGACGTGCTAATTATATCTATCAAGTATTTCTTCGAAATCGAATAATAAACGTTAATAAAATAGATGAGAAATGACGTGAGATTTCTTTCAATGTGAATAATTTAATTCTAAGCCGATGGACGTTTTATAAGAGTGTATAGTATTAAAAATGTGAAAAAGACAGGACGAGAAGAAGAAAACGACGAGACGCCAATGAACTGTGTCTGCATGTGTTTTTATTATGCATAACACATGCTTCCCCATAATTTTTATTTCTCTCCTTTTGCCTTTCCATGCATTCTCTTTCGTCGTACGTACGTATGCATATGTAATAATTCCATATCCTCTTTTCTGTTTAACATTTAAAATACTTTACGATTTGAACTATAGCCATTATTATTATTACAATCGAAAGTTCATCGTTGATTTATCATAATAAGAGGATGTGAATGCGACGTCACGAAAGAAATTTATTTGTTCTTCTATTTGCAAATCACATTTCATTTCGCATATATTATTTTCCCCAAATTTAATTCGTCATCAGATAATATTAATGCGAAGAACACCAACACCATCACCAAGATTTTTAGAATGGATATGATCAATTTCAAAACTAAATCAATCGTGGCCTCGATTTCTTGTTGTCGTTTACAGCATCCTTTCATCATATTTTCCTTTTTTTTGTTATCGTGCAGAGGAAGTTGTATGTCAGTCTAAACTGTTCTACAGGACCAGATTTATCATGATAGAAAAAATGATGAAGAATGAAGGGTAAAGGAAAAAAGCAACCTCCCTAAAGCAGTTTTAATATTATCGAAGGGTCTGCTACTGATTGGATTGAACGCTTGAAAAAATACAATTTATATTATATGTATACATATATAAAAGCTAGTGGGTGGAAAACATGTCTCTTAGCGTTTGATACGATTTTTTCCATCTTCTCGGAACAGAACGAAGAAGAGGAAGATGAAACGGAACGAAATGGACTTGTTGAGTTCCCGATATCTTTCGTTCATAAATAAAGATGATACCAATTTAATAAAAATAGAATGAGATGTTGTTTTGATCCAGTGGACATTATTATTGAGGCATCATCATCATCGTCCACGAGAGGATTTCAAACGAAATTCTATGAATTTAGCAGATATAATCCTCATATATACTCTTTTCTATTTGATATAACAGTCCACTTTTATTTCGAATTTATCGCCGATCTTTTACCATTCGTAACATTAACAACAACAAAAAGGAGAAAAAGGAAACGCTGACGATTCGGACTCGTACATCTCGTAATTTAATTCACAATGATTTATTATTGTTTTCTATTAGTTAAACGTTTGACCTCTTGTTAGGATGGCATCTAACATTTTATTTCCCTGAAATCAATTGTATTTTATTAGATTTTAGATAGGACGAGTATCTATCGTTTTTAATTATAAACTGAGCAGTTACAGACAAAACTTTACGATCGTGAAAGAAAAATAGAAATTAATATCGACGCTTCAAATGAGAATTATTTATTTATTAATAAAGTCGTGAAAGCGACTACTACTACTGCTGCAATAATAATAATAATAAGCAAATGGCTTGTAATATATCATTATTAAGATTTATTAATAAATAAAAGAGAGTAGTCGTGAATTTTTAATCAACGGAGACACAAAAAGACGCAGAAAGAATTCAATTCCATTTTAAAGAGCTGCTAGCAACGTGTTTCTTTTTCAATCTCTTTAGCAAAGACAGAAAGAAAGTCTTATAATACGCGTGTCTTAATAGATAACGTGAAACGAATCGGCTTCGTTTGTTAATTAATCGCCAATTAATTTATCGTCGACGTATTTGTGTTAGATAATTAATTTGTGTGCCATTAGATTAAACGATACGAAAAATTCTATTTTCGTTCGTTTAGTCAAGCCAAACAAACTATAGCGTGTGTTAACGGTGAACCGAAGCAAAAGAAAAAAATAATATATGAGAGAAATACTTTTGTGTGTCTGTTTGTTTGTTAGTTGGCCTCTTATTTTTCTTCGCCCTAACATTTATATGTAGGTATAACAAGATCATTTATTATCACACTTTAGCTGTCATCGAGTGGAAGAAATTCTTCGCCTTCCTCGTACTTCTTGTACGGGAATCGTCATTAGAACGATGGCGGAATAGCGGAAGCAATAGGGAAAAAAGAAAAGGGAAATAATCCAGAAACAAGCCAAGAGGTTTTCATTTGGGAAAATGAAAAATCTGAAAATATTGCGTTAATAACGATGGTCGCAGAGAAAAAAATGGGGATTGGCAAAATGAAAGATTAGATTCGGAATGAAAATGTAATATAATAATAAATGGTTATGGACAGTTGATTTTTCTTTTTCTGTTCGTCGAAAACAAACTGGCCATTCGGACAGAAAATATGTAAGAGCGAAGCGATTTATTTCGATCGAATATCGTTTTATTATTATTAAACAATAAATTTCGGGGGCTTTTATTTGAATCATTTAACGGTAAATCTATTGCTCGTAATTCTCGTATTGTTACTTTCTTATGTAACCGCCCACGTTTTGATCTAGTTTTAGAAACATTGATGATACTAGTTATTTTTAACAATATTAAACGGAATACAATGGTATTGAATCATGCAGATTTTATGTGGCAGAGAAAGCCAAACCACGTTCTTTAGTTTTATAACCGTTTCGAAACTAATCTAACGCAATTTTTGTGTTTTGTTGCAGATAATAATGAAAATCCGTCGTCTAAAAGAATCTCCAAAGTATAAACGAAACATCGGATAATAAATCTTTTAACAAAGTGATAATTAAGTGAGTCCCGTTGAAATTAAAAAGAAATTAGATAGAATTAATTGTAATAAAGAGAGAGTGCGCGTAGAGGCGAGCAGAAAAAATTGTTAATCGTTACTTTTCGAATTTTAATGAATACGTTGTAATTGTTATTTGAGCAAATATTTAAAAAGAAATATATATTTAACAGGAAGATAACTTAAAGTAAGAGAGGAGAATAATAGCCCATAAATTTTTGGCATACAAACAAAATGCCCCGAAGATATTCAACGATTCTTTGGCTAGCTTATCCGATGCATGTGTGATTATAATAATAATTACGACGGCGATGATAATGATGATATAAAATTGATGAGTTTTAAAGCCTTACGAATTACAAAAAAAAGGAGGAAATTATAAATAAGAGCGAGCAGACAGCGAGAGCCAGATAAAGAAGAAGAACGGTCGGCTCGACATCAAAAAGATTCTTAACTTGTTTATGTAATAATAATAATAATAACGATGATGATGATGGTAATAACAAGTCCCGTAACACATATTTGAAGTAGAAGACGAAGAAAAAGTAGGTGACGAAAATTGATGATTGTCGAGGAAAATATTAATAAGAAAACTGGAAGGGAACGGAGACCGAGCGAACGAGCGGAAAATGTCATTGGAACGTTATTTAACATTCATTTAAAATGCACGTTCTACTATTAAGCACTACGACACGACGGTGGTGGCGTTCGTTTGTATACATGTATATATGGAACGTATGACCGACCTTAGAGGAGACTCTCATTTCCAGCTCATACAATAAGGTCATTGCCCAATGCATTCAGAGAGTTAGAAAGATCTTTAGCGCACTCACTCAGTATGCGTCCGACGCGGCTCGTTGTTAAATCTCGATTCTTTTTTTAGATGGAAAAAGAAACACAATAATCTCGCCCTGGATGATAGAAATCTCAACAAAAAAAATTAATTAATAATTAATAATTTAAGAAGAAAACAACGGTTGTGAATTAAGACTTCCACGAAAAGTAGTGTTAATTAATTAGTGATTTTGCAGCAGCAACAAACTTCTCGTTTATCCACGGTTCGATCGCAAGCAAAACAAAGAAATGGAAACGACCTAACGCGTTGGTCCACCACTATGTGAAAGTTTAGTGAACGAATTCAAGTTGAAAGCGGGACAATATTACGAATTAAAAAGCGACAAATTACCAGAAAATGGCTCACGAGGGATCGTCCGGGTCGAGTTCGCGCCGCCTGAGCCAAATATTCGATCCGTTGTCGCGATTGAGCGAATTGACGCGCGAATCGCGTTCGACGCCGTCGAGTCCGCGACTGTTGCCGCGTCGCTCGCGGGAAACGCCGACGCTCGGCGACGTTTCCGACGGCGAAACCGTCAATTGGCAAGAGAAATGTTTGGAGCTGCAATTGGAATTGCATCGGAGCCGAGCTCAAGCTACCAGGACTAGGGACATGCTGCGCGAAAAGGTGAGTGTTGTTTTGCAGTTATGCTCTTTTTTTTTGTGTTGAAATGCAAAGTAATTAATACATCAACAATCGTCATGGACTGTTAAGTAATTCTTGCAAAATAAATTGCAATCCGTTTCATAAAGGAGAAGAAGACGTCACGTTCCAGTTTAAGATTACTCAAAAATCTCTCCGGGTGATTAATAACGGAAACGATTTAAATATTAATTTTCGAGCCATCATCAACATCATCCTGCGAAATAATTTTACAATGGACCGAGAGAGAGCTAAAATGAGACGTTGTTGAGATATTACATAAATGAACGGATGGATGATGGGCGATATTTAATGGAAAGTAAAAGTAATACGTTTGGAGAACGGTTTCTTAATAATATGCAAATTAGTTTGCAAATCGCCATACAATAAGTTATATGCAAAATACTATAAAAAAAAGAAATTGAATCAATCAATAAGCGTATGTGAGCGTAATGAGCCGATACATTTTTCAAAAGTTGATTGATCGATGAATTTTAATTAATAATATTTACCATTTCCCAATGTATGGATAACAAATTGCATTTACCTTTTTTTGCTTTGCCATAAATATTGAAACAATGAACTGGAGCGCTTTTAATTTTTTTCATATCGATTTTTTCGTGCTTTTTCGCATAGCGAAAAATACGTTTATCATCATCGAATCAAATGATGTGCATAAATCATATTAAATTCCATTACAAAAGTCCGGTACGTTACACGTGAAATGGATATCAAATTTTATTATTATAAAAAGTTATTATTTAAAGTTTGAATAAATAATCATGTAAATTAATTTCAACAATAACAACATTAGTTGTTTGTTAATTTTAAATGATAACCTGCAATATTTTATTATTAAAAGCATTTGATTGAATTATGCAGTGAGGCCTGAAGAAATATTTTCAACGTCACCCACTGGATGCTACACGCACACGTGGGAGATGTACATATATTTCTGGGTTCCCATTTGAAAAGTTGTAAAACTCGCAAGCAAAATCCTTTATTAGCATTAACGAGAGCGACGGTTGTTTAATTTTCAACTTCGCTGAAGAGTTTTCCAACTGTTTTGTAGCGCAGTAATACTACCACTAGACGTATGAATATAACTTACAATTATTCGCAACAAGAGGAACTCCAACACTACTACTTATTATTGTACTCTTGCGTTTACAAGAAGAAGAGAAACGCCACTTATTATGCGAAAAACGAAAAAGGAAAGGATATTGAAGAAGACGTAATGAAAGAAGCGAGACGTATGAAAAGTGGTTGTGAAGTTAATAATTGGCTAAAGGCTATGTTAATTATTAGTACCGACTTGCAAAGATTAATTAATCATTATGCAGATTACGGTTTAAAGACCAATCGAATTGGCAACATGGAAGAAACCAATATCGAAATAGCAAACTTTTTACTCGCAGGCTAACGCGCACGGTTACGGTAACCGCGTTCAATTGATCCTTATCAATTTATATCACGTGTATACCAAAATACGACGTAGTGATAGCGAAAGGTTAACTTGTGAATTGATCATTGTTATTTACTTAGCTGGAGCGAAAAAAAATTAATAATATTTTACAGGTCATAAACTTATAAATTAATGTCAAGTCGTTTCGCCTTACAATTAACAGCCATCTCCAGTCGGACTTCTATTGTGTGTCTCGCCAAGATTAGTGGTAGTCGTTTAAATAGCAATTGAAATCCTTAAATTGGCCATCAGAAAAGTGCGTGTGATAAACATAAAAGAGTTCGTTAGACGCCGAAAAGGAATTTATAGTTTACATTCCGGCGTAAATCTAAGAAGACTTGAACCGTTGTTAACTTTAGGGCAATCATAAAAGTCGGCCTTTATTGTCTTGGGCGATCGAAAGCTAATTTTATTTTCAATTAACCTTCACGTACTTACAACGCACACGTGTAACGATCTAAGTCGTTTGGTCGCCGTCAATAAAATTGATAACATTTGCATTTGAAGCGCGAATGATAATAATGAATGAAGAGGTGCAAATCCAGAGAGACAGAGAGAGATTTCAAATCGTCTCGGCTAAATCCAATTTGACTTTTCTGTTCCTCATTTCTTATTTACTCGCTAAATGCTTTATATACGAATAGTGGCATCCTGTAACCGGATGTAGTAGTGGCGGTCGTAGTCGGATGAGGAAGCACGTTGTTCCGTTTATTCGAGTGAATTAAATTGAAGTATGGCGTTGACGAGCGTCACTCCTTAATGCCATAATTTATTCACGGCACTTCAGGTATAAAGGGAGAAGGAGACGTGTTCCGTTCGATTAATACCGAAAACCCTTATATACACGTGTATCAGCTCTCCTCTTCTATTGCTTTCCGCACCTAGTACATCGCGTAACGCATTTAAAACTGATGCAAATTTTGGTGCGAATACGTAATATCCCGTCTATGAATATAAGTACTTTATATGTAACGCTATATTCGTACATTTCCGGTCGGCGAAAAGCGCAAAATGTGAAAAGGAACTGCAGAAGGTTGAGAAAGAGGAATTTGAAATAAAGAATGAGACAGACGTTTTTTTTCTTTTAGATTAGGAATTCGATACGTAAACGGGGAAAAAAAGCGGAAACGTAGAAAATAATTTTGTAAACGATGTTACTACTACTCTATACGGATTACATTAGAAGCTTGCTTTTCGGGACCTTTATGCTTAACGCCCGGATATAAAATATTTATAACTTTTTCCCTTACACTGTTTCTTTTTTTCGATTTTTTTTGCTCATTTGTCCCTCTATTTATTCTAAAAAACAAACCGCCGCTTCACTCTACGTTTTAACGTCAGTATTTCGATATTCGTACAGGGCTGAAAAGAAGGAGGGCCCTTATTTTCGTTTTCTTTTTCAAGAGACTCCCATCGTATTTGCACGCTCTAATGAAAACAAATTTGGTACTTCGTGAATTATTTAAGTAATTGTACCTTTTCATTCGCGTCCTACTTTATTTTTATTTTTTGAATGTTGCTATATAAAGATTAATGTAAACGATTCGAAATAATGTCAAGTTGGAAAGTTGATTTCACGTCTCTCTTGTGTGTTATCTTTACATTTAGATGCTAACTGGTCGTTTTCTTTATGGACATTTTCTGCCTTTTATAAGAAAATTTTTTCTTACTTGATCTTTGGGAAAGAAAAAAAGTAAATAATAGCAATTACGTCGCGTATCCTTCCATCTATTAAAGACCTTTTCGTGTTAATGATAAGTTTAATGGTCATTATTGCATTTCTTTAATTGACCAGAAAAAGAAACGAAGAAAAAACTTAAACGTTTAACGAGACGATGGTTATTTTTACAGGAAAGAACTTTTAAGTATTTTTTTTTGTTTAAATTGTTATAAAAACAAATCCAAATTTGTTCATACGGATTGAAAATATTTTAACTACAGAGAAAGAATCAACGAATTTCCTGCAAAATATGAAATTAATATTATATTAATAAACTTGGCGCGTCGTGTCCGGCACGAGATTTTCTCCGGTGTCTCTATCTATTTTCAAAAATTTTTCGTCTCCTCAAGTTTCGCGTTCACGGTGAAGGTAAAATCGTCGCACAAAAGGGCATCGAAAAAGGTCCAGAAAAGAACGCGAGCTGGCTGCGTGGAAGCGACTATCTGAGTTCCAAAATGATTTTGCAATTTGTGCAAAAATGCAAAACTATAGAAGGGTCTATAGAAATGCAAAAATTGAAGAAAAATTCTCAAGAAATGAATGAAACTCCAATATTAAATTCACTTTTAAACAATTTTTAATCGATCTTTAATGTTTATTTGTAAAGAAATCACTTTAACAATTCCAAAAATTGCATTAATTTCCAAAATTCACCAAAAGAATACGTATACTTGCAAAACGAGGTTGAACACAAAACAGAGGTTCATCCAAATTTGCGAATTTTTGGCATATCAACTAGTTTTCCTAACCATTACACGTGGAACTTTCGTTTGTCGTACGTTAGTAAGTAATCCTTTGATATCAAACTTTTAAGGTAACGTTAGAAGAGAAGGAGAGAGAGAGAGAGAGAGAAAGTTTGTAAATAATTCATGCCCCGTACACACGAATGAGTTGGAAATTCAAAATTCGAATTCCGTTTACTGACCTTAAACGGTTCAACTTAACAAATTAACTTCAATTTTTGCAACTTTTCCAAGTCTATTGTTTGTTGACGACCTTCTATTCTAATCGTAGAAATATTACGACAATAATAACGATTACGAAACGAAAGATCAATAAACGGATTTCAGATAATTAATCGTGATTAATTTATTGGTTTTATAAATTACAAACGCACAATAATACATTCATTTAAATTAACCGAGTCGTTCGATTCCATAATAGTTGTTGTCCGTTGTATTTGATTAACATTTCCAATGCACGTTGGCATACGAAATTGACAGGATATCATTACATTCTTTCCGCTGTAATAATTAACAAGACATTAAAGTGTTATGAAACGATCACATTTTTTTAATGAGATGCGTATAATGACACCTTTTTAATGTAGATTTATATGTACATGTAGATATATACAAATAACTTCCAGTTTCTTTTTTCTCTTCTTCTGTTTGCTTCGGACGTGAAATTAGCAAATGATTCAAAGATGCGAACGAGAGAGAGAGAGAGTGGAAAATTGATTTAGATTAAGATTTATCGTTTTTATATTATTTTGGCGAACGTTAATAAATTAAATAATAGAAATTGTTTATGCGTTACACGGAATGCGACCTCGTTCGAAATAAATTAATCATCGTCCAACCTGATAATAATAAAGAACAGCCGGTGGTACTGAAGGTGGTACGAAAAATGCCAACTACACGAATTTCATTCCGGTTTTCCTTCCATTTTCCTTGCTGCTTTCCTTTTCAATTCTTCTTTTTCAATTTGATATTGTTCTCTCTGTTTCGACCGAAAACCGAAGAAAAACTTTGAGAAAAATCGCTATGAAATAGACACGCATATGTTTTAAATACTTTCGATCACGATCGGAATTAGCATAATGACGGAGTTTACCATAAAGGAAAAGCGCTCGCATTCATACACGATCTCAGATTATGATTCTTAAGTACGTTGGACTAACTGGAAAAATTCCATTCCAAATGTGTACCATTATCATTATTCTTACTACTTTTTATTATTATGATTATTTCTGATGACTTTATAGTTAATTTTTTACGATACGAGCCGCATGAAAAATTATTCATGTTCACGTAGACGGCAAAGGATAAAAAGAAATGAGCGAGTGAGGGAGAGTTGGAGAAAAATTAGGGATTTTCCTTTCGTTTTATGATGGAAATAGCTACCTATTATTATTCCTTTTTTATTATTATTTCTCATAGCCTTTTAACCACATTCGCTTCGACCATAAAAATGTCTGTAAAACGTATGATTTATTTCAAAATAAATTTGCTCTTTTACTGTTATTAATATTATTAGCATACTAATGTCTTATTGTTATAGTTTTAATAACTCTTTGATTATCGTACCCTTTCAATTTATTATCGTTATTAAAATTCTAATAAATTACGCAATATAATTATGAAAACTACCAGGAAAAGCATTCGATTTTTCTATAGAAAGATTCCTCTTGCACATTGTGCAGCGCTGCCACCAAATTTGATACCGTTTATTTCGCATCTTCGCCTTATAATCAACCGGCGATCACCAGCGCTCTCTCCCAGGCACCGAAAAAAAAAAAATTATAAAACCTAAACTAAAACTTTTTATGGCGATCGTTAGCTAGTTATTTTTTTTTTTAATGTGTATTGCATCACATAGAAGTCGAGGCCTCTTGCACTTAACGTTTTTCTTGAAAAATAAACCTGATACCGCCATATACAAATTGAATATCACATATAAAATTAAATTGGCTGTGATATGTAAATGATTTTATGCAAGAAAAAAAAAGTGGAGGAAGAAAATGAATTTTCCATTTTTTACGACACAGTTAACAAGCTTCGCTGAAATAACAAGCCGAAATGAAAGCCGTAAAAGTGGCTGTGGATGTGTACGGTTTTTTTTTATTGAAAAATCGATATTGGATGCAGTTTACTTTACCATTTTCCTGACTGAAATATCAATATGTGTATCTTGAAGATTTTAATTTAATCTTTTTTTGGCTACATTTTTGTCGTTGCTAGAATAAAAGGTAAATGTTTGTTATGTTCTTTAAAAAAAGAGAAAATGTTTTAAATAAATTTAAATTTTTTATCTCGATAAAACCGTACGCAATCGTTTCGATCGGTCGGTCCGGGGGATAATATTATTGTGTACGTACGTACGTAAAGAGCGGAGAAAAAATTATATATTGCAACGGAATAAATTGTGAAGAGGATGTCCAACAAAACACACACGGGGAACAACAAAAACAGGAAAAATCATAATAAGAGTAAAAGATATACGTTCCAGCTCATATTCCATGTAGGTAGTATCATTGCTTATTCGTAAATGCATAAATAATAAACTCTATATCAAATATTCATGTTCCTTCCTCTTTCTTCTTCATTCTGCGCTTTCAGTCTTCTCTATCTTCTACATCGTACGCGATCTCCTCCTGATAGATGTATAGATGTATTATAAAACGACATTCGCTTCAAAAACCGTTTTTCGTTTTTGATATTTCCTTCTCTGCGAGTTTTCCTTTATTTTTCGTATTTCCATTTGATGCTGCTACTTTTACTTTAGTAACGAAAATGTCGAAATATTTCATCCTCTCTATCTAACTCTCTCTTTCATCCTTAACAGTACGATTGCAGTCGCTTTTAATAGCGTCTCCTTTTTTATACGGGATAAAATTTATTCACTCTCATTCTTATTTTTCTTTCTTTGCCGTGCCTTTTTACTCCTCCTCAACGTTAAGAATAAATAAAAAGGAAAAAAAGGAAGAAAGAAAAACGTTAAGCTTTCCCTTATTCTTCTGTGTATGTATATCTCTTTTTCCACGGTTTATTTCTCGCAGAAGGAGAAAGAGACAAGAACTTCGTATTAAGTTTTGAGTAAATTGTAGGTAATATTTTTTATTTAACTTCATTTATCATCATAATAGAACAAAGGGAATAATGTCGTAAGTAATACAAATCGAATTGAGTCGTATTTACCTGAAACGAAAGAAAAATTTCATGCTGCAATTGCATAAAGCTCGAAAATGGAAAGTTGGCCTCAATTTAAGTCGGCCTTTTGGAAGGAAAAAAAGTCTTCTGCCAAATTTTAACGCTGTTGTTGTCCCAGTTTTCGATCGTCTTTTCGAAACTCGACTTTACATCAAATTCCCAAACTTTTCGTTAAATAATAATAACTCGGAAAAGTTGTAACAGTTTTTATTTCCCATCCAAATTAAATTACTTAATTTAAATTTAATTCTTGAGAGTTACTTTCCCACTTTTAACTACCCTTAAGCTTCTTATTTTCGTGACATCGGAAATTGTGGACGAAAAAAGAGGCAAAGAGAAAAAAATGCGAGTAAAGGAGAGAGAAAGTGAGAGTAAAATTTATGTTGTACCAACTTAAAGTAAATACCGCGGTAAAAGTCTGCTGTTGTTATACTTTCCCGATGAAACTTTTCTCTTAAGCGAAGAGCGAAAAATTGTGGGCTTAGATCCTTCTTATAAATTTTCACCAAGAATCTATTTATAATAATATAACTTAAATGTTAAGTAGTTCACGTTGAGGCGAAGAAGTTAAAAGAAATGGATGGAGAAAATTGGAAAAGAAATTGAAAAATTAAGATTTTAATAAAATAAATAACGAGAGGTGAAATAACGCAACTTCACGTGCGAGCAGCATTCTTTATGTTTGTCAAAGAGATTCCGTTCCACTAATAAATTTCTTTTTGCAATTAATTAATATGTTAAATATCGCGTTTGACGAGGAATTATTCGCTATTGCAATCTATTTGAACGAATTCCTGCTTAGAAAATGATTCGATACGAATCATGTGTTGTCTGCATTTGAAGCGACACAAATTCCTTTTTTTAATTTTCTGTTTTTTTTGTGAAGTAGTTTATGTCGTAGCTACAGTTAGAAAGAGAAAAGGACGTTTCGTATAATTTATTCGTGCACGCAATCCATTCACTGAATTTATTACCTAAATCGTATGATAAAATATAAAAAAGTAGGTGATAGTAATATTACTACACATATTATGCGACCATTTTGGGCCCATATACAGGTAGACATTATATATTTAAATGTAATGTTGTAATTATTTACATTTCATGCCGACGTACTATTAATAATATTGTAATGTGGACTATTATTTTTATTATTAATAACGAGCAAATGCAGCGTCGGACTCGTTCCTTATTATACTTTATTCATCAACTTCTTTTCCCCATGAACATTTTTGAACGAATATCCACTCTGCCAATAATGAATAAAATAACTTGACAAACAATTCGGTTCTGTTTCGAGTGGAAATAATAAAAAAGCATACAAAATCCAGGACCGTACGTGTATAATGCGGTTTGCGTATCGTTAGCTTAATTAAAAATAGAGAGAGAGAGAGGCAAACTAAATGAGATGGAGGAAGAAGATGTTTGCGGTTATGCGAAACTTTTCCGAGTCATTAGACGTAATCAATCTGTTCATCTGGGAAACTAGAGAGAAAGAGAGAGCAGAGAGAGAGGGATTAAATGAATCTATCCTAAAACACGTTTATCTAGATTACACCAACAAATTCCATCTATTCGAATATTCTTCTTTTTAACCTCCCTGCTTCAACCATCGACTCTGCTCGGTTGTAAGAAGAAGCTTTCTTCCACATCTTGTTTTTTTTCTTATGTCAACACCATCATCATTATTATTATTAACTCTACGTCCTTAATCAATTTCATTAACGAATCTGAACCGTTTATGCCAGATTAGTGATAAAGTACGGTGCTAATGTTGTCGTTCCGGCTTCGCGTCTCACTTAATATTTACAAATGTCATTGGAAATGGATTAGTTCAAATTCCACGATGAATAATTAAACATGCTCGCTCTCGATCTCGCCGAGCTCTTTCCCTACGAAACGACTACAACTTTTCCCTCGAGTAATTCCAAATTGATAAATTATTATCTGATTTCAGTTAGAGAAGGGACCAAGCTGGAGAAAAAGTTTAATCGGTGTAGGTAGTTGGGAAAATCGTCCATAAAAGCAAACATTTTCAGCTAATCTTTTTTATTTTGCTTTTCGTCAGGCACGCGAAGAGAAATTAATCTAAATCATTTCCATAACAAACTTAAATTATCTACACAACCGCAGCAAATTCGAGAGAAAAAAAAGTGATCGCAGAGGAACTTCTTAAGTGGGTTTTTAAAAGTTTTTTATTGCCTAACAGATAAGTGTCAGTGAGACTACTTGCCTTAATAATATAACACGCTCGAGATACATGGAACGAAGTGTGTATAAAAGCGACTCTTGTATCTTTCGATCTTTGTTTTTTATCCCGGTTCCTTCCGCACACATATTGGTGAATTCCCAAAGTTATGTTCATAAAGTTTCTTTAGTGTTACCTTTATGCATTTGATACAATTTACCGACGAAGCAGATGGAACGAATATGAAAAGGGGGACGAGCGGGTGAAACGGACGATTATGTGTTTATTGTTTTACGGGTTAAATGGTATTTTTGCGAATGAAAATAAAGGGTTCAAATCGCAAATAAAAATGCAAAGGAAACGGGAAAGCGGAGAGCGAGAGCGAATCGTGGAGCTTTTCTTCGACCATTTCCGCTCTAGCGAAAAACGCGCCGAGGGAACGATGCTCCACGTTTCTTTATTGCATAATACGGATGCCACGATCGTTTTGCATGTATTCTTTATCCCCCCGTGAAATCTTATCTCGCGTAAATGGAATGATGGATGCGCGAATTCTTCGGGTGCATACATATATGCGCGTGGCTGGCGAACGCTTATTTCGCACTTTATTTCAAACATTCATAAAACTCTAATGCGAAATCGAAAAAGTTTTCATTTGCTCATTTTCTATTCAACTTCGTGCCTCCCCCCGTTTCGATTACGCTCAAAACTACCAACTTTACGTTATTTTCTTGTAATCCCATCGTTTCTCCGTTAACCGTTTTATATGTATCGCGTAGATTTTCGTTGTGACGCGGATTATTAATTAACGCACGCCTTTGATGTTATGAACGTTATAGCCTTAATCTAATGATTAATAATAAATACGAGGTGAATTAATGTGTTCCGCAAGTGGACGTACAAATTGCTGCTGTACGACTGCCGAGGTTTCGTTTTCTTCCACAAAGATTAATCACCATTTCTAATTTCCATGCATGCATCTTCGATAAAAGGTATCGCTTCGAGGCGTAACGAAATTATCGTAAAATAAGCGTAACATATGTATGCGCGTGTAATCCTAATCTATATTTGACATATTACTCGTGCAGTTAAAGCTGAACAAATACGTCTTCTTGTCGAAATTTAACAATCTCTTTCGCCCGACCGACAATTTAATCCTAACAGATGAAGTTTTATTTTCGTAAGTTTAATTACGAAAGTAAAATTCGTGTAGCTCACCTGTTCTTATTTGCTTTATTTTAATTAATTAACTCACCCCTTTTAACAGTCGGTATTATGATTATTTGTCGGTATTTAACTTAGCAAATGGAAATGAAACTTATGAAATGAGATATTGTTTAAGATTTTTTTTGTGCCCGAATTAATGTGTATTCAGTAGTTTGGTGGATTGTAATAAAACGCGAAGGAAACGGTCTGATGAAGGCTAACTAAAGACGAGCAAATGACATTTTACAACTCAAACATTTTCCTCGCCCCTCGGAATGCTAATAAACTTCACGACTGAGAGAATATTAAATGCCTCCAGTGAAGGGACTGCATAGCATTAATTACTTAGTTCATTACGAAGGAAAAAGCACGAGATTGTAACGTATAATACATACGTGCGCACGTTTGTTTTATAAATATAATCTAGTACATTGTTACATATTAATTATCCGCACTAAATATATTTCTGTAATTTTACATTATTCATGCGAAAACATTGATTAGAAACTGTATAATTACCTCCTTTTTAAGGTTCTTTTTGTTTATCTATAAATACCCATTTCTATTCTAAATTTGAACTCGGAAGAGAAAAAAAAAAGGTAATTGTTTTCACGTCTTGTTCCATTCATTCACTTACGCTGCTGCTACACCCAAATATTTTAATAAAATATTAAATTTTCTCGGAAAACAATTTCAATTTTAATGAATTCACGGAACGTTTTATTAAAAAATGCTGCAGCAGTCGATAGAATTTTTAATATACGTCGCATTTCGTAAGAATTTTTGAACATTGTTATCATTCACGAAATTTCTAATCTTAATTAATGTCGTCGTGACATTCTCGAATGTTTATTGATGAAAGAAAATTCACTTTTATTAAAAGCTTTAATTTGGCATATTACATTGCTTTGAGACAAATTCTTTCTCTTCATTAAGTACAAATGAACGCTTCGAAATATTAAAAGGAAAACCGGGATTTAAATGGCTTTAATCGTGTCTAGGTACCATATAAAAGCTTCCTCTTATTTTATGGTACGTGATGTTGAATATTTTAAAGTCCACCAAAGTGATAGATATTGCATCGACGTCCATTGTTCAAGTCTGGTAGTACAATAAATTTTCCTGAATGGCACAATTTTAATGCGTGGGGATGGTCGTTCGGTAGAAATTGATGAATTTTATGGACTTTTCTTTCTCCCCCTATGTTTGAAACGATTGACTTTAAGGTTTTTGTGCAGTAAAACGTTCAGTTTTTCGAGTTGTTTCCCGACCATACGAACGAAACGGAATACAATTGCGAGAGTTTCTTTTTGGAAGTCGACAAAGTTAACTAGCTAACAAACTGCTAGTTACAACGTAATTACGATAAATTCGCAATCCTGTTGTACAACATATTTAGCAACTTTACAGACGGCATTTTATGACTATTCTTCATCCCATGCATGTGTCTATAGAAAAGTTGGGATGGAAATTCTGCAATCTCTGCCATTATTGCGATTTATCTCGTTTAGTTGCACTTTATTCCACCACCCGTCCCTCTCCTCCAATAATTATTTAACTAGTTTGAAAATTTATACAAGCACACACTCGCAAAAGGATCAATAAATAGCCTTCAAGGCATATGTACGTACAAAGTTTGTAATTTTCATATTTTACGTTCTAAAAACCAAACATTAACTCAGCGCTGTTGACTTTACAATATTAACAAAAAATTATTCCCGTTAACAATTAATTATCGAACCGCATAATCAATTGGTTCGGATCGATTAATTGATGCTGGGCATTCGACTTTCTTTCTTCGTTGTGCTTTTATTGTTCCGAATTCTCTCTCGCCCGCTTATTTATCATCTACTATCGATTTGTTCTTTTTTTTTACTCTTTACGTTGCCGAGAGTTAAGTCTCGGTATTATTTTAATGGCATTGCATTTATTATAATCAAGTTAAAGACGAGTTTCATCAATTCGGTCCCTCATACTGTTAGTAGCACGCTAATTATTTATAGCCGAATAGAAAACGTCTTCCATTCGATTAATTCACTCGGAAATTTAGATAAACGTCTCTATTACATTATTATTATTACGCTCCGAAAAGTCGTTATAAATGTGGATTTTATACCCTTAGATTTTGGTATTGTTGTTATTATAGGGTTTAATTTCGTACCAGATAATTACGTATCGGAGTGGATATCTAAATTTGAAATGCATTGAACTGATACGTTGATCATGATCACGTTGATGATGATGGCACAAGTTAATAAGGTTTCCGTACAAAGAGGATTTCTAATAAGAGCAATTTGAATTAGTTATATGCCTATAATATTGTGCCTACGTTTTAATGACGATAATAATAATAATACTAATCACCGCCCGAAAATAATATTCATACGTTGATATAAACCTTATAATAACGGAGAAGATGTCATGTTTTACCTTACGTATGGCGATGAATAGAGTTAGGTAACGCTAGAAGCACGTAATCCCATTATCAATCATTTAATAAAACGGAAACACGTGTGTTTGAGTTTAATTCACGTAACAAGTTCCTTTTTACATTGCAAAAACAGGGAAAAAGATTGAAGAAAGATTGAAAACTTTTGCGAAGAAATAGCAGGATAAATGGAACGTTTTTATAGAAAAAAAAATTAATTACTCTTGTTGAGTATTAAGCCCTTTCCATTTATTTCAATTCTCTTCTTTTTTTTAAATTCTATATCATTTAAATTGGAACCCATTAGACACGGCAAGAAAAAGAAAGATCCCATAACTTTTACCTAAATTTCTCTCTTCTTATTTTAATGGGCCGAACAAAAAGTGTAATTAGTGAAAATTTTTCAATTAAACCTACCCTTAATCATACGAAATTAACGTTAGGCATTAAATTTCTCCTGTTTTTTTTTATTCCTTTTTTATTTTACGAGCCTCTAGTAATAGGTATTACTACACTTACATCATTAAATTGACTATTTAATAGGCGAGACGTTAAAGAGGAATGAGAAATGAACAAAAGTGCGCGAGAGCGAAAGAGGGCACGATAGAATTAAACGGCGAGACTTTAACCACCCTCCCTCGTTTATTTTATTTAATTTCATTTTTATCCATTCGTTCGTTCCTTATTTTCCATTTTGGCGAGTTGTTTAATTAAAAGAATATTGCGTCGCGGAAAGACGACGCCCCCTCTTCACTGCCTAACAATCGTTTCGTAAATTAAGCCAACCGTTTAAGTATATATTTGCATTAAGTTCGTTTAAGCCCAATTCAAAACTGAAAATTCATGAATAACAACAACGACTATGAATAATGCAAACGAGCACCAACAACAGCACGAGAGTATTGATGATAATGAAATTAAGCGCAAAAAAAAGAAGATTCTTAGACGAATTTTCGATCAGTTATACGCCCCTTTTCGCCCCTATTACGGGGCTAGTGCCGTCATGGTAGTCCTAGAGATAAATACCATCCAACTACCAACCAGAGCGACTTAACAGGTGCAAGCCAATTTAACGTCTCGTCGAATCTTGAAAACGTTCCACGGCGTTCGTTTTATTAGGGAGACGAACAAATTACACCGATCTAATTTATTTTAATACGCGGTAGTTGCAGTATTATTTGCGAATAATTATTAGCGGGTGCAGTAAGGTTTTCAGCTGAAAGACAACAAGGCTTCCGGTTAACGTGCGAGCTCGGATGGTTTCATTCGGAACAAAGAAATACTTTGCCATTGGAGGTAACCAGCATCATGGAGTCATGGAAAATCTACTTTTTTTTTCATGTCAATTTATTAACGTGCATAACAATAAAGAAGATGAAGGAAAATCGAGGAAGGAACAACAACGACAGAAAAAAAAAACACCGACGAACGGTGCACGTACATTACTGTGTCATGATAGGCCCCGTGGGATGCGTTGCATACAATACGTTGGCAGAAAACTTGGTTTAAAGTACTACTCAATTTTCACATGCAAATTACACAAAACAGGCAAAAGCGGGGCGACGTTTAAAATAAAATAGTTATGAAGTTCAGTTTAGCGTAAACGGTATTATGTAATCCAATTTCCATGAATCCCAGTGACAGCGACAATAAAAAGAACAATATCTGTGCATATTATATTGGGAGAGGCAAGAACATGGAACAAAAAGATGTGACAAGAGTGGAAGAGGCAGGAACAAGGAAAGAGAAAAGGGAGCAAAAAGGATTCCATCCTCTTGCACATTGTCCTCTATTTTCCCGTCCTTTCACAAACTGGATGAAGAGCAAACGAAATGGTTTTATAATACTTGATTATTACTTTTTTTAAAAAGGCTGTTATATTAAGAGTATAATATTTTTTGTCTTCGTATTCTACTCCGAAGTCTTTGAGACGGCTCTTTTACTTCTTATTCTTCGTCGTCGTCTTAAAAGAGAAATTGATATTTTATTACGAATGCTTTCAGAATCCTCTTAACGAGAGACTGAACGAAGAATGGAGACGAAGCCATATATACAGTGCATCATTAAAATAAATATCGCGCGATGAATTTTATTTTGCTAAAAAAGAAAGGAAAACGCCCTTTAGGCTCATGCGATTTTCTCGAAGAAACCGAACGCTATCATTAATATTTATTCGATAATAATTTTTTAAGCGACACACAATCAGGTATTCAGCATAACAGTGTGAGGAAAATTTAAAGTAAGATTTTTTTGCGATAAAAAAAACGTTTTTATGACTTTTCGATGTTAAACGAAGTGTCTTTTAATTCGATTCAATTTCCTTCCTGGTATTCATTTCGCATTCACGCGAAGAGAAAATAAAGCGTACGTAGAGGTAAAACGACATTCACTTTAGGAAATGTACCCACCATAGCGAAATAGTTGGGACGAATGAGATAAATGGAAAAGAAAGAGAGAGCATGTGAGAAATATCAGCGCGAAAACCTTTCGCAATATAACAGTGTATGAACTTGAAGATTTGCACTTTTGCGAACGTTCTCCTCGTTTTCCTTTTTCTCTCAACTTCAGCCGTCGAGCACTAACGGAAATATGAGTTCTTCCATGCAGAAGCATCAACGGTAACAGCGGTGGAACAGTCATATTGAAGCAATTTGGATCTCGCTGCTACCGAATAGTTTTCTTACTTAGTCAAAATGTTTGTAGATGATAGCGAAAATGGCTTAAGAAAGTACCTTTTTCTTAGATAAACACTTTTCACACACACACACACACACACTTATATACGAGAAATTGTTATTACGATTATTACTTACTAATAATAATAAGAACCGGAGATTAGAAGGAGAGCGACGCCCGTAAGTGGCACCCTCTAAAAGCCATCATCGACGATTTAATTGATAAGTAAGTTTTCGTTTAGCGCTCATTATAGGATGCAATTTCTAATCTTCCAAGTTTGTGCATTAACGTTATGGCTCTTAACGTTCCAACGTAAGGACGACTAGACTGACTTTAAAAGAAGTCCATTTTTCAATTATTATCACATTTAAAATTAATCATAAATAAAATATCGTTTCCAATATTCATATTGTTGCCCATAAGACATATTACCATCGTCATAATGAGTTTATAACGTCATTTATCATCTCCGCATCGTCTATACATACACATTAATTCCTGTCACCGCACCGCTTTTTTCTTCGCAAAAAAATGAAAAGAAATGGCAAAGTGTTGTCGTAAATAGTGTGACAATGTAATAAAAATTTTATCGACCTTCTACACGTTTCGTACGTCCATTTAATGCAGAAAATCGTATATCAAACGACTGATTTAATATTACCTGTCTTTTATGGAGTTTCATATTTCTCTTATAGGAAATTGCACATGTGTGCCGTATAAACTAATAATAAAAGTGTGCCAGAATGTAATACAAACGTGTATCAAGAAATTTTGTACCTAGACGAACACCGAGGGCAAAAAGGGGGGCAAATAAAAAATAAGGAAGAGGCGAAGCATAAAAGAGAATTAAATTAATAATAATGACAAAGTATTTCGTTACTCTCGCTCGCTTTTGCCGCCAACGGATTATTTTCTTCGTGAATATTTAAAAGGGTTTTTTTTATATACATATATTTTAATATATATAACATTTAAGAAAAAAAGCTCGGTGCCAACACCATCGGCGTCTCGACGTTAAACGGCGCCAGTCGTCTGAACGACTAAGTAACATCAACAACAGCAGCAGCCACAAGAAGAAGGATAATAATACACGCACTCTTATGGATTTACAATCGTTAAGATGACGGTCCTTTTATGTGAAACTAAATCATCATCCACGTCATCATCTCTGACTGAATCATCGTCGTCGAAGTTCTATTCACGGAACGAAACGACCGCAAACATAGCAAAAGCACACGAATAAAACTACGGATGTTAAGGAACAATAAGAAGAATCAATTCCATAATGCGGTAGGAGTCCATTCATAATTTAATGGACGAGAATCGATATTGGTTTCGTTGGTTCGTCTTAGTTTTATTGTTGCTTGGTTCTTGTTGAACTTTGACGCTTTATCTTTGCGATTTATTTCGTAAGAGAACATTTTATTTTTGTTCGGTCGGCAAAAGTTTGCATCGAACTCCCAAAATGATTTAGGTTATTTTTCTTTAGCTGCGCGGTAGGAAACTTTAACAATAGCGAATTGTAAGCAAATTTGAATAAATGATTCATTGCGGTATTTTGTTCAAATTTTATAAGGATTATTAATTGATATCGTTTTCCGCTTTTGTTCATCTAAAGGTTTATCACTTTAGTCCATTTTCCCGCGTTCAATTTAATAGTTGGAGAAAAAAAGTGTCATAAACGATGCTAATTTTGATATATGACACGCGGTTTATTGGTCATAATTTTGCATTATTGTAATCTGTTGAATGCCGAAACGAAGCAAAAAAAAAAGTGTTTCCTCCCTGTGGTTCATGATAAACAACAACCAATACCGTAATCAACTACATTCTCTGTAATCGTTAATAATAGTTTTCATAATTCGCATCGTAAATTAGCTAATTTTATCATCGTCCACGGATTCAGTTATTATTAGATTGATATTCAGTTCATTATTCGTTTATCGTTATAAAAAAAGAATCTAATTGGATTCCGCATTCATTATTCTTATTCGAAATTCCTTTTTTTTAGCCGTATCGAACTTAATAATTCGTTTTTAATTAAAATAGTTAACTACTTTCTCATTCTCTCTCCGCAATATCAGTTAGTAGTAGTAGCAGCAGTCGATGCTATTACGAAAAATATTGCTAAAATATGCAATTAGCTTTGTAATAACCGAAGTTCTTATAGTAGGTACTTAACGTTATGAACATGGTTTCTACTGAAATTAATTACACCGTAAAACTCGATAAACTTTTAATAATTTAATATTCAACGTTTCGACGTAATAGTTTCTCCTTTTCGTCTACTCTCTCGCTTTCTCGATTCGTACTTTTTCATTTTTAATAAACTTCATCTCCGCATTATCTCACTCCTTCAAAGTTGTTAATTTAATAAAATTGCCGGCGTCTTCCTTGTTTCCGTTTGCATAAGATTAATTTTGTTTGTTTGCAAGAATGTAATATAAAAGCCGTTTCTTTCGTTGCCCTTTTCTTTCTTATCGCTCGTAGATGCGGTTATTGTCCCTGGTTAACAATAATATGAAATTGTCGATATGTTTCCATATTCGCAGGAGAACTTTTTGCACGTATTCGCATTTAGAATGGGATTTAACCACATTGAAAATAACGTCGTGTATCGATATTATTATCATCGCATCATCGTGATCATCGTCATTCGCTATTGAAGTGCATTCGAAATGCTCTTTAAAATGGAAAGAGAGAAAGCAAGATCGAGGATAAGCAATGAAAAAGAGAGGAAAACAGAGACGCCAAAATGTTTTCTATGTGTTTTGAATAACATTCACGTTTTATTTCCTGTTTCTTATATATTTTAAATTGTACTTATCTAAATATCGTTCTCCAGACGACTTTCCTATGGAATTCTATTCCATGATTTATAGCAATAAAAATCGTGGAGCGTAATAAATTTCTCTCTTTCTTAAGAAATCCTCATCGAACGCATTCTAAATAATAATAATTTATCTTTGCCTGCGTAGGACATATTGTTATTGGGCTCTTTAATCAATATCGTACGAACTAATCTAGTAAAAATCCTTTTTCTGCTCGTGATATTGGGGGTCTTTATCGTATTTCATTATTATTAGTGTTTTCGGTTATCATTATTATTACATTTTTCTCTCGAATAAAAACAAATCTCTTCCTCCTCATTCGCCTGTTGTCATTATTATGTTTTCTAAAGCTAATTCAATTTTCTCCTCTCTCTCTCTCTCTCTCTCTCTCTCTTCGCTCGTCTCTTCAAATCTCCTTCTCTAAAACGAAACAAATACTTGAATACCTCGAGGGTATTCTACTTTCCATTCTGTTCTGCTAATAATAATAATATTAAACCATGCATGTAATAATTGCTAAGGTAAAGGAATAAAGGATAATAAACAAAATTAGCTCTATTTCACGTTTAGGATAACATCACGTTCATTAACGTACTGCCGAGTAAACTGTAGCGAAATAAATCGATAAACTTTCACTAATTACTTGCTTAATAATTACAGTTTGGTCTACAGGGCGAGAACAAAGTATAATTGAACGTAGGACGACGAGCAGTTATTTCTCGTTTAAATTAAATCCAGGGAAAAATAAATTTTAAATGAATTAACGCACTGTATATGAAATGGAATTGGATTATTTTATTTTTTCTCTGAACGTTCGATTTAATTGAAATTAATTAAATTTAATGTCAAAATATTTATCCAATTAAAAGTTATTTGTAATTATTTTAACGTTTCGTTACACTTCTTTTTCCACGTCCTTTCTTTACAAATGCCACTCATGTAAATATTTGCTTATTAATTGCGTGTAATTAGCCTAACCTCGGAAATGCAGTTCGAAACGAACATTTATTCAATTTTTATTCTCATTTTGGTACATTTTAATTGCCAATCATTTTGTAATAACGAGCAGTCGAAACGTGTATTGATTATATTATCATCATTATCATCATCATTACACATTTTCTTCTACCTTTACGTTTCATATTTACTGTTAAGGGGGATAACTAAAAGATGTATGTATGGTGGAGGAGGGCTTATCTTGTAGATCCCCGGGCATACGGGCAACATTACCGAAATCAGAGGGCTTTGATGTAGTCGAATCAATGTTTAGGGATTGCCCTCCGTATATTTTTCTCCTTCTCGTTATTCTTCTTGCTGGCTCCTTGTTATTTCCTTTTCCTCCTTATTTAATGCCGTTATAAATAAACTACGAAAACATCTCGGTGTGGAGGATTATTCTGTTGTCGTTTTGATTTGAATTTAACCAAAATAATAGCAAAAAGCGAGGGGAAACGGCAATTGAATGCGTTTTTCGTTCTCTGTGGGAAACGAAAGGGAGACTGATTTTCAAATAAAACTAATTATTTATTTAGTACGCCGATTTACAAATTAATTTGTTTATTTGATTCGACCGATAATAAATTCAATTAATTCGGAATCATTGATGTTAATGATTGATTTGTTGTTTACATAGAACCGCCCGTTTTGAAAATGCGTTTTACATTTTTTTTTCTCCCGCATAGCGTATACATTTAAAATTAATTAACTCATCGATGGGTTCGTTCGTAAATCGCTTCATTTCCACGCCATACGTTTTCTCTCGCATTTTCACTTCGCCGCCTTTCAACTCCCTCCGATCATTATTATTATCGCTATCATTCGTTCCCGTTGTCGTCCTGTATATTCTACGTAGGACCATAAGAAAAATTGCTATTTGTATAATAAATAAAAGTAGGCAGATATAATTTCGTTATACGTTGTTGTTGTTGTTGTTGAGTGATTGTCGGGGCCTACGCTCTAACTAAAGTGACGTTAGATCCATCTAAGATGAGCACAAACACCTGGGGTCCTTCCTCGCTCCCGTCTACCGCCGTCGAAAAATGTACAGGAACCGTTTTCCCACTTGGTCGTTTCATACGGGAAACAACACCAACAACACTGAGAGACGCACACACACACACAACTTGACGAATACGCTCACTTAGACACGGTGACATTTCACTTATGTCACAATCTATTCCCTAAAATGCACGGGGAAATAATATCGCACATTATTATCATCGTATAAAACGGCGCAGTTCCACTCTTAACGTTCCTAAAGGTCCTGAAGGATATATACGTATAAATACCGCTATTTATTTCCTATGCTTTATATTTCAACCTCTCTCCTCTCCGTCTTTATCTTCACCATCAACTTCTCACTTTACCGTCTTCTTCTCCGATTTTCTTCCGCATCCTGCTATGGTTTTTTTTGTATGCGTGCATGTGCTATATTCTTGGATTTATACTACACTTAATAACGTTTATTTCTTGTTATACATCATTTAAGTTATTTCACTTGTAGTATAAAAGTTTATGAGAAATTTGGCGAACGCTCCGGAAATCTTCGCCGTGGATGAAACACGCACAATAAAAAGAAAGGAACCGAATGGTCGGCGGGAGGGACAAACGGCAAAAACGAGGTCTTATAATCCCATAAAAACTAAACCGGTAATAAGAAGTAAAAGTTAACAAAAAAGAGGAAAAAAGGAAACAGTAACATTTATATATAAAGGTTTTGCGCATTCGTCTTTTTTGCGGTGAGTTTTTTTTTTATTTGAGATTCTTCGGTTGCCGCTAATGAAACTGGGGAAAACCTGAAAAGCAAAAAGTACAAGGAGCACAACAAGAAAAATATAAAAGAACGTGGATTTTTACGATGGCAATACTTTACTGCCAAAATGAAAGGAACTTCAGTTTTTTTTTTTTTGCTTTTGGTACAATTCCCTTTTGTGTATTGTTGTAATTGCGAAAATTTCAAATTACTAAGAGAGAGAAACAAAATGGGAATAATGACGAGATCAATTTCGCTGGTGGGCTAATCGATGCAAAATGAAATTTGGAGCATAAAAAACCATAATTCGCGTTTCTGCGAGTTATTCTAATATGTAATGGAAATGTTTTACAAATTGCCTTTATTTTTTATAATCATGATAAATGGTCGAGTTCCTCTTTTAAACTTTTTTATGGGGGATGATAGGGCCACACTACATTCACTTTCATCATTTCTCCTCTACACTTTCTCTCTTATATGGATGTCTGCATACTTTTACCTTTTTTTTTCATCACGGTACTATCCAATCAATCACTGTTTTCTCAAAGGGCTCTGCACGTGTCGACTGTAATCACTCAGCAGTTTAACTGGCTGGGATGTTTTTCTCTTCACTATCCTTAAAGCCGACGTTGGATAGAGCGAGAGAAGATTTATTTGGCAAAATGAAAAATTAAATCAAACCCCGAAGAACATACAAGAAAATGATTTTGGTGTTTCCCTCCGATATTAATGATAAATACAATTTGGGAATGTCAGGGATCCAATCATAATTCTCATTGAGCACTTGCGCTATTTGTGTTTTGAACATCATCTTTCCAGCAATTTATTCGTTTTATTACTTAAGCTGAGCGTTTTTCATGCTGAAACCAAGTATCAAATCTCATCGTTAAACGGCCTTGAATAACCCATTAACTCGCCATCTAATTCCTCTTTAATTTATTTGCTATCATGTTCCGCGTTTAATTTTGTTTCTTTTCGTTTCTCTCTCTTGTGTTCCCGACGCTTACACTATTTACAAATCGAATATCGTGTTACCCTAATAAAATAATTAATGGGCGATCCTTGAGGAATTACATTTCCATCATTATTTTTTTTTGCTTTCTTTCCACCATAAACGAACGAGAACATGCTGACATCGAATTTCAGCCAAGAGCAAGGTATACGTATACTCGGCGGCAATAAAAAAGAAATCATTTACATAATCATTATCGTCGAAGTTGGAAAGTACACGAATTATTTTCCCTTTTAGAAAATAATTAAATCAACCGCTCCGTTTATTTATTTACTTCTCTCCTTTTTTGTTGTTGGCGAGACGTACAAAATTTCGCTCGACTGTTTACTTAACGTAACATGTTACTTTAGGATAATTGAATGTTATTCCTTGTAACGCGTTACACCACTCCAAAATGTTAACAATGTACGTTTAAATTGCTAGTTTTCAAAAGAAACGACGAAAAAGCGTTAATAAACACAATTTCATTCTTATAACGCAATTAACTGTTCCATCGTTCTCCAACACTACGTTAAGTTTACCCATCTATCTATTCGAATAACAACAACAAACAAGAACGATCGGTTAAAAGTACTTCGTCATTATTTTGCTTGTTTACTTCTTAAGACGACGACAACGACAACGACGACGATGATGATGCTTGCCTTTGAAGGCACATATAAAACAATTTTCCAGTTATACGCATTCGCACGTTGATTGTTTTGCGATGAATAATGTATCGCCGAAGTTTTTCTTTATTTATTGTTACTTTTATTTTCGCACACCGAACAAAATAAATACCTATATATATGTATATATAACATTTTCCATCCCCCCATCGTAATGTTATTGATTTTGACGTTGCGCTGAATTAAACGACGCGCGTGTCTTTCTCTCATACACACTCGCACCCCACACACACACATCGGAGAAATACACACCCCAAAAATGATGATGCTTTGTTTATAAGAGGGACGTATTTTAAATGACAGCAGCTTATCTTATATGTTCAGTAAAGTGAATGGTGGAAGTACGATATAATACACTAGACGACACCACAACCACAAACCCATATTTTTTTTTGGGGCAACGAAAAAGAAATGGGAATGGAAGATAGTGGTGGCAAAAGCAAATAACCATCATTGGGTACGCACATACATTTTAACTATTAGTAGAGATGCGTATCCATCTCGTCTTCCGTCACGTGTAATGTCATGCCCGAATATCACATCCTAAACTTGTCATTTCCATACATTTTTCAAGAGGTGGAAGAGGAAAAGTGTGCGAACACTGCCATATTTCATATTCGCGGATAGAGGAGTATTATTCCTTTTCTTGCCCCGAAACACATTGTTATTTGTCTCTTTTGTTAGCGAATAGAAAAACGAAACGTTTTTTGTGCCCAAATAATTATTTAAAAGCATAAATGTCCTCTTGAGATGTTTTCGTATTTTAATTGTTTACTGTTTATTTAATCGAGCTGCGAGATTTTGGACCTACAATTATTTCGTTGTTGGATAATTTCGTGCTGTTTTTAATTGCAAAATTGCGCTAAATAAATAAAATAATTTAGCAATTTGTTATGTGCTATTCCATAGAGCATTTATCGCTCTAGAAGACTGTTCTTGTTTTTTTGAATAATGTAATTTTTCGCTGATTTGTAAATTATCAAAGTACACAACTAGAGCGAGAAATCGTCTGTCGAATAGCATATAACAAATTGCATTATTATTTTATTGGTTTAGCGCAATTTTGCAATTAAAAAAAAAAACAGCACGAAATTGCATCAACCTACTGCATTTTAAAATGTTAATTTCCTTAGCCATTGTTTTCCTTTTTTGATCGTTTTTAGAAGCAATCGCAAAAGTGTTGATCTATTATTTCCGTAAGACAAAACAGGTTGTTAATTAATCTAAATTAATCGAAATCATTTATAAATCAACGGCAGTTATCGTCTAGTACCCACTAGAACGTGCTCGATTTAATATTTAACCATCGATTCGGCGTACAAATCTGAATCCGGCGCTTTAACAGTTGCATTTATTGCTCCATATTACCGGCACGACATTTATAAATATTTAAATGGGTAGTACTGTGAAGGACTATATGTAATATTTAAACGAATTAAAGATACATCATGCTCCTTCTCTTGCTAACACTTCTTTCTCTCTTGTTGTCGTTGTTTTATTATGAGTATATATACTGGGAAAGTTTTCCCGAGAGAAATGAATAATAAATTCTCCACTCATACACCGCCACCGCTGCTATACCAACACACCATCATCATCATCATCCATGCTAAAAGTTGACACAAACATGCCAACCCCGTGAAGAAGGAAGAAAAGAGAACAAAAAGACGAAGGATGAAAAGTGAACGAAAGCAACGAACGAGAGAGTACGTTCGCGATGTTCATCGGTATTTACATACAAACATACTATTCTTCGCGAATATACTCTCGTATACAGAGTGGAAACCATTTAATCTTTTCCTTTTATTCTCATTATTTAACTTGCGAGATCGTATTTATTCAATTTCACTTCGAATACATCAACTTATTTGCTCGAGGCAGTGCAAACAAAATCCATTAGGAAATCTGATTTGATTGCATTGTATCTATTTGCCTCCGTGCAATAAATTCACCAAATCATTGTCAATTATGCGATAGAGAAAAGAGCGAACTTCGAAGCACGATACCTTCCGCACTTTCAAACAATTAACTCGGCCGGTAGGTGTTACTTTATTGCATTGATCGTAGGTTTCCCATTCAACGAATGCAACATTAATAATCCGATGCATGGCGAGCGAGCGGAATGTATTCGTGAGGTCTTTCATTATTATTGGAGGAGGTAGAGTGATGAAAGAATAAAATAAAAAAGGGAACACGAAGAAAACGACGACATTCAACAATTTGCTCTTAGCAGCAGTAATATAATAATCTAATTCAATTTGCATGAGAAACGTGGAATTTCTATCACGTATAAGCTTTATAACTTGATATGATGAATGCAAGATTTCCAATTATACACATATAGGAGAGAGTGAGTTCCTGCAAGATATTTGTCATTAAATGCAAATCTCTCGTTCCCTCTCTGTCTCTCTTCGCCCCTGCGATTACATATCGAACCCGTAAAATGTCTAATGGCACTATATCCCGAAACTGAAATGTAATGAAGTTTGCGTATGCAAGACCGCGTTCCGGTCATCAGTATTATCATCATCATCGCAACTACTACTACTAATAATATAGGAACGTATATACGCGAAGTACATAAACGTCACCGACAAATTCAAATATGTGTAGTGATAGTAATGATGATAATAATGGTAGTATGCAATAAGGGCCGGAATGCGTTAAAACGAAACTAAATAAGGCCCGAACGAAATTACTACTACCACTATTACATACGTACTATTATTATTATTACAAATACATCCAACAACAGCGGCAGCAACAACAACAACTACAAGAAGAACCGCTAGAAACCGGGCAAAGTCGGAGTAAAAGATCTTAATACACCGTACGCAAAACGAAACAAACCGACTTTTATTAACGTTAACCTTAATTGCGTAATATTATACGCGATTAACTTACACGTCGACCCTCTTAAAAACGATTTTGCTACGGCACATAAAATTTGATATGTTCATTTTACTTCTTATCACTTCACATTTCAACTACTTTGCCTAAGGATAATATATACAGGGTGATTCGAAATAACACCGACAACGCTTAATGGGTGATTCCTCTCGTCAAAATAAGTCGAAAAGTTCATATGAACCAAAGTCCGAAAATGCTTGGTCTTCGAGATATCGACCGTCAAAGATCAGTATCAAAATCTCAATTTTACTCGTAAAAAATAAACGAACGCATATTTTCTTTCGAGCTTTGGAGGATCTTAATTTTATGTTAAGGAGCTTCTTTTGACGTTAATTCAAACTTTGAAAAACTGCTGGAAAGTGGTGTTCTCGATGGCCTACTTCTTTCCAAAAGCGAAAACTTGTTTGCCTTTAGAGTTTTGACAATTTGCGATGGATAATTAGGATCCCTCATATCTTCTGAATCGACAAGGTACTCTCGTTGGAAAGCGATATCTTGCACCAGTCTCGAGAATGTTAATGTTTCTTAGGACCATGCATTTGGACGTTTCAACAATCACTCACCTTCAACCACGCTGTATAATAACGCGCCGCGATTTCGCTCGAAGGGTTGCAATTCCTGTTTTTCTCTTTACAATCGGCCGCTCTTCGCATTCGATTGATCGATGAGCGTTTTAATGATGATCGAAAGAAAGTATGATAATTGGAAAGAATACAAACTAATGACGTTGATCGGTCTTAAATAATAAATAAGCCATTGCGGCGAGTTAATTGACGTCTGCATCGTAAATTTCTTATCGATAATCTACAATAATGATGATCTTGCGGGTGGTGTTCCTATTAAAGCGGCGCCCATTAAAATAATGTCAAAAGTTCTTGATTCATTTTTAATGCCCCCAACACCCATTTATTATTGTTATTTTACCTTCTTCGCGGACTCCAATTTTACATTCAAAATGCAACATTGCGTTAAAACGAAGAGAAAAACTATCGTGATTTTCGCAAAAAAATAGCTCCCACATAAGCTTTTCGTTTGTGTATAATAAAAAGCAGTAAGCGCGACTATTTGCTTTACGACGAAGCGAAAGAGGCATTTTCCAGTGAGATACATGAATAACGACGCTATCTGCGAAGCTTTCGACCAAGAAAAATGTATAAATAAAAAACGATTGAATGGAAAGCGAAGGATGAAAGGAGGAAATAAAGCGGAAAAAATGAGTTGGAACCGAAGAGGAAAAGGGAAGGAAATAAATAAGTGTTGAAGTTGACCGATTTTTTTTTGCCTTAAAAAAAAGAAAGAAACGAATCCTTCTCGCATCCGTTCGTGCGAGATGCAGCAACGAACGACCCATACTGCTACTCCAGTATACGACTGCTGCTGTTGCTCATCATTGGAAAACGCAATAAAATTTTACGGTGCCTCTCATTTTATTGCCGCTCTTTTCTTCAGTTGGATGTTAAAAAAAGTATAATACTTTACTATCTTTTACAACGTACACAAGTACCTACCGAAATGCATCGTTTCATTAGATGAACGACGAGCGATGAAGTCTGAAGGTAACCGACTGCAAAAAAGAAATTATATATTCCTTCACATTCAAACTAGTCGAGGTTAAACTATCACCATCACCATCAACGGCATAATTGCGTGTTTTTTTCCGTTGCTATAATTAGTAATGCGCCGAGATGATGCTCAATATTTTTTAGATAAGAAGATAAACTTAGACTGGGGTTGAATCTCTTTATTTTTCCTATTCCCTAAACGTTACTGTTGCAACTGCCGTTCACACGTAACTTAAAAATAAAATATTAAATTCGTTACCCACGCTAGACCGTAAAAATAGCCATTAAATCTAGACGAAGAGCATTCGAATCCAGTTTAAAAGAAGTGCCCGATTTTATTTTTCCGAAATTTCCGCCGTTAAATCTCGTTGACGATCGAGCGCTTTTTTAATGTGATTTTATATGAGGGAGTTAATTGTTTTAATCTACGAGAATGTGTTTATGCCGCTTCCTGGACGTCGTCGTTTAAAGGAAATAGACGGTAATTAATTCCGAATTAGTTGTTAACAGTTTTAAGATCAGATTATTAACTTTAGTACGTCGTACAAATTGAAAGCTCCTTACTTGAAACAATGCAAATCGATTTATTGAGGTGTCGAGGGTTACGGCGTGTGCACGAAATGTGTGTTGTAAGGAATATCGCAATGATATTGATGGTAATGGGGCTGATATAAAGTTCAAGGACCTTTTGACGGAAGTAAATCAATGTTTGAAGTGTCTCAACGCGAAGAGCTTACTTCATATTCATTTATTAATCATGATAAATCTCGCGAAAATAAGAAAATGGAAAACGATCATTTTTCACGGGATTTAATTTAGTAGCAATTTTAATTTCCTATAATACACTTCCATTTTCTGAATTAATGAAACGTTTCATCTGTATATATGAGGCAATAAATACTGTCGTTCATACATTTTCTTCTTGTGTTGAAAGAGGAAAAAATAATAAATTTCCCTCTTATTTTCTTCATACTTTTATTTTTCTTATACACACACACTTAAGCTTGAGCAAAACGTTGAAGTAATACACTTTTATCGTTCAGTTGTTGTTTTATAGAAAAATATTTATTAGAAAATTTATTGGTAAACTTTCCTATGGCTGTTTTACTTGTTGTTCTCCCTTATTCCTGTTTTCTTCTTTCCTCATAGTTACACAAAACTTAGGGAACAATACAAATCGCCTATAATAAGTAACGTGTGTAATAGTTTGGCGAGTTAGAATACATTTGTCAGAAGTATGAAATAGCATCTTGTTTCACGGTTCGAAATTGTTCGAAGTTTATGCCCAAAACGTACGATTCTATTTGCGATTGTTCGTGCTTTTCCTCTCTCTTTTTTTTTGTCGCTTTCAACGTTTGAGTGGAAGAAGTTGAATGTGTCAATATAGATGAATGTTTTATGCCCATTCGAAATGTCAACCTTCCATCATCATCATTTGTACCTTCATACAATTTCGTCTCCCCCATTCGTAAATATAAAAAGAGAACTTCGACAAAAAGTTACTTGATGATGATGATGATGGCATCTATGTTATTCCTTCGGTTGGACATTACGGAATAGAATCAATTCTTGATGCAATATTAATGCCAGTGAAAAAAGGGCAAGAAGACGGAAAGCGTTTTATTATTCGATATGCGCGTAGGGGCATAGTAAAAAATTGAATATTCCAATAAGCTAAATAGGTTCGGATATTAGTTGAAATGGGTCGTTTCCCTCGCCGGGGAATAGAATAGGACAACTGAAAGATGGCATGTAAAAATTGATACATTCATAAGTAACGAAGCTTTTATTATGACAAATAGCGTTAATTTATAATGTTGGCAATGTTTTCCTTCATCTAAAAACACGCACTCGATACTGAACGGAACAAGTGGACTTGTGTGGGACGAGCGAAAGGCGAAAAGAGAGAGAAAGCGACGTAAATATATTTCTATAAACGTGCAATACAATTTATGTAACGTAAATAAATGGTCATAGGGTGTCGGCTTAAATAATTTCTAGATGCTTCAATCCATCTAAATAATCTGTCCCCTAACGGTCGCGTACGCCGCAGATAAATCTAATATCGTACAATTTCTATCCTTCATCATTCGATCCTCCTCCACCACCGATGCCAACCCCAGAAACAAGCAGTTTAATGTACCAGTAGTAAACTAACTAACACGACGGGGCCCAAAAGTAGAGAAAAGTGGCGTACGACTTGTCACAATCGGTGTTTGTCAAACGGTTCGCTTTAAGAGAGTGCGAGCTACTGACTCACCGATAGATATACCATCAGCTTTAACACCCAAGTGTCAAACTAAATTTGATCTGCTATCGTGTATCGTTATTACAACGACAACATCAACATCAACCACTGCCGCCGCCACCAATCACGATCAGCCACCGTCATCGTTATCAATACAAGTGTAAATACACTCGTGCCATTATTATCGTGTCACGTAATGATTTGTTAAATTGCACGCCGCATTTGTTACCGATGGACCGGTTTTTATCTAGTTCGATTATTATTTTAAAGCCGTTGGATTAATTCCGATATGACATTCGTAATGCCGCATAATCGATGTCGGAATTTAATTAATCTCGAGTTGGTTCAACCGTCTCGCCAACAAATCACACTTTTTTCCCTCTTTCTCTGTGCTTGCGTGCGGTCGGAATATGAAGTTCTTTGGCGTCTTTCGCTGTTGGCAGTAACCGAGGCAAAATGAACCGGAAAAAAGGGCGGAAAAATTAACGAAAAAGGAAACAACAAAGAATGGCAGAAAGAGTTTTCTTTATGTTTTGTAATTTGCGCCGCAGCTTACACGTGGCGGAAATTAGTCAAGTTTCTCTTACCCGGCATTTGGGAGTAATGGCTCCCGACTGTTGTCATCTGCAATCGCATAAATAACTAAATAAGAGAAACGTGCAAAGTAGTGCAGAGAGCGGGAGGAGAGAATCTGCGTGAGGGAAGGATTGAAGGGCTCTTTCTCTCTACGTAATAAACTTGCAACGGGTCCGTGTTATCCCCAACTATTATTATTAACCCTAACATAAACGGAAGGGTAAATTAATCAAAATTAATAAATATCTTTTACATTTAGTTTAATTAACAACTTATACGTTAACAATAGCGATAATAATAATAAGGATCATACGTTATGCAAATAATTCAGCATCCCAATTTTGATGGCGTTCGGCCCTATTATCCCCGTCGATATATCAAAATAACTAGGAGGAACGCCAGCGATAAATAAGGTCGTTAACACTAAGGAGATTGATGGTCGAGTGGAAACTCGCAGAACCGGAGTTGAGACGTTGAACTAGTTTAAAGTAATTAACAGATGGGCCGTGAAACAAACTGCGAACGGGGAAGCCGGAGGAGGCAGCGTGCGGTTTGTCGAGTTATAGACGGTCTTTATTTCCTCTTCATCTGCTCTCCACGGCGTCGCGCTTTGTAAATAGCAACGTACCATCGGCTGAAGCCAAAGGGTAGACGGGGAATTTTACATATACGTCTGATGTTAGACACTTTCTTCCTTTGCTGCTGCTGCTGCTGTAGGAAGGAGGATTTTAATAAAGCCTAGGCCATTATGGCAAAGAAAACGCCTGTAAAATTTCATATTACGTCCTGGAAATTTTCACGTGACGACATTCACCGGCTTTCCTCGCCCGCATCTTAAGAACTATCCTTGCTTTCTTCTTTTTAATTAAATTCTCCACGCAACGCATTGTCGAGATACTACTGTTAAACAGGAAATGCTTTTTGATGAATTTTTGCTCAAAGATTCCATAAATAGTTTTGATGAATGCGCTAATATCCTTAATCGTCACCAGCATTATCTTTTTTTAAAGGCTTGTCGATTTTATACGCATAAGGAACAGTTGGTACACCTTCAATTTTCTAAAAAGCATTTAAGTGGTTTATTACTCGGATATGAGATGGCAACGGGATGAGATTACTATAAACGAACGAGGATAACGTTATGCGGAATATTGAGTATCGCATTTTGAATTGTACGTTTTATTATGGAGTGCAAAAGAAACGAAATCGAGTAAACCCGACAGACGTTTTTTCTTCTTCATTCCCTAGATATTAATGCTCTTTATGGCGAACGTGCTCGGTTTATACAAATGAGTATTAGCCTATGCTAAAAATGGTTCTGCTATTGAAAATGTTACAACAACAACTATGCTCCAGTGCATCAACTCGTTTCATCTTCTTTTTCGTTTTTATTTTCCGGGGAATGTTTGAGGGTGCGGACGACGATTGCGGGTATCGTACCGGCACTGACTACGATAAACGCCCTTTAAGCTTTTTAAAAATTAATTCCGAACGCCGCGAAAGAACAATTTCACGCCACCGCGTTACCAGAGATTCTCTTCACTTCCTTCTTCTTCGCAACATTGCATTATGATTATTGGGTACTAAAGGAACGGCAAAGCAAAAAGAAAAAAAATAGCGAAGCAAAGTTTAATGGTAATAAAATAAGCCGAAACTTTTTTTTTCGTTTTGTTCTCCAGAGGGTGGAATCGGTGAAAGATTTTCGTTGGCGAAGAGCAAAGGAGACAACGCGTTTGCAACAACAGTTGTCTTTTGCTAATAATCAATTCAATTTTGAGTGTTCTGCCTGTTTTATCGCGAAAGAAATGCTGTTGTTAAACGTGCAGAGAATTGCTTTTTCTGCACGTGACAGCCTCCTGTGTTATGATCATCTGTAGCGTTCAAGGAGAACTATTATGCCCTGTCATAATATATGCGTACTTATATTTTAATTCACGAACAAGAGACGTTTTATACGGTTACGGTCCATTATCTCTCTTCGTATTGTTGTTGCAGAGCCAGAGAATTGAATCTAATGTCGTTATTTATGAAGTTATCTTTTATGCGTTTAACTATGTAGGTCGTATTTTATTATTATTGTTGTTGTTGCTGCGATAGGTTTGCTTTAATAACATTTATAAACATAATAATAGAGCAATTTGCATTTAAGCGGTTAACGTTGGCTAGATAGATAGATATAGAAAGGGAACCATTTAGACGGCATAAAATTGAATTGGTCCACTCGTTACTGTAATTCGCATGCTCTTGTTGCTATTTGTTCTCGGATTTTAATTGCAAATTAATTCACTTATGGTTGGTGTGTCGTTCGTTTGTTGCGATTTTAGCAACAAATTGTTGTAGGAAATATACATGTTAGTCCTGAAAGATGTCCATTAGATTATGCTAAGAGTTTGGACTTTTTCCATGATCCTAATCAAAGGAGACGTCTTATGAAGGGAAGCTGGTCGCGTGTTGTCCGAGTCGAACAATTTCCCTCGCATCATTATACAAAGAGCCTAATTTCCTACCCATTCGTAGGGATGACAGTCACTAAATCCAATTGCTTAATGCAATATTTATTTGGATCTGTCGAGTATCTTTTTCAACGATTGTTTCTTTCCAAATTCATCTTATTAATTGATTTCTTACGAAAGTGACTCTGAAAGACGAGCTGCTGTTGGAATTGATGATGATCGTCGTCAGAGGACACCCAAAGCGAAAGAAAAAATGGAAAGAAAAGTCTATTATCACTTACGCAACATAAATTGTTCCAAGTTATTTTATATAACGTGGCAGTAAAGCTACTGCGCTATTACGGCTACTGGCCATTATATATAGTATGGGAGTTTCACAACAAAAGGAAACGACAAAAGAATGGGGAGTAGTAAATCTAGTTCGGAGAGAGCACAATCCGGCTTTATAATATATAGATATAGATATAAAGAGAATTATATCATCTCTCGAGAAAGCGGAATTGAATCTGCCATATGTGAATAGATTTACTACTCTAATTATAAAGTAGATTTTTCATTTTTCCGAAACGCATTTTTCTTCCGAGGCTAAAGCGAAAAATGAAAGTTGAGAATATTGCAAAAGAAATTACTGTAGAACGATGAAGAATAACATTCGGTTCGTTACATATTGGAAATTATTTATGTTATATTGGATGTAGATGCCTAAAGTACCACAAAAAAAAACGAGAGAGGAAATCATCTTTTTTGAAATTTAGATTTCACGCTTGACGATTTCTCTTCGTCCCCCGCTCTCCATCACCGTGCCATCTATCAAATATTTATAGCTTTTGTAGCGTATCCGGAAAAATTCGCATTTAGCAAAAATGGAAAAGTTGATTTCCATGCAATGCAAACACTTTTATTTCCTGCCAATAATAGCAAACGTAACGCGTTTAAATTTTTCCATTCTCCGTCTCTCTCTCTCTCATTAAATTTCATAAAATTCCATCTTTACGTGCGCGAATTATTCGCAAACAATCTCAATTCCGTAGACGAAGACGTTGGAGAACGTGTAATAAATTCGAATAAATTGCATCCTGAATGATGAGCGTACACAACGATTCGCCTCTTGTATTTATTTGCACCAGATAAATACATGAAGGACGAAATTGTTGTTGCAGTCACGATCCTCCACTACATTTATATTCATTATCCGGTAATACCCTTACAATGCGGTTGACCAAAGGGTTTTAGGGATATTGTATTCGAAAACATTACAATTAACTTTAACCCCTACCACTTTCCCGCCCACATCTATTCCACCCTTAGTGTCTTTGCTCTTTTGCCCCTCGTCTTTGCATTTGGCTAGACACCATCATGATGAATACAAAAAGAAAAATTGTATTTTCGTCTTCTTCATTGGATCGCAACACTTTATTGTTGCTCTAACCTCGCCGAAGTCGCGTAAAAACTATTCGAATATGAAATAAAACGAAGGAGGGGACTTATTTTTGCAAAACACTATATATTACGTCGTGGAAAATTGAATTTGCAAAATCAATTTTCGGATGTCTCTACTTTTCTCTCTTTCTTGCCAATATTCTATCATCGCATATTTTTACAGATTCAATGTGATAATTTTTTTTGCTCTTCCCTCTGTTTCGTATCGGGAAAATTGTAAAATTTTTGCAATATATGAAAATGTAGCCGTTAGAAGTTACATTATTAGATGTGAAACCGTAGATTTTAATCTGGAGAGCTTTACAATTGAATTACCTTTTATGTAAAGCTGCTGCAGTGAGCGCAATTTAAGGTAATAAAACTCTTAGTGGCTAAATGCGGTGATTATATGCAGGAATTCCATTAATTACTATTCATTAATTAGAATTTAATGAATCCGGGCATTTCCCATTTTCACATGAACATGGTGGTGCCAAGCTATTTATTATTACCATTATTATATATTAGCCGGGGCCACTTGGACGTCTTTGTTTGCGAATAATGTTCGCATTCGAATTGGGACCTTTCATTGTTTAATAAATATTACCTCATGAATAATTACGATAATTAAAATGTTAGGAGGACGTGGATATTTACGAGCATTCGACTCGTAAATGCTTTTAAAATTTGTCACAGAAAAAAAAATGAAAATGAAAAGAAAGAACATTTTAATCACGGGTATTTGTCGTTCTTTTTTCGCAACCCTTTTCAAAGGAACGCCATTTAATTAAAATGGCATTGCATCCATTCGTTACTTAATTTTTAATTAAAAAGGATAATTATAATAACCGCAAAGAGCAAGACAGGGGGATGAAAAAAGAAACGACAAAATAATCTAATTAGTTATGCATTAGAAAAAGATGATTAGCAGGGAAATAGAAAAAATTGACGCATGACAAATGTTTATTTGAGTGAAGTACAAAATCACGTAAAGACACTCAAGAGCTCATTTACTCTTAATAAATACTGGGATCACTGACAAGTCAGTTTTCCCCCCTTCGGGCTAACTTGCTCTGCGGTAAAACGACAGAGTGAGGGTCAAACGACGGGCGAGGGCCGTCGTCGTTTCTATACATTTTTAAAGGGGTGCCTGTTTGTCTTTTCCATCTTAGTTTATCTTCAGCCACTTTCTCTCTTTCCCATGTAATGTTTACATACGCATTTATTTAAACATTGCCGTATGGAGAAGAAAATGTAATGGGTAAAGTTGGCAAATTGAACATATTAAAGCATTTTACCTAATATAATTCTCTCCTCTAAGTAACCTTCCGAATTACTAAAAGGGGGATATACTAATGAGATATTAGTTATTCGCCTACCTATAAGTTTGGGAACCGCATTAACTTGACATTCGAAGTTCAAATTTATATTTTGAGAAACCCTCATTTGATTTGCAACTATTTCCATAAATTCTCTAGTTATTTATTGATAAATAATGTAAAAGGACGTATTATGTCGTTGCACTACCCATTCGCCCGGCGCATCCACCAGAATCGCGTTTGCAATTTTCTTAAACAAGTTTGCCGTTTGCTCTCGTCGAATTTCGATTTGATTCTTGTCGCTTACGTTGAAAACTTTCTTCTTTATTGATCTAACGCGATACGGCCAAATTCCCCATTTTATCACTTAATCCATAGTAAAATGTTCCTAGTTTCATCGTAAAATTAAATTTTAACAGTTTCAAACTAAATATTAGTATTATTATTAGCCATAAACAGTTTATTACAGGTTCTTCCAGTATTATAATGCACATACTTGAAATATAAACTATAAAATATATATACACACTCGCATTAAATCCTCTTGTTTCGAAACTATAATACTTTTAAGGTCTAACATAAACTAAATATTTTAACGGCCCCTTATATATTTAATTAAATTTATTATGATTCAAAAGTTTCCCTTTTTTACGATTATAAATTTATATTAAAACAGACGAAAGAGAATACAACGGAACAAAAAAATGACGATGACGATCGTGGTACGCAAGAGAGAAAACAATTTTATTACTTAAACCTTTCAAAATATTAATAATAATTTTTTTTACATACACGTACTTATTACTAAATTCTTATATCTTCTTCGGAGGTAAGTTGTACGAACAAAGTCGTTGTTTGCGGAAAGACGAAATTCTTCTCTAGTAAATTACTGTAATTCATTATATCACCGTCGTCTTACCAGTCGGGTACTTGGCAATTTCAGGAACGTAGCTAAAGACGAATTGTTCCGAAAAAATTACATGCGCTCTCTTATATTACTTTTATTTTCATCTTCTTTTATTATATCCACCATCATCATCATTATTTCTATTTGCATTTATATCTCTCGTTGAATATCATCATTTCTTTTACTCATCATCGCACGAATGAAGAAAAATGAGATAAGCATGAAATATAATTCATTAAAGCAGCGAAATCAAAATCGCTTTTGCGATAACAGTTGCAATAATATTAGTACTTGTGAAGGATCTAATTTTAATCAAATTAATTTAACCGAATTTAATTTAAAACAACGCAGCGCGTTACGATCAAGCGGAAAGAAAACATTTTCAATTTCTTTATGGATTATCCTGCAATAACGAAGAAACTGGGTAGTAAGTAGTACATCGTCAACTCCGTTTCGGCAATAAGTTAAAGCAAGCAGAATACGAAATTTCATCAGTTGAAGAGTAGGAAGCCAGTAAAAGGGGAATTTATATACGTATATTCCAAACGTCAATTTCGTTTTACTTAATTCAGGAACGTAGAAAATTTATGTCGATCATAACATTTGCACACAGATTGATCAAAAGTAGGTAGTAGATTTTTCTTTGCGAAGTTATTTCCTCGTATTATTAAACAAAGTGTAACAGAAAGCATGGTAATTGATGAGAAATGAAATAGGAATGAAATGGAATCAAATCAAATTCCATTCTATTCCCGCTTCTTCAGTTAGCGTTGCGAAAACTGCAATGCGTTTGAATTATCGTCACCATCGTCGTCGTCGTTGTTATTGTTATTATTATTAAATTTTTGGCCATTCAGGAAAATAATACCTGTGTGTACGTAAGCTCTTAACGTTTATGAAACACAACAACCCTTTTTCGACTGCAGCAATAAATAACACTCGCATACATCCATTTATATTCCACTTTTTATTTTGTGACGCCATTAATGCTTTCACATTCTGCACGCCGATGAACGGGGCTGGGGGAGAGAGGTAAATGGAGGCAAGCATAAAGGATAATTTCTATATAGAACTTCCCGAAAAGTAAATTTCTGTAGGTGGTAGCGGAATAAATCTTATTAAAAAGAAAAACATACCCCCCGACAATTTTCCCATCCCTCTCGCCTTAAACCTTTTATTATTCTGACGAGTGAAGTATTATCATTCATTTTTGTTGACGAATAATGAAATCGTTTTTAAAGTTCTACGAAAGCATGGAAACTTTATGAAATTTGCCCATTTATTATTTCAAAGAATAATTTACTTAATTTAAATTAATTTCTACTCGGTTTAATGTATTTTAACTAGGATAATGGAAACGAACCCTCCCTCCTTCCTCCCATCTTCGTTTTCTTGTTTAAGTTTCCCACTCATTATCTTTCTTTTCCTCCTTAATTTAAATTACAACTTCTCGATGAATAATGATAATAGGGTTATGCAATGCTCACCATTCATACCGATTAGGAAGAAAGAAAAGAAGAACCGTTTTCCAATCGATCCTCGCAATTATTATTCTACCAATTATCTCTTATAAATTTTGCATATAATTTATAGCCAGGTCATAAATCTTTATTGCCATTTCGAGATATTAACGTATGCCAATCTGAGAATATATAGTTTGTTTGTTGGAATTGTAGAGGATGATTAAATTTTTGCGAAATAACAAGAAAAGGAAGGATCGCTAAAGAAAAGAAAAATAATGGAGGCTGTAGCTGTGAAGAAATCCAATCGCAATTAAAAGTGATTTAAAAAGTTTGCGAGTTCAAAAGAATGTAACGAAATCATCTTGGCAAACAAGTTTCAAGTCATAAAACACCAGAACAAAGGAATCCTTTTATTTTATATTTGTAAAGTCGGTATCGTGTACAACTTAATTAGCTGACGAACATTAGAGCAAACGAAAAGAGAGATTGACATCGGATTTTGTTAAGAATTAGTCCTCAATAGTTGGCAGCACCCGAAGCTTAAAGTAATACTACTCATACAATAAAAGAGGATTTTCTTTTGATGAAATAAATTAATAAGAAAAAATATCTTTTCCTTCAAGTGCTTGTAACTTAATTTGGAAACGGATTAAATTCTTGTTACACCCGAAGTAACTTGATGTGATTTAAGGATAAAATAATCCCATAATATCTAATCACATTGAGTCGTACACAAACGCCGTCCCAGTAACCGAAACGTACGTTAATCCGCTTCTGCTTTTTTTTAGGAAATTCTTTCCTCATTGTCCTTTAACCGGAAATTAAATGTATTTTTATTTTACGCACACGTGTTTAGACTATATATATTAAAAGAGGATAGTGCCGTGAGATGCGTGTTCGGCGCGATAGGATTTTTATCGTTAATAGATGGGAATCGATACGATTTGGAACAAACAGCGAATTTTTAGTTTAATAGCAAAACAAAATCAATTAACGGGCGAAGAAAGGTTCCTTTTTTTCGGGTCTAAATAATAGACCCATTCTCCTTTTCCAAACAAACATTAATCGAATAGCAGGTTTGAAAAGGTTCGTCTCTCGTTTTTGTTCGACGATTGGATCCTCATTTTCTAAATTAAGAGGTTTTCGCTTTTCAAAAATTCTCGTACGAATTTAATTTTAAAACGGTCGGTCTCTCGTTCTTCGTTTTATATTATTAATTGAGTCGCCAATTTTCCTTCTAATTGCACACTCTATTCTTCGCATTTTACAGTTCTCCCCATTTGATTTCGTTTTCCAGAATCGTAAATATTAAGTTTATTTGAATTAAGGTCCTTTGTTTCATTTTCGCTCGTTCTCTGCGAATTTAATATCATATTCCCGCCCTCCTCGTTCTTCTGTCGTTCCATCCGTCGTTCGATTTAACAGAATCGTTTTATGAAAACGTTTCGAACAATTCGTCGTGTTGTAAATAATAAATAAAACTGAAATGTTTAACGATGAAATAATAATAATAATATGCTTCCTATTTACGGACGAAATCCCGCGTGTCATTCGTATATGTAACTTGGGCTCGTATAAAATCATAGCATTGGAGGAATTTCGCCCCCAAAATTCTTGCACTGCTGAAAAACCAGCACCGACGTACGGGAAGTAGAAGGAAGACTCGAGGGAGCTTTTATACTCAGGATTAGGCCCATTTCTACTTCATCTCACTCTAGTTTCGCACATTAGACGTTTTCCTTTTATTCGCCCCATCTTTCTCTACGGATCCAAGATACGTATACAACATTTTACATTTTCTTCTGCACTTTCTTCGTATGCAACAAATCTACCTCACTACAGCTTGGTTGCTATTTCTCATTTTTACTCGAATGCACTTTTCTTTTCTTAGGCAAACCTTCCATCCATTTTCGTTGCTTGTGTTTGTTGTTGCTATTTTCAACGAGTACGTATATGGAAAGATTTCCTTTGATTCATTATTGGGAAATTTACTTTGAAAGCAATTGAAGTATTTTATTATTTTACGATCGTAAATTCTGGACGGGATAATTCCACCGTTTCCTCGTTTTCGAACAAATATCATGCGGCAGAGAGCGTTATTTTTCGCTAACGTCTGGCTTGTTTTAGTCGATTTAAAAAAAGGGAAATAATAGTAAAACCCAGAACGCTTTCCGTTATTTACTTCCCTTCAAATAATAACCGTTTCTCTTTGCTTTTAATGTTTCTTCTACCAATTCCAATCGTGTTGCTACTACTTATACTTCAATAATTGTACACAATCTCATCGTCCATTAGACATCGATAGTCTGTTATTGACATATTTCATGTTTGCCTCTCTCTCCAGTTTTGCTATTATTATTATTATTACACAATCTCCGATAGAATGGATAGGAAGTAATCTCCTCCAATACAAAGATTTTCAAATTAAATTCTACAGATTCCGCGCCGCGTAGAAAACACCGTTGCGAAATCGCAATGGAGAACGAGCAGTTTATGCGAAATCGATGTGGCCAATACTCTCGTAAACGCCGCGACTAAATACAGTGACATAAACCTTCCACCCTCCCAATAGTGCCAGAGATCTAATCTAATGGATTAACGCAGTTTATTTCACTGAACGTCCTGTTAATCATTAACCCCCTCTCTCTCTCTCTCTCGCGTTTTAAAACAAGATTATATTTAGTATTTGTAACGACGTTAATTACAATCCAACAAACTTTTTATTTGATTGCTAATTATTTGGCAAACAGGAAAAATCCTCTAGTGAACTTTTTGCGAAAAGAATGTTAGGGCACGTTTTATGACGAGCAAAAAAAGAACACGTGTCGTTTCATAACGGAAAAAACTATCCGTAAAACAATAAAAAAGGACGGGGCTGGGTCGAAAAGAATAAACATTATCATTAAGGCTAAAGCCTTATCCTTTTCCACTAATACAACGTTCTAGCTGGTTGTTGGACAAGTTGGTGATTGACGTCCACGGTTACTGGAAGCCGTTGGGAACGATGAAAGCTTTACCGCATCGCAGTAGCGGCAATAATAGAAAGGAAAGGAAAAAAGGTAGACGAGCGGGCGTTGTTATATTACGGCTTTACGATTTTCGCAACAATACGTTCATGTGCGTATTGCTTGTTTCTACGCGCAAAAGTTCCCCGTTTTAGCACGTTCTGCATACAAGACAAAAAATCTATTAGCAACGAATGATAATAATCAATGTTTAGGCAAAAAATTATCGTAACGTAAAATTTAATGAAGCACATCCTGATATTTTATTGGACGATTTTGCAAGACGTACGGTAATAATTAGCGAAAACTGGGGGTCGCAGAGGCAAATTATAAAACGTTTCTCTTGATTTCCGAAACGATACGCTTGACTGGTTTCCGTGCAGAAAAGAAGAAAGATAGGTAGATAGCAGGAAGAGATGGAATATTTCCTTGGTTCCCAAATGGTTTACTTTTCGTCGAATATTATTCCCGTTTGTTTAGCTTTCTTTTCGTTTCCTGATCGTCTTATTTCACGGATCGCAAATTTCAAGGGTTCTTCGCGTCTAGCAGTCGTACGGTTCGCTTTCTTCGCTGCAGCTTCCCTATCAACGGAAGGAAAAAGAGAAATGAAGAAAGTGCGAGAGAAATAATGTTACATCTTTTTGGCAACTTCGTGCAATTCTACCGGCACCCCATTTCCACGTGTCCGTTTCGCCCACACCTTCTCACCCTTACTCCTTGATGATGATCAATACAATCAATGGAAATACAGATGAACTTATGATTGGAAAAGTTCACGTTTGAATTTGTGCCTTGTTACGACTGCTCTTATTATTATCATCATCATCATCGCTAGGAGGGAAGGAGGTTTTTCCTCGCCTTTTTTTGCTTTTCTTTACGAACCGTTTGTGAAGTTTATTTCCGATATAAATAAATATTTCCCTTCGTCAAAAGTACGAATATTTTTATTAAAGAAAATATTTTCTCATTTCAGGTACGTGAACGTTATTACTTTAAAAGAAACTTCTCTCGTTGGCTGATTAGACGAAAAGTAGGGGAAAAATACATGGAACAATTTGAAAAAGGAATCTATAAAGGTATGGAATTTTTCTTTACAAGGTTTTTTGTTTGTTTTTTCGAAAACTGAAATAGCTTTTTTACGATTTGAAAGTAAATCGATTTTCGCTAGAAATATTGCATCGCACTGCGAACAGGTGAATTGCGAATAATATTATAAATTTGCTGAGCGTAAATGAATTTTCTTCGACAGTAAAAGAAGGGAAAGTAATAAAAAAAAGTAAAGAGAAAATAAGCGATAATTCGTAGATTGTATATTCGCGTAAACGATTACTCCACAGGTGGTAGAGAAGTTCATAAATAGATTATTAAGAAGAAGTTTATGAAATTCGTGTACATTGTCAGGTATCCATTAAACTGTCAAACTATAATTGTATACCACGTACAATATAATATTTCACGAAAAATATTCTTGATGGCACATAGATATTACATTATTATTATTCATCGACTTGCTTGCCATTGTCTATCGTTCGTTTATTAGGTATAAGACGAAATTGTGCTTTGGAAATTATTTCGTTATCGTTCTCGCATTATTTTTCTTAATTAAATTGTAACAATGTCCTTCTTTTTATAGTTTCTTCTTTTTACGACAGCAAATTTTCATTATCGTCCTATGGCGTTATAAAGATAAAAGTAATGCCCCGATGCCTAATACTTTCTCCTTCCTCATCGTCTCTTAATGCCGCGTCTCTTCACATCTTTCTATATAGCGAACGTAAATTCCGTCGTATCATAAAGCGGTTCTTGATTCACCGCGATATTATAACCGTAATCTTCTATAATCCTTTATGATCTATTAAATGCGAACGGTAGAAATGGGGAAGGTGTAGCGAAAACTATTGCAAAAATATTGATTTTTAGTTGTCCACACGAAAAAGATCACGTTCATCGCCAGATCGTCTTACTCGTCATCACCATCGTTTTATACACGATCTTTTTTATCGTATTCTTCTCGTAATTGCGAGAGCGGCAGCAGTAGGTGGTTATTTTTCTGCAGCAGTTAATTATGGAACGAGAAGTTCGGGACCACCCTATCAACATCAATTGATCTCGGTGCGTGAGGGTGTGAGAAAATACGGCGGAGGAAACCGTGCGAGAGGAGGAAAAGTAGAGCGACGAGAGAAAAGAAAGATCTTTTTCAATTAGAAAACGACGGGGTAAAAGCGGTCGCTAAATGGCCTTTACTATACTTTTCTCTTTCTTAATTTTTTTCCTTTCCCCTTCACTGCCGCCTGGTCTCTCTGCTTCTTATGTGCCGTCGTCCCTCTTGCGCTTTTCTTCACCTCACTTAAGATACTCATTGTTTGCCATAATGTTTTTCTAGATTAAATAAGAACACGGAATGAAATACGGCGACCATCTGGCAAACGGCGACGCGTTTTAACAACGACAACCATCCATCAGTTCGGGAAGAGAGTTCGTGTTTCTTCTCTTGTTATTTCCTACTTTTACAATTTTCTTCTTTTTGCCCCTTCTTTTCGCTTCTAACTTCTTTTCGTTTCAACTTTTAACTGTCCAGATAAAGTAGTAGATATATAAGTTAAATAAATAAAATTACAGGGAAAGGAAGAGGTGGATGAACATTCGAAGGAGCGAGACAGACAGAGAGAGACTTTTATTACCCAGTAAGTTGTTGAGAATCTCTTCGAGGATGAAATCCATTAACATCAGAATTTCTTTCGTTTTAAATGCTAAGATAAATCCTTCTATTAGTGATGGACTTTAATATGCGAAGGATGGAGAAGCATATAGATGATAATCGAATAGGAATCGATGAGAATCGACGAGGAAAAGATTTGTCGTTGAGAAAAAATCCGTCTTTTTCTGTTTACGACATATTTGTCACGTATTGTTGAAAGGAAGAAGAGGTTCCTTTTTTTCGTGTATAAGCCCACGCAAGGTGTAATAAGATTACACAAGAACGAAAAAATAGTAAGAGAGAGAGAGAGAGAGAGAAAAAGGTCCCATAAAATAAAATCATGTATACGTCGTAATACATTACGTCGTCTTGTAGTGTGTATTATTTTGAAAAGTGAATTATTGTGAAGAAAAGGCGTGTAGAAAGGCATAAAAAATATATAAAAACGAAGGGAAAAAGAAGTAAGGAAGGAATATTGGCTAAAGAATGACCATGTTTAAAGTTGGACAATGACCAAATCAAAATGGACATGGTTCCTTCCCCTTGTTCGCTTACTGAAAGGCAAGAAAATGAAATAAACTAAGAAAGCAATAAAGAAAAAACGGAGCGGACCGTGTATTATTCATTTTGTAAACAAGATTGCGGAGGCGTATGTCGGTTCTCGAAGCGAAACATACAATGGATAAATCTTTCGTTGCAAAATAATAGACTTTTTTCTTCATCGTTACTTCTTGCTGATATACCTCCATTCACTCCATTTTATTTATTGTTGTTATAGCGTTTGCTGTTTGTTGTTATTATGTTTGTGTAGTAGCTTATCCCCAGAAAAGATTGAAGAATCGCGTGTTTATGTGAAATTTCAACGGTACAAGTACTTTCGACCGTCTATCTGATATCATCACATAATGATTGCATTTAATTTGTGGTTTCGCTGTGAAAACCGCTTAACACTGAGAATCGTTCAAAGAATCAATCAATTTCTATAGAAAACTAAGGATTATACTGCAAACATTCATTAATTCGTTAATTAATCAAATCGTTTAGAATCGCGCTTAATTTAAGCCAGCATTATTTGAATAAATTATTACTGAACACCTGCAAGAGTAACTATTATAAATTGCACATGGAATTTTGCAAAAACTACTACTACAAGACATTAAGTCGGGGTTATATAATATTTACGATCGCAATCGTACAAATTATTTCTCCTTATAATTGCTTTCGCCCCTCACTTATAATATTACACAATAACTTATAATCATTAACATGTGGTTGCCCTTCAACAAATGAAACATTTGCAAAATATTGCCGCTAAACCGGTTTGTTATGAATTTTAATAGATTTATCAAAGAAAGGAATGGAGAAAAAAAGAAATGATGATGATGTTGCTATTGTTATTCCTTTGGAAAGACGAAATAGAATCTTGATTATTCTTATTATACGGTAGGATTTTCTAAAAAGAAATTGGGGAATTGAACGTGTACTTCTTCGGCTTTTTCTATCCCTTTTTTTCCTCAACCCCACAACACCCTCGGGTGTAGTCACATTTCCCATGAGCGACGACGATACGTTCCGGCATTTTTTCCCTTCTTACCTCGAGGTACTTACGGTTTTCCATTCAAAAATTGTGTGGTTACATATTTCATAATTTCCATCCAAAGTTCCTTTTTGCTCGTTGTAAATCACGTGTAAATTATAGCAGATGGAATAATTACAAGACGAGAGAAAAAAAAATTATAATCGGTGATAGAACGAAGTTAGTCCGTTTAGAATATTACTCTTTTTCATTTTTGGGTAGTTCATTAATATGCGAGCCTGTTAAGCTCGTAGATCTGGAAGGCTTTTGCACGACTTTTTACCTCGCCCTGAAATTAATTTCCTGGACACAAGCACGATTAAAATTCACGATCCGGATAGGAAAAGGAGAGATACAATCGAGTTCAAACTAAATATTTAGTCGACTGTTATCTTTTAATAAATTAAAGCAGGAGGAAGAACAAAAAGAAGCGAAGCAGCATTTATTCTCGCAAATTATGTTTGTGAAGTTTTTTTTTGTGAAGCGACTCAGATGTTTGGATGAAGAGAAGTAATTATAAAAATTGTGGTAATGGATTAAGAATCGAGGGGCTTGTCCTGAAATTAAAACGAAATCCCTCGAATACATAATTTGAAGAAAGAAAAAACAAATTGTTATGAGACAAAGGCTATTGTTTTCTTCAATATCCAAAATCAACATCATCCTTTCATTACTTTTTTGGTTGTAAAAAATCCCTTTGTCTCAACATGAAAAAAAAATCTATTATTTTCATTCTGGGGTAGTTTATTAAAAAGAGAAAATAATTAAAAACTGTTCAAGCGCATTTCGATGTGATCCAATTCAATTTAATCGCTTTTATTAATCGTCCTCTTGTAGACGTCTGTAATATTTAGAAGTTCTAGCATTTTAATTAATTAAGGGTTGCAATTACTTTACAGTTTGTTTATAATCTAAAGTAAGGTGTTGAATGGTCGATAGAGTAAGCGATTCTTCTACACTATGAAATTTTAAAGAGGCCGCATAAATGTTGAATAACCCTTGTAGTACACAATACCTGTTCTCCAGTCAATTTCTCAACGTAACAATAGCTGTAGCGAGAATTTATTTCTATGTAAAAAAAACTATCATCTTTTACTTGCATGTTTCTGCAAATAATACTTTATTTTGCCATCGTAAAATACCTTGTGTTTGATATGAATAAATGATCGCAATAATACGAGTTCTTTCCGGACATTTTACTTGCAATTTATTAGAATTAGAATGAAAAAAAAAGAACGTGGAACGAGAATAAGTACAATTAATATCCGTGGCGTTATGAGCTTAATAATATTCCTATCTACGTGAAACCCTAAAAGAATTATACAACAACAGCGATAATAATAGTAGCACCTACCGGAGAAAAATATGAATAAATATAAAAGTTTATAATATTGTCCTTAGAAGAACGAAAAAGAAGACGGTCTAGAAGTGTGGATTATTCGCGTCCGAACATAATTTCAAATTAAATTTTAATATCTACGGCACACCATTTCCCATTACAAAGACAAATAAACAGCGGCTTTAAAATGCGAGGCGCAAAATATAAATGTTTCTAACGTTCTACCCATTCCGTACCTATTGCCACTGTTCTCTACTACGTTACTATTACTACTATCACACGAAAGTTCGTACGGTAGTTTGCGGCGAACAAAAGGCGATTTTAAATTAGCATACAACAGGTATCGGAGAGGCATCATATAAAATACACACACATATATAGATATACGGAACAGGCAAACCAGATACTCGAAGCTTTTTCGTAAAATAACAAACTTATTGTACGCTTTCGGGATGGAAAAGCTCGCTAGCCTGCCTCCCTTTCGTCGATCGCTTGTTTTTCCCTCGTTCCTGCCCACTTCTTACACTTTCAAGCAATTATTTAAAACGTCTTCTTGCGCAATGTTTGTTGTTGTTATTGCTTCCAAGATATTTTCCTTCCGTTAAAGCATTTCACCGTATTTTGTTTTTCATTTTGGAAATCCATATTGGTGGCGTTACCACGTATCATCTGCGAATTCATAAATTTCGCATTAAATTCCTGAAATGTATGCATATACATGCACGTGTAATGCAAAACTATAAATTTGCATTTATAAATCGTGTAACAAATAAACTAAAACTGAATAGATATACAAAATCGTATCTGCACATATATTTTTCGATAACATTTGCACATGTAATAATTTTATTTTATTCTCGTTTTTGTCGTGCTACCGTTTGCAAATTTTCATTTTTATTCGCGCAAAACCAAACAAAACGGGATAGGGAAAAACAGAAAGGAAAAATCGCTCGACGAATTTCAGGCTTTTAACTTTATAAATGTACTCAATTTAAAATTTAAAACGCCTTCCATCCATTTCTCATTCTCTCTCTCTATCTCTCTCTTTCACACACTATATACATGTATACACAAACACATACTCAAGTGCATGGGTGTATAAGGAGGAATCTTTCACCGGTTCAGATACACTTCTCTCTTAAACGTCAGGTGCAGAAATAAATACGCTTCCGGAAACATGAGTTGATTTCCTCCATTTCCTACTACTATTTCAACACCCCTTTGAAGTAATGGTGGCGGTCAGACGAAGAAACCGCCGTCGAGTGAGAACCTTAATGGATCGCTTTCGAAATTTTCGAACGAATGGCAGTAAACGAAGAGAGCGAGTGAGCGGAAGAAAATCGTCTTCCTTTATTTTCCTTTTTTCCGTTTTCGGATAGATCGTATTGGGTGGAAACCCATTAGAACTTAAACATTCTGCAAATGTAATCCGCTAAATTTATATAGGAAAAAAGTAATCCTTCTGTTTTATTGCCCTTTCATCATCATCCTTTCCCATTTATTTTAGTTCTTCTAAAGCAGATTTTTTCAGCTGGATCTATTCGTTAAATAATAATAAGCAATGGTATTGGAAATAGAGGTAACGGCAATAATAATAGATGTGAAATGGAAAGCGAAAAGGAGAGAGAAAGAATCATCACTAAACTATGGTTAAAAGAGTCTTGTATACCTATACATATATAACATTAACAACGATACCTGTAATATTTATGAACGCTCCCAGTTTGAAATATAGGCGACAGTCGTAACAAATAACGTTTCAGGGAATTTATTCAAACGATTTTTATAATTTTTATTCTGTAACATGAAAATACGTGCATATAAATATCATTCTCTCGCTTTCCTTTGCTCTCCATTTCCTTTTTAGACAGCATTTTATCTAGTTCTCCTTTTGCTTGTCTTCCTTTTTCTTTTCAAAAATATTTCCCGAACAACACGAAAGACAACGATCATTATTTAAAATGTCTCCTAATCTATTTGCCCTAAATTATTTTTCTCCTATAATTGATTATTTTCTCGGCCTCTCTTCCTGTACTACTCCAAAGAAAATAGCTGAACTAGTCGGAAAATGCAATTTTCTTAAATAATTGGAGAAAAACAATGTATTGTATGAATTACGGGCAAAGTTTTTCAAGAACTTCTGCCGCGTTGCCGAAGAAGAAGGAGAAGCGGAAGAAAAGCAAAAATGGGGAAAAAACGCCCCAAAGATTAAGTCATTAATTAGTTAAAGCCACAACATGAAAGCAATGCGAAACAAACCGCATTCAAACACACAAACGACCGAACGTGCAAAACAAACATAGGAAACTGAAACCGTATTGCAAGTGCACACGGGAAGATAGCGGGAGAAGGAGAGAAAAACTATTTGCAGCGAGCAGCGTGCGGTACGAAAAACGAAAATGGAATTGTTGCGATTCTTTATTTTTTGCCACAAATCAAGTAACAAGTGTAATAGAGTACAACGACTAAAGTGTACGATACACAATGGCATTACACGGAGGAAGATCTACATCGTGGATGCTTCTTACTCTATTTAACTGTTTGGTTGGAGATATCTGAATAAATGTCCGATTTCTTCTTCATCTTATTACTATTATATGCTCTTACCTATTCTCATCTAACGACTGTATTCATTTCATGTAATGCCATCAAATCTTATGCTGCGACACTTGCTAGTGCAGAGATTGCAATGGAAACGAAATGTATTCCATTTCGGTTCAGAGTTAAGCGAAACGAAACTAAATCAAGGAAAATTGCAACAACATTATTGTCGTTTATTAAATTTATTCATTACCTTAATGTTAGTTCCAATTTATATCTGCAATCGTGCAACATGTTTACTTGAACAAACAAAAAATTGCCAAGAAAACGACATTGTTAGCCAATTATTTATATGGCGTGCAATATCTTTATATAATAATGTCACGCAGAATTCTCGAATGCTCCATGCACGGGATATGCACATTTGAAAAGTAAGTAATTAAAATTATTTCCACTCGGTAAAGAACCTTGCCGTTTGCTGCACCCATGTTACGTATTCTTTGATTCAGTGCTAAATTAGTTTGCTTGTGCATTAATTAAAGAAAAGTTCTGAAAACTACGTACACGAGAAGAAAAATAAATGCAAAGAGTTAAAAACGAAATCAAAACATTTTTCTTATATTTCGTGTCAATTTCAGTAACCGGATATAGTGTTTAACTAGAGGAAATTAAAGTTGAACGTAACATGACTTGATGAAGAATTTCATCATATTGAACGTTATAAAAATACCAAAGATATAACGTTCCAGAAGAAAAACATTTAGAAAAGCAGAAACGGGAGAAATCAAAGGATTTGCAAACTTTAAACGACAGAGTTTGCAGTTGGAAACCGGAGATTGGCCTCCGGGTAATGCTGCGCTGTTAGAACAACAAAATATAAATATTCGCTTTTCATTTTGTTTTAATTGTACAATTGTCGCAAAATACATATGTCAGTTTGCAAAATTAAATTATTAATAAGAGGACAGAACAGAATTTTGTTGGTACGTACCATAAAATAGGAGACAACTGAAATTAAACCGACTCGAAACTATAAAATAAATCATTCAAAGAACAAAGGGAAAAAGTCCGGAAAAGGAAGTATAAAGTGTAAGAAGTTAAATCTTAATCGTATTAAATTACTTAACATATTGTGTACAAGGTAAACAATTACAAAAATAGCAAATTGTTCCTTAGAAATAAAAAGCACGATACACAAATAGATTCCTTCCACTCTTCGGTTAAATCTCACCTTATTTCTCTTAGTTTTAAAGCGTCTCGGTTATTTCGTTTTTTTTTGTTTTTTTTTTTAATTCTTATGGTACCAGACGTTCTCACAATTGCTTTTAAAATTTATTCGATTACTTTTAAAGTAATGAACTATTTTCGGTATTGGTTTCACTTCAATTCAAATTCTTTTTGTTTCTCTTCACATCTCACTCCATTCTTCTCTTAATCGTTAATTCGATTAAATTTCCTCCGACTTTAAGCTACTTATTATAATACGATTGCAGAAGAATGGTTTTAACTTTTTTGTTTCGTTCAGTGCATTCTGATGGAAAAACTAAGTTATTGGAGGTTTTGCAGGTCATTGATTAGGTTCCTTCTATACGAAGGGTGAAAATCTATGGGTTTTCCCCAGACTTTTTTTGTTTCAGAAGAAGGGTATCACCGTATGTACATACATCGGTAACAACTCCTTTGGGGTAAGGGGTACGAAAGAAGAAAAACATGTGCCTCATAGATTTTAGTTATTTTCCGTTTTCGACTCACAATAACTGTCGCAAAATGGAAAATATACGGTCAGACGATGTCGATATCTTATTTAGTTATAAACTGGTAAAAGTGAGAGTGGAAAATTTGATAGAAATTTATTGGGACGTTCGAGAAATTAAATTCTACGGCGACTTCCGTCGAGATCATTTCAATTATCGACTGTCTTTTACTTCGAAATTTATAATTCCGTCCTGCCGTCTTCCCAAATATTTATGGTGGCGTTTGGCAGCATCGTTCGAGACGTTTTTACGATCCCCAAAGGTTTTCGAACACACTTACATCGGTATTTCGTCGGCTATGATTTGGTATTTTATATGTACCATTTGATGTATGTAATAGTGGATTTACCTTGCGGTTTCACACCAAATTAAACTTTGATTTTCCACGTGTTTTATAGTTTAAATTGGCCAAAGAAGCAACCGGGGAGTGAGCGAAAGGACATAGTTAATTTGATCCTGGTTTTTGTTCTCGATAATTACCTGCAAATATGTACGCGAATAAGAGACATCGTTCGGACAAATTGAATTATATAAGCCCATTTTGCCATTTTAAATAGATAGAAGATTTTCGGATGAGCGAAAAATTTGGGGCGTCCTCAAGTGTTCCAACTGATTAGATTAAATAACATCTAACGTTCGACTCGTACCCTACGGAATTTCTATTTGGCTACTTTCGTTCTAACGCAAACCGTATACAAATAGCTTACTTTTTCTCTTTACACTTTTCCATCTTCATTCGGTTTCTCTCTTTTCCTCCCTTACATTTGGATGCTCTCGCCCCCTAATCTAAAACGAGTAGTAAGATTTAAAACAAATGGGGATATTAAGCAGTGGCGTATGATGTTACTGCCATCATTTACAAGACTAGGCTTTCTAAATAACGACCCGTATATGTGTGTGTATTGTTTTGATGGCTTATATTATTGCACGAAGTACTTATGTTTTTGCACAATTTTACAACTGCAAATAAACCGTATTACACGTGAAATTTATTTGAAAAAGGAACACTTTTCTTTGCTCCTTTTTGTTTTTCTCTCGCCATATTTCCCTTCCGTTTACATTTCGCGTTATTGCAGTTTTAAAACAAACAACGATACGTATAGCAGCAGATAATAATTTTATGCCAATAATAATAAACAGAGAACTGGTGGAAATGAGCGCAGTTTTCTCCCAGTGTTGTGATGTAATTTCAAAATTTTCATTTCGTTCCGTACGTTTTATGAGAGCTCTATACGCTGCTTACGCCAATAATAATAAGTGTCCCCATTTAATGAAAATGCCATTACCGCACGGACCTTTGATGTAACGTTTTCTAATAATCTAAGTGTTAAACATCTAAAAGATGGATGTTATATATGGTAATGTAATATTTAGCTTCAATTAAAATTTATTATTAAGGTTCCAACGCATAAAGCGTAATCAACTTGCAGGTAGTTCATTTCGAATAATTAACTTAATTACTCCTAGCTTAGCATTTTCCGATAATTATCCTTACGCTTTTAAATTTCCCTTCTTTTTCATTATGGTAATAATATTCAGCATTACTATTATTAGTATCATTATAACGTTTCTTTCTCCTTTTTTACTTTTATTTAATTACATCCTGAACGGTTTTAATTTAAATTACACGAAAGCGTAATTTATGCGAGAATGACCCCAAGTGTAAATTACCTAATGAAAGAGTTTCGTTCCTCTTTATTTTTTTTTTCTCGAGTAGTCCTTTTTCGGGCGATAATTTTATATTGTAATTAACAAGACTGGAAGAAAAATTTATTTATAAAGTTGTCGCATTCGGTAAGGTATTTATCACAAAATCATTATCATATTTTCTTTGTGTGTGTGTGTGTTTGTGCGACTTTAAGGGCGAGAAATACTCATTGTTATCGTTAACCGTTTCTCTTTCTGCCTTCATTTCTCTTTCGAGAATTGTTTAGATACGTCCACTTAAAATAAGAAATAATAGGTACTCTTTTACTTGCTTGTGGACGTTATTAAAGTATAAATCAGATGATATTTATGCTGTACGAGAAAAAGAAAAGTGGAGAAAGCAGTCCTTTACTGGCAATAGTTCCCTTTTCCCTTGTATGCCCTCTATTATACAAGTTTGCGTGGTTTCTTAACATTAACGTTAAAAGGATAAGAGACCAGGGAAAAGAAAACGCGAAGGAAACTAAGATTTTCCACTTGCTTTTTTTCGCCAGAAAGTAAAGATCATTAATTATAGTCGTGTTTTTTGGAAGGATTAGTCTTTGGAAATTTGTACGGGATTCGATTTTCGTTTTTGGTCTTTTCGACGACGGTTTTATTCAAATAAAACCCAGCGTCCAGGGAAAATGCGAATCAATAAAAAATTAAATGCCAGGTTATAAATTAGGGTTTGTTGGTGCAAAGATATAAATCAATTCTTTTTGTTGTTTTATTATTCGGCGTTTTGAAAATTTGTTTTGCTTGGTCCTGTTTTGCAACTTTATTTATCGTATAATATGTTTTGATCAACGAGAGATACGTGATCAAATTAAGGATTATTGTTCATTTTACACGAATTTGCATGATAAAACATGAATACGTTTAAGAAATTATGAATCGTCGAATAAATTGTCTATTAATTGCCAACTATACAAAAAAAATGTAAACCAATGTTGTTAGAATGTAGGGTATATTGGTAGACATGGAATATTAATGATCCACATCAGACCCTGTAACATTTGCATGTGTAACTTTCGCCGGTTACTCGTCATGCTGCTGCCGTCTCCTCTTCGTGTCCTTCTTTCCTGTGGCTTACTTACTTGATAGTGATAATTTGCTTTATGGAGTTCCATTATTCAATCTATCATCAGTAAGAACTTTAAATGGGATTCAAATCGCTACAGAGAGGAAGAAAGCGAAATAGAGCAAGGACACTTTTTTAATGGTTTCGTCTCTAAAAGGATTTTTTTATTCTGCCTCTCGTTCCTCGTTTTTTTTCCTGCTGTATTCATCGTTTAAAAGTGGCCATAAATTACGACAGGACCTATTGTGCAGAACAAAATGTATGTATACGACATTCGCATGCAGACGGCATTAGAATAAATGGACCGTAAATAAAACGTGAACCTTGTGACAGAGAAAGTTCATAAACAAACCCTAACATATCTTATTAGCACAAATTTGATTAATCCCTTCGCGTTGCGAATCCGACCGTACACCCAGCCCTTATTGCACCTAACGAAATTTATTAATACCGTACGATGGTAGGTACGACATAAATTTCGCAAAGGAAATTAAATGCAAACACATACTTATATCTACGTATACGTTTACACCATATATATTTGCATTGTACCAGATCTTAATCATCTTAACATTTATTTGATCGATACCAAACACTGGGCGGAGAAATAGACCCACTATAATACCAACTGCTATTATAGCTTATACTACCAGCATTATTTTAATATATAATAGTACGTAGGTGGTTCAACGAACTGTTTCTCCAGATTTAATATTAGGAAGAAAAGCAGGAAAATAAACTTCGACGCGTATTAAAAATGAATACAAACTAACAATGAATAATTACCAGACCAATTACAATAATTGGTTGAACTTATAAAATTCGTTTATCTGCAATTATCCAGAGACGGAATCGAATCAAGAAAAAGAAAACAAGAAAGAATACGAATGTCCCTTGAATTTACCTCCTTCCAGAATAATTCTCGAAGCAAAGCTCACGTTGTTATTATTATTATTTCTTTATTTCATCATTCATCTAAAGGTATATTTATTTTTCATTAACATTCTTTCTTCTCGTTCCTGAGGCTTTTTTCTTCTCGTTCCTGCCGCTGCTTTCAGCGGCGGCCGTATTAATGATAATAATAATATCTCGAACGAATTTGAAATTTAAAATAATTTCCGGAAGTTATTATTCCTTTCTTCTTTCCGGATCCTTCTCCGTCCTCCTTTTTAATTTTTCATCTCCCACTTTCCATAATTTATTATTTACATTACGCGAAACGAATTCAGTCGGAATTTATGTGACGTCTGTTCAAATAATAAAGTTTTAAATTGAGGAAATAATTGCCGATGTTTAATCGAGTCGAAAATGAATGAAAATAATCAACTATTTTGCGATGCCAGTCCATCAATCAAACTTTACAATTTGCGGTCGTTCCGTATAATAATTGTTAGGTCAGTGATCGTGCTGAGGTTTATAATGAAATTAGATTTTTGAAAAAGAAAGAAAATTGTGCGAATTCAGGCAAATCAATCTCGAATAGTCTTTCCGGGATAGGAAATTTGTGAAAGCTTCAAATGATAAACGGAAGCAAAAATTTACTCTCTATGAGTTTTTATCAACGAATAGATTTATTAATTAAAGTTGCCATTCTTTCATATCGCTTTCTTGTTGTCTTTATTGTAACTGCGGTGAAATTTATGTTATAATGTCCGGCCATTCAAATGAAGTAGGTGCATTTGACATTCAATTTTATAGTTTTGAATTATAGTACACATATGTTCAATATATTTTCATAAAAATCCTATAGAACATCAATCCCTCTCCCGTTTATCCCAGATGCAGAGCCAGAAAAAAAAAGGAGGAAATATCTAACGGCGGATGCACGAGTAAAGCAATGTATTACTAGTTGGTTGCGGCTGTAGTTGTAGTACCTATTCCATTCCATTTTTTCCCTTTTTCTTTTCTACTTCCTTTTTCCCACTTTCCTTCTCAGCTGCTATTTTAGTATGTGTTTTTCTTGATATATATCTAAAAGAAAACGAAATGCCAAACTGACTGCGACACAAAGTTTTCATTGGCAAAAAAGGCGAAAGAAGTAGCAAGAAAGAAGAAGAAAAATATTACAATTCGAACGCACCAAATGGAAAAATAAATGCACGTCGGTCACGCAAAGAGAAAATGATTTCCAACAAATCGTGCACTTCTATCGAAAAAGAAATTTAGAAATAAATGTAGTTACTGGTTGTGGCAAAAAATAGAAGGTAACCGAATGGAAATGGATGTGCGATATCATTTAGACCTCGAAATGAAAATGAGAAGCAGTGCAATTTTGTTATTGCAATTGCATAATTTTTTTGTCGTATGATTCAAACTAATAGGAAACTCGTGTCATTTTAATTCGATTTTAATCAATTGTTGTTTTATTTCTCATTATTCAATTATAATTCACGAATTTTTTGTGCTATTTTATTTTAATTAAAAACTCTTTCATCCCGGTTATGATATTTCCAATTCGCAACTTTCTGCTGGTATTTCTGCCCGAATAAAGATTTTTTAGGCAAACCATTTTACCCTCGAGGTTCTTTTAAATGATTTTTTTTATACGAAATCCAGTTATTTCCTCTTTTTTAACAGCATATTTCAGCGATTTGTGAACGATTTGATTAATCTGCGCAACAAATTGGATTCCCACAAATGAAAAGCAGACCGACAAAGTTTTAAAAGATTTTGTTAATTTTGCTGGTATTCAGAGGAAATTTTATTTCAAAAAGCATTCGAATTAACTAAATAATCGAAATGTTTCAAAAAGGAAATAGAAAACATTTCCACAAAACTATGTATACGTATGAAAAACAAATCGAAAGTACAACGGAAAGGTAAAGAGAGAAATATATGAAGTGGGAAAAAATATTTAGAAATATTACACCTACTATTTTACATATATGGCCCTTGGGAAGCGAAACCACTCTTTTAAGCAATTTCCTTTTTTCTGTGGGTTGCTCTCATAACATTTTCCAAGTAGGTTATCTCTTTATTGAGTGCGTATCAAATTGTTTCTTACGAAAAGAAAAAGGAAACAGAAATAAAGTTTTTCATTCGCAACAAATACCTTTAAAATACTTAATATTTCATCCGTTGCGCGGGATGAGTAAGAATGGTCATCGAAGCGAAAATTTCATACACGAAAATGTTAAGAAATAAGCAGATTATTGCACGAAAATCCCCTCGATCCTAAATCGTATAACTTTAATCTGCCCGACACAGGAAATAAGGAAAGTTTGACCGATTTATAATTTACACGATCTTATTATAGAATTATTTACAATTTCCTTCGTATTCTATTTTGGAGCATCATCGTCGCATTAAAATTTCCAAATAACCCTGAGATAGTCATCAAGAGAAACGCACTTTAACGTTGCATAAAACAAACCGTATATTTATGCTCGAAGATTAATATGTTTGACATGAGTTTTGGTCGAAGGTAAAGGAAGTAATAATTTTTAAATTCGGTTCATTCTTATTTAACGAGCGGACCTTGGATTTTGCAATTTTCCATTGCACAATGACACGCCATTAAAATTATGCTCACGCATCAATAGAATTTAGTTGGCATTATTAATTAGTCGTCAATTAAATGCACGTTAGTTTTAAAACTTAATTTTCGTTTCTTTGTTACTTCTATTAGTGTAATTTATTTCCTATTATCACTCATTAAAATAGCCATTATTCATATCAACTTCATAATCATTTATATCCTTTGTTGTAATTGAAATATTTAAGTGACGTTTAAAAAAGGAACGAAGAATACATTTGCTCGTTCCTTTTTAAACGTCTTCATCATTTCCTTTTAGAAGAATATAATTTATTTAATTTCAGGAACTGTTTCGGAGTTTCCGCAATTTGACTTTACACGAGATCCGTTTAAATGTGTAATAATTTAAAAACGTGTCTCGTTTAGAGCTTGACGTTTCAATTTTTTTTTAAATGTTTTACTTAAAAACTAACTTATTATTTACATGAACTTGATTAATTAATTGCGTATTAAAACGAATTTCCTCGGCTAAATTTTTTGAAGGTAACAATTTCTCTAATGAAAAACAGCGCAATCTTTCCTCCAACTGTGTATAACATATATCTTTTGGCAGTATGTTGCAATTATTAAGAAGGAAACTATTAGTCTGAAAGACAAAAGAAATACAGATGCACATTTCTCGTTAAAAATATATGTAGTTGTAAGTCCAGACGGTAGAGAGAAATTGAGCTAATAGAACGTACTAATTCACTTTTTCTCTCGTTGTTTTTTTACTTCTTTAACTGCAAAGAGAAAATCTTTCTCAATTTCTCACATAGACCGGGGGTATCTTACTCTATTTCTAGATATTACTACTACTATTATTAAAACATTTTATTTTACATGTTTCAAAAACGGTTGTACGTGCTTTGCAAGTGGAAACGTTTATCCTTATTAGAGAGAGAATGAAATGCCCGTTTTTAGAAATGAAACGAGAAGAGAAAAATAATGAAACTGGAATACAGTTTTGTAAAAAAATAATATAAAAATCCAAATAGTGGAGACAATTTCTTTTCACCTTTATGGAAATCCAGATTCGATCTATTTGCAGAAGTTTTCTGTATACGTCTAAGTAACCTATATTCGTGGTAGTTGTTTTAACCAAAGAGAGAATCGCGTACATTTTAATTAGAAGTATTGATTAATATACGTTGCAGAATTCAATAATTCGATTCTAATTAAGGGCATTAATATTAATATTGAACTGTTAAGGACTATTGCTGCTAATTGCCTACACGATTATTATTTCAAGTCCCTAGAATTACGTTTCTGACTCACCCGAGTCGTAATTTGCTTGTTATGCAACAGAACATTTTATAATGATTAACTGAAATTAATTGCGTTCACTTCGTGTACATTTCGTTGATCAAAAGACGAATCGTTTCTCGATAAAACGAAATTTTCGTTTCTGTCTCCGTACGTGAAGATAAAGTTACCCAATAAGTTGTTGTGAATATTTTAAAGGATACGTGGCAACAACAAATTGTCAAGGAATACTGTTATATGCGCTGGAAAGACTCGAAGCTTTCACAGTTCAATTCGTTCAATTTGTAACGAGTCATGGTAAATCTATACAAACACGTTTGCCAATAAGATGTAAAGCTCGCGAAATGTGTCATATACCGTTTTTCCGGTGGCGTTCAAATAGATCCCCGAGAAAATGTATTTCTCGCATGGAGATTGTCGAAAAAGCACGAAAAGTACTAATCTCATTGAATCCAGATGGAGTGTTTATTTTCCGCTCATATTTCGACGCTGTACCATAAACAAACTGGTCGCCGTTTCCAAAAAGATTCATTAATCCAGCTCGTTATCTTCGATTCGCTTTTGCCATACGATTTTTGCGACTATTAAACCGCTACTTCAATTAGCATTAAATGAGTTTAAAGAACGAGAGGAAGTAAATATTAGTGGATAAAATACTGATACCACATACGGGCGGTCATGGCGGACCAGAAGATCAAAGATCATCAAAGGGTTCGCTTTGGAGAATTCCCTAAACGCCGTGGAGTCGATGAAAAATAAAAAAGGAACCGACGAGTGGAGTGGTTTAAATTTTAGACGATTGTTGGTCGTATATTCCGACTCGGTTTGTTTGTGCCCGTCGTTTTTTTTTTTGTTTATCCACGGATTAATTTTTTTTGCAAACTGACCGATCTCATTTACAAACTTCAATTCCATTGCGTATTACCATATTCGGTTGTATCGTGTGCGAATACGTACGTCGACGTGGAATTCCCCATCATCAATTCTGTAAAAGTGCGTGCCTCTTTCGCTGTTGTTTGGGTAAATGGGGTTCTTTGGCGTGTATCGAAATTCAGGTGTATGGGTTGCATATGATGATGTTATAGATTAGATTTTCGCGAAGCGCGCATGTCATTTTCGATGCCGGAACGCCGCGACGCTACTATCACCAGTAAGCTACCAGCGTTGGCTTGATCCGAACGTATCCTCGTCTATCGGCCGCTCGTTCGTTTTGTGCAATTCATAAGCGTAGTCTGGCAAAAGTTTTGGCGAACAGATCGAGATCGCAGCTCATTCAATTTTTATTTTAATTGGAAATTACCTAAGTGCGTGCGTGGAATTTAAACGAAGACGAGCCACCATTTAGCGGGAACGAAATAATTGTGAAAGAGTTGTTGTCGTTTGACGAACCGAATTCGTGGTCCCCCGCAATTATCGTTTGTCATTTAGTCAGTTTGCCAATATGTGGCGAACGAAACATGTTGCCGCGTGTTTCGCTTTCTCGTGCACCTTCACGTGTTCGTTATAACAACGATTTACTTAATTATAAGAAATTGCATGCCGATGACGAAGGTAGTTTACAACAGCCTGCAATAAGAGTTATCGCCGTTTCGAATAGAAATAGAAAAAAAGTCGGCAACTCTTTACGTTACTCTCACATTCCATCAGTCAGTATTAAGCTAACGTTTTATTTTCTTCTTTAACGCCCTCTCCTTTCGCGTCTATCCCTTAATTATTTATTATCAAACGGCAAATTAAAATATTAAACCCTTTCCTCACTTTCTTTCTCTCTAACACTGTTTTTATTACTATTTCATGCACAGAAATCCTAGAGATTAAAATTTTCCAAGTAATATGCGCAACGGTGCGAGTAAAAAAATTAAAAGTGTTCACGCAACTTTCAGTTAATTTCATTCATTTAATTTGTTTCCTTTTGCTTGACGTACGTGCATAAAGAATTTGCGAACAAAGAGAAATTTAATTAATGGTGGTAGAGGGCACACGCGAAAAAGAAACAGAACTGACAATATCCAAAAGGAGAAGCAGCGCCGAGAATCATTAATCAGAAATTCTTGCCCTGAAAAGGGAAAGCCGGAATTTTTCCCTATCAGCAGGAAAATACATTTTTTTTTAAAACAAACTATCCTTCGAAATGACCCCATTTCGGGTCGGCCTGCGGAATTTTTCTCTCGTCGTTATTGCGAATATTGATTTGGTTCTCGCAAATTAGATTCAATCATTACGAATTCTGAAATTAATATCGGACTAAAATTGGAAAACGTATTCTGGTTAAATGTAAGCAATCTGGGTGGTGATTGCTATTGTTGTTGTTGTTATTGTTATTGTTGCTGCCGTCTGTTTACCAATTTGCCTACATTGACTGGTCCGCTTCATTAGTTCAGAATAATAGGTAGAGTTTACCATATCAATTAGTACGACCAACGGCTGGTCATTTGTGTGTTAAGTTTGTCTTTAATTCATTAACGTAAAATCGTATAATTTCATACTATCGTCGCCACTGCCACCATCTATTACTATTACCACCACTAAAAATTTAATAATATCAGGATAAACTCCGATATGCAAATTAACTCTCTGTTGCCATTTCTTATTCAATTAATTCCTGTCACAAATCTGCTGGTATACGCACCAGAAAAAAGGGAACGGATAAGATTAAAACATGAATATTCCTTCAACATGGATCCTCACGTCCATGTATCATCATCGTCTGTTTTAATTAACGACATTCAAAAGGGAATGATCTCCAAAAAAAATTACTTTCCGAATAGAGTAGGATTAAAATGAATTATTATCCTTATTCGTACATTAAAAACTAATCATACGTTCTATCAGGATAATACATCAATGTCTTGATATCTATCCATCTTTAACAATCGTTTTTACAACAGTTTTAAATCTTTTTATTGACAAGTATTATTTTCTTCTTCTCTCATTCCTCCCAAGAAAAAGATCTTTCTCTCTTTCGATAGCACTTTATTTCCCTTTTGATATATTATCGAATAAAGCAGTTTCGAATATAATTTATCCTTCCTTTTATTCAGTAATAATAACCCAAAAAAATATATATATATTTTCCCCTTTCTCTCATTCTTTTAAGATAGATTGTAATGTAATAAGAAAAATTGATCATTTCTGGAACGAATTAAATTTAAATTTGAACGGGGGAGTGTGAGGCGGAAGGAAAAAATATATAAATCAACCCTTTTTTTCTCTCGGTCTCCTATTTGGCGGCAGATTTACGCTTTTTCTTCGCCGTCGTGTTTATGAGTGTTATAGATGACGAAGTGTTTTGTCGGGCAAAAAAAGGAAAAGTTTTTCTTTGTTGTTTGGAAAATTGCATTAGAACTTTTCCCGTTGTTCTTTTTTTCGTTCTCCCTATACCGATTTCACGATTTAAAGGATTTCCTTCGGAATAAAAAATGGAAGAAAAAATTGGCAAAGGAACAGGAAGAAGGATGTATAGCCGCACCATCCGTTAGTAAATTGGTTATATTAATGATATTTATTCGTTATTCGTTGCCATTAAAGCGAAACGTTGGCGATTCTGAAGAAGAAAACTTAAAGCTCCGTTTCTCTTATTTTGGTATCGAAACTTTGCCTCCTTTGTTCTTCTCTTTTCTTTTTCTGCTATCCTATTTATCATTTATTCTTCAACGGACCCGATATTCCGTTAGGTCCTTTTGGTAAATAAAAATTGATTTCCATTGTTAAAGCCATTTTTAATTTAATTCGATTAAGCGAATTTCGTATTACGAACGTGTTATATAAATTGCCTAGTAGTATTCATTTTGAATATAAATGATATTTATCATAATAGATTGGAGTTTCTTTCTTCTTCGTCCCTCTCTGTCGCCCGTTTGGTTACGAGTATCGTTTAAAGGAAGAAAAGGAAAAACGGAAACTTTTTTATTTAATATTCAGATGACTGTAGCACCAGCAGCACCAAGAACGTAACGCAACGAGCCAACCAACCAACCAACCGCGACCGTAACGTTGAATTCTTTCGAAAACGATAAACCAAGGTTCGATGAATGCGAATGTTCGTTCTTTCTTCTTCTTTTCGTTCCTAAATTATGCAAATGTCAGCTCGATTTGCGTGAAATAAAGAGGCAAAGAAAACCACCTGGCGCTATCTCTTAAAAATAAACACTCTTTGAATTTTGAACAGGATTATTTCCTCCATCTCAGCCACCGCCACCCCCTCGTCCTCATCCTACATCCACCTTTTAAAATTAGTATTACCACGTTCGGTCGTGGCAATCCAATTTTGTCCTTTTACGTTTTGTCGGTTTCCTTTAATTTTTTTTTTCTCGCTCCTTCACTTCGCCTTCGAATTTCCTCTTTCTCTTTGTTCGCCGTCTTTCTGTTTCCACCAGAATTCTCGCGGCGCCGTCTTTGTACTTCCTCCTTTTTAATTTAACTTACATAAACAAACCGTTCGCGTACCGTTTAAATAAACGTTAGCGTAATACGATGGATGCAATTCCCATATACACATTCCCATTTATTTAAGTTTGAATTGAAACTCTTTTGTAGATATGCAACGAGTCGCACTATCTCATGCGATCGTTATACGTGGGTCGTTTCTTTAAAGAATAGTAAGAAAAACAAACCCACAACGACAAATTTGCATTTTGACATACATTATCGTGCCCATTACATCAACGACCAGGCCGACAATCTATATTTGAAATCGTCCGAGCAAGTACGAAAAGAAGAAAAACTCGAAAAGACACAACGCGAAAACAACACGTTCACAATTTCGTTATCGTAATGTGAAAATTGCGAAAAGTGACGATGTGTAAATAGCAAAAAAGCGAAAAAGAACCGCCAGAAAAAAAAACTCTTAATTTATCATGAAACTGGAATAAGAGGAGAGTGTCGCTGCTGCCGGTTTAATTAAATTCTTCCGTTTTAAATTTAAGTTTTTTCTTTCGTTTTGAATCCGTTATTTATAAAATTGTTAGCGGTGGTTGGATTCGAGTGTAACAGGGCAAAAATCTGCCCCATGGTGCAACCGAGCAACAACAACAAGGAAGCTCCGACATGGACTCTCTCGAGGACATGTTGCGGAAGGTAATTGATTTTTAAATTGTACCAACAATGCGCCCATTCTTTTCGTATAACACTGTCGTTAGGTTTCAATAAAATGCCATCTGAACGTGTATGTAGCCTAGAGGCTTTAACGCTTTTCTCTATACAAACAAGCAACGAGAAGCGAGTTTCTCGAGATGATGATGATGATGATTGCTTTTGCCAAACAATACGTTTTGTATGGAAAAAAGTCTTGTTATTTAATTTTTTTGTGTAAATTCAAATGTACTTCCAAGAAGGGAATAATAATTAATTGAAACCAGCATTCCGCCAATTGAATATTAATAATTAACGCCTACGTACCGAAACACAAAGATTGATTTTATGTAATAACAACTTGCAATCTATTACAAGTTATTGTATGGAGAAAATAATCGTAAAAATCCGTAATACGATAGTGAGTGACCTTTTTGACTTTATGCAGAGAGGCCACACACTTTTTTTATTATTATTATTATTTTCAAACGATAATTTTTAATAGGATTTCCTCTTTATGCTCAAATTGAATTATGTAATTATCATATGTGGTAACACACGAAGAGGGGAAAAAATGTGTGTGTGAGTGTGACATGAAATATGAACGCACTTTTTATTTCGTACACACAATCATAACACCCACGTTAATGTCATGTATGCGGACAATGTTAAAAATTACCACGAAAACCTTTTTTTGCCCTTTCGCACAAACACACACACAGATATAAAAAGGAAACCAAGTAAGAAATGGACGTGGAAGTTTTTCACAAAGAATCGTACTTTTATGCTGGTCAAGTATTTTAACGATCGGTCATAAGTTTGGCAACGAATGAACAATTAGGTCAGTGAAACGACGTGATATTACTCGCTAGGAAACGAACGGTTTTCATTTCAATTTAACCGAATAAAATTGCTACTAATTAGTTTTGCTAACTTATCAAATAAAGCTCTGCATTCTATACTTAATCGCACGTAAATTTGTAATATATCAAGATTTGTGAATGTAAGCGGAATTAATAGCAAGGATGAAAAACCTTTGCTTTCTCTAACGGAGGCTTAAAATGAATTATTTAAGAAAAATTAATTTTTAAGAGGACGAGCTTTAAAAAGTCTCAAACTGACGTACTCAAGGAAATTAAATGAATTATAACCCATCCTTGTAGGTTTTATTATATCCTAGAGGATTCGCTCGTTTTAAATTGCTGTCAGGATGCTCCTTTTTCCATTTTTTCTTCTTCGCGTTTTTTCTTCCTCGCAATGAAAACCCTTTTCTTTACCGTTAGCTAAAACAACAAGGATAAAAATGCCCTCTCGAATGTACTGTGTCTTTCTCTGCTAATTTTTAACGAAATTATCAAATTTTTATGTTAGAAGCAAACGAAGAAAGTAATCGTTCGCGAATAAAATGAAAACGGCGAAAGGGGACGCAATTAAAGTTGTTCGAAGCTTCAATTTTTATTACAACCTCCTTCTCAATCGTTACAATTAATACATTTTTATGTTCGTTGTTTTGGAAAGTAATTAGCGGTCTGGCAGAAAAATGCATCAATTACATTGTTTAGGGGTTAATAATCCAACTGCAACAGATACGTTTAATAATGACGGTGTAATAAAGAACATATGTTACATTCCTGCGCTATTATTATCATTCGCTTTAATGTAATTGAAGAGAAAAATACGGGTGAAAGGAGGGAGACAGAAAAAATTACCAAACTTTAGTCCTTTTTTTATTGGTTTTAATTTTATTAACCAGGATTATTACACGCTTATTGTGCGGCAATTGTATTAAATTGATTAAGATGGAATTAGATAAACGGGGCGGGTGAGAGGGTACGAAAGAGAAAAGAGAGCATCGCCCTTAATTAGGTCCACACTACAAGGCAATGAGCGGTAATAAAATACAAGTCGCATTTACGACGGTGAGCGGCAACAACGGCACCAATAGCCAGTCTTTTTCCCACTTTTTATGCCTCTTCATTTGGATTAAATTGCATTTCCCATTTACTCTATTTCCTCGTATTTTGCTTTTTTTCCTCTCCTTTTGTTCTTTAATTTTAGTTTTATTCGGAATTTATTGTTGAGGGACGCGTGTTTTTAAGTATTTTATTGAAGGAAAATAAATTGCGAAAAAGGATTTTTCACATTTTCTTTCCTTTTACTCCCGGATCGAACCGAGTATAACTAACACGGAAATCATCACATGTGCGAGCCGTGGCAAACGATGTTTTATCTTTACGATTCGAGAAACAAGAGGAACGAGCGAAAGAGGTCGCAATATGAAGGGAAAAGGCTTCTGCAACTCTGTACTATGCCACTCTTTCTGGTAGCAGGAAGCAAACGGTAATAATACTGTGTAGGTAGAAGAGGTGCCCTCGCACGTGATGGAAATTTAAAGCTAAAATCTCCCGGGCGCAACACGTGGTTTCTTTTATGAATTCCTTACCTGAACATACACACATACGTACGTCGACACACACTTACAAAGCAAACAGCCATTAGTCGGGAGAGAACGTTCAACTTCAACGGCGCGGTTATCGTTTTATTTAGTATTTTATTCGCGAATTTATAAGGCATTTAAGAAAATGCACCTACACACACACACACACACACACACATGGATAAGCGTGAGAGACAGAGAAGGAAACGCGTTACTGCCGAAAGTACCATAAACCAACGAACAAACAACACCTGGATTTATGGAGGCAGATCTTCCCAGTTTAGTGTAACGGTGGTATCCATATTATGGCAGGAAATTTGCTAATAATAATCTCTCTCTACCTCTTTCTTGCCTGCTCGTAAAAGGAACACGTAACAAATAAATATTATGTTTATTCCATTATAAAATGGTAAATAAAATTTAAGGATAAACTTGTTCCTTTTGGTTGTTTTTTTTTCTTTTTTTGAGGCGGAAGAAAACCTCCAGGGAATTGAATTAAAAAAATAAAAGAACAAAGAAAGACGAGCCTCACGATGAAATTTCATCGGTATTTGAGGGTTTCTTTTTTGAATACGTACAAGAAGGGAAAAGAAATGGAAGAAATCCAATTGCTCAAAAACATTTCCTTTATAGAATAATACGCGGCAGGCGAATGAGATGATAGGAAAAAAGATGAGGAAAAACTGAGAGGCAGAATGGAATTTAAAAGAGGGAAAAGGGGCGGCTGTGGGGTGGCGGAAGAAAATGAATCGAAGGTGGAGGACGTGTTTATTCAACGGCGACTTGGCCCTAATTTGTTTCGATTAATTTTTTCTTTTTGCCGAAACCTACGAATATCAAATTTAATAATCACAGGGAAAGTCGCGGCAAAAGAAAATAATTCTCGTGAAAGGGAAGGGGCGAATTGTAGAAGAAGAGGAATGCGAAGTCGCTTAAATTATGCAAGAGCAACTGATTGGACTATTACGCTTTTTTGCATTTTCATTTCGACGAATTATTCCGCAAGGAAAGTTATTTCGGAATTTAAAAAGTTCGATTCTCTTTCTTTCTCCCGTCGCTTCCGTCTTTTTTCTTCCTCCTCCGCTTCCTTTTTTTTTTTCTTCACTTAACCATATTTATGAATGGGTTATCAAAATCTTACCAACTTTTTTAATCTCAACCGTTAGCGAGAGAAAAATAGAATTTGGTCCCTTTCTCCACAGTTTTTTTTCTTTTTCCTTAAATCCAACTTGCGGTAGTTTGCAATAAGCGGCGAGGAATTGAATTGAACATCCCTTCAAGCTATCTTCTGCCTTCAACTTCCTGTTCCCCCTTCATTCAACAAACGGCAAAAAGAACAAGAAGTGGAATAAACGTAATTATGCTAATTGTATTACCGCTAAATCCCAGATTTAAATTTACATCTGTCTCTAAGTACTTTATCGTTTTGTATATTGTACAATTTGTGTGTGGGTTTGTACGCGTGGAGGGTTGGTACGTCTTTTTCTTTCGTGTAATTGGTTTATTTTTCCACCCCTTTAACACGTTTCGAAGTGAATTTAATTGTTATCCCCGTTTAAAAGAATTGAATTTAGCAGCGTTCAAATCGTTTGAATATGATTTTGATTAACGAACTAATGCCATTTAATTGCAAACTGCAGGTGCATTCGTATTTTATTGTTAAATAATGCCAAAGACTGGTTTTGGTGTGACGCAAATGTAATCCATCAGAGAAACAAATTGAGAAATTGTTGCAACTGTGCATAAATAATAAAGTGGACTAATTTATTGCACAAAAAGTGTAGGAAAGTAAATACCACTAGAATTATCTACCTACTATCCATTATTTGTAATGAATACGCTAATTCTTTCATTCCATGTACAATATATTTTTTGTTGTTACTCCCTTTTAGTAAACGTTTTCACAATTAATCATTCCGTGACATAATTGCATAAACTAAGGCAGAAAATGAAAGAAACGAGTCTCCTCTCTTTCGTTCCATCATCCATACGGCCTCATTGCTCGCTTAATGCTTGTTTAATTAGTTGCAAACTAAGAAGAGTGTTTAGTTTTAATTAGCAATATATACTTAAATGAAATTAATGGAATAAGTTGGATTTGCGTAACTTCGATTATCAATTTTGCTCAAACGTTAATGTACGAATCTATTAAGTTATTATTATGTCATTATCCCTGCGAGGAAGTTTAATTCAATTATGATTGCGCGAAATTTATGCATTGCATCGCATACACTCACTCTCCGTCGTCGCATTAACATTAATTTACATCAGCGGATAATTATGGAAATGATGGCCATTTACATTTCGCAATATATTTATTTACAATTTTTTCACTAATCGAACAATGATTAATGTCATTCAGATTGGCGAGAATCGAGCGAAACGCTTAACAAGAAATTGATTAAACAGCATTAAACGTACTTTCGACACCGATAGAACAAACAACACTGTAGGCGTTAATGTATTATTAGCAATTAATTAGCAAACCACCTGTCTCATGTTGGCGAATAGCTTAAAGGCATTGCCTCGGAAAAATTTCCTTCAATCATACCATCTGACATTCGTTTATTATTTTTATTACAACATCCCCGCCTCCGTTTGGCCACCGGGAATAGCAGGAATGCGTTTTAATCTACGGGAACAATAGGAAATTGTGCCGGAGCGTGATCATAAAGAAGACGTATGACCTTTGGCGTTTTTAGTTATACATACGTACCAATTTTTGCCAGCTTCCTCTCTTCTACTTTTCTCTCCGGTCGTCCGTTATTATTGTTCCGCTGTCGTTGTTGCTCTTGTTTTCGCATGACATGTGCGTACCTTATTCGCAACGGTCCTATAAATAACAAACATGCTTGCAATTCCGATGGGGATTTGCGTGATATAGAACATGTCAATTGCTACAAATGTTCAGAATACGTTTTTGCCACGTCGCACATTCTTGTACACGACTTGGAAACCATATATCGATTCGGATCGCTCTTTTCATTGTTGTTGATGCTATCATTTTCCACAAAATAGGCTTCACGAAACCTACATCCACATTTTTCTCTCATTGTTATAGGTCTAAATAATAAATTATGGCATTTTCAATTAGCACGTAAATTCTATTCATATCGTTGTTAAAGCCATTGTTAATGCAAATAATGAACTTTCTTTCAAAAGCTTTTCAAAAAAGAAGGAGGACAAATAAAAAGGACGACAAAAAAGCGAGCTCCCGAGCGAAAGGTAGAAAATTAATTTGCTTTCACCGTGTAAATATTTAATGCGTAAATTACGGATAAAACGCCCGAAATAATTCATATTTAATTGCTATTAAATGATTCAACGCGAACAAGGGTTGCAAATTAGATGCGGTGCGACCTCTAGCGTAGGGTAGTCGCGGAAACCTGCTCACGGTACCACACCTACTTCCCTACGTACGGCGTAAGATGGTGCAGCGCGGATCCTGCGAAGAAGGAACCACCATCCACCGATTCGAAAATAATTCGAAAATCTACCTGCAGAAGAGATATGAATACAAATTGCCCGCGTATTAATTATTAATCACTTCTATCGATGTTTCGTTCGTGTAATAATTCCGTTTTATCTTTTCGATTCGCAGCTTTCCGAATTGGAACAGCGCGTCCTGGAAGCGGAAGGCCGTGCCGAAGAAGCCGAAGACAAGGTGAGCAACAATGCGAATTGTTCTGATTGCGAATGTGTGTGAGGGCGAAAGAGAGCGGGCCGAGAGGGAATGAAAGGGAGTCGGGCTTTAAACTAAAGGATCATCCCCCATATAATACCCACACACACACACCTATTCCAGATGAGGATGGGGTTGTTCTTCATTTCGGGTTGCCATGCGACGCGTCTTACTTTCGCTATCGTGTGTTATTGATTATTTTGCGTCGCGACGCGAGTGCTCGTGGAACGTTGGAGGACCGACCGACATGGCGTTTTGCAGCTGACAGAAAAAAACAGTGAACGGAAGCGGAAATCCCCCGCTGTTGTTACATTTTTTTTCCTCATTAATAATAATATCATTCGTCATATTTGCTTTCGACTCTGTTTTCTTGTTTTCGATTTCGATTAAACGTTATCGCCATCGGTTGTTTCGTTTCTCGCGTTCGCTTCGTACCTGATTCGTGCAAATAAAGTCGCGCAACAAGATAAAGCCATTCGTACGATTTCCTTCTTTGAAACAATAAATAATTAAGTAATTTCGCGTGAGTGCGTGTGTGTGTGTGTGTGCGTACGTGTGTGTGTGTGTGTGGGTACATTTAAAAGAAAATGTAAGTTCACCTTCGGATTAGTTGTATGTTTATTAGTTGTTACCTGTTATTATTATTATTAATATTATCGTTATTATTATGCACTTGCACATTAGCTCACGTTATTGCCCATTTACATCACGATCTCATGGATATTATTAGACTTCTTGCTGCTATTATTATTGCCATTGTATGTTAGCGCACCATTACGAGGTGGAAAACAAAAATCGTCAATTAGTCCATAAAACTACTTCGGTTTTTTATCATTATTCCGCTTAATTGCTTCATTACCTGTAATATTAATTCAATTAACTGATCATTATACGACGTTAATGTGCGAGGTGAATTATTTTCTATAACGCTACAGCAATTCATTCCATCGCCGTTTATTGATGGAAAATGTCGATCGAATTTTTGTGTAGAATGGATTTAGTGGCGGCAATACGAAAACACGTTAAGAGCAACGTCCTGATGGCCAGAAATGACTGTGTTCTCGATGGTTATAATGATAATGATGATGATGACTCATTCAGTCAAGATCCTTTGTGTGTGTGTGTTGCATTGTGTACACATACGTTTGCTAAATTTAGTTGTTGTTGTTATTATGATTGGGGTGCCCATTTCTGGAAAAAAAAACGAAACCCCAAGACCCCGCTTTTAGTCACGTGGAATGAACCGTTGTGTGTGTTACCCTCCTTATTATCGTCGTCGCGTCCCTTTTCATTTTGCAAAAGGGTTCCTCAAAGCGAATGATTTTTTTCGCCGGCCTAATATTGTGTGTGTTAAACGCAAATGTTATGTGGACTGCGATGCATTCTGCGAGTGTGTCTGTGTATTGATTTAAATTTCGCATCTGCAATATTATGATAATGGGAAAGTATTAAACGTGCATCTGTATGATTTCTAATGTTCGCGTTGTAACAATTCCAATTCGAAATAAACGACGCTAATTTGTATAGCGAATAAACATGGGATACGATTATTGTTGTTGTTGTTGTTGTTGCTGCTGCTACTGATGATGGTTTTAATTAATTTCGTGCAAAGTGTTTTGTAATTAGCCTGGTAAAACATACGTGTTTAACGTTATTGTATAATTAACGTTGGAATTGGTCGCTGTACAGTACATTAACCGGAAGCCCAACTGTTTTTACCGCCGATACGAATAAAACCGGTTATGCCGTTTAATTATTACCACGCGTACGACCAAATTTCGCTTTTAATTGACGTCCATTCATGCGAATTTGCATATTAATTTCAATACCGTCTTCCAGAACACGCTTATTAATTTCCATCGTGCGGAAAACACCGGCGCTTTATTCAATTAAAATTCTGCCAATTTCATTTTAAAAGGACGACTCATAAGTTTACAAATTTTCGCGATCCATTTAATTTTGTGGGATTTCCTTTCGGAATAAATCGCGCAAATCCCTGCAAAGCTTCAGTGTTCAACAAGAACTCGACGAAGAAAAAAGAAGGATGATGCTGGGAAAGAAGTAAAACCGAGAGCCAAAACTTTTATGCAGTCTTTTCAACGTGATACCATAATATCTTTGGAAATGCTTAAGATTAACATTGATGGTGCTTACTAGTTCCATGTCATATCGGATATATCTATATATACTTTGGACTTTTGCCAAAGACCCCGTGTTTGTATGTGAACGTAACTTTAGTATTATTTATATACGTATATAAGAAGAAAGAGTGCATTATATATATTGGGGGGAGCGTAGTGTGGAGGGTTGCATTGGGGAAAGTTTACTGACTGACTGCGTCTGGACGCATTGGCGCCGTTTCGTGAAGAGATCAGACGGTTTTTAACTTTTCGAGACAGTTCCGAACAACGGCTGCAGCAGTTAAGAACAGCGACAATACGTTCGTTAATTGTTCGTCATAAAATATCGTCAAATATTAACACTTCGTGTGGGGAATTAATTAGTTAATTAATCACATTCAAATTGCGACAATGGCACACAAAGCAGGTAATTTGTATTACATCTTTGTAGTTAACTGGCATCCAATGTATTTATAGCTTTAGCAGTTTCCCTAAAATAAGAATTGAAGAGACGTCTACGATTCACAAAGACCTCCACTAAATTCCCAACCGTAATTTAAAACACATTCTATCTACAAATAAACGGACGTTCGAATGAATTTATTTTAAATTCGAAACGTTTCGAGACCGTATTGCCAAATCGTCGTAATTGAAATGTGTTAATTTTCAGTAAACGGAAGCCACTATAAATGCAAATTCTCTCGATCGCATATTGAAAGGACGCCGCAATCAATTTAAATTAGGGTACACGGAGTATATATTATCTGTCCCCGAACATATTGTCGTCGTTGCGAAGTAAATCTTGTATTCAATTCGACTACAAAACCGCAAGAATGGGGAAGAAAACGGTCCCTTTGCACAATCTATCATTAATTCGTTCTATCTTTCCACATCAGTCGTCTAATCGAATAAAAAGACTATTCAATTCGATTTGGCAATGCTTTTAGTTATATTGAATGCGTTTCTGGTGATATATGGTGCCATAAAATAAATTGCAATCGCTTCATTTATACAACAATCTTAATGTGCGTGATGATAATAACGACGATGATTAATATTTGCCAATGACAAATGCGTGCGTAATAAATTTGACCGCGACTAATGAACGAACAAATCTATATCACAACGTGTCCACTAACGCAGCTCATTTCGCTTATTTATCAGGTGCGAATAATGGAACAGAAGCTGGCGTGGTCGCAGCAGAGTGATTCGAACAACGTTCATATATCGCGATTGGAAGGCGAGGTGGAGGAACAACGACAGTTGCGATTGCAGGACGCGCGGCAGGTCGAGGCTAAAGCGGCTCGCATCAAAGAATGGGTCACGAATAAACTGAAGGAGTTGGAGCAGCAGAATCAGACGTTGCGCGAGCAGAACATCAAGTGCAATCAGCAGCTGGAACTGTTAAAGAATCACCTGGCGCTCGCCGATCGACGGCGATCGGAGAGCTGCTCGCCGGAGCCGGGCGGTCAGATAGCGGCCAGCAGTGCGTCGCGCAGCAGTAAACACCGGAGGCATCAGTCCGTTTGCGTGTCCAGCAATTTCGATGCGTCGGTGCCGAGCCAGTACATACCGAGCAACTTGATACAGAGCGCCAACTTCGTGCCGAGCAATTCCAGCATGGACCCGCTGACGGACGAGCTGCGTGCGGCCGTCGACAATCTGAGCATCGCTCGCGTGCCGAGCAGCAGCGCTTCGGATCCGGACCTGGCGCACGATTATGCCGAGATCTACACGCCCAGTCGCGAGAAAGTGCCGTGGCCGAGAGCGCCCACGCCGCCTATACACCGGTTCCCCAGTTGGGAGGACAGAATATACCAGGTAATATACGCGATGTTAAAAGAAAAGTGTCACATACTTTAAGGGGTGGTGATGGCCAAAGATAAGCAGAAAAGTCTTATTGAACATGGGGCCGGAAGTGGACGGTTTCGGAAATACGGAACGTTTTGCAACTTTAAATTTTTTACATTTTATCTACACAAAATGCAAACTATGAAGGAACCACAAATGAAAAATAACTGCAATAAGGTGACCAAAGTGCCCTGCTTCCATTTCACAAAAGTCACGACATCTTTGCCGCGAGGACCTTCGAACTCTTTCGAAAATCATTGGCAATCAAAAATTGGCTTAAATTCAGTGGCATTTTTTATCTATTCGTTGTTTCAGTTCCTGGAGGTCATTTGCAAGCGCAGCATAAACTAAAATTTTCCAATATCCGAGAGAAAGACATCCAGAGGGTATAAATTTGGCGATTTTGCAAATCATGATACAGATCCACTTCTTCCTAAGCATCTTCCTTTAAACATTCCGCGGAAATGACCTCTAAGAAGGCGACTTGAAGGGATCTGACGATTGGGATAAACTTTAACTTGAATCCATAGCGCTTATCTGCCATTTCGCATTAGCACGACCATAAATGAAATGTCGGCTAATTCAGAATCCGAGTAAAAAGGCATAGAGCGAAAATTCGTAAAATTGTCACAAACGACTTAACATCAACTACAAACGCTACGTATCGCAAAACATCTGTTACTCACGTTATGAAAATGCAAGTTTTGTGAATGAAAAACCGAAAACCGCAGGTATCCAACAAAAAAGTTCAATCCATAGCTTCGAAACGATCTATTTCCGGCCCCACGTTCATTAAGACTTTTCTGCTTATCTCCGGCCTTACTATCATTATCACCCCTTAAGGTTTGTGACTCTTTTTCTTTACGGCCCTGTACTAATCGAATTGAAAAAGGAACGGACAATAAACCTATAATTCTCCTTTAGGTGGCAGCAGATGGATTAACATTGACCGGCACGACGCCCAGCGACATGGGACCGGAACAGGCCGGTTACCAGGACATTCCCGTACCCGTTTACGCGACGGTTAAAGGCAGAGCTAGTCAAATTCGATCGATGCCGTTCACCGGCGATTCGTCGGACGATTCGAGCGACGGCGAAGGGAACAATACAACTGTACGGAATAGCATTTGATTAATATTGCGTTGACGAATCAACAATTTCCACGTAGCATCTATTGCAGGGCATCGACGGCACGAACACGCACAGTCGGAGTTCCGGCGACACGTCCGGTTCGAGTCCCGGTAAACGCACGGCCTCGAGCAGTAGCGGCTCGCCGAGTAAAAGTAAAACGCGAGGTAACGACTGTTTGAAAAACGTTTACCTCCAACTCTCACCGGCGTCTCGCCAATCGCTTTTTACGTTTATAATTTACTAGTGATTAATTTTTAGTTTGCCAGAGCTTTTTGTTAGATCAAGTCCTATTAATTATTAACGAAAAGGTGTTTCAGACACGTCGTTCGAATCGGGCATGTCCGACGATTACGCTGTACCGCCGGACGCGCTCAGTTGCGATACGACGAGCTTGGAATCGTCGTTGCTCATAAGAGGCTCGTACTTGGACAGTCCGAAACGTACGGAAAGCTTGGAGAAGAGCGGTTCTTTGGCCAAACTTGGTGAGTAGTTCGATTGAAACGCAACGGACGATTATTGAACGCCAACGTTTTAAGGTGGTAAATTAAAAACATGGAGAAAGCGATGGTTCGTATTGAAGAACGGGATTTTAACTTATTATAAGAGTCAGAGTGATATTAATAGAAAACCGCAAGGGCAAATCCTCTTGGACGAGATTTGTAAGATAACTAGAGCCGATGGATCGAACACGTTCGAAATCGATACGGGAAAGAAAACGTATTATTTAACCGCCGATTCGTTAACCGCCATGGAAGATTGGGTAAAGTACTAAACTTTATTGCAAGGAATGCGAGTTTTAACGTACAATTGCCGTTCAGGTTCGAATTTTGCAAAATGTACAACGAAGAAACGCCACCAAACTGCTGTTGAGCAAAGAAGAAAATAAACCGTCGGTGCAAGGATGGCTGACGAAAGTGAAGAACGGCCACGCGAAGAAATGCTGGTGCGTCCTCATAGGGAAGATGTTCCTTTATTTCAAATCGCCCACGGATACGGTAAGCGGCTAATCGAAAAAAGCCATAATTGCTTAATTAATGCACATTATCCTCGTAGACGCCGGCCGGACAAATAAACATGCGTGATGCACGCGTCGAAGAAGTTGAACATTTATCGGACTCCGATTCGGAGGAACGCGACACCGAGACGCCCGATCTGACCGTCGGCATATTTCCCACGAATCAAGGGCCGACGTATTTGCTGTGCCCTAGTAAACAAGTATTCAATTCCTTTTTGTTAATCGTCAACTTTATACGATTCAATGTGGTGTCTTTTTTTTTAGGAAAAAGATTCGTGGCTGTACCATTTGACGGTGGCCAGTGGCGGTGGACCAAGTACCGGCACGCAATACGAACAATTGATACATAAACTGATGGAAGTCGACGGCGAGCCGAATTGCGTTTTATGGCGGCATCCGGTATTGCTTCACGTGCCTTGCACAAAAGACGGTGCTATTCCTTCCTATTTCCCATTAACCACCTTGCCTTCCGAAACTTTACAGGTACGTCTGTCGCTTTACGGAAACGCTTACGTATAACTTCTAATCTTCCTGCGGCGTTCTTTGTCTTCGTGTTTCAGGCCGAAGCAATAAAATTATTCAAATGCCTTCAGTTATTCATATCCGCTGCCGTCGATCAGGCCGGAATCGATTATCACGTGGTGCTAGCGCAAAACGCGTTGCAACAATGCTTAGACATGCCCGAATTACAAGCGGAACTTATTTGCGCGCTAATTAAGCAAACTAGCAAGAGCACGCCGCTGCCCAAGCTAGGAGTACAGGTATCTACTCAAAAATTGCTTAAAAAAAGTGTAAGTGTGCTTATTTATTTTTAGTTTCACTTTTTGTAGTTATTTTAGAAGTGAAAGAACGAACGTTCAATGAATAATATGGTTAGTTAGTTGTAGTTTTCAAAGTGTTTGTAGAAAAATACGAAGTGATAAGACACGATTGTCCAAGTTTCCACTGCAATCATAATTCATTAAATCTTACCAATTTAATTCAAACTACTTCACAATTGGTCCTAATAATGCGATTAAACCTTTAACATATATGATCGTGCTCTCGCTCATCAAGAATCCTTACCTCTTCTCCTTTTAAAGTGAAATTTAATCTTTCATTGGAGACACTTGTGTCATATTACATTAATTAGACATATATTTATTGGACTAGAAGATCTTATTGCTGCGCTAATACTCATTAAATTATCATTGACATCATTTCATCGTGCCGTACAAGTACTGTTATCAAATTGATTATTTATTATTACAGTTTCCACTTTTTTCTCTTTTCAAATGAACGTAGACCAATTTTTAAAAGCTTTGAGCCGTATATCGTTATTTTGCAACGTTAATTTTATTACTATCGAATAGTTTAAGCATGCTTTTGTAATTAGTTTTTGTTGCCAAACTTCCTCTTGTAATCTTATCGTTATAATTTTTTATTTGTGCTGTACCCCCTAGTGGTTTGTTGCGAACTGCAACTGAAAACGAATGTTGGTGTTTCCATGATTTTATATTTTATACTATGATTTTTTTGAATGTTTATAGAACTGAATAGAATAGCTCTTTTAGTTGCCTGTGTATGTGAATAATACAATCTACTACACAACACACAAACGGCACAACTTCCATTAATATACAACCAACTTTTTATTTGTTATTCTATAATATGAATTGTCGGCTGAGAATTTAATTAACGCAACAATTATCGATTTGTCTTATAATATACGTACATACACCGCATATTTCAATAATCGCACAATGTCTTTTTAAATGGAAATTAAAAGCAATATATTAATCTTTCGTGCCACCACACACTCACTCATAATAAATCTTAATTCGATTCGCAGCTAACAGCCCATCTCTCATTATTTTTATTTATTTTATTCTTCTTCATGTGCATAACGCTTTTCGTGTATTGATTTACTTAACTTATTATATAATCGGTGACTTAATTGAGATTGACAAATTGTGAGAAACACCAAAATTCTTTTCAGCAACTACTACTGTGCGCGACACAAAGTTTATTTACTTGCGAAACAACCCCGAGTATTAATAGTACATCTGATCAACAAATTTCATCCTCTAATATTCAGGCTATACAGGAAGAGAAATATAAAGAGAACAAAGAAAGTCATAAAGAGCATAAAGATCACAAAGGGCCGCCGACGTTCACGTTATTACAGGGATGGCAATTGTTGGCGTTAGCGGTCAGTCTTTTCGTACCGAAATCGTCGCGTTTATTGTGGTTCTTAAAGTTGCATTTGCAACGTAACGCAGACAACAGAACCGAATGCGGAAAATATGCCGTCTATTGCGAACGAGCGTTAGAAAGGACGATACAAATGGGTATAATTATAATTTTTTGCCTCCTTAATGAAAACTTTTTACATATCAACTCGTCAACGTTTCAGGTGGACGCGAGTTGAAACCGTCGCGAATGGAAGTTTTGAGTATTTTACTAAAGAATCCGCAACATCATTCACTGCCACACTCGATGCCCGTGCATTTGCTAAACGGTACATATCACATAACGAGCTTCGACGGTTCGACAACAATCAAAGAATTCCAAGACAGTTTGGCGCACGAGATCGGTTGCCGATTGACGAACGGTTTCGCAATGTTCAGCGACGATCCAATGGAGAAAGACTTGGAGCACACTCTGGACCCAAATTCGAAATTGTGTGATTTAATATCGAAATGGGAGATCGCACTGCGCGAGAAAGGTTTAGGTAAATTCGAAAACAGCAGGGTGATTAGGCTAACGTATAAGAATCGCTTGTGGTGGAAGAATAACGCGCGATTGGAGACCGATAAGGAGCGACTTTTGCTCTGCTATCAAGTCAACAAGCAAATCGTCGCCGGTCGTTTTCCGTTAAGCAGAGAACTTGCCTTGGAATTGGCCTCGCTCATGGCTCAATTGGATATGGGCGATTGCTCGTTTCAAAAGAACACCAACCTGAACAATACTCTGAGTCACATACAAAGCACGAACAGCACGTTGAGCGGCGGACAGGGTACGTCCACCAACGTACAAACGTACAAGAGCAACGTGAACGGACAAACCGGCCACGGAACGTTGAGTCCGCCGAACACCGTTCAATCGTCGAACACGTTGAACGCTCTGAACAACGTTCAAAGCATTCTGACCGCTCAATCGAACCAGGCCCTCAGTGCCATCGACAAGTTCTATCCGTATCGATATCGGGATCAATTGACGCAAGAGGGATTGTCCGAATTGCAAGCGAAACTGTTGGAGAAGTGGAGAAGTTTGAAAGGACGCACGCAATTGGATTGCGTTCGAATTTATTTGACGTGCACGAGGAAGTGGCCGTATTTCGGAGCCACGTTATTTCAGGTAATGTATACAAATATGCAATTACTAATGGGTACTTGAAGAGAGAGTACTGTTTATTCTTTTTTTTTATTTGGATGAGCCATACTTCTGTAAACTTCATTTTAGAAATTAAGGTGGAATATACAAAACTAATATGCGTTATACGATATTTGTTAAGTAATGCTTTTTTCGTTTTAGGCAAGATTACGCCAACACGACGCCCCAATGATTTGGTTAGCGGTCAACGAGGATTCCATCACCGTATTAGACTTGGCGACGATGCAGCAACGCGTCCGTTATCCGTACACCAGCGTGTTAACGTTCGGCGGCTGTCAAGAAGATTTCATGTTGGTCGTCACGCAAAACGAGCAGCAATCGTCGCAAAAGATGATATTCTCGTTGAGCAAACCGAAGATTTTGGAATTGACGCTGCTCATTGCGGATTACATGAATTTGCTGATCAACAATCCCGGCACGCCGCTTTTGGGCACGCTAAGTAGGGGCACAATGGTATCGGTGAATCAATCGATGGTCAATCAGTCGATAATTAGTCAGACGATAGCGAATCAAAGTCAACCGGACATATTGAAATCAACGCCGGATCACGGCGTGCAAAGAACCGATTCGAAACGACGGACGCACGTCGATTCTGGCCTTGCGTGATATTGATGATGTTAGAGATTTTAGATGAAGGAAGAGATTAACGTTATATTTTATAAAATGCGAATGAACGAATAATCATCATTTCATTGATATTGATCTGTGTGCCACTTACAATTCAGCATTTAGGTTTTGTGTAAATAGCCATCGAGGGTTCAATAGAAATTTAAGTAAATAGAACATAGAATATTCCAATGGATCTGTGTAATTCTGTAAATAATAAGCGACTTTGCATCAATTCATCAACGTGCAGCTATTACGTGTATTCCGTTCGATTTTAACGTACTAATCATTCAAAATGCTAATATTTTAGTCAAAATTACTATATTATCATGTAAATTATTTCATACTCGTTTCATTCTCATTAATTTACCGTAATTCATGATTTAACGTCTGCTCCGCAAATTTGAAACTAGTCCGTATTATTATTATTTTTATATAAATCGTACATATATTTATATGCAGTTACCAAAAGCTAAATAATAGGATTATATGATATCATCATATTATATGACGAGAACGAGATTATGTTAGGCATCTTATAGTATAATAAAATATAAATAATGACTGTGACTCGCAAAATATTTCACACAAAGTATCAATGCTGAAATACTTGTTAGTGGTGTCATCCTTTGGAGAGAAAGCAAGGAGAAACTCTTTTTTAATCGTTTAATAATTATCGTGTGATTTATTTCATAGTTTTTATTATTATTTTTTCTATTATTTCTTTTTTTTTGCAAAACAGATTTGATATAATAGTAGCTGTAGTTTATTTATTATTGTATTTACAAAGCAAAAATGAGAAACTTAATAAAAAAAAACATTTTTACCTAAACGTTTTACGGAAAATCTTTAAAATTGTCTATTTTGTAATAAGTGATGAGAACAAGCATTTGAATTAAATCGCCTTGATTAAACATCGAAACATTCGTCGATTGAAATCTATTTTGAGCGTACGTAAACATATATGAAGTTAACAATCTTCGTATTCATGCTTTGGCTCAGTTTCTTTTCGAGCATGTAGCTTATAGTCGTTTGTTAGTAAGAAAGAAGTATTTCTTGAGCGAAAGAACGAAATTTAATTAAATGCCGTGACTGTACCGTTCTTTGTGCGTCGCGCGATGAAAGCCGTACAAAATTAACGTACCCAAGAAGTAATTTTATATGAATTTTTTTTCTTATACGTGCATTTCCTCCGAGCGAGAGGATAAATGATTAAACAGAGTAAAGTACAATTCAAAAGAGAACATAGTGTATTATTATTAGTATTATTCGTTGTTGTATCAGGTCAGCTGCGTCGCGACGCGTAGAGTGTTTTAAAATTAGCCAAATCACTTTTCTGCGTTTATATATTATGCCTTTTAATACACGTACAATATTCGACCAAAAAAATAAAAGAAAACGCAACTATCGTCTACCTTAAAGAAAACTTTATTAAGAATTACGAGAGGAGAGTGAGAGAAAAGCGGAAAATAATTTGCCAGTTATTGCGATACTAATAAAATTTAGTGAGATGCCGTCAAGTGCGAATAATAATCAGGGTAAGTTATTTCTATGACCTTATTTATGAAAATAATTATATATGCACATATACGTTAGACTCTATGTATTTGTGTACATATTTATAAGTATCGAACGTACGTACTTTTAAATGGTAAAGAAGGAGAACAAATAAATTTTACAGCGTAGCAATTAAGCTAAAAATTAATTTAGATTAAAAATTGCGAGTTCGAGCGACAAAAAAGTGAAATAAAGCCGAATAAAATACGGTCCCGTTGCAATTTCTTTTTAAATTAAAAAACGACGCGTGCACGTACGAGATCGCTTAAACAAAAATATTTTGGCAAGGTTAATGTACTTTTCTTCTTACTCCTTTTAATTTTGTTTTTCATGCGAATCCAATTCATCTAAAAGTTGAACAACAAGTATAATAAAGACGACGACAGACGGAAAGTATTTGAAAAGTCATCGCAATTAGTTTCAGTCATGGATACCGTATATCCCGAACCAATGTCTCGTCTTCATCGAAGAGTGGTGCCGAAGAAGAGGAAAGGTTGCTCGACGAGGTACCGCACGCAACCGGTAACGTTTTCCGAGATACAGGTAAGATTAAAATTGTTGCCTTTTCATAATCGTATTTTAATTAAAAATATCGATCGATTTTTGAATATGCGCGTATAAAAAGAAATTGGTAATCGTTTGGAATATTTCTTGAATTCGTGGAACGACCGGGTTTATCCACATCTTATTCGTAGTTTGGTTTTGCGTGGGCTCTATTTTATGACGAAACACACAGAAATCTCTCTACGAAAAAAATATATACTTATTATGTTTTTCTTCAATCCTACATTGAAAAATATTTACATTTCTTAAACGATTCGGAATTGTAATTTTATAAACGGTAGAACAAATTTATTGTTTAACGAAAGACTTCAAAAGCTGTTTACAATATTTTTTAAAATTTGTTTTAGGAAGTGGACGAGGAGAATATCGAAGAATTGCCAGAACCGCAGTCGTCCAAATCCGAATTAAGCATTTTGCTGAATAGTAAATTTGACGAATTCAAGAGATCACGGGATCAGATACTGAGCAAACTGGATTCGGAACAGCAATATGACGTTAACAAGAATGCGGTACCATTGAGCATATCCAGATCGACAGGCAAGATACCATGTAGGCCGTCCTTTTAAAGTCGAAGATAGATTTCTTAACGTTAAGACATCCCGAAGATGAATAACATTATTTAATTTATCTGCGATAAACCAAAGCAACCAAAAGAGAAAAAAAAAGTCGAATTAATCATGAAATTGATCATCTTTTATCAATATATTCAAACAACAGTGGCCATAAATCAGGATTTACTGTTTCACTACCGTTTCGTAAATATTGTAAATTCACTTTTGTACGCTGTCAGTATTTAGAATGTAATTCATAAATAAGGAATGGTAGATGGAGAAAAGAAGTCGTCGATTTTACAATATAGTATAATATATTTATATTTATTTTATAATAATAATAATACTTTTTCGTTTTAAAAATTTATATGGACTTAAATAAATTACGAAAGGAAATGCGAATCGGCTGGACGTTACGTTAATTTATTTGGAAGAGGTGAATTGAAACAGCAAAAAATTAGTGAAAAGAATGAGATTGAGGGCTTAATTGTACATTTACAGACGTAATAAATTATAACAGTATGGAATCGTGCAATTAATTTTCTTTCTTCGCCTTTATAACTTTCCTAAACAATTTCATGGAACACGGTACAGATTTTTCTTTTTAAACAACGTTATTATTTGTATTCCTTAATTTTCAAATATCAATATATTATTATTAATTTGCGTTATAAATTATCACTTATTCTCATGTATATATATATTTCTTTATTTTCTTTTTTTAATCTATAAATCTCTTTCATATCATCTTATCTCCTAACAATTATCACGCATTCGTTTATTTAATTAACTCTTAATTAATTGTTATTATTTACAAATAATATTAAACAATAAATTATAATTATTATTAGAAATGAAGAGGGAGAGAGAAAGGAAGAGGAAAAGGCAACATGTACATGGTAAAAGTTTACATTAAAATTAAACGCGTTTTGGTAAACTTATAAGGTACTAAAAATTGAATCGTAACAATAAATACACCAAGAAAATCGCGAACATTATTTGAAGAGAAAACAATTTCGATTACAATAATGCAAATAATAACAACAATATCTTCGTGTTTACATCAGTCTATCTCGTGTTAAATATCATCTAAAAGTAATAATTACATCTAATGCAATATTATATATTATTAATTAAATCATTTACATTCTCGAAACGTTAATTTTTTTGCATAATGCAACCCTGTATAAAACAATAATAATCTTCCTTAACGCTAACGACTTATCATTTACGGTACAAAATTACTTTCTCTCTATTGTTTCTCTCTAATTCTCGGTGTATTTACATTCGACATTATTATCTTATTGTTTCCTGCGTATCGGGCCTGGACGGTCCTGGTTCTGGCTGACTAGTAGTGGCAGTGCCGTTATTATTGTTGTTGCTATTGTTATTGTTCGTCGCGTCCGTCGGATGCAACGTGACGATCGATTGCCTACGGACGGGCACCGCCGTCGGCTGCGCGTGCAATATCGCGTAGAGCGGACCCTCGCGCTCCTTCACCGGATTCACGATGATCGTCGGCTCGTCCTCCAGCTGCATACTGGTCTCCGCCGCCGACGGGATCGTCGTCAAGAAGCGCACCGTCAGACGGCCGGGCGACCCGGGCGGATCGCCCTCGTCCTGGACGGCACACTGGCGCGTCAGTCGCGGTTTCGCGCGCAAACGCGTCGGCTCGCTGGACGCGCTCGACCGCGAGATGCGCCACGTGCTCGTGCTGGCCGTCGTCGCCGAGCCGGACGAGTCGTTCCGCGAACTGCTCAAGTTCGAGTCCTGCGACGTTTTCCGCGTGACCAACCACGACGACGCCCTGCGCTTCGGGTCGAGCAATCGCAGCGGGATGCCGCAATGGTGGTTGTGACGCCACGAGTCCGAGCGCGACGAGCTGAAGTTCTCGCTCGACGACACCGACGACGCGCGCTTGTGCTGCTTCTGTTGGATCTCCGCGATCTGATACGTGTACTGATCGGATCGCGGCCGGTGTCGCGCCGGCCGTCGCACGCACAACAACCATCGCGCCTTGCAGAGCAGCCATTCCCGCGTGCGCGTCTTCAGGTCCTCTTGCGTTTGCGGCTCCGCGGTGTCGCCCAGTAATTTCACGTTGCACGTGCACGTCGCCAGGTGATGGTTCTGGTTCTCGCGCGACGATCGGTCGGCTAAGCTGTTCGTGTTCGCCGGCGTTTGTCTATTGCTAAAGTTCGAACTGTGCCTACAACGGCCGATGCCCCTCGTCACGCGGCTCTCCTCGATCGCTTTGCATATCATCACGCAGTCCTTTTTGAATTGTTTCGTCAGTATCGCGTAGAGAAACGGATTGCAGCACGAATTCAACGGCAGAACGAACACGGTAAACACTTTGGCCTGTTCCAACGATATCAATTGCAAGCCGAAGACGGCCGTCAGCGAGAAGAACGCTATCGGCGACCAGCAGAGGAAGTCGGTGAACACCAACAGGGCCATCCGCTTTGCGATCCGCGAATCGTTCGAGTTCCACGCTTGCGAGCCGCGTATGGCACAATACATTTTCAAATAGCAGCCCATCAAGATGAGGAACGCTATGCCGTTTATGAACATTAGGAACACCACGTACGCGAGACTAGCTGCGTCGTTGGTCTCGAACGGCAAACAAACGGCGAACTTCCGGTAGTCGGACACGTTGAACAGCGGAAGTAGCGCCATGACGATGGCGAACATCCAACCGCAGACCATTATGTAACCGGCGTGTTTCAGCGATAATCGCTTATTAAGGTGCATCGCATGCGTGATCGCGTAGTTCCGTTCCAGCGTGATGACGGCCAGCGTGTAAACGGACAATTCGGAACTTAGGACGCCGAGGAAGCCGGCTAATTGACAGCCGGCCGACATTTGCCACGGGATCGCGTACATCCGGAACTCGCCCAATGTGGACGCGTCGACGACCGCTAAGAATCCTTAAAAGATCAGAACAACCGCACGGTACGTTAGAGCGTTAATTGCGGGGATTTTTTTTTTTGAGATCGACTGTACCCAAATAGATACCCATGAAAAAGTCGGCAGCCGCCAAATTGCAGACGAGGAATCGCGGCACGTCCATTTTGCTCCGGGAAAATATCAAGACGAAGACGACGGTTCCGTTACCGAGCATCGCGCACAGAAACACAATCCACACGCCGCATCTGAGCGTCCACCAATCGAAGAGATCCTGACACGGCAGGAACGGGCCAGGTAGCGGAAGACATTGTATCTTTCCGCCCATATTACTATCGCCGCTCGTTACACGCAAAATCTCCTCTTCCGAGTACTCTTCGTTGTACGCCGGAAAATTGCCGGGATACGTGAAATCCGAACCGATTCGATCCCATAGCGCTTGGAATTTCCTGCCAAACTTGTGAGTTATATTCTCTGAAAGAGGAAAAATTTATATATTCAAAATGATGCATCGAATACGCACGTTTGGCGAATCGCGATGATTTATGTGAGTGTGAAACGTACGCATCGATGGCCACAAATCGATCGAGCTCGAATTCCATATGTTCAGGTCGATGTCGTCGATGTCGGGGAACACGATGATGTCTTTGGCCCGCGGCGGCGGATTCGACGGTATCAGCGGCAAGAACGCGCAACAATGGTAAGCGTACGCCAGCACGAGCGTTTGGATGCGGGGGAAGTCTTCCGGCGACGGGAATTCTTTTAAATTGGGATTATTGAACGTTTTCAAATGCAACAATCGCTCGAGTCCGGCCGACGGCAGATGCGGAAAGATGTTATTACCTAAATTTCTAGAAATCATATCATTACCGGATGATAAGAAGAAAGGGAAGCGGAGCAAAATGAATAAGAAAAGAGAGAGAGAGAGAGAGAGAAACATAATGACAAAAAACGTCGGAAATATAATTTTACTTACAAATCCTCGATGTGAGATATTGGTAGAAAAGCGTCTGGATGTATATAAGATATTTCATTATTTTCTAAATCTCTACAACAAAAACAAAGAGATATAAAGAAGGAAGCAGAAGCACGAAGATGCTGCAGAAATGTTTAAAGGAAACCAATCTTTTTTATACATATATCTATACGTATGTTTATTTTGTTTGTTCCTTTCCTATTATTTAACAAATACTTACAACACTTGCAGTTTACCGAGACCGTAGAAAGCTTCTTGCGGAATATATTGTATCTCATTGTGAGCCAGAAGGAGGTCATGCATTTGCGACATTCCGTTGAATGGTTTTCCCTCGAGAGATTTGATTTTGTTACTAGCCAAATCTCTAAATAGAAGAATAAAAAATAAATGCAAGAAAAAATAAAACGACATGAAGTATTTTATACGGGAAAATATTGTTAAATGGAGAATTGCATTTTCAAAAATTAACCGAAACGGAAATAAATCAACTAATAGAACGGAAGAATGGACTTGATCTTTTAATCGTTAAATTTAACAAGGAAAATGTTGCACACAAATGTTGAGAATTAAAATAGAAAAGAAAAGCACTTACAGCACTCTAATATCCTTGCAGTTGCTCAATTGTGGTACCATTTCCAATTTATTCGATTTCAAATCCCTGGAAAACGATACAAAATTAATTTATCGAATGCGCTTTCCGGCTAATATATCAGTTGCGTTCGTTTCGTGCAATAGGCGATGACACTAATTGGCGAATATTCATTACAACATTCATAAAACGCATTAATTACATTTTCGAACGTGCAATTAATTAGCGTTTAGTGTACCATTAAATGTACGATATTACATCGAACCTAAATAATTGATTTAGCATTGCGTTTAAACATAAACGACTCTTTGTGCTATTCAATTCGCCAAACAACTAATAAAATTATTCCACGTAGAATGCGACCTAAAAATAGCGTCAATTCCTTTTGATAATAAATAAATATGAATAATTCGTTCTTCTTCCTCAACAACTTTAATTTATTACGATACTTACAAACTTTTTAATCTGGGACACGTGGAACATAAAGAGCTCGGTACGAAAGTGAGACCGGCCCGATCCAATCTGAGCACTTCCAGTGCGGCAGTTCCGTTTAAGCTCGGAAAAGTGGACAGGTTCCTAGCTTCGGATAATATTCTGAAAAGGGGAACGAATATTAGACTGGCCACGGCATTATACGGACCATCCTCATTCTCATTTTATTACTTTCATCATTTGATATGCTATATAATTCAAAAGTGTATTCTCTTTTCCCTTTGCTCAAAAAGCTTCTCCCCAGTTTTTTGTGTATCAAATTTATTAAAGATAGTTTTACAGAAATAAGAAGAATGCAATTGCACGTTATCAGACTCAAATTTAATGTTTTGTGTATAACGAAATCAAAAGAAAAATTTTTGTCGCAGCCGCTTAGTAATAAAACTTTCTAAAAATTCAATTATTATATTGTTGTAAATAACGTTGTTAATATCATTAAATATTATTTTATAAACTCATAATTGTTCATTGCACCTGGAAGGTTTGAGAATTTACAGCAATATTCCTGTGATAATAGGGCAGGTAAAGTTGGTGATTTTTACTTTCCAAAAGGGCATTTCAATATCACCCACCCGATGACCGCGCTGAATTTACCCCCTTCCAAAATGTAAATTATAAAATTTAGAAATAAGGAAAATCTAAAGTTTTCGCAGTCGAGTAATCAACATATCGCAGATCACTTCTCGCAGTTGAATTGTCAACACATTGTAACAAATTCGCAGTTGAAGTATCAACATTAAGACAATAAAATTCTCAGTTGAAGTTTCAACAAAGGCAAAATAATTTTGTAAATTATTCGTCCGTTCGATAAATAAATCGAGCGGTGGCCGTTCGAAACCCAGCAAAACAATTATTATTGGATTCATTCGCTTTTTGGTGTAATTAAATTTCCTCCGCCCGAAAGATATTTAATTAATCGGCGAAAGCGATAATAAAACAAAGCGAGAAAAGTAAACGGTCGGCGAGAGAAGACGAGTGTGATAATTGGTAAATTAATCTAATGTTAGTATTAGTAAACAGAAAACGGCTTCTTATCCTTTTACGGAACATAATACTTGCAGCTTGCGAAGGCGTGGCAAAAATGAGAAGGCATGATTATCCACGTCCAGCAATGGGTTTCCTTTTAATTCTAATAGCGCCAGTGCCGACGTCTTCTGCAACAGTCCGCCCGGAATGTATGTAATGCGATTACCGGAAATGGCCCTGTAAACGAAAAGAGGAATTAAAGTGCGAAACGACATGAGAAATGCCTCGTGACAGGGAACGATTTAATAATCAATTTGTGCGTATCCACTATAATAACTCGCATTTAATCATAACTAATAATTAGATGATAAAACGCTTTAATCGCATAATGAAACGAGATAATAACGACAATTTATGCGCGGCATTATTAATTAAGCGGCAATTTCAATCCTATTCGCCCGTTAAAGAACCGTATACGAGCAAATAACGTGGCGAATAAATTCACCATTTCGCTTTCTGATTTTAATCGTTTCAAATAAGACGATTAACAATGCAAATCGTTTACTTTTTCTTTTCGTTCACGCGCGATCACGCGAAATTGTTTTACAGAAGCCGGACAATGTAATTATCCGATTTATTATTATGTAGCGATAGGACCACATGGATGGCACTTAGTAACGTTATTTCATAACGCAGGCGTTTTTCTTTACAGTTCCAGCCACGGGCACATTCATTCTACGCCGCAGAAAGCGTTGCGATACGATCGAGAGAGAAAACTGCAGCACGTTGCACTCGATAATAACTTTCAAAAGAGTAAAATTCTTCTCGATCTTGATTCGCTCGCTGAAATTTATTTATCACGACATACTCACAGCTCTTGTAAGGAAGGCAATCGCGTAATGGCAGTGGGAATATGAGTCAACAGATTATCATCCAACTCTCTGAAATTAAAGAAACAGAATGAGACACAAATCACAATTTTCCAGGATAAAAATCAAATAACCAGTACTTACAGAACGCGTAGGGATGTTAAATTGGAGAAAGTCTCCTCGTCGATGTGGCTTATTTGATTCCGCTTCAGTAACCTGAAATATTAATAAACAAAACATTGATTTCATGCAAATAATTCGCTCATTCATGTTCGTACTGTAAAATGCGAGGTGAGTTTCGTGGTGTCGCGTGCTCGTTAAACTATCACGTGCTAAAGGCATTTTATGTTAAACGTCTCACATAATAAATCATTTTTTATTTACTTCTTCGGCATCTTATCTTATTTTAATGTGGGAACAACAAGAAGTCACTTTTCCACAGGCCACCAAACCGTCAGCTTTAAGATTTAATATTCTTCCGCCTGAGAAACGTTATCGCTCGTCGAATGCTATTAATTAGCATTTCAAACTTTGAATGCTTGCTTACGCTCGGAAATAACAATAATCTAATTTTCGTTTGTTCCTAAGAGCGGAAAATTAACAAACGAAGAAGCCTTCTTCTTGAGTTTAATTTAACTGGCAAGGTTTCCATATAACTATAATGACATTCATTGAAGAAAACTTATTTCCTCTATGTTTTTTTTTTCGAAAAATAAAACGTTCAGACAGTAATTCGTAATGAAATTTCGCGAATGCAAAGGAAAATTATGAGCAACGAGATATGGATAAGTTCATCATCGTCCTCGCCGTTTTCGTGGGTAGAAAAGGAGACATCTTCATATGCTGATGGGATTTTTAACCTCGACGAACTTATCTCTTGCAAGTGTTAAGTTTAATAATAAAAAAAAAGAAAGTAAAGAGACAGGCAAAAAAATACGAAAGTGTATCCTTAAAGCCCAAGTATTTGCTGCTATCGCTATATTTGCTAGGTTGAGACTTTTGTAATTTGTTAAAGTGTGTATATACGAGGAGTGAGTGAATGGACTAGTGTAAAACGTATATACACCAGCAACAGCCACTCTTGTCAGCGTTTTATAACAATTAGCAGGATTCCACAAAACTTTCATTCACGGTTTTTATTTTTTGTTCGTTCGCGCTCTCGAGAGATTTTTTTTTAGAAATTACACGTATAACAAAAGTGGAGGAGACGTAATATCATCAGCTCCTGTTTTTAATTTAAGTGTCCTTCGTCCATTATCCTTTTCCCTGTTTCCTTTTGGTCCTGCCCGTCTCCGTCTTCTTTAAAATGAATTAAAAGTCGTTTAAACATCGTTACCATTTTAGGTATTTTAAATTGCTTTTAAACGTTTTCATTTTGTATATGAGATTTTTCCTTTTGCTTCTATATTACTGCCTTCTCGACGATGGCGAGGAACATGTTTTTACCGATCGATCCTATTCGCGTATCTATAACTTGCATTGCGGTTAAAAGAAGAAAACGCAGAATTTATTAGTGATACGCATTATTTAATATTCAAATTAAATTGCTAATAAATTCAAAATTGTTTATTATACTGTCTAACGAAACGAAGAAAAAAGGTATTGATAATAATACCGAAGCTTATTTAAATAATTTGTTCCCCATTTAATTAAGCGTCGATGCTATAAGATCATTATATTAAGACAAAAAGGACGAAATTAGCAATTAATTTACATAAACTGCCTTAATTATTTGCAGCTTTATGAAAAAGAAAGAGACGCAAAAGCGTAGGTTATCTTGTATGTATAAACGCACAAAAAATTTGATTTTTTCGATAATTTTTTTAGTATAATTACACAAAGTGTAATTCGTGTATGATTAAACCACGCCAAAAATGACATTGTGCAGGATCATTCAAGAAGAAATTACAGATGCAACTAATTTAGATTCCATTCCGTTAAATGTAAAGCATAATTAATCCTACAATAGTGAATAAACGGTTCGTAAGTTATTTAATAACTCAGACCAAATTAAATGAGATTAATCTTCGGAGAAAGAAAAGTAAATTCTTCGTGTCAGAGTGAATGCTTCGGACCGAATGTTGCTTTATGATTTAAGCGACAAAGACATTTTTATCTTGATTTAAAAAGGACGAAGAAAAGAAAAACTATGAATAAGAAATTATATAAAAGTGCCGTCATCCGAATAAGGCGAAAGAACAGGAATAAAAAGCAAAGAAGAAGAAGAAGAAAAGTGTCCAAATCAAATTGACGCGATAAAAAATTCTTCGGACCGTTTTTTATTGGTTCCATGCGTTAGAGAGCATCCGTAGAACGGTGATTCCCAAAAATTATGTATTCTGAAAGATATTCTGTTTGGCATTTTCACTATATGCGTGCGAAGGACACGCAGAAAAAAGCTCGAACCAATCGATTTGTCAACGATAGTATTATAGGCGTTTAGATTACGTTAATCTAAACGAGTGGCTTTTACGAGACGCCGTCATAAATTTAATTTTACGCTTTTCAAAAATTGAATCCAATAACAAGAATAACAATAAAAAGAAATAACAAGTGTAAAGGTTAGTTGATTAAATAATACGTGTGTCTAACGTAGGTAAAAAATAAAAATCCTTCTTTTAGAAATGTATCATAAAAACATTGTTTTATTTTTTCTAAAATTTCGTTTTAACTTTATTAGTAGACGAATACTTTAAGACGTTATTATCATTCAGTACTATCGTATATTTTGTATTTCTATTGTTGCTGACTAATTTAATAGTAGGAGAAGCAAATCAACCAACCGATTATGAACACGTTTGTGAAAGAAGTCAGTGGAACAAAAGAATTTGTAAAAACAACACTCAAAATTAATTAAAGAAAATTACTTTGAAGCAATGTGCAACATTAATTGCAAATAAAATTATTTTTCTAAATCTACCAGCGACTTTACTCAACAACGATTCTTCATAGATCATAGCGATTTGTGAGAGCAAGTTAACACAACGTCATTGCTGCAAAAGATTTATTCAAATACACACGTCTAGTGGATTAAAAAAGAATCAAACTTTAACATTGAAGGACTTTGGTGCGAATGCTTGTCTCATTTCGCACATAAAAATAAATGTTTGCAGTGATGGTAAAAATGGTAAAAAAGAGTTCATTTCGATAGGCCTCTTTCTGTTTATCGTTCGGTTCTCTAACGGCTCTATATTCAATTACGTATTCCAAACGCAATTTTCGAAACGGTTGCCGTTTGAATTTTATACCTTTTAATAATGGCACAACAATTACATTAAAAAACGCTTTTATAGGAAACTAGAAGTGAAAATAAAAAGGTGATTGTGATTTTTACAAACAATTAACTTTTATTATGTAAGTAGTTCCTTCGTTCCGTGCTTTTGTTGCTGTTTTATTTGTAACTCGTATGTGATACGTTTTCCACTTGTTTGAAGCTGAAGAGTGCAAAAAGTTCGTAATTACAGAGCGGATATCAATTTACACGGGTAAAAGAGCCAAAATAAAAAAAAACCTTTTGTAAGGATCATGATATAAATAAATAAATAAGAAAAAGTCTACTTACAATACAACGAGACTTTCCATATGAGGGAATGCATCAACCGGAACAGATGTAATGAGGTTGTTGCCGAGATTCCTGAAAAATAAATTTCACGTCCTTTTTTTAGCAACAACAAAAAAATACGAATGGGTTCTTGCGACTTTCGCAACTGTTTCCAAAGATATTCGATTACATTCGTCGGATAAAGAATTGCATGATTTGATTTTCTTTTGTGCCGTTCGAAACGGACCCGCTTTTCTGCTATTTTCTTTTTGGAAATTATTACTACAATCGCGTCTCAGCCAATTAGTTACATTTTCAATCATGCTAGAATGAAATTTCGCAAATGTATGACGAATCTCTTTTTTGCTCAATGTATAAACGTTGTCGTTTTATGACACTGACTTTATTCTTATTTTGCTTTTTTATTCTTATTGTATCATTTTGGTATTTTTACTACAACTGGTTGAAATTGGTATCTTAAATGGGAATATGTGTTCGTTTTCGTTTTTCTGTTTTGTTAGTAGTAATTTCATGCTGGTTTATGTTGACTTCCCATTTGGTAATTGTTGTTGTTGTTGCTTGTTTTTGTTGTTGTTGTTGTTGTTGTGTCTGTAGATATTTATCGTAACGTCATAGAAAAGTGTCCATAAAAATGTCTTCTTGGTAATCGTATAAAGTAAATACACATAAACGCACATACGGTTTTGTTGCAACTTAACGAACGACCACTTGACAGAAATTTTAATTGAATACTTTCCTCTACTCGAAAGGCATCTAGAATGATGTTTTAGTAAAGATTGCGAAAAAAAAGTGCAGCTAATTGAAACGGGGAGAAAGAAAAACTGATGCGAAACGATAAAAATTCCTCACGATTATCGTACAGCACGAAGGACTATTATTGCGAATGCAATTTACGTAATCATTAATCATACACGTTTTTTTTTAAATAACGGTCCAAGCCGTATGTGCCGGCATATGTTAAGCAAACGTACCAAACAACCGAATTGCAAATTGAATAAAATCGCATGCAAATTTATTCCAGAATATATATCATTTAACGTTGTATCTATAGGAAAGATTTATGATTACATATTAACGAATCTTTGTAATAGACAGTTTAAGACATTTCGCTTTATATCCTTCTCTATGCTCGTCTGTCTTCCTTTTTTCTTTGCCTCCCTATTCAGGGTATCCGCAAACCGTTCATTGAATATTCAACAGCTTTGCAGATTTCCTCCTTTTCTTTTTACTTCCCCTCATTATTACATATTTCTAGCTTCGTTTCTTTTTGCAACTCATCACGAAACCTTCCTATGACGTTACCATAAAGTCATGTTTTGTAAATACGGAATATTTCTGTTTTGGGTATAGTAAATGCGTTCAATTTGAAAATATCGTGTCGTTTTTTGGTAAGTGAGTATGCGAGAGAAGTGAATTAAGAGATGTGTCCCGATTACTCACAGGACCTCGAGGACTTGAAGGGGTTCCAATGCCTCAGTTGGGACTTTGCGCAGTCGGTTGCCGTCCAGACGCAAGCTACGCAAATGAGGAAGTGGTCGAAACGTACTTCCGTCCATATTCCATATCTCGTTTTGGCCCAGTTGCCTAACCAAACAATATCGAACTTGTTTTACGAAAAACGTGAAAAATTCATGTTATCATCATACAGTTTTAGCATCTTGCAAAAACTCCTTTGATCGCAACTAAATAATAATCAATAAAGATGAAATAAACATGAAATCGATTGCGAAAAGGAGAACATTATCCTTGGACGTTATTACCCCTATTCATTATCGACTCGGTAAACATATTAATCTGTAAATACAACGGAGAGGTTCGATTTTAAATCAACGACACCGAAGTGGATGGTGGCCATAACTGTTCCGAAATAATTAAGATGTTTACGTTCGAGGGAACGAGCAAAAACATAAATTAGTTTATTTTAAGTTCAAAGCAAAGACGCGTACAAAATAAGAGAGGAACAAAACTACGTTGGAAGACGTAACTAAAAGTAGATAGTTTGTAGTGGGTATAAAACGTATCCAACCACTAACGGTCGAGCAATTAAGATTTCAATAACGTTATAAAAAACCACGAAACGCAACGCTAGTTGTAAATTGAATATGACACATTAATGCATTATGAAACCCGCGGATGAATTAAAATATTAAACTTATAGAAATAATGGCACCAGTTTTCGAAACGATTTATATTAACGTCGCATTTCTTAACTGGATTATCCCACTGGCGAATGGAGAAGATAAAAACAAAACAAAAACCAGACACCTTAATACCTTGAAACAACAATTCATTTTTCAACAACAGATAAGGAATTAGATTCTTCAAATCCGTTCACGTTAATTAAAAGTTAATACGCGGAAGAATCTTTCGTAATGTGCGTGGATTTATTGCAGAAAAAGAAGCGACAACAAAAAATGGTTAAAGAATCGTACAAACCGCATATTAATCTCGATTTCCGGTGAAACCTAAATGGTGCATGAAAATTTCGTACACATGTACGTTTCCTCTATGCGGAAAGGCAAAGCAAACTAGGCAAACGGCGAACGGTTGATAATAAATTCATTCCCTCGGTAAACCCTAAACTAAAGTCTCCGGCTCCCAGTGTGGTAAACTAAACTGAACGGGAGAAAAAAGAGGATCGTGGGAGATCTAATCCCGATGCGTAAATATTCGCATTTAACTTACATATTTACTTGCCGACCGAATAAACGGTTAGATTTACCCAGTTCGTCTTTTTTCTGCCCCGGGAAGGGCTTAAACTGTTACTTTGTTAAATCTCAAGTAATTGAATTGATTTAGATCGATAGGGATTTCATTTTATACGAGGATTCGTTTGCGATGGCTAAAAAAATTAATGCCATGCGATATCTTTAAAGTATGTTTGGTATGCGTCAATTCGTTTGGAAAATTTTATTATGTATTGATTGCAATTTTATGCGAAAAATTGTACCATAAATTATGCAGAAAAAAAGTTGCGAAACGTACATATTTATTCCTTCGTACGCCCGCTGGAATCTAATAAATATGGAATACGTACAATTGTCAGAATTTTATTATCGAGCATTCTATCCTGTTTTAATGTGCATCTGCTTTAAAACAATTTATTACGCCGCAATGCTAGAGTTTATTTTCTAACCGGTACCAATAGGAAGCAGTAAATTCTCTTATTATGCAAAAATTCGAAACGAACGCTCCAGCAATATTTCGTTGTCTCGTTTATAATCTCGCCGAAGCAGAAGAAATCGTATTCCTTAAAGGAGCGACATAAACATTAAATAATAATCGTGGGACAACGATTGGGGTGGCCTTAATAAATTACAAATCTCCTTTCGAAGCAATTAATTGAATAACGAACGAGGAGTAAAGTAAATCTTCTTTTGCAGACTTTTATCGGACTCAATGTGGTGTGGTGCGGCGTTGTGACGCGGTAATTAGACCGAATTTTATAGACTGCTAAACACCCACAAAATTGCCTGTTATCGAATCAATTTTATTCGCTTTCGAAATAAAAGCTCTCATTAAATAGCAGCCAGTTAGCATTTTAATCGATTTTTAAATGATATCGTCATTTACGGCAAGAGCACTTTTTTGTCAACTTAAAAAGGACGAATAAAATAAGGATAAACATCCGGCTAATGATGATAATAATAACAGAAATTCTTGGTACAAAATTAACGCAAAAAAGCTCGACAGCTCGAGGGAGCAGAAGCGGCTGAAAAACGAAGCGAGAGAAAGAGGGAAAAGTTTCGCGGTATATTTAAGACGTCCTTAATGTGTTTTAACAGCTTTTTTTCACGCGTACCATATCTATTTACCACTTTTGCTGTCACTTTCTCCCTCTCCCTCGCTCTCCCGTCATTCGGTTACGTCTTCGGAATCGTAAAAATCTCGTGTTAGAATACTCGAGAACGAACGCACACAGCGATTCCGCGTGGCCATCCACGAACGAGGATAACGGCCCTACTTTAGGTCCGGGCGAAATAAATAACAAGGAAGAAAAAAAAAGTACGAAAAGTGTATACAGCCACTAGCGGTAGTAGTATTCGACTTCCTTACTCTTCCTTGTAAAAGTACGCTTGTGTATGCCGCCTGGCGCCATTTATACATTCGCCAAAGGTTTTTATGGATCCTCATCGGTCTTTCTCATTTCTTTTTCCTTCTTCTTCCTTCTTCTCATCACGTCGCCTGATCTCTCTCTCTCTCTCTTTCGCTCTCCATTTTTTTTATGGGCTTCCCTTAAGATCGTGTTTATTTATTTGTTGCTCATTTGTTGAGATGTTAAACTTAATACTGAGCCAAATAACAAGAAAAAAAAATAGGCAGGAAATCTTTTTATCGTTAGACCAAAACGGATTTATCGTCGAACGGTTCAATTTGGCGGTAATAATAATAGGAAAAAGAGTTAAAAGTCATTTTTATAATAAACCAACTCGTACGATAAATAAATTAAATTAACTTTTACTACTATTGCTGCTACTATCGTTTCGTTTGCTTGTTTATTTTGTATTTCATGTTCATAACAAATCTTCTGCTTAAACCTTATGGCGCTTTTAACTTCCTCTAAAAGGAAGAGTCATATAATGTTTCCAATTTTTCCGTTTATTTATTTTTTTTTTCCTAAAAAGAGTGAAATGGGACAGAATTTAAAAGCTGCATTCAAAAGGAAACTCAATAATAATGCTAATATCCATTATTTTCTTATTGCTATCATTATTTATTTGTATTAACATTCGTTAAGTATTATATCTATAAAATTTAATCGGAAAGGATAAATGGGTAAACGCAAGAAATTGGTCGACGATTTCAAAAAGGTTTACGTTAATTTCAGTATCCGTCCGGCGATAATTAAGCAAGATAAACATTTTTAAAAATTAATTGAAATGAAATTAACAACCGAGAGGGTAGTAGATTAATAATTTATTTGAAATCTTTATAATTAACAATTCGCAATTTGCGTATTTTTCTTCTTTTGCTTTTTCGGTCTGTTTAATTAAAACCAACATAACGTTGAATGCATCCTCTCGGTTATCTCGAAACAACATAAATTGAAAATTATATGTAGAATAGTTGGCAACAGTTCCAGTAAAGTATTATAACAACAAGACGAAGAAGAAGAGAAAAAGGAATACGAAGATGAAGAAGAGAATTAAATAATAATAGAGGAAACAAGTCGGAGAACAAATTAGAAAAGTTCTTACCAGCGAATCAAAAACCGTAAATATACAAGTTCATGATGATACATGCATATAGAGCACATTAAACCGAAAGTTTAATTGTAATTCCGCAAAAGAAAGAGGAACAAAAAACTGCAATGCGAAAAGGCAATTGTCCTTTTCTTTTACCTCAGAAATTATCATCATAATTTCAATTGAAACTGAATAGGATAAAAAAGAATGTACATCGCAATTGGAAAAAAGTAATCATAACTAGAAATGTATTTCTAGAGAGAAAACTTATTATTTCCTTTTTCTTCGTACAAGAAACACTTACAGCGTGTGAAGTCTGGTGAGAGGCCTCAGTGCTTCCATTGGGATATGTGTTAACCCACAGTTCTGCAGAATTCTGCAAAAAAAAAATATAATAACCGAATGAAAAAAAATTGAGTAGTGTATATGAAAACTAGAAAACTTCAAAGACACTTTTATTATTACAAAATAGAATCCGTGAAGAACAGGAATGGAGAAAAATAAATAAATATAAGGATGTGTCTGTCTGTCGCGAATTTCTTTTTTTTCTTTGCTGGTTTCTGCAAAAGTATCATCGTCCTCCATACATCAATTTTCATCAAAGAAATTCATTTAAATTCACAAAAACCTCACTCTCCTTCTCTTTCATTTGCTTTTTTGCAAACAACTACAAACTACTTTGAAATGATGATGATGAAGATTAAGTTGTATTTATAACTCTAATTCTCGTTAATGTTTATAAATAAATTTTAATTAAAAGCACTTTACTTTATATTCTCATTATTATTGCTGTTTTATAAATTATACGTTCCATTACATTTACAAAAAAATAATAAAAGACAATTAATATGCAAATAGTTAGATTTAATTACGGCGCTATAAATCATGAAAATATGACTAGAATAAAATTGAATTAAATTAAAATTAAAAGAAAGAACGAAAACTTAAGGAATAATGAAATTAGAAAAACGAAGCTAGGGAAGGAAAATTATCGCCCTTATGTGGAAGAAAAATGGGAAACTTTTTTCAATTTAAAATGTCACATGTAAAAGTGAAATAATATGTGCGAAATAAAATTGTTGAAATAAAGGTACACTTTATTATGAAAGAATGAATTTTTCAAAATAGCACCCCTCAGTACGAATTATAATAAATCAAGGAGAGAATTTTGCCCTAGAAGAAAAACTTAAAAGAATTTTTGCCAACGTTACTTCCTGCCTCGACTATAAATTTTAATATCTTTTTTGTATCTACACATAAAACGGAAGTGTTTCAATAAAATTTATGTCCAGAAAAATTTATTTAAAATACAATTTAATTTGCACGAGAGTTGTGTCTAACGTAATACCAACTCTATTTATTAAATTATGCCAAAGTGGTCCTTTGTTAAAGGGAACTTTTCAGGAATCAAATTATTAGATCTTTAATGCAAATTTCTGACCATTCGAGTCGTAAAGACTTTTCTGCAAAAAAGAACAGCAATTTGAATACCGCAAAAGAACCCAAGTTTGCAAATAATATTTCGTGTTAAACATTCTGGTGCTTAGGTCTTGCCAATATCAGAATGAAATGACACGTTGTTGGGGATAATTATTGTTCAATGACCTAAAATCAATTATTTTTTGCAAACAAAAAAGAATTAAATTCATGTTATTATTACGAACGTTAAATTGAATCGAACAACAGGCAAGAGGTGTGTCCTCGTCTTTTAATATGCTTCGAATAATTTATCCCATGAAATACGAGCGTATAATAACTCTTGATCCGTTTCTTTTTTGCAATCCTATAATAATCATTATTTTTGTATAATTGATTTTTAAGTTAAATTAACCTATAATAATTCTATTATAAAGTGCAATCAGTTTCTTTTTCTATATAACATTACCTGACGTAAGTAGATCAGACACGACACGACATTTTGACTTATTAAATATTATTGAATTGAATGTAAAATTCTAGGAGCAAAGTGGAGGTAAAAATACGGGAGATTTAAAATTTGAACCGGAGCTTTGACGGTACAAGACCCTTCCCAACGTTAAAGTAATAATTTATTTCGTTTTTTATGTAAGAGCAGGCAGATTCAATCAGAAACTTTCGGAAAGTTGGAATTTTTATAGCCAATTTTGTAAATTACTGGGCACTATATCAAAAAAGTGCGGAGGCTCGAGTCTATTATTAACAATGATAATCTTATCGATTGAGTCGAACGTAAGAAAGTGGCGAAAATGAATTTTCCCATCCGAAAGAAAGTCCGTCTTGTAAATAAGATATAATTTAAAAATACGTACAATTTCTTCAGGTGAATATTCTTACGAAACGTATTCGGTTCGATGGATTCCAATCTATTATCGGTTAATATCCTGAAACAGACAAACAAACAAGAACGTTATGAAATTTATTGGAAAAGATTGTATAGAAGAACTATTTTAACAAAAACTTATTAACCCAGTTTTTTTATATAACGACACCGCCATTACGTTACACAGACACACATATATATACACTTAAGTAATTTAAAAGTGTCGTTAAATTAATTTCGTTTAAAATTGCGCAAGTTTTATTTAGATCCTCTCTCTCTCTTTCGACTAAACTCATTTACACATATACGTGAACGTTAGCGGGACGAAGATGAAAACAAAGTGAACGATGAAGAGATTTCTTTTAATCATAAATCCTGATTTTCGTATATTAAAACTTCGTATTTGTAAATGGAACGATTCGAATCGTGCTCGCCGTATAGGGGATGAACGATACATTTAATTCCTTTTTATGTCGTTGTACGTGATGATTGTTCGGAATAATAAGGAATGAAAAGCAGACCGAATAGCGAAACATTGTTTTTTAGGTTTATTGGAAACGTAGCTTCAATCCTTTCGAGTCGTAAAAGCACGAAATATATTCCATTCGTATTAACGTCCACGTTCACGAGGACATCATTAATAAGACTTTTAATCAAAGAAACTCTCTTCTATACACACGGATTTAACCGTCGCGAACCAAATTTCATCGTCACGTCTCGGTCTTAATTCGCACTCGCATTAATCTAGATAAATTCGCACGAATTTTAAGTGCCTCCAAAATATTCGCAGGCACACGTGTCGACGGCAATCAAAAGACGTTTCAATTAGTATTTTTTAATTGGAAAAAGAAGACGTAGGATAAAAAATATTTATTTTTGGACAGATGCAATAAATTAAAGCGATCTTATTAGCCCAAAGGTATGCCAGTAGAAGAAGAGGATAAACGAAAAGAGAAACAACTCTGACAGGTTTCTAATTTACGAAATTCCAACTACATAACATCCAGCAATCGGAGGAATAACTGAGAACGATTGATGTTTGCAAATATCTGCATGCGAAATTAATTTCCATCGAGTCGAAAGGAGGGATTTGTGTGCAGCTTATGCACTTATTTATGGAAAGTGGCAAGTACTGTTTTGATGAAATTTAAAATATAATAAAAAGTAATGGAAAGAAAGAATTTTTACTAATATCGCAAAACAGGAAAAGCCATTAAATTGAATTCGCGTTTCAGTGCTCGGCAGTTGAGCGAATTTAACACAGATTTTCTTGCAATTTTTTAAAATACGGTATTAGCCACACGAAGTGTTATTATTTCATTATTAATTATACCTAAAAAGTAAGTAATTTTTTTTTGCTATTTGGATTATCCCTTAATTCCTGTTCTTTTTGTTAAACTTTCTTTTTTCGAATGAAAAATTTCAAGCTTCGACGTAGTTGCAGGATTCTCGACATGCCTTTTGTGCCCATTTAACAAATTGTCTTTTTCATTAAAGCTACATACTGAATAATTGATCCCTGTACTTTTTTCCATTCATTCGCTCGGCTTGTTTTTTGTCTTCTATTGTCGTGCTAGAATTCTCCTCTTTTTTTACGATCTCATACTTTTCTTTGGAACGCTCGCTCGGGCTTATAAATCACGTTTTATAAATGTTACGAAATCAAGAATAATATATGTATACGTACATTTTATTGTTTGGTGAATAGTGCTACACAATAGAATTGTTGTATACGGCGAAAATGAAAATATGCAACGGTTAAAAAGAATGGGACGAAAAGAGTGATAATATTAATAATAATATATACCAGGATTGTTCCTTTGGCAGCAATTTATTATTGAAATTTATTAAGAAAATAAAAAAGTGCGTGTGACGTGAATGAATGGTGTATACATCAATTTTTTATTATTATTTGTATTGTCATTAAGAAAATATTCTTGTAAAGGGACGCAAAGAAAGGAGCCATATTCGCGCCATTCCTAATTCTATTAAAATTCGCACAAAGTATACAAACTTTGGAACAATTTTTTTTTCTTCTTTATATCGTGACATAATTTCTTATAATACCGATAATTAATAATGTGTAAGCGTCAAAGATATTTAAGAACGAATGACTTGTTTAAAAGGAAACTTCCTCATTCTCACTTCTTTTTTTTTTTTCTTCGCCATCATCTTCCCGCTTCTTTCTTCCTCTCCAGCATTAAGATGGATCTTCTTTCATTTACGTCTTCACGGATTCTCTTCCATTTTCGGGCGTAAGGAGAAGAAACGCGCGACCTTCTTCTTCCTCTTTTATTATCTTTTTTTTTGCTGATCTCCTTCTCGCTAGCTAATCCTTCAATGGCACCAACCACCAACATCACCCCGTTCACTTCTTATGTTGGCATCAACTTTAAATCGATGACGAAAAATAATATCGGCCACACAAAAAAGAGCGCAGATAGTTGAGCGAAAAGAAGAGGGAACGTGTACGTGTCTTTGACAGACATCGTTAATAATAAACGACAGATGAGCAAGAATTTTTTGATAACAAAACCAGTTTTTGGATGATGATCCTTTATAATAATGATAATATCCTTTTACTTAAACCATTCGCACTTGTTTACTGGGCGGTTGATGATGTAATCCCTAACACAAAAGAGGATATAAAAATCCCTTGTTCTTCTTCCATATCATCCTCTTTAGCATAATATTCTGTTTGATATTAATAAAAAATTTATACAAATTCGTTAAGGAAAGTGGAGGAAACAGGGATACAAAGAAAATGTTAATTTCGATAATTGAAGAGCTTTCATATTCTAAATGAATTTTGTTCTTTTTTGCTGACCAGTTAAAATGGATCTTTACGAACACAACAAAGACGTCTTTTTATCATTATTATTTAGTAGTACGTTCAAGAACAACAACGACAAAGAACGTGAATGTAAATGAAATATATGTGTATAAATGTCAATAAGTCCCACGCATATATCTTGGGAAAAAAAGCGAAAAGTGGAACGAAAGAAAAAGAAATGTGAACGAACCGAAAAGGAAAACGGACGGAAACGAAATTGATGTGGAGGAACGAGTGACTGTAAAGAAAAAACGAAGAGGCAAATGCGGATGAACGAGAAGAAGATTTAAATCGCTTAAAACAATAAGCAGGAAGTGGCAGAAACCCTCTTACAAAACGAAAAAGGAAAAGAAAAAGGAAGGAATATATTAAAATTCTGCTCTATTGGATATAAAGGATCACTTTATATTAGAGAGATAAATATGAATCTCGAGAGAGGTTCGACGTTGACAGATCGTTAACGAAAGTGAAATCAAACTCGAAAACTTTAGCCACGAAGAACAATCGAAACGTGAAGGCAAACGCAAGAATTCGCATTCAATTATCAAACGTGCAATTTGTCGTTCAAAGTTGTTACCATAAAGTTCTGTAAAAAGACGTTTAATGATCTACGAAAGAGGATCTCGGCATAAGGCCTCCATAACGCTCAGTATTAAATTTTATACTTAATAGCGTATCGTCAGGATCAGGTGTAAATTGCTGGGGAGTTCTTTACACTCGAACGAAGTGAATGATTGAACGCGATTGAAGCGGTCGAGAGTAAAAGGTAGTGGTGGCACTATGTTTAATGGTAAATCGATCGGCTTGTAGCAAATTGGTCATTATCGATGGGGAGGGTCAAATAAATGTTGCGTATCCTTTCTTTAGAACTTTTACATTAAACCGAGTTGATTAGATCTCCCTCTCCTGCTGGCTTCGATCTTGACAACATCAGCGTTTCAAATTAATTGTCATTTCTTTATTCCTTCCTTTTTTGGGCAAAAACATTAACGATATCGTTTCGCCGAAAGTCATTGACATTTTTCCTTTTAATATAATGGCACTCTTCAATTGATACGTAAAAGCGTTCGAAGTAGTGGCCTAGAAAAATATTTGCATTTGTTCGCGCTTGTTAACAATTTCCAGCAGACGTTTGAATATCTAATCTTTGCGGAGAGAGCACTTCGTCATCACAATATTTTGACTATTAATCATACGTCTGTCTCAAAATGAAAAGGAGAATAAAACGCGAACACATTTAGAAATCAATTCGACAAACGCTCGATGCCCACTTTTCAACGATAATCCAGGAAGTCTTCAGGAAAAAGTGCTCTTAGATCAGGTGTAGAAAAAAAAAACGATATGATTGATCGTCTAAGCAATAAAATATCACCGGCAGACAATCGTTTATTATAATAATGCCACATCTTGCTATTATACAAATGGTGATTCTAAAGCGAACTAGGGATCGATTCGTATTGTTAATATGATAAATATTTCTACAGCTTTAATAACTCGCTCGGTTTAATCATTCGGACCCTAACTAAGGTTGTTGTTTACGAACAATTCTCATTAAAAATATGATTATAAGTTTCGTTTTTGCTTAATAGTGATAAACGTTTATTATTAGAACGGACATCCTAAATAAATTGATTATACCTCGGAAGCAATTTACGTTTTTTGTTTTAAAACGCACGCCTTTTAATACGAGCAAAAATTAAATGAAAATAAATTATGTGTGTTATTTAGATTTTGATGTTAATGGATAAACGTTCAAAGTCGAATTGCTTTTCGAACAAAGCGTATCGGCGAAATGGATCATAAAAATAGAATTTCTTTTTTTAATTGAACGGCTTCGACGCTCCAAATCGGCAATCAAATTACTATCTCTCGGTATAAATTGCACTAAATCATTCTTAATTCTATAAGAGAAAACGTACATTGGTGGTAAATGGGTATGGACGATAAATCATTTTTTTTTTAGTTAGCAGTTTTCCTTTATAAAGTTGCCATTCTTTTTTTATTGTTTTGCTCGGGGTCCTTTTAAAAAGAAATCTATCTTTCTTTTCACTCTCTCGAACCAGCGTGAACAAAACCGCGGATCGCCCACGTTTTTATTGCACATTTCAAAATAGTTGTTTACTATTATTATACCGAGCGAGCGAGGTGACGTATTGCAATTACTTCCATGTTACGTTGGCAATTCTGCACTCGATATAGACAGACAGCAGGTCCGTGCTACTGGTTATTTAAAATTCGCGTTAAATATACGCGCAACAGCTGCAAATCTTTTCGAATCTCCATTACCAACTTAATTTTTACCGGCTAGCCGAAATGGTAACCCATTTTCGCACATCCAGTAACATTAATCGCGCAAAGTAACGTATATATTACGTTCTGGAAACGATTTCGAGTCAATAAAATTTATCTAGAGAAGAGAAAACAAAATTTTCGGAGTCTATTCATTTCGTATAAGATGAATCAAACAAAGAAGAAAGGAAAAGACGAAATCTGAATGGCGAAATGGCATCACGGCTCCATTATCTATTCAACCACATATATCTCTTACGTGTATTTATTGGTAACCTTATACGATCGTTATAAGACTCTTCTATTCTCATATTATCCACATCTTTTCTTCCACTGTCATCATCTTACTTTTTTATGAGTTTATCCACCGTAATTTCCCATTTTCTCCATTACGTCTCCCCGGGTTTTATTCGCTCGATATAAATAAAAAACTATTTGACCATAATTTAAAATCATTGACTGTAAATATGTTTAAAGGCGAATAAAAAGAAAAACTATCCGGATATAACGTCGTGAAAAATGAGAGAAAATCTCGTTAGAAATATATATTAAAAAGTGGGAGCAAATAAAAGAGCAAACAGTTCAGGAAAAGTAAGTTAGCGAACGAGGAAATGATACACTTCAGTTCCATAGGAGCCGATAACAAAAATTATTTACGTTGCAAAATGGAATCGCATTCAATTCGAATGATTTATTCAATTAAACGATGGATGATAATAAAATTAAAATGGGAAAATTATAAAAAAGGCACGAATCAAAAGTAAGTCAGATACAAGTAAAGCCATAAGCGAATGAGATCGACGAAAATTCTGCACGTCTTTAACTTTTCCTTCTACCACTTTTAAGTGGCAAAGTGGTGAACTAGTTTCACACTTTTCCTTACTTTCCGAGTGATATGGTAAAAAATAAATTGCCAACAGCAGTTTTCTTTCGAGATCTTCTTCGATTATATTGTAACAGGCTATCTCAAAGAAAACGATAGAAGTTTATCCGAAGAAGTGGAGGATTACGATTTGCAATTAATGATTCGTGTTGGTGGTTACGTAATATATTATATTATACAATTTCCGTTGTTGCCAAAAATATATGCAATACTAGAAATAAGAAATCATAAACAGATTTTCTTTTCTCATACAAAGATTTTCCTTTTGGAATAGTAAAAACGGTTAACGACCGTAACATGTAATAGAATTATTAATCCGGACCATTTGCTTTGGGCTTTTCCCCGTTTGGTAGTTGAGAGGTATAATTTTTAAAAACGATTCCAATATATTACCCAATAAGTAATAGCATTTTGCTTTATGGGAAATTATTAAGAAAGTGGGTTTCTTTCCCGATCTGGAAGAATGATTTTCCTTTCGACTTAATATCGAAACGAGTAACAAACATGGAATGAAAAGCAGATTAAAGCGAAACCTATTTCTGGATTATAAAATAACTTTTTTTGAAAAGGAAATCGACCACGCAAGTGGAAATGAGTTGATTAAAACCTTATTGTTGCGTGTGCAATTTACAAAACCAATTTAGATTAAATTTAAAGGAAATCAAGAGCAAGTATTAGATTCGATGAGGGTAATTAGAGGGTAGATTTTTAAATGGGTTATTTTCCGAAAGAAAAAGTTGTATGCGAGTAAACTGAAACTTTCAATAGATAACGAACCAATAATTGTTTTCGCCTTCTTTTTTCATCAAAAGTTTTAATTTTATGGTTTTAACGCTTACAGCACTTAAACTGAATTTAATTGTATAGGAAAACCATCGTACTGTACGTGTGTTTGCTTATTTGCGTTTTATATTACTGTTGCGAAAGTACATGTGATAGATAAAGAGGGAGAGACTCGCGAGTGGTTGAAATGGTAATAAATTGATACAAATTAATCGTAGCCGTAGTTTGTGAACCGTTTTAAGTAAACGTTGCCTTTATTAACAGTTCCGCAGTTTATTGATACGCCTTTTCGATGGAAATTTAACGAATCGTTAATTTTCTTTTGCGAATTTAATGTATCGGAAAACTCGTGTATCATTAAATAATCGTCTTTGCACAATTTCTACGATATCGTAAATTAGTATTCACGCTAAGGATAAACGTGTAAACTATATTTATTTACACCGTCTAAATACTAATTTTGCAAATACGAATGAGTAAATTCTAGCGAACCGTTTCGCAAATCAAAATTTTATTTTCGTCATCCACTTTTCGTTTTCTTTTTGGGTTTATTAAATATGTATGTTGCGTTATTTTCAACGAAACGGTAAATTATCGAAGATTTCGTCAAAAGTGAAAAAGGAGCAGAACACAAGCGAAGAAAAAGAGTCGCATAAAACAAATTAGAAGTTCTAATTTTGTCCTCCAGAAATAATGAGACTGCTCCGTATAATTCAAACCATTACAAAATTACATACAAATGTATCTATGAGATTTGCGGCAATAACGGCGTGCAAATAAAGGAAAACCACAACAACAACTTATCTCAATAATTCATCGAATTTATTAGACAGAAGTAATTAGAATAATTTAAATAGAAACAAGAACCACTATTAATACCATTCCAACGAAATCAATGTTCTTATATCTCGTCGAATTCACTTTTAAGCAAATTAAAAAAATACATTTTCCATCCTCTTTTGCTTAATCTTCGCCAATCTTTTTCCTGTTTATCCAGAGGATCATCATACGCTATAATGATGTTAAATAAATTAACTTTCTTTTAATTAAGGATTAAAATTTTCAATTCCTCGGTGGAAGATCCAACCAGACCAAATTAACGTTATAAATTATATTTATAAGGCTATTTTTACCGATTTTTATTTTTTTTTTGTATATGAGGTTTTATATGTGTATGGACGACATTATTTAAGTCATTGCTTTTTGTCACATCGTTCCCTTTTTTAATTATAACTTCGTAAAAAAACTTTAATTTATATCTATAATAAATTAATGACACCGTAATCGATTCGGTCAAAAAGAAAAGAAAATAGACGACACTGCTAATATTAGAAAAAGTCTAAGGCATTAGAAGCCCCGAGATTTATTACTTTACCAGCTTCCCACACGTAATTAGCAGCATCGTTTGTCGTGTCGTTGCACTATCTTAAATGGAAACTAAAAATAATTAATTAATTAATGACGAACTGTAATTTCTTTGATTTGCGCGCTTACAAAATAAATATTCTTTGGATAATAACAATAATGGAATATGTGGTTCTTTCATTCGGCACACATAAATTTTGCGACCGCGTTTTTATTTTAATAACGCGAACATTGTTGCAATTCGTTCGGAAACAATTCCTTTACTTCCAGTTAGATTAATAACGCGAACGCAATTGGAATTTATCATATCCGTTTCGGTAGGGGATACGAATTTTAGATGGTTTTTCAAACGGAAAGGAAATGTAAAATTGCGCGGTATCCGAATATATTTCTCGCAAATATTCCTAACAATTGTTTGTGCGCTTAGGAGAACCGTCTTCCGCACAACGATCCGTTCAATGTTAAGTGTTTATTCGAACACCCTTCTGCCATTTCTTCTCGATCGACAGTAATGATTAAGTGTAATTTAAATATTTATTACCACAACATTACTTACAGTTCCTCCAGCAGTGTGTAGGCATCAAATGATGACTCGTCCAACGTGGTAATATTGTTGCTCATTAAGTCCCTGCAAAAAGAGAGAATTCGTATATTAAGAAAAGACAAAAAAAGAATGTTGATTAAAATTAATGTAGTAAATGATAATAAATTGCCAATAAATATACGCTTGTATAATCCTTAAATGCAATTCACATTATTATCATTATTAATAATAATAATTATACGTGTACACGATGATATTATTTATTATTATTAAAGGTTCTAATGGGTTATTAGAATGCATACGCATATGTTATGCCCTAATTTATTGTCGCAATTATATCAATTATTATTTATGCGATACAAAAGAAGTGACTTTATATTTTTTTTTTTTAGAAAATACAACAATCGCAAAACCTAAATTTTTCGTTGGCCATTGTGCATTTAAATTATGCTTATTAAGTTATTATAACTGGCCGCCTTTTATTTTGCAAATGCGTGGCATTTGTTATGGGTACAATTGATATGTTTATGCCATTATTATTATTGGCATTACGCACACAATGGCCATTATAATGGTATGATAAATGAAATAAATCAGCGATATTAAGATATTAACGCCTAAACGGTCTTTTTTCCCTATCAGACTAACTTAAACTCAGCGTGTATAATTATTATGATTATGAGAAATCGTACAGATAGGTATTTTATTATCTCGTTAAATCGTAGAGTAGAGGATAATAATAAAAGTTAATATTCGTATTACTTATATCTAAACTATTAATGTCATGCGTTAAATGCGATAAATATCCCATTGAATTATTCTAAAATAAATATGATTGTTTAATAATAATTATATAAATAAAGTGTTAGAAAATTGTTTTCAATAACATACAAACTGTTATTATGTCTTTAGAAAGAGAGAGTTTTTTTTGCAAAAAAAACGAAACGCATGCTGCGCGTAAATTGCAATTATTTCATACATTTTATTACGCTATAAGTGTGCAATTAAAGAAATAAGAATAGATTGAATAGAACGATAGTAATAATGGAAATAGTTAATGAAATCTTTGCCATTTTGCATTCATTCAACTCTCCTTTTTCTTTGCCTATATTTAAAGGAAGCCTCGTTATAATTGCATACATAATAAACAGAATGTGCATTAATAAACTGCATACGCATAAAATTTATGACCATGATATATTTGACATGATGCCAATTTGCCAAATAAATATACAAATTTATAACGCTCATTTGTATGCAATTTTTTATTAATAATTGAAAATAGTTACAATGTTTATCTTTATAACGAACTGAATATACAATTTCCTATATGTATATGAAAAATTCTTTCGAATTTCCCTTTTCAAAATAGCGCTTACGCTTATTAGTCGTTATTTTTAAACTAATTCTTAGCATTCAGCCTCATCACCATTGTGATGTGCTGTAATAATACAGTGAAATATACAGGAAATAATCATGCTGTCAATGTGTACTGTCAGCTGAGCTAATTTTCGTTTTTGCTTCGCCTTTTGAATTTTCTTTTAGTATAAATTAAAAAGTGAAAGACCGTTAAGCAACTGAGGCACTGTTCTTGTGTGGCCAATTATGATTAATAATAACAAACAGGTATTTTTGTAATCCTCTTCATTTATTTATTTAGTTCTTGTCTGATGTGAAAGTCATTAAAAAAATATGTTTTATATTTGGGTTGTTGTTGGTGATTGTTTTTAAAGGAACGTATACTGGGGGAGTCGTTTACAGTAACACAATGATGCATTAATTTGTGTTTCAGCTAAGAATCAGAAATTCGTCGTTTACCAATTAACTGGATCCTTTGTGTAGTTCTTTTGGAACGTCTTTGATCATAATTAAACGGAAGTGACGTCAAGTTAACCACGACAATAGTCTAGAACAACCTTTATCTCGCAATTAGTTAAAGCTGCTTAATTTACCTGAAGGCACTAAAAGCTTTGGACTTCAATTACGTTATATTACTATTCGCTTTGTTTTTTTTTAATTTACGTTTTGCATCTATAATTTCTCAATATTTACGCATATCTTAGTGGATCTTTAATTACCTCAGCAACATTTTTAATTAGTCATTTTTTCGAATAAAAATATGTATGAATTACTAAATTTATAACTTCTTGATTATGTACGCTTTCTTTTAAGGCAATCGATCATGTTAAAGTTTTCTTTATCAAATTGGGTTAAAGCCTTTCAAACTTTGATTGCATTTTAAGATTCTGTCCAAAATTTTTAATAAGAAAATTGTTGTGATAAAATACCAACTTCTACAAAAAACGTAATCTTCTGACCAAACTTCCTCTTTATTGCAATTAAAGTTGTTCGGTCGCAATTAGGACGAATTAAGTTCAATTTATCAGCTCAGCCCAAAAGAGGAAATAAACTAATTAATCAGTTTTTTACGTGTAAAGCAACTTTAACGTCGATTACCACCAGAGAAAGCTTTTAACCGTCCCATTCTTTTATCGTGTTATATCAATCGCGTTTCTCAAGAACTATCAGTATGCAAATTATTTTAATAAATAATAAATTTCCCCGTAACATCACGTGCCCGAATTAAAATCGTATAAATATTCTGTTGAGATGCGATTAATGTTGGTGTAAAAGAAGCGAAGAATAATTTTCTTTCAGCTTAACTCCGCAAGCATACAAGGTACGCCAAGGAATATAATAATAATGGTACAATATTATGCGAGCTTAACGTGTAATACTCTACAAAAGCGCGAAAAAAAAGTGGTATATTGCACTGTATGCCAACGAAAGGATTTAACTTTATTAGCATTAAATCATGCACGTTATGTGCCAAGTAACCAGTGTTAAAACTGGAAAATAATATATGTGAAATATAAGTGCATACAAGTGGGGAAAAACTACGTAATTTCACATAATATCGTGCTAATATGTCAATTTCATTTAGAAGAAAGAGTGAAAAATGATAGGAAAAGAGAAATAAAGCAAAATAGTGGCCAAGAGACATCTGGCTAGTGGACAGAACCGTATGTGTAAATGATCTTAACAGCTATTGCTGTGAGATTCGCAGAGAATTTAATCTGCAACACTTAGACATTAATAATAGTGATAATAACGTATAATACATCATGAGTAGCGAAGAAGTCGTCTTCTAACTTTTAAAATAACGCTCACCGACTAGTTTTTGCACTATAAATTATTTTATGCTTTATAGATGACGACTTCATGAATGCGGTCCTGTTCGTTAACGTTTATTAAGATCAATGGCGATTATGTAGTCTATAATATTAACTGCGCAACCAGAATGCGAGCTAATGATTATTATTTGCAAAAATATTTGAAATTGTTCGATACAATTATTTCAGTCGGAAAATTCTGCACGATTAATAAGTGTAACACGGAAAGCGTTAGCTCAGCGAGAACTGGTTAGAATTTAGAAACTTGAATGCGTTGCATAATTATCCGTGATAATTTATAATGGTGCTTTAAAAGAAAATGAAAAATAACATTACCATAATGCCAGCAGCAGAAGGATAAAAGAAAATCATCTTTTCCAACGTTTCTTTTTCCGCCACCAATGACTTGAAGGCATTTTATTCAAAGGAAACGATAAGAGAGCATTTAAAAACTGGCCAGCCATCGGCATTGTGCGTCCACATTTGAAATGGGAATCCACGCAATAAAAAATGAAACGGAAATGAAATTAAAGCGAGCGGTTAAGTGTACACGTATCGAATGGGATTTTCTCTTATGGAAAATAAGACATTTAGATTAAGGGAAATGTTAATTTAACTTCTCTTTCATTCTCCGCATAATAATAATAATAATAATAAAGTCGTGTTAATCGAATGTCTTTATTGCATCGCAAACGATCGCTTTATTTTACATATCATCATAATTATCATCATCAGAAGCAACGAATCGATACGTTTAAATTAGAATGGAATGCGCATCGGTTTTTCATTCCTCTTAACGTCTAAGCGATACGCGAACGAGTTTAACGAAAATTAGTAACGGTTATTACCGAGTTAGGAAGAAGCAATAACAACTGCAGAGAAAAGGAAAAGAAAATCCTCGCTGTTTAAATGAAAACTTTAATTAGATTAAACCGACTTTTGAAGTAACTTATATGAGGAGGTAAAGAATGGAAAAAGTAAATTAACTAAAAAACGAATCATCAAGCGCTTGTCCTTTTTCAAATTAATACGTTCCGATATTTATTGCATAGTTTCAAAGGATGCAGTTACGCTAAATTTTAATCATGTTGTGGATAATTAAAAGAAAACACTTTTCAAAATTTTTTAACAACAGTAACCCAAGATTAGTTTTCGAAAAGAAAACTTTATCAAAGCGAAGCCGTTAAATTCCAAATTATTAACACGTTGTATCTAATTAAAAAAGTTCATTATCGAATAAAAATTTGCATATATTGAGAGCGAAGATTGGTTTTAACAAACGGGCCCTCCCTTTTTCGTTAACGCTATGAATATTTATATTAAACGGTTATGGTTATTATTATTTTCTTCCTTTCGTTGCCTTTACGTGATAATATCAGAATTATTTTTTAGGTAATAGTGATAATAACGAAGAGGAGCGTCCCATTATAACGTATTAATGACTAATTAATGAACTATACTTACTTTAATGTTATTGAATAATTTATATGAAATATTAAGAAAACCAGTAGCAGGATTATTCAAGCGAGTAGCAGAATGAATTGCGGCTCCTTAACTTTGATGATAACGCAAATAAGTGGTTTTTGTTGCATAATTTATTCAGCAAACGTCAATTAAATATACCTAATTTAATTATATACCACATATCGACTACCTGTGTAAGAAGACATTCACGTTAGTAATGACAGAACAAAGTAATTAAGCTTTTGAAAACTATTATCAGATCGTGCTTGCTGCGTACATATTTATATTTTGTGAACGTACGGGCATTTTTATTCTCGTTATAATTAAGCTTTTTGGTGGATGATGATAAAACTGTTTCGGGATCAGAACTTTAAACTAATTTAAGCTTGAAATAGGGTAAACACATATTCATTTATGCAGAGCGTGTGTGGGTTGGAATAAAATTAGTAACCATTTTCGTGGTACAATATTTCAGTTGCTGCCTATTGAATTCTGGGATAAACTACTACCAAAGTATCAAGTTGGTGCATAATTTCCAGCCGTTTTGTTAAATTCAAAAAATTTAAGTAATGTATCTAACAAAAGTTTACTATTAGTCAATAGTCGATTGCTCTTCATTATTCTGGAGGTTGTCAATATGTTCCCGTTCCTTTTCAACCAACTTCAAACTGCTAAATTTTTTCAAAGGAGCAATTAAAATCGAACGGGAACGTGATGCCAACCTCCAAAATAATGTAAATGAATGTACCATTGACTGATAGTAAACTTTAGTCCGATACGTTACTTAAAAATTTTGAATTTAACAAAACGGTGGGAACTTAGGCACCAACCTGATACCTTCTACATGTTTTGTATAATACGTACGGCCGTGTTCGTGTGTATGTGTGCGATTTGGAGAGATATATCAATCTTGTCCTTCATCATTTATCATTCAATCTTTTATTCAGAAAATTACTACGTCGTACTTTTTTCATTTTGCTCGGTTTTCCATTCCGCCACCAATTCATATATACATCTATCTTTTCAACCTCGATTACTTTCACTTAGTTCAAAATCTACCGGCCAATTTAAGTTTTATAAAACCCGATCAAAAACGATTCCTTCTATCGCTCGGATCCTATTTATTCCGCCAATCTCTCCCATTTTCGTGCATACAAAAGTTGATGCCTTCTAATGCCTTCCATTCTCTTTTTCGCCCTTATCGCCGCTGATTTTTCTCGAAACCTAGAGTTTGATCTCGTTTACTGGAAAAGAAGTCTCTTAAATTGCGACGATGTTTATCGTTAATTAATTATGTTAAGAGCAGGGGGACTGATAAAGAATAAAAATATGTAAGCAATAGAAAAATGCATGATTTATATGAGTAATATTATAATAAAATATATTTTTTTATGAAACCGTTTTCCCTTCGAAATGAAGCAAAGATAGTAGCATAATAGTTGATAGGGCATAGTTTCATATAACCCAAAAATAGCTCGTAAAATATTTTATGGATCTATGCATAACATCATAAAAAAAAACTGGGAGAAAAGAAAGGAAATGCTAAAAGGGTTGTTTTCAAAATTTGAACGATAGTAGTGGAGGAAATAAAACATTTTTATTTCGATAAGAACGAAGACATAAAAGGCATGAGGGCATTGTTAATTTCATCTCCTTTTTTATGTGGACAGTAATAATATGCTTGTGAAACGATTTTGGTCATCAAAGATCATGATTAGTACATCACTGTAAAAAATGCTCTCCGAAAACGAAGCTTGCCTATAAAAGGAATCATTCAGCTGCGGGCGTTTCGATTTTAATTAGCACTCGCGAAACTATTTCTCTGCTAAATCTGTAATAACGTTCATTTATCGAAACATTTATCACGAGAAACGTACTCGAGTAATTTAATATCAAAGTTTTAGTTTGAATATTTTTTTAAGTCGTTTCCAATGAAATAGATTCAATTAAAAAGCAGCAACATCAAGATACGTGCATATTTTCAAGCGGTAATAATTCTCCAATAGCAACAGTTTGTGTTTGTAATAATATGCAATTGCAATAAAAGCTACAATGGAAGCCGACAAGACATTTTCGCAATGAAACACCTTTACGTAAATCAATTTTAATGTTATTGCAGAAACGAATGATTATCGATTCATGTTCACATTTCAAATTAAACGGCCTGTGAATGAAACTATCATAAATTCCATTGTGGAATGTATTATGATAATTAGAATAAAAATCTCGTGATAAAAGTCACTAATTAATTATAATGATAATGTAGGCAAGGCGCAGGAGAAGAAAAGAAATCACTCTAAAAACTCTTAAAACGAACAGAATTTTACGAACGAATTAATTTGCAATTTATTAATAATAATTATAATTAACGATTAGATTATAATTAATAATGGTCTTGCCGCATACAGATTGATTTAATGTTACGTAGAAAAAATTTCCCGCATATTAATAATAATTTCCTATAATTTTCATTATTATTATGCTCTTTCGGGCATACTGCAAAATGTTAAATTTGCATATTTGCTTGTTCAACTACTTGGCTCGTTAAGCTCGATTTTAATCGAGTATTATGCATTTATTAATAATAATAATGCCCACTCTTCTTTTTTGTAAAGCCATTTTTATTCGTGCGCGTTTTAATTATAGAAAATTTATCACAACGTATTGCCAATCATTTTAGGTCAACCGTTCCATTTTTATTTTCTTTCCGTAATAATACACATAATGATATTATCGTAAATCGAAGGAGATTTGTCACGTTAATAATGGCACATGATTATGATCGACTTTAATCTCATGTTAATTAAATAAACGTCTAAAATTGAAATTAATTTAACTGAAACGAGTATAAATTTTCAAACAGAAAGGACAAGAAAGGGTTCTTTTATTTTTATTTGGCGATAAACCAATAACTTATCATTTTCCATATATCATTGAGTAAATGATATAAATACAATTTGTACGCTTCTCCACGTACGAAACCGAAAAAAAGCTCGAAAAGCAATCGATTTGGAAGTTATACAATATCCTAAAAATGTTTACACACGTCCTATATAAAAAGAAAAGAAGACGTGAAAAGAAATACGGAACCAGAAGATGTATGAATGTAACGGGATCGTTTGTTTAAAATAAACGAAATCAGCAGACCACTAAAGTTTGAATATCAATAAAAAGTTAATTTTTATGCTTCAATTGCGATTTCTTCCAAGTGATAAACTCTTGCAAGATAATACCATAAACAAAACGACTAACGATTGAAACTTGATGATTGAAATTGGCTTCATTGACTCATTAAACGTTTAAAGATGTCCATTAAACGTTTATCGCTAGTTATCGCGAACGGAAAAGTTTCTATTTTCGGCCATTCATCCCACAATCGAAAATTATAGGTTAATCTTCCGTAGCCGTGGTGCTACGCTTTTGAAAATGATAAGGATTTATTACATTCCACCAAATGCACGACCGAATTGGAAATTTCTAATTTACTCTCTTACAGTTATGAGTTTTAAGATTTAGTGCCGTCGGCGATGAACTTTATACTATTTAACTCGACGCCACAAATACCATTCTCAACAACATCAATAATTACATCTCCCAAATCCATCACCAACTTCTTTTACTTTTCCTCCCGAACGCTTTCCTAATCGATCATTCGCGGGCAAGAAAAATATTTACTTTTCGGTTAAGAGTACTTTAAATACGAACGTTTTTTTTTTTAATTCCGAATGACAAACTTTCTTCTGTTTCTTTTCTCTCTCCGACGAGGACGTTAACCGTTTAAATTAAGTTAGAAACTTTTTACAAAAATTCGTTACAAATTTGCAACAACCGTTGGTTGCATTTAATGCAGAATAATCATGGTGTCAACTAAAGGCATTCCACTTTAATAAACTCATTTACATCTTTATCTGGATATGGAAAACTTTACTTAAAAGTTTACCACTTTGTATCTTTTCTCCTCGCGTTTATCAGTCGAAGGTGGTTTCTTTTTGTTAACGAAAACTCTTTTGAATAACAATTTAATTAAGTTCGAACGGAAATAGAAATTTGAGTTTTCTTTTCGAGAAAAATTATTCCAGTTTACAGATTTTAATAATACCTCAAAAATATGATCTTATTTAAAAAGTTTTTATCTCATTTAAAAGTTAATAAAGACAACTTTTCGTACTCGGAATAAGTACAACAAATAAAGTAATAACAATGAGTAATGTTTATTTTAAAATTTATACTACTTAATATATTCGGGTTACAGAAAGGTAAGCCATTCGTTATTGTGTTTCTCTTTATTGTCCACAATAACACCTTCTTTCCCAACACTAAAGTTACCTTTCGCAATGTTATTATTATTAATAATAAGAGCTTTAATCTGCCAAAGATTCGCAAGATTACAAAATTCAAATAACCAACAATACGCTCCTAAATAATAAATTATTTCCATTAATTTCCTCTGTATAACTTTTACTTTTAATGATCAGCAAAAGCAGTTGCATTTCTATTTGGAGATTTTCAGAAAAGATTCCACAAACCAGAACCGGCATTTAGATATCTACCGAAATAAATTGTTAACATTAAACGCAACAATCGTAACTTTATTGCCAACCACTTATTTCTGTCAGTTCTAACAATAAAAGACGGGGGGACGAACAAACGAAAAAGGGCACGAAGGGACGGTCTGGTGCGAATTAATCTCGATTATCCTTTCGCGTTTTGTTGCAAAAGAAAAACTTCATGACAGAAAACCGAAAATTGGACGAATTTAAAACGGTTCCCTCGTCGCAATTAATCTGTCACTCTTTTAACCGTTTTAACGCGTTAAAAACCCGTCATCGCTTTAATTGCAATCGTTTTCTTCTTCATCCGAAATTATCCCTGTTATTCACACAAACGTCAAAGTATATTATAAAAGGGTTTCTACTTCGAATTAGTGAACGTCGTCGTCCCCCCCGTTCGTGATAGCGATAAGAGTTTCTGCTCTCTTAAACTCCAATCGGTCCTTTGCAATTAAAAATAACAGCATCAAGTTTCATGTAAATGGTGATGTTAATGTTGATGATGATGCTTTGTAATTATACAATTTCATACGTCTTGTTGTATAATACAATTCGAGTTACATAAGTTGACGTAAAAGAGGTGTTATTAATAAGGATGAACGTGTATTTATAAATAATATGCTTTCACTTAGAAGGAAACGAAGAGAGCAAGAATGAGTGAGAGAGAGAGAGCGAGAGAGATGTCTTTTAGTATCTTGGATGTTGAGTGTTCTATAAAAGAACGAATCTCGTTAATACACTTGTTTTTCCCTCTTGATTTTCAATCACTCGTTCCTTTTCGTTGTTATCGTTCACTTTTTTAATGTGCATTTTTAAATTGCTTTCCAACAGAAAAGTCGAGAGAACCACGAACGTGATAAGGTCAAATTTAATTGGTATTGAAATTTTTAAACAAAACAAGAATTAACGTCGTTTTACCAGTTACCTCCCCGTTATATACGTTCCTTCTTTTTGCACAGAAATAAATGGCGACGATGATATTAATTTCATCGTACCTAAAGCGATTACATTCGAAACAAAAAGAAGAAGAGGGAATTTGCAAAATGAAAAACGGACACTTTTTAATTGGAATTTCCAATTGCAGTGTATTTCATATTCCAGTCTTTCCCTGTTACCAACAAAAAAATGTCAAGATAAATACGAAATACCAATATATGTAATGCAATCTCGCTCGTTCTTCCTTTTTTCGCGCTTTCTACATCGTTTAAGTCTTAACAATGGTCAGATAAAAGTGAAAGAAAAGAGTACAAGTCGATCGTTAAATTCCACGTTTAATTGTCTCGAAGCCAAACACTAATAAGGCAACAATTATGTTCCATCATCGTCATCGGCCGTTTGTTTTTCTACGTAACTACATCTATCTCTCCCGTTCATCTATTACCGTATATCTTCCAACTAATAAATACAAAGTCAGTAACCACTGGTTAGTAGCAGAATCAGTTTATAGTTGCAGACTAGAAAAGTATTATTATCTATCAGAAGAGATTATTGCACTATAATACTAAATACTTTCTGGCAACCGTCCAATAACCGTTGCTTTTTCTTTCTTCTTTCTTATCCCTTTAATCCAGTCATATTATTGATTTCAATTCGTAATGTTTGTGTGTAACACAAAACAAAAGAAGAGACGTGACAGGCAAAGGGAAAAGCGATGGAAAGATGGATTTTTCCTATAAACTTTCTGGATCGTCTCTCGAATCTCGTTATTTCTTTAAAGAAATATTAATTACGTCTGGGGAGGGATTCGCCGATATTAATAAGATAATGTTACGAAGAAATTCGATTAAAAGTTGTTCGCTTTTCAAGCGACTTCATTCGATTTACTTTCGTGTATACGGCATCGTAGCATGACAATAAAAAATGTATCCTCATGTTTTATTAAACGACGATCCATTGAATATTGAGTACTTACCACCGAAAAAAAATGCATATTGCATTAATATTCGCATAATCATAGTTTCAATAAACGGTTGCAGCACCTTTACGAATTGGCAACATTTAATCAATTCACAGTCATCTTAGCGAACCGTTTAGGATCTTAGCGAAGACTGTTATTAACGAGAAACGAAGAGGAAAAAGAATGTTAATAACGACAAGGATTATTAGAACGAATCCACCATAAAAGGGCAATCGACTTGGAATTTAATTTGTTACTCGTTACAGCAGATTGATTCCCAATAACAAATGTGTTCCCCTTTTTAAAATGCCGTAATTGTTTCAACGATTTCGCGCTCTTTGTAAACAATTAGCGGTTTTGTACGCGAAGGCATTCCATCGCGTCGTAAATGGGAACGCGTTATTTAATTTATAACAAATTACCGCTCATCTTTCAAGAGGATCACCTTCTGTGAATTAGAAAAAAATCTACCTAAAAACAACATAAAATTAAGAAGCTCTGCCATACAAGAATAAAGTGAAGGAGAAAGATAACGAGCAGAAAATTAAAGCAGCACGCCTTAACATAGAAAGAAAGTTGATAACCGATAAATATCGGGTATATTTTAAGAAAAGCACAGTGTTGGCGTCAGAAGCTAGAATGTTGAAACGTTTGCGTTCTGTCTAGAAACTGATGGAAAAATCTGAATTCAGTGTTCAAGCTTGAGTCCATGAAGTCCGTGCAGACATTCTGGAATTCTTAGAGAAATATTTCTGTGACCAGATACAAATTACTTTAAGCGTGTTCGGTTTTGGAAGAAATTCTTTATTTATGTCTGGTACTAGGAGATAATTTTCTTGTTATCGAATTTTAAACCAATAATTTATTGTTTTTTATAAAAATATTGTTGCAAATATTAAGTATTTCGTTGATTAAATATTCGTTTAATTAGATTAACTATTGGTTGACTATGAATTACCAAAAATGATTTTTATATTCTAGTTAGTTTCTTACTTATTGTAAAAATTGCTTAAGTGTCCGGCACTAGGGAACTTCCCCCTGATAATTTAACAACAAAATTGCGCTTAAATTGTGAGCAAGTCCCGCGATTAATATCGCAAGATGATTAAAATGAGAATTAATTAATTAATGCAAAATCATTGCAAATTAATTGAAATAAATAATAAGCGCAATTTGTATCGAGAATGATAATAAATTATTTGACGTTGCATGTTTGAATTAATAAGGGCCCCCTCTCCACTGCCCCTTCGCTCTCGCGTCTTTATCACTCTCGCTATTTTCGCTTAAGCGATTTAAACGCTGATGGTTAAAGTGAAGAAATTACAATTCTTCGCCATACTTCGTCGAAATCGTGTGTGCAAGAAGTGAAAAACTAATCAAAGTGCATTCATTAGAATTACCTTAACGAACGCTCAACATGGCGACTGATAAATTAGTATTTCCTGCAAATTTGCAAAATCGAAAGATAAAAGGTAGCAGTAGTCGCAGATATTCCTTTCATAAATCTTTGCATACTTTATCGCTCGCTACAGCAATTAGACTAATTATCTTTTTCTTAAGCAAGCGAACTGTTAATAACCATAAATTACTCTTCTCATGATTAAATGAAACCTCTGCGGGTAATTGCATTCGAGATGTGTGGCCGAAATCGACCGTGGAGTTGCAATTAATTTTGAAAACAGAAAAGGCCGCGACCATATGCACCTGAAACAAATTTCGTTTGGAAAAGGATCGATGACAACAAACTTTTAGCCTGTCTGTCTTATTTGCTCTGGATTTTAAATAAAGATCCAGTTGGGCGAAGAATTTAATATAAAAATAATTTATTTTTTATTTCACCGTTCAGATAGCGGTCTTATTGTAACCGGTCGATAGAATTATTACACTCCTATATTGATCCATCATCAGCGTTCATACGTATGGATGGCATTCTGACAATGATAAACGTGCAGCTTTTTATCATTTCACCTATAGAATCACACACATACCGATAATGCAAGATGCAGTATGGAACGGTTTGCATATATTGAAAATCGCATTGCTTGAATAAACGACGAAATGATTTCATAAAAAGTCTCCTCGAGAAAGGTTCTAATAAAGAAAGCAATATGCAATTAATGAAATTAAAAGAAAGTAAAAAAAAGTATGTGGAAATATTTATGAAAACATCGGAATTTAATTATGATTATATCTATATAATTAATTAATTCGAGGAATTTAATATTAACTCCAACGAAGTAATTATTTAACAATTTGAGCATGAAATTTATTAATATCCATTTATAATGGCTTGTTGTTTCGTATAAATTAACCGAAAAAATAAATAAAAACTTTTATAATAAATAATTAAGGATATCCTGTTTAATAACGAATTGTAAATTTTACAGAAACCTTTAATCCGTTGAACAAGAAGGAGTTCTCTTCCATATACATAAATAATCTCATTTTAATTAAGAGATTGAGGAGCAAAAAAATAATAGTATATGGTGCATGTATAATAATAAAAGTCTTCGAAATGCTGACTAGTTACCAAATATAGGGATCAGTATATATTCTTAATAATTTACAGTTCGTTAAACGACGAAAGTCTGCAATAACAAAATGAAAAGTCCTTTAAGAGAAGACTTGCAATAAAACATTCTTATTAGAAGGAAAGAATCAGTCGCAAGGATGACTGGAAAGGAAGGCAAAGCAAATAGTAAAAAAACGTACATTCGAGCGGATGAATATAGAAAAAGTAACAATGGTAAATTCTTTTGCGAATAGTTTCAAGAGACGTAGAAAAGACGAGAAATTATTTCCTTCGTAATGTTAAGTTTTCCATTTTACCTATCTTAATGGTACATTAACTTTATTCAACTCCCGACTCCGTGTTTGTCAATGATCCTCTCACTAAATTAGTGTTTCATACTTTTCTCCTTTACTCGGCGACCAAATACGTTCTCGAAATAAAGAATCGAGAGAACAAAGCCATTGTTTTAATTGTATTTAAATTGAGAAAATCCATTTCTCTTTTTGTCGTTTTCATATTTACATCTGCCTCACTTTTTGATACGTCAACGGCCGCAACAAATTGATGCTATGAATATATAATATTACAAGAACATGAAAAAAGCGTACGTCGAAATTAATGTAATACCTTTTAATCCGATCGTGTAGGCCTACCACCATCAACATGCAAAAATATCCAGATGTTTGTAAAGCATTGTGTAAAAGCAACATTGTTTCGATGATTGATCATCGTTCCCTGTTCAGACAAACGTTAAGAATTACGAATAGAACATTCATGGATGTTCTTGCTCGCCCGGTACGTCGTTAATTAAAGAATTTTTGCTCTCGTTAAAAGTAGCAGTTAATAATCGCATTTACACCATTTTATGCGATGTAAGTGTTAATAGTGATTCTAATAAAAGTAATAGAAAGCATGGTCGGGCTCTAATAATAATTTCTTTTGCGTTTATTAATAAAAAGAGAGACATTAAAATAGTATAAACAAAATAAATTACAATTTAACGTTTATGAATAACAAATATGACTTTTTGCACACATCAAACACATCATTTGCATAAATAATGTACGACCGTAAAATTTTATTAATAAATAAAATAAAATCAAACGGCTACACCACCACTACACACAAACACAAACTGCTTATTTTACATTATAATGATAATAATAATAACGTATAATATGATAATTAATTAGTCATGCACCGGTAAGCGCGACTGGAACAAATTGCAAGTTAAACAGCATATAAACACAGGTATATTACATTTAAACTTTAGAACTCTTTCATAAACTTACGTCGGTATAAACACATCGAATGTCAAGTACGTTTTATCTAATTCAATCTAAAACGTTATTAAACACGTGTCGAAAATATCTCCTTTTGTCGTCGACCCATCAAGTTTTCCATTTACTGCAGTGCAATTATTAATTATAATATTATTATTAACATCGTGTAATTATTATCGAACACCTGCTTTCGATAATTTGTTCTGCAAATTAAAACTGCCTCGAAACGAACACAAAAAAATTGGAGCTCCAAAACATTGTAACCCTTCATTTAATTATTGCTCGGAATTTGAGCAACAAGAAAATGAAAGAGTCGCAAAGTTTATTATTATTAATGAGATTTTAAAATACGATTTTTTTTTGCTGACTACAAAAAAGAACGTTTACGCAAAATCAAACGGGCGAGAAAGAGTGAGAGCAATAAAATTCCAACAATCTTTTAAATTAATTAACCTAAATTAATGAAATTGTTCATTATTATTTGCCTTCATTCGTATGGTCATCATCGTCAATAATAAAGCAGCAGAAGAAAAAACCTTTTAGTCATTAAACTTAGTGACACACTTATGGTTAACCACAATTCGTTCCGAGGTTGATTAATCTATTAAATTATACCAAAAAATATATATCTAACATCATCATCATTATAATTATCTATAGTTAACAAACATCTCAAATATTTTCATTCTAGAGCAATGACGAATCAGTTTTTGGCACCATAACGTTAATAGAAGCCTTTCAAAGTAGAAATCGAAAACTAAAAGGATTTCTTATCCAACAAGAGATTATCATTTTTTAATAACAGTCGTCTATTTGAAATGTACCAAAGATGGGCCATTAAAAGAGGATTTAGTGTATCTTTCCAAGAGCCAAACCATCTACATAATTAACATCGCGTAATTTACAACATGTAAATTGAAACTCCTCGTTACAATTAAACGCCCATAAAATTTAGAACGTTCTGGCATATGGAGCACGTCATTTAATGTATGCAACTCATAAATATCGTCGTGTTCAGCCCGATCGTGATGGATTTCGGTATTATGAATTTGCATGTAACAATATACACGAAGAGGGAATTAATCCTCGTACTCGGATCCATCGTGTAATCGTTTATTTGTCATATGCAAAATAAAAGGAAAACATTAACCCCCGAAAAAAGCTGACATCGTACTCTGACATAGACATATGATCTTTTGGAATGATGTTTAATTTTCAAAAAAAAAAAATTAACGCTTTTTGTGGCATTGTAGGAATTGAGAATAAACGAATTTTGAGTTTTAAAATGGATCTAGAATCAAAACAAAACGCATTAATCAACGAGGAAATTCATCTTATTCAATGGTTTCCTTCGTAGGTGTCGAAATACCATTTCAATATCCACTCAAAGTGGTTTCTAAGTGTATATAGCAGCGTTCGCGGTTCATTAAGCCTTATTGACATTGAAACGAATCTAATATACACAAATTACCATTATTGCGATCGTCGTCATCACGGCATCATTATCGTCATTGTTATGGCCAAAAAGAAAAACCTTTTTTTCAACGTGGAATTAATTCTCATTCGATTTTGGCATCCATTTTTTTTCGTTATATTTGCGCAAAAGTTTCTTTTGTTTAATTTTTTTTTCTGGCACATGTTACCACCTCCCGGAATCGAAAATATTTTATGTAAAACAAAAAAAGGATTTTAAAATCAATTTCACTGCAGTGGAATGGCAGACGTACCCGGAGAAAATAACGCGAAAAGTTTTTATTTGAAATTAATAACTCGGTTCAACAGAAAATTGGTTATAATTAAAATTAGATTAAATTCGAGTTAGCTTGATGTATGACTTTTTAATTTAATTTCGCAAATTTAAATTTGATAAAGCGAATTTTCGTCGAGGATCGATATTTGATGGACGATGGAATCATTGAAACAAAATTGATTCGAATCGAATGATCCGTATTATTAAAATTTTCTCCGAGAGCATTGCTCTCAGACATCTCGCTGTATCCGTTTTCTTTCTATTTTCTTTTGATATCGACGTGAATTATTGGCAAAAGGAAAAAGCGATAAACCTAGAGGAATCGATATGCACTAATCGAAAGTAAGAGTTTAACACAAGAACAACAACGAAACATGGAGATAGGAAGGAAAGTGAATCGAAAGAAATAAACGTCGGGGCTCTTCGTGCCAACAAAAACGTGGCTCACGCTACTCTAGACACCATTTTCCGGATACATGATGTATTAGTAAATGGATTCGGTCAAGCCTTCCTTTTTTCGCTCGTCGTATTTTACTGCAAGCACTTTTAGTCGATTTGATTTTAAAATTTTATAAGCAATCGCGTACCAATAAATTCGAAAGATTTGGCACAAAGAGTTTTGCAATATTTTCCAGACTTAACGATTTGAAACCAACGAAAAAGAAAACAGGAACGTACAGTTTCCTCAATAATATTGCTAATAAATTGAGCTTATACCTTTTATTCTGCAAATAATCATTAATTTTCCGATACCGACTGTTATTAGGATACGTTCGAACTGAAAATACTCTAACAGAAGAGTTATTTATGAAACGGTAGCATTGACTTTTATTATTTACCCTCACCATAAATATTATGACACTAAAAATAACGGTTCGGCCTTTATGAATGAAAGTGTTTGTCTGGAGTAAACATAATTATTGAGCTTGAAGAACGTGTAAATATAAACTTATTAAGAGACAACAGACACACACAGTGGGTGAATGAGCCGTGTCTGCTCGATCTACAACCACTATTTCAACCTTAAACTTGGTGGAAGACGATGGCATTTTGATGGTAGAACGTAAGGAAACGCTCGTAATTTTTAACGATCCCTCGTACTTGAAATTATCTAACGAAATCCTCGTGTAAAATGTTTTAATTACAAGCATTTTGTTGTTCGGAGACGCATCGACTTAAATGTAATAAACATTTTTTAACGGAAACGATATTAAACTGGATCCGCGAGTAATTAAATTGACTTTTTATCTACGTGACTGCTGCCTCGCATTCGGTCGCTTCCACGTGGGAGTTGCGGCACAATAAAATTGGATTTTACGATGAAGAGAATTTGACGTTGATTGAAACCGATCATAACAATATGTATCTATAAAAATTCGAGACCGGGGAAAGTGGAATTAGACATCTCACTTTCTTCGTCCCTATAAAGTGATTTGATTAGGTTCAAGTTCATTCCACACACACACACACACACAACTTGTCTTTGTACATAAAAACTTTATTATAAGTTAAAACGAAAAAGAAGACGGTTTATTTCCCATCCTTATAGTTTATACGCGACGAGAACATCAAATGCATCAACTGCTGGTGCATCCAAAATGCTCCTTGTAATCTACTCCAGATACTAACGCCATCCGACAATTTTCAGTCTTATACCAAGTAAAAGCGAGAGTGCGACAGTAAAAATTTTTACTCGACGATTATGGCGTAAGCTTGCTCCTCTTTTACGTTTCACTTCTTTCGGCGCTACCAAGTTATTAAATCGGAAGCTCGGTGAGAGGAATTGAATCGACCGAATCCAAACGTCCACTCGGAATATCGCATAAAACAATATTTGCATTCGAATTTCCAATGTCAGTTTCCCAAATTTTTATTCCTTCGGTGGTAAAGGAAGAGTCAAAAGAAGTCAATTTTTTTTATAAATTAGAATGTTCAATTCGCAAATACGATAGAGTTTTGGCAATGTTTTACTTCAATTCGCTAAATAGAATTACATTCCCTCAGCGTCCGTACAGTGTGATTATGCTCGAGTGTGAAAAAGTAAGCCAATAAAGGATGTTTTTGCATGTAAAGGCAAAATCATAAAACGCGCAAAAAATGCTGGCAAAGGCCATTAGGGTTCTTACTTTAATGAAATTAACCCTTGTCACGTCTTCTTTATTAAATACATAATAACACTTTTGCTCTAAAATGAAATAAATAAAAGGGTAAACGAGTGTACTTGGTGATTAAATTTTAATTTTAAACGGTTTCGTGATTAATTAAACTAACGAAAAAGAAAATCAGTTACTTCTTCAGTAAATTTTATGCTGTCATATTAGAAATTAATTAGTTTACACGAGGGCCCAAGAAGGATTAGATGTTGACAACAGAAAATAATACCAACCAAACATTACTAAAACGTGCCAGTAGATTTCTCGCTCGACCTGTATTAACAATCGTTCGTGTCATTTTCTAATTAGATTTCATTTAATGGCATCCAATCAGTCGTATGCGATTTCTCGAACGAAACAAACAACCTTCTACAATTATCGATTCGCCTTTTTGGTAAAATAATAACGTCCATATGCCAACTAAAGTATTATTAACGTTTCTTTCGCAACGAAGTATTTTGATTGAAGTTGATAAACGTAAAGAATCCGATTTAAAAAAGGAGCGAGTAGCGAAAAACAAAACAGAAAGAAGGCCGGTTGGTATTCTCTTTAATTCCTTAAAATATCTTTATATACGTATAAGTCGACATAACAAGCAATCAAATTGGATTAAGCAACAATAATAGACTTATATTTCATTGTCAGGTCTAATTAACTATTTGTGTCTTAATTTGTGTTGTTAATTCAACGAAAAAAATCGACGTTATAACATAATGAGATATAGTTCGAAAAATCGACTTCAAAGTTTTATATGTGTGTATCAAATTACGAAATAAATATGATCCCACCGAAAATAAATCGACACCGCGCCTATGTTTCATAAGAATAGAAAAAACGAACACATCGGAAAAAGAAGTAGTAGTAGCGCCTCCAGGGAACTGTTCTGTTTGCAAATCTGACTGTAAGCGAACAATTCAAACTATCCTTAAAACTTTAACACTTTCCCTTTTCGCCATCTCTCTCGTTCGCGATTCCTTTTTTATTCTCCCTAGTTCCTCGACCCCCTTTTTGAACAACAATTGACGTTGAATGAATGAGACTGAATCTTAACTAAAAATGGGATTTGATCGAATGTTGTGCTGAAATAATTAAAGATTACAATAACGAATCCTTAATTTAAATTTCGCAATTATTGCTCAAAGTTTCTCAACGGATGTGTGGAGTAATATTACAACACGTACGAACAGTAACAATAATCGTAGCATTACTGTCGTGGTAAATGGTAGGAGATGCAGACAAATTAACACGTCCTCCGACTCCATTCCGTTAATTGGACACGATGGGCTCTCCGGAGGTCTCGTACCTATTAAAAGAGCCATCTCCATAGGGTTGGCTTACCCCCGGTGCACCGTTGTTTCGCGATCGAGCACGAAAATAGAAATTACAACCGTTAATGCGTCGTCTAATTCCAATTCCTAACTCAGACCAAACAACGCGAAACGTATTCGCCAAGAATTGAACAATTTCTTTTTCGCAACTATTTGTTGGTCAACAGAAAATGTTGATCGTTTAAGGCGATTAAATTAAATTCCGTTTGTTATTAGAACCATTTTATTGGCGTTTATGCGGTTGATTTCGAATTGTAATTAAAGAGCGATGGAGTGTCTAACCGGAGGAACAAATAGCGAAAGAATGTCAAGATTATGGAGGCATTACAACGAATTTCGGTTTGTTTACAGTGTAACGACCTGACGAACGAAAATACCGACGGCATATTTTTGTGACCGGTGCATGTCACACTCCCTGTGCGAGTATCCGAGAGCCCTGTCAACGGATTTGCAATGAAAATTATAAAGATGCATCCCGTCTGCGAGAGCAGAAACGACAACAATCCGCAAGGATTCGACGCCGACAAATGCCCGGTGAGAGAGGAAAAAGGAAAACGGTTTATATTTACATTTCTCATTCTCTCTCGCCATCTCTCCTGTTCGACTAAAAATATCGGGGAAATATTCAAAATAAACTGAAAAATCCCGTCGAGGTGGTGGTGAAAGAGGCGCAGGCGGTGGAGGAGAGCAACAAATTGCCATTTCTCTTCTGAAAGAAATATCATTTGGCTTAACAAGACACGCGGATCGTGTTGTTTTAATGGAATAATTAATGTCCATCCTACTTAATAAGAATGTCCGCGTCACGTCTCCTCCATTTTCAACATTTTCAAATCTCTTAATCAAATCTCTTAATCAAATTAAGGTAATAATTTCGCAGCCTCCCCTACAGAACACGTTGCAGGGAATTTAATACCTGAATAATGATAAAGAGAGGAACTTTTCACTGCGTCACAGTAACATTTGTATTCTGCCACGATCCTCTCACCCGGATACCGTCAACCACCCGACCAGAAACTTCCCTCGTCGCCCCCGTCCCGCTTTTCTAACCCATTTTCCGAATGCGTAAGTAACAGTTTATTTCTGGATTAAAGGGGTTAGGAAACGATATGTAAATTATGTTTGAAACAAAGTAGAAAGTACGGGAAATGGAAGGAAAAACGATGGAAATGTGAAACTAGTAACATGACACCCGATCAATTTTCAATTCGTTTTCAATTCGTATTTTATTTTTCACTTCTTACCCGGAGTTTCTTAATTAATAGAAAAGGAAATAATCTCTAATTGGTCGACAATACGTCGAAGAAAATAATATACAATTAAATTAAAAGAAAGAAGTAAATCGATGTGAAAATAAAGTAATACAGCAATAAAAAGACGAGGAAAGAAATAAGAAGACGAGGAGCGATTTTTTATTTCTTTTCTGCTTTACGTGTACGTAAACCGGAATAGCATCAAAGCTCCCGGTTCCGTCCCTTGCACAAGAAAAAGTAGGTTATACAGGCGACTACTATCAGCGAAGAGATGTTCGCTTGGGAGTCATTTTACTAATTTAAAACTTGCTTTGTTATTAGGTCTTTCCATTCCGGATTTATTCGCATTCCTTCGTCGTGGATTTAGTGCTTTAACAAGAATAAAAAGCGCTTTTTCCTGCAAATAAGTTCAAACGAAGACGAATTGTAAGATTTAAGACTAATTAAGCCAAATGTGTCGAAGATAATCAAATTTCCCTTTTCCTCTCGATCTCACTCCATCGTCTTCAATTCCAACAATTTTCCTTTCAGCAATTAGCAATCAATTTATGTACGAAACGTCTGAAACCGTAGCGTAGTGATAATTTTGTCTTTTAATCCATAATTCTTTATTTTAAACGTGAAAAGGAATTGGAAAATGTTAATGCAGCAATCAAAAGTCACAATTCTTTGAACGTGGGTGGGAAACGATTTTCCGATACCGTTATCAACGTTCTTGTAATCGAAAAAGACTTTGTGATGGGCAAAAAAAACGGTACGAAATTGTTGGCTTTGTAATTAAAACACCCACGTGCTTTTACAAAAGGAATGTCACACAAAAAGAGGTCGGGCTCGAACCAAAGGAAAAAAAATTACGAGTCGATCGCATTTTTTGCGCTTTGTTTTCAGGCATTTCAGTAATAATGAAAGTAATTTGCTAAGCATTCCGCGCATTAACGAACGGTATTAAACTAAATATTTATTAATAACGTGGAATCGAATCAATGCTACGACGATTGATTTACATAATTCGAACGCACGGTAATTTTCCCTTTGCCGAAAGCGTTCGTGCAATTTATAAAATAACGAATGTATGTTTCAAATTGATTTTCATTTATAATATAAATGAAATCCCGTAATTGATGTACATGCTACATATAACATTTCATTTTAATCAATGTTGCATGCGCTGCTATAATTAAATTTTAGTAAAATAATAATTATTATTATTATTATATTTTAAATTAACGATCGCGCAAAACGAATTGCATATAATTGTGTAAAATTATAATTATACAATGCGGCTAATTAAATTAAATCGATTACAGTCGTTTACCTCAGAAGATGCCCTAGGCTAAATTTTATATATACCGCATTAGCAAGAATGACAGACATTAAAGAAGTTCGTAACGAAATTAGATTTTTTTTGTACAGATTGCACTAATTAATATTAATAAAAATTGTTTAAGTTAAAGCTAAAATGGCAATATTCTTTTCGTATTTAATTAATTCCAATCACAACTTCACAACGTCGTATTTGAGGGATAATTAGAATAAATTCCTGCTAATGATGGGACACCAAGAAACCCAAGAAATGTTATTTACATCTCAATAAATTCCCCTTTGAAGAATGAGGGAAAAGAAACATTATAAATAGGAACGTTTTATAATTTTTAGTGGTTTTCAGAAACAGAAACAATTTCGAACATAATAAAACATTCTAAAATTAAATTAGATTAAGATTCTACGAAATAAAATTTGTAGCAGATATATAATTATCCAGAGAGACACGTTAATTAAAGTATATTTAACTGAAAGAAAAGTTGAAATCGTCAATAAAACACCGGGAGAAAGTTTCGTGAAAAGAATGTTTATCGCCCCTCTGAAACGTATCGTTAAATTTGTAGTATTTTTGATGACATTCTTTAATGCAGTAAAGAAGCGATGATAAAAGCAAAAAAGGCAAAAATGAGACAATAAGAAGAATTCTTGGTCGATACACGGTGAAGAGTATGAATCTTCGACGTCGTTATCTGCCACTATAAACATTTTTTTATTATACTTTAGCGAAGAGCAGGAAGTTCTCGTCTCTATGCTCTGTTGTAAATGTTATCACGCTGGTTGAAATTTGTGTTTAACTTAAAAGTTCATAACTACATACGAACATATTGATACTGGTGGAAGCGAAGAACAACAAAAAAATCAGGAAGATGAGTAAAAGAGATACAAGAGAGAGAGAGAGAGAGAGAGAGAGAGACAGACAGAGAGGGAAAAAAGGATAAAATTCACAAACAACATTTCTGGTTCGTTGATGATTATCCATCGTCAATTTCTTTCATTTTTTGTTGTCTTGCTCTTCTGTACGCTGTCGAGTCGCATACATGCTTTTTATGTTCCACCAGAAAAGAAGAAAATAATAAAAAGGACGAGAATGTTTTCTCAACGTCTCCACCATTTATTTGTGGAAGCGAAGAATCTTTAAGAACAACAACAAATAACCATCGAAATGCTCCTTTCTTAAAACTAATTATAACGGTCGTTAATGAGATGGTTTGTTTAAATCGCTCAAACTCCTCCGTTTTTGTGACTTTCCTTTTTCTTGTAATGGATTATTTTTCAACCAATATCTTTTAGCTAGAACGAAGTGATAGAGAAATTGACTTTCATCTTCCCTCAGTTTCTTTCGTCGAAGAGGTGAGAATGTTTGCCAAACGAGGCATTTAATCAGATGTTTGTCCCCTTTCCTTTTTCAGTTCTTTCTTTCGCCAAACAACAACAACAGCAACTAAAAAAAAAAGGATTCATCCGAGAGCCTGATTTATAAGAGCAAACGTACCATTTGGCATTTTATTTATGACAAGTTAATCCGTTACTGTCTACGCTCAAAAATACAAACTATTTGCCCAACGGTGGGCTATCATTATATTACGATTGAATCTTTTCGGTTACGAGTACTTTCCCTAGCGTTACCTGTTTGTTTGTTTGCCCGGTCGCCGCATGGGGATTCGTTTACGTTTGGCAAATACAACAACATACTTTTCGCAACTATTTATAAATTGCACGTACGTTTCTTTTTTCTTTTATAAATTTTAAATTAATAGCGTATTTTTCGCACGTCGCACGATCGCAAATTCCTCATGCCTCACACTCGAAGCGATCGCTTGATTCTATAGTTCGCCAATCTTCTTTATTATTTTCTTTTTCGAATTCCATTTACTGACCGATTCATCTTTTCTCTTAAACCAATTAATAATCCAACGATGATAAAATGGTGAAGGAATTACAATGCGAAAATTCGTTTGAATATCGTTTTAATCCGTCGAAATAATAAATCGAACGTGTAGAATTTTAAGTAAGAGAAAGCGCGTTTGCAAGTGAAATATTAATAATAATAATAATCAAGTCGAATGGAATAAACGAAGAAAGACGGTAATAATAACTTGTAATTTTTTATTATCGTTTTAAATTTCAACGGTAAAAAAGGAGAAGCGATTCGGAATTATTTCGGAGTTAATTCCTTCGATTAAATTCGACGACGATAATTAATTGCTCATTAAAAGTGAAGGAAATCAAATTAATTGAATACCAACGTTTATAATAAAAGGCAAGTAATAATGCCGCGAAGTGGATGGAAAATAATAAGAAAGAAGAATGGAAAACGTATAAATATCTGACCTAAAATGATCCTTATTTGAATAACGTGCGGTTTAAAATAATCGCGTATTATGCAGAAAATTTTTCGGATACGTGCGTATTGTTGTAGTAATAATAAAAAATGTGTCACATGAAAGTGATTTATTACATCGATACAGTTTAATTGGTACCTTTTTCTCCATTGTTGCTGCCGTTACACTTACGTCCATCTTCCAACCGTTCACCATCGTTCCATCTTCTTCGCCGTTTTTTTTTTGCTCCTTTTACTTGATTTTCCTGTTCTTTTTCGCTTGCCAAAGAAAATTTATCGAAAAAAAAAATACAGCAAGCGAAGTGAGTGGTACGAAAATGAGCGTTAATGGTCTTTCAACGGGACGAAGAGAATTATTCTCTCCATTAAAATGATTATCGTTATTCATAATTTTCAGCATAATCAGCGTATTTCATTTTTTTTTGTTTTGGACGTATTTTATATAAATAAAAGCCGTTTATCCGGCAATTAAACGAAAATATCATATATAATTATACGTGTTTCGGTTAAAAAAAAATACGCAACAACAAATTGAGATGATGAATAAAGTGCGAGTGAAAGACGGGAATTTAGCAGGCAAAAAAGTTACAGTTGCTTTAAGGAATGAAGGGAAAAGAGCAATAACAAAATGACAAAAGATTTGTTTTAAACGAAGCAATTTTCACCTGTAATCGCACTCATTGTTTGAATTTAAAATTTGAGTAAAAATTAAGTAACACCTTTAGTCGATTATCCCTCGAACAAAATTTATTGTTCATTAGAGGACACGAAGATCGATTTCAACAATTTCCTTTTCAATTTGTTTAAAATTGTTGCTTTTACTAAACCTAACGCAAACTTTAATTGGATTCAACCAAACCAAATAAGCGGCACGAAATTAAAAAAAATCGTTTGGATTTGTGTGCTGATAAAGAAAGACGAATTGCCGATTATGGAATTATCCTTCTTCGAATCGGCTAGAGAGAATGTTTAAATGGTAATTATAATTGACCGATATGTTACAAACTATTCGCCTCTTTTTAATAGGCCATCAGTTCTCGACAACAACATGCAGTAGATACCTACGTGCATTTCGTACGATTTAATATCGAGAAAAAGAAATGGATTTGCATTTGTACAAACATCAAACGACTCGAATGAGAAATGAATACGTCGCAAAATGGCAAGGATAATAAGCAAATCGCATAGACGACGTTTTCAGCTTTGTTCTGTACATGCGAAACGGTTAATCCATCGCAATTGGAATTTTAATTTTATAAATTGATTCAAAGATAACGTATTAAAGGAGACAGATGTAAATTAAACGTCTAATGCTTTTTCATTCTTTCTTAATTACTATCCACAGCTTTTTTGGATTTTTGACATCTAGAAGTTGACTCTCTCTTTCTCTCTCTCTCTCTGTCTTTCTTTAATTCCAATTAATTACTCACACGACATGTTGTTGTACTTGTTAATTAGTGTTGTTGCATGCGCTCTTCTATTTCTATCTTTCGAAATTAGTATAATAACGGGTTCGAAACTTTGAAATAAAAAAGCTATAATCCGAGAAAAAGAATTGGAAGGAGTATCGTGAATTCGATCTTAAAGAAGCCAGAAAAATGTCATTTACATTGATCCCATTTCAAGCTTAACTTTTTTAATTTTCCTTTTTCTTCTTAAATTGTCTACAAACAATTTCGTAACTTTGCACATTTATACAAAATCATCTCATACATGGCCACTAATACGAATCTCCGCGCAGATATTGTAACTACCGTAATAATGTTAATGGACTTTTGGTAGAATATAAACCCGTAGTGGAGTAATAGGAGTAGGAAAATACTATCAGCAGCATAAAAGCAAAAGTATATTATAGTGGTAGAAGTATTATAACCAGTAGTCGTAATGACATTACCCTAAATCTAAGAGAAAGTGAAAAGAATTGTAAGGAAATCATTCATCCTACCCCCCACGCATCCATTTAATCCTTAAACATTATCCTTAACTCTCTGCAACATTTACTAGCAATTAAATGGGAAATAAGTGGCAAGTTGTCATTTTTTATTCGTCGTTTGGCCCGAAACGATATGGCAAATTAAATTTTACTTTATGCTGCGCATAAACTTTGACGATTCCCAACAAAGGCGAACATGTTTTCTTTACAATCGCAATACAGTTTATTAGTTATAAATAAATACGTTTTAACAGAGTTAAAAGTTACGAATAGAAGTTTTCCATCTATCCATCCTTTTCTGAATCAAATACGTATCATTTCGCAAATTACCCATTTAAATGCAATATATTTTCCATTATTATTATTATTATACCGTATCGTGTTAGCTATGTTTACTTACATTCACCAACACATCCAACCACCTAATCTTCAACTACCTAGTTACTGCCTTCGCCGTTACTTTATCTTTATTACTTCATAAAACACTTATAAACACGTAAATTCTTCTTCCATCAACAAACTAGGAAATAAACAGGAAATCGGGAAAAAAATTAGAATAAGAAATAGCAAAAACACAAAGTGATTCGAATTGAACTTTATGTAATGCGCGTTACCGTGCGGCCGTAAAGTTTATTTTCACATAACGCCCGTGTAATATCATGAAATTCGCTATGAAAAACGCTAAAATTTCATTATTGCTTTTTATTCCTTGTACACCGGAAGGTTTAGGTGCTTTTAGTGGCAACAGCAGCAGCAATAGCGACCGAACCGGAAGCTTTTAATAATATCATTATTATACAACTACCGGCATTAGAATGAATCATTGGCGAATCCTCGCAGCTTTATTTCTTATGTTATTTATGATAATCATTCTCGTTTTTATTTCATTTTATACATGGTAAACTTAAAATTAGCTTTACGATTTCGAGATTTTTTTATGAAAGACACAGGAAATATTTGTAAATAATTTTTATTGCCATACGATTATAAATGGCAATAAAAGAATATTTGCAGACCTGTGTTTTTATTATCACATACAGTTTATTTAAAAATGAGATTTAATGAGTTGTAAATCTTTTTGCGAAATTGAATAGGATTACGATTTCATATTTTCCCTCGTCCAAAATAAAGCAGTTTTAATGTGATTGCACGGAAGCTGAGGGATTAAACAACGTACTTGTCACGAGTTGGCAAATCAAATTAGTACAGTTGAGCAATATTAGAAGAAACAGCTTTAGACTAAATTTTTTTTGTTACACCTTTAAACCGATTTAGCCTTAAAGCGTGAAACGTCGAAACAATTTCTTCGTACAAATCTATCGGATTAAACGGACGAAAAAGAAAAGGGAGAAAATAGTAAATAAAGTCTCTCGGTGAAAACTTAAATTGTAATCCGAAACTGTTTGTTAACTTTTTCCTTTTTATTCCCGGTTTCTTCCACTTTTTGTTGCTGTCCTCGTGTGAGAAGATGAATCAAATCTTTCGATATGTGCGAGATGAAGATAATTTTATTTTCTCTCTGCGTAATAGAATTTAATATCTACTATAAACTACAGTTCAAGAACTCGTAAAAATTTTTCTTCGTCTTCAACAAATACAAAAGGTAGATAGCACACCTTCACCGTTTCTTCAGGTGATTTCGTTTTATAGGGAATCGTAGATCTTTCATTTTACTCTAATAAATTCTATCATTTCTTTTCATTTCTGTTTTCTTCTTAAGAATTGCATTTTGTTGTTGCTTATTAGCAATAACAATGGGCGAAACATTCATCCATCCGTTTTTGCCATTCTCACATACAAAATACTGGCTAGTTTTCAAGCTTTATAAGATCCGACCTTTTATTTTAGTCCTTGATTCTTCTTCATCTCGTACTTCACTCGCTTGCGAAGTAAAGACCATAAATTCCTATCAATTTATTTAGTAATAAATGTCAAAAAAAAAACGCAGACAACCGAAAAAGGACAACTATCCATTTGATATATTATCATTTAACTTTTTCAAATAAAGTGTACATTTGCGAACAATTTTGCCCATTCTAATTGTAAACTTAATGGAGTTTTTGCTAAATGCTGAATGAAAATTTACGCTAAATTCATGCCAGATGAACGTTATATTAGACTGATGCATAATTTCGTGCGGTTTTTTTTTTAGTTTAATTTGTTTTTAATTTTTAATAAAAAACACGAAGAATTAATCAATGATACATATTCTCCGTCCTTGTTAGCGACTTCTTCCCAACATTCGATAACTTTCTCGATGCCTCAGCGACAAAAATCTCCCGGCTTCAACTTGACAAATTCCTCCAACCAAGAGCGCAATTCCACGTCATTATTGAATGAAACGTCTCGCAAAGCGTTCGAACGAGATAGGAAAAGGTGAAAATCTGATCATTTGTCATCGCCGGTGCGAGTAACCGATGAAGAAAACGTTGCATGTGACCGTGTGTTGATGTTTGTTGTTTTGGTTCTAAAAATGTGGTCCCCATGAATCGAGTTTCTGCACCTTATCCATTGATTGTAAGTGGCGAATCACCGTCGATTGGTCACAATCCATTTGCTCAACCAACTCTCTTGTTGTTTGACGCGCATTTTCCTGCTTAAGTTGGTTCAATCGCTCTTCATTAAACTCAGATGGTCGACAGGTATGAGTCTGGTCCTGGACGTCGAAATCACCGCTTTTAAACGGCGCAAATCATTTTTGAGCTGTTATTTCCGCTTTGGCATCATCGCGACTTTGTTTTGGTGGCTTTAGATTTTTGTCCACTTGACGCTCCACTTTGATAATTTACAAATCAACGAATAATTAAATTATACAAAAAACAAGAACACAGTATTTTAGAGCGAGAACGCCTCTATCAAATATTAGCATATAACAAATTGCAAAATTATTTTATTAATTTACCGCAATTTTGCAACTAGAAAACCGCACGAAATTATGCATCAACCGAATAATTGAACAGGATAAACTTTGCAAAAAAAACAATCGATCAAATTGATGATCGCACTGTAGTTGTTAAGAGAGTTAATGGACTTTTATCACTAAAAATATTTCTGATATAAATTACAAATAAAAGCAAAACACGAATGAATGAACGCATTTAGAATAATTTCCTGTTTTGTCTCGCACGCTCTTTAAATTTAGCTAGAAAATTAAACTAAAATTTACGATTCTAATGTAACAATACCGAAGCAAAATGTATATTTGTTTAGCTAAAATGTAATTTTTATTCAGGACAGTTAAACTAAATTAATCGCCCGTAGAATTTATATAATCGGAGCAATATCGTCGTCGTTGTTTGTCGTTGCATCTGCTTTTGTACGAATTGTTTTGCCCATCTAAAAAACGACGAGATTCGCTTGCTTCCCTTTTATACGAGACACCTATTATATACGCTACAAATAAATGCACGAACGTTCGGGAAACGATCGGAATCAATTGAATACTAATAAACGCACGTATCTTCATTTAAATCTATTGCCAATCCGATTCGAATTTAGAGAAAACTAATTAAGAACGTTCGATTTAAAAATTAAGCGCATTTAAATTGCTAGCGTTCGGTGTTGTTCCATCGGGTGCAATCGATACGATTTACTGTGCGTTTCTTTTTCAAGTATAAATTGCAATTTTTGATCGTGAAGGAGAGACAGAGGCAGCGAGTGAAGAGCTGCTAAAGGAGAAGAAAAAATAGTTGAAAACATCGTAGTAGTAGCAGCAGCAGTAACAGTAGTTATATAGAGAACATAAATCAGAGAGGATCTTATCGAGGACAGAATATATTATGGAATTAATCTCAAGTTAGAAATCTTCGGATCACATATTATATGGCAACTGAGTGAACGAGCGAGAGGACGAGAGAGTGTATCGTCCTAACCAATCAGGGACGAAATATAGCTGCATTTCCGGAACGTTGCCCTAGTTGTTCCACTTTTTAAAAGAAATAAATTATCTTCCGATAGAGGCACTTTACAAGAAAAACAACAACGGAAGAACCAGAAACAAAATGAGCAAATACGAAATTTTCAAAGGAAAATGTTTTAAAATCGTGTCCTCTTTTGCTTCGTCCCTTTTATTGTTTTTCACGTTGATGCTTCATGGATAAGCTCTTTGCCTCAGTTTCCGTCGTAAAAAGCAATTTAACGTCCGCGTGGTAGAGGACCAAATATAAAATCAGATTGTTTGAGGAAAACGGCAGGGAAAAGAACGCATAATAAAGCGGAGATTTGGTGCAACTGTTAATTAACGCAATTATTTTCGTGCCTCCGATAATTTATTTATTTGCCTCGTACAGATCGAAATGAATCATCTTTTCTTTTAAATCTCAAAAATATGGTACACATACATACATTTTAAGCAAGAACCAGTTTCTTCTGCGCGTTCTTCGTCTCCTTCTATCAATTCGGTTTCTTCGCAAATGAGACGGAGTGAAGGTACAACGACGACGACGGCTCTTACAATGAAGGTAGAGATGTGAGAAAAAAAACTGTTTCTTTTTCCTTTTCAAATAAATAAATACGACGTAACTCATTAATTACAACAGTATAATGACAGGGCGATAAAAGTGAACGTTTTAATAAGCTTGGAGCATTGAAATAAAATTTAAAAAAATGGGAAGAAATTTGATTTGATTAGATGTTTGTGCACATGTACATTTGTAATTAACAATCGTGTGGTAAATTAAAGAACGATGGATGATAAAAAAAATCTACAATACTTTCTTCTTGCCGTCATCCGACTCGGAGGAGCTCGTATCTTTTGCACGTTTATACTTTTTCATTATTTATTGTACGTGCGAAATTTAAAGAAATGCGATACAATTTCTTTTCGCAACATTTCTCTCCCTCTCTCTTCCCCTCACGCACATTCAATTGCAGATGCGTGGAGGAAGAAGAAGAGGGCCTCTTTTCGGCTTTGTGGATAGGCACAAGAGCAAAAGAGCAAGACAAAACAACGAAGATTGCATAACACGCGAAACGTGTGAGTGTCTCTCTCACCTATGGCATGGAAGCGAGCGCGTTATGACATAACGCGTTCTATTCCAGCTGTTGTAAAAGAAGCGAAAGAAAGAGTCGCGAAATCGTGCGAGCGACACGCGTTTCGTTTGGAAAAATCGGATCGCGAGGCGGAAAAATCGAAATTAAAAACGAAAAGAGATTGATCGGTGCGAACTCACAATTTGACAACGGTTTGGGGCAATGCGGCCGGCACGGTCGTGAATCCCGCCGCGCGGCAAACGAACTCCTGCAGATCGGTGCTACATTGGCAGTAATTCTCCAATATCGGACACGGCGAAACGTCTTGCTGCGTTTGCGACGTGGAGAAACGACCACGTACAAGTGTCGGTCGCAGCGTGGAGAAAATCACCGCCACGGCTGCTAGCACCAGCAGACGCATGCTGTCTGCACGCGAACACTCCGCGCTCACCACTCGCACACGGTCGCGGTCTCTGATCTACTAAAAACAACTCCGCGACGAACTCCGATTTTGCGGAGTCTGTCCCGGCACTATACGCACAATACATACACATACGCGACCGGTTTCGGTTTCCGTTCCGTAGGATTTACCCACCACTGCAGCACCGGAGCAACGGCAGCCAGCGGGCAATCATCGAGTTTCGTGTGTCCATTCTCTGTATTTTGAGCAAAAATCATTGAACGAATAACGATGAATTTGAAGTAAAAGAAAGATGAAACGCGAAAGAGTGACGAGCAAGAGAACGCGAATAATTAGTTTGTTATCCTGCTGGTTTACTTCGAAAAGAGCTTCTTGACGAGAGAGAAAGAGTCCTCGTGCTCCGTCACCCATCGACGCAGAATAAATGTTGCTTTTCTATAGAAGATGTTGTTGTCGCAAGAAATTGTCGAAAATTGAAATGGCCGAGCTTTAAATAAATTAATAAAAAATAATAATAATAAAAGAAAAAGTTAAGGAATATATGTTTTCAATAAGACTCTTAACCGACATATATTGTTTTAAGTAATTTCTTTTTAAATGTTATTGTTTTAAATGTACTAATAATCACAGCCTGAAACTTTGTTAATTAATTGCTTGTAGTCCGTCAGCAAATGTCCTAAAAGTCGAAAAATTCCACATTAACAATCACGTATTGGACGAAAAATTATTTCAAAAGCACTTATTGTTTCCCAAAAATATTTAGTTTAACTCTCCTGTCTTCATCAGTAGAAAAGTTTCCGCGTCCTTGCAGCGGCGACGATTTAAATAAGGGCAAGTTTTCGAATGTCAAAAGCTCAATCCAACACGAGATTAATACCTCTAGGTTTTCCTCCTCTTTTGTCTCACGCTTTTTCCAACCATTTAAACTGTATTTATGTAATAACAAACAAAAGCTCGTACTAAAAGCACGATTTGCTTTTACCAGCCCCAACACGCACCTTTCGACAACAATAAAGCTCACGCCGCACGCTTGCAGAAGAAGAATAAGGAAATGATAAAGAGAACAAAACCGTTTCGTTGTCGCTACAATTCGTGGCCCTTTTTCCTTAATAATTTTCCATTTCTCATCCTTTACGATATTCAACGTTTCCCTTAAAGGGTTCCTTTAGAGAAGAAGGCGTTCGCTTCCAGAAAAAAGTTCAATACGCAATATAACGTATATTGTGCCTGATGTAGGGCTTTCCCCTTTCATAAGGCAACTCTAAGCCCCAAAAAAGCGGCTGTACGATATTTATAAGTGCTTCCATCTTCCTCTGCAAAAATAAATTGTTAAACTTAAGTGCAACGATATTTTCGCCATCTCGCTCGCCTTTTCCTATCTTATTATTTGCTTCCTTCGCGAGACCATTTATTTATTTGATGAAATTTAATATCGTTCAAGGAGGTATAATGTATTATTGCCGGTGACGTTGCCCGCCAGAGAGTTACCGCTATATCATCAGGAGAAGAAGTTATCGTGATACATTTGTACGATCGATGATGATATTATTACACCCGGCACTTGTCAAATTAAAGTCGAATTCTTCGGGCATCTCTCTTAACTCAGGTGCGTTTAATAATAAGCTGAAATTAATCAAAAAAGAAAATTGCTGGATGCTCCTTTTTCTTTGTATATATTATCATTTTCCTATCGATATTATCGCTTTGAAATCGATTCAATTTTTTTCACTTAACGTTATTTCTTCCGCGTGCCTTCGCCTCGATTTATTTGGATGGCTCGTTAAAAGACGAAGTTTTAAAAAGTGGTAAAAATGATTATAACCAGAGCTGGTTGGCTAGAGTTGTTTATTTTTTTTTAACTAACGCTGAAATCGATTATTTCATAATTAAAGCGCGAACATGAAAGATCGGCTTGTTTGCTTTCGTTTTTCTTTTAATAAGAAGAACTTCTTTTACAACAAGGACTAACGATGAAGGAAACAAACGGATTTCTATTCAAATCTAACGATTGAATTATAGATAAATATCATCCATGTACATTTCCTTATCGTTATGGGAATCCGTAGGAGATTGTTAAAATATACAAATTTTTGATTAGTTGCAGACCGTTTGCGCGAACATAATCTTTTCCATGCAGCTTCGTAGCATTCGAAATATAAATTTTAACTAGATACGATCGCATCCATTCCTTCATATCAAATGCATGCATGTCGTCCATTTTTCCCTTTTAACACGAGCAAAATTTCTTGTTTAGCTACGGTTTAAGACATGCACATCATTTTATCAATGTGCAATTTTTTTTCTTAAGCAACTTACACTCCTATTTGCGATATTAAATTTCTGATACATGGCGAACTCATGCACATAAACAGATTGTTAGTTTGTAGTTTCTAACAGCATAATGTGCATATTTTAAAGTTTCCTCATGGGTTACCGTTCATTTATCGGAGGACGAAAATTAGATTCTTCTTCAATATTCCCTGCAGAAATCAAACAATTTCCCTCTTATATCGTGTAATATAAACACATTTGCTTGTTCAACTGAAAATTAGATCGTTTATTACTACCGTATATTATAATGTTACTAAAGAAATCTGTGAAGAGATTCGAATCAGATTGCTCAATTACGCATAAAGTGCAAAAGTATCGTGCAGCGTCGTGTTTTGTTGGTTTAAAAATTGTTTGCAAATCGAATGTGTTGAAAATTGAATAAATTAGATTTAAACGAACGCTCAGGACAATTTGGTTTTTTTAGGTTTAGGTTTTTTCAATTATTAAATGATCATAATTAAATAAATAGTAGTGAATGATAACTCGGTAATTGGCTATCGATCATCATCATTGCAAAATTGTTTTTGGTCGCCCATCATGAAAATATTTAATTACTTTTTCCCGCAAAACAACGATACTACAGAGAATTTCAATTACCGAATATGAGAGTAATCAATCATTTAAATGAACTTCTTTTATGCAATTTGTAGTTTGCAAAGAAGCAAGGAACTAACGATGTAATTATTACCCTTTTCACTCTATTAATTGTTTAATTAAATCAATGTTCAATCATGTTAATTGCAAATTTGGAAAAAAATAATACATTAACGAAATAGCGAAATGTTGTAATAAAGAAGAAAAAACCGACGTGACAATGTTTGCATGAAACTATTAAATTACGCTCGATGAATTTAATGTATTACTTCATTGCAAATTCAATGTTATTGTGTATTATATTAGTTAATCAATCATTTCTGTAGTTTGCTAAATCGCAACGTATGTATGTATTGTCAAAAAGCCACGATTCATCATCATGTTTAGTTACTATCAACTGAATCGTTAAACAAGCCGCAAACTCATTCTACTTTCAGTACATGAAATTTGTTTTGTAAATATTTACAATCGTAAAATGCTCTCGTCAAACTTAATTTTCTACGATATTCGTTCAATTCAAATCCAAGCAATAAAAGCAATCCCAAAAAGATAACAAGCACCGCATTTATATAGGAGCGTTCCTTTAATTTCTTCGTTATCGCGCCTTTTTGGATGTTTTTAATGATCGTTAGTCGGTTGCAAAAATGAGTTGAATAATTGCCACACAGACACGTCTTTATATGGTATTAAATGATTACAAAATCTTTTCATTCAAAGACATTAATTTGTTTATTAACGTTTCTTTAATTCTTTTCCAATTGTATTACGAAGAAAAAAAATCTTTACTTTTTCCATTTAGGTACCCGCCAATCACTGATTTAAATAATGGACTAAATGAAATACTACCAAATTTGGTAATACCTCGCGACTATAAATGTAATTGATACGTTTACGAAAGCGTTAATTAAAATCGAAAGTAATTATAATCGAATGCATTATAAACGTATTGTAGTAGTCATTTAATAAATCGAAGAAGGAAAAAATATATTAATTAATTTCCAATTAGTCTAACTGCTATTTATCAATTAATTCTTGTCAACACGCGCATTTCCTTTTATTAAATTAGAATTTAACTTGCAATTATGGGAAAAGCGCTAATTATAATTGAATTGATTACGATAATTAAATGCCTTTAACTAACGATTTATGCAACCAAGTTTACTATAAAGTTATCCCAGAAATAGTGATCCCCAGTCATTTTAATTAATAAAAATTAAAGTAGGTCGATATTTTCTGCAAACGAATTTCAATTTTATAAACAATTTATAAATAATAAATAAATAACCAGAATTAATACTTGTCGCGCCATCTTTTGCGTATTAAAGCAAATAACCTTTAGACCAACCAGCCTACATTATCGGCCAACAATTATTTTTACCGTGTTACATGACGTATGTCATATTGCCTGCTGTTGAATCCGAATGAATTTTAAACAACAATTCCACCACAAACGAGTACATTTAACGTCTATAAAAAAATTGTGCTTTGATAACATACTGTGTATATAATAAGCGTGAATAACCGGCATAAACCTTGTCCGCTTTTCACTGTCAGGGTATTCGTGTGCTCCTAATGTTCCGGTGCATTAAATGTGTTAATATTTTTCTAAACTAGAATTGTTTCACAAAAACAAATCAACTCATAACATACTAAGAGCAGTGTTGTCGTTAATAATCAAAATGTTGGGACGTTTCCAACGTATTTTATTATTAACATTTATTTGGTTGATAATTGTTAGTGAAAGTTTGCAAGATGAGCTTTTTAAAAAAACATTACACGTTCATCATGAAGACTCGAATACAAATGGAAAAACGATGATATTTTCAGCAGCAGATGACGATCGTATGAGATTTAAACGTGCTGCAAAAGATGACGAGGAGATTTCGAAAAACATTTATGTGAAGGTAAGATAGACCGAGGGTTTGTCACATATACGTTGCAAGGTTATATGTGCTATTAAAATTATTATTCAATTTTGTTCGATTTATTCATTTAAAAAAAAAATACAAACGTATTATTGCAACGCATCGAAAATGCAGGTTTATTAAACCGACGTTTTTTTTATTGTCATTTGTATCAATGCTAGAAATTATTTTTAACGCAAGATGACTTGCAAATAGATGCATTTGCCAAATATCGATTCCTAAAACGAGAACAACAACAACAACGATGCGAACTTGTTTGTTTGTTTGCATTAAATATTTATTATTAACATTAACAACGGTTTAAAAATATTGCAAGAAAACGTTAGATTTAACTTTTAACCTCGAGCCTATTATCGTTCTGGTGCGTGTTATCGTTACCATTTGGTATTTTTCTAACGCAGAACAGAATCAAACCACTTATCAGGACACTTAGGCCAGACGCGTGAAACGTGGCCTTATAATCGTCCGTGAGGTCCCTTAGCAAGCCGGCGGACCAAATGCCCAAGAGCGTCGCCACTCCTTGCGTCAACATGATCATTCCCATCGCGTTCGTTAGTTTACTCAAACCGAGCACTTGAACGATTATTATCGTCCTCAACGTCGATATCGAAGCTTAAAAAAAAGCTGTGTTCATTACGCGTTGTCGCTCGAGTTTAAGAAACGTCTTACCAATGGTGAGACCGTAGATGGCCGCAAACAGGAATTGCACCCAGACGACGAACGAGATTTCTGATACCATTGTCGTTATCCCACCTGAAACAATTGTTTGCCAATCTAATATTTGCACATTGTTATCGCACTTTTAGAAGCGACACATTTGATTTGCGTAACAGCATAAAGTAGCTGACGGTTAAAATGTATAAAAATCAATGCAGTAATTATTGTAACTTGTTTTGTAGAAAACTTCCTAGTCTGCGACTTTGATAACATACGGTTCTGCTATAACAAAAGCAGAAGGACTCTTGCTGCTCACCTTTGACCTCATGGAAAATCTGTAGCTTAAAGATCGATGGGGACTTTTGGCATTTGATCAAGGACCACATTGTGAAGGTTCATACAAAAAAAAACAACCTTCCAGGATTTTTTTTTCGAAATTACGCCTTATTTTCGTCTAATTTCCTTGTACTATTTTTAAATTTAGTTTTTATATTCAATTGTGCAGTTTATGTGTTTAACTGCCAGCGTGTGTCTCGCACCTGAATAAGTTTATCTTATCTTTTGCAAACGTGTACTTTTGTAGTTATTCGAATAATAATTAGGTAATAATGATACCGATTGTCAATAGTACGGCCGTCAATTTAATGGGACAAACGCTCGGCAAGAGCACGATCGCGCCGCTGAATACGCGTCCGATCGTGTTCGCGGCTCCGATCGTCGATATCAGCCAGAAGCACTCGTTCTCGGTCAAGCCGTTGTCCAAGCCGCGGTCTCGCACGAAGAGAAACGGCGTGAAGAAGCCGAACGACGCGAATAACGCGTTCAGCATCAGCAGCGGAAAGTATTTCGCCTTGAACAGTCTCACGTCGAGCATCGTCGCCAGCACGGTTTTGATGTGTTTCGAGCAGACTCGCGGGGATTTCTCGCGTTGCAAATTACTTTGCGCCACGATCCGACTCACCGACATGCTGTAGTTTGTCGTTTTCGATTTCTAGAAGTGGATAATTAGTAACTGATAGTGCGTTGGAGTGCGTGCTCGAGAGGAAAATTCCCAGAAACGAGATCGGGGAAGTCCTCCTGTTTGATTTCGCTGATTTTAGATAACGTACCGTCGACATCGCTTTCGATTGCATCGACCGCCTGTATTCCGGTATCAGATTGATGGAGCCGTGATAAAAGATATCGTCGCGGTATAAAGGACGCATCGAGGCGTCGACGGACGCTTGCTTACTCGCTCCTTTCCGCAAGCGATTGCAACACGTCGTCGAACGCGGACGAACGCAACAACAAGCGTTCGTCCTCGTCGCGCTGCCGCCTTCCACGTCGACCTCGATCAACGGCGACAACGTCTTCGGCATGCCTCTTCTCGCATATTTCGGCATGAACACGGTGACGCTCGATTCGCAGCCGTCCGACTTCTCCGGCAATAAAATCGTCAACGTCGACGATATCTTCGTCTCGGCGAACGTCGGAAAGGACGCGGTGTGATATCGATCGAAGAAGTTGAATCGCACCTTCGAGACGTTCGAATCCTCCTCCGAATTACCGCTGCCACCGTCCTTCGTCGAATTCGATCGGCTATTGTACGGCGTATCGCCGACGATCGCCGGTTTCAACGGTTTAAACGTCAGCGCGCACACGGCACAGAGCGAGACGATCAATCCTTTGATCGCGAACGCGATCCGCAAGCCCCAACGTTGCAGGATTAATGTTAATAGCGGCGGCACGATCGTGCAACCGATGCCGGCGCCGCACAACGACACGCCCGTCGCCAAACTGCGCCACTTCTCGAAATAGAAACCGACGGCGATCACGGACGCGACGTACAACATGCCGTAACCGATGCCGGTCAAGACGCCGAACGTGATCAGGACGTAGGCGATCGTGTCGTTTAGAAGGGAAACGACCGTCGAGACGCTCGCCAGTATCGCGCCCGTCACGCCGACGAATCGGTAACCGTAGGTGTTGATTAACGCAGCGGAAAATGGGCCTGCGTGCGACAAAAGAACGACAGATTAATAATTCGCGTTCAAAACATTTAATTGCACGCTCACACTTTAACCAACAATCAATCAATTGCCCGTTAATGTGCGAGGGGGTACCCGAAAGAAACTTCAGAAATTTTAAGGAGCGACGCGCCAACGTCAAATTCTCTTTGTTGATAAAGAAAACGGCGACTGAAATCGCTTCAGTGCTTCGCGAAGTTTATGACAGGGAAGCTCTAGGTCAGGCCCAGACCAAAGGAAGCACATCAGGCGAAATGAAATTTGAAGACAATGACGATTTGCTTGAATTTCTTCGTCAGGACATCACTGTTAAACAATATTCACTAGCTGGAAATGCTGAAGCGAAGGCGTAAGGCAGTGAGAAAATGGCGGCCATTCGACTACTGGAAACTTCATCTCGACGACGAACCTCTTCACACAGCGCTGAAAACCAAAGAGTTTTTGGCGAAAAACTGTATGACCACGGTTCTTCATCCCCCTTACTCGCCTCTCATTCTCGACAAAGAGGCAAAATCTAAAGAGAAAACCTATACAGGACATAGAAGAGGCTAAGACAAAACCGATGGAGGCCCTTAACAGCATTAGTTCAGAAGAGTATAAAAATGTTATCAGCAGTGGAAAAGCCTTTGGAACAAATGCGGAATATCTAGTGGACAGTATTGTATTTTGAAAGGGATTAATGTTCTAAAAATGTTTCCTAAAATTAAAAAGGCACAATTCTCGTTTCTTTTGGGTGCCCCCTCGTAAATCGAATTGATTCCTTATAGTCTCGTTCGTAGTTTGATGACAGTCTCTTTGAAATTTAAGAAAAACAGCGTCTCCCTCTTTCGCTCCGCCGGAAGCAGATAATTAAATTAACAAAGGACGTAACAGATATGAAACCGTCCAATTACTGTGCTGCCGTTACAAAAGGGACTTTGAATTAACTTAAACGATAATACCAGCTGCAAATGCCGTTTACTCTTGCCCACGGACAATTTGTCCGTGACGAGGACGATTAATTCGCTTAATGTTTGCATCATTTATTCATATGCGCCATCCGTTCGCGTTGCATTCATAAAAGAATTTTCGAATTGCGTTCTCGATTACCCGACAAACATATGCTGGCCGCTTTAGCCGCGCCGATCAGCGAGATTTGGCTACGCGTGAACTTCAGCTCGTTGCCGATCGCCTGAAAGAATGCGCCGTAAGCGAAAGTGATGCCCTCTGTTATGACGAAAATCGCGAACGCAGCGAACACGATCGTCCATCCCCAGCCACCGTCCGGCGGTATGGCAATCGCCGTTTCCTCATTTTTCTCATAATCATCGTCGTTGTTAGCATCGTCGTCGTCGGCGGCATCCACACTGTTTTCCGCAAATATTGTCACGTCTTCTTCGCAATTGTCAGCGTCTTCTTCCGCCTCTACGAACTCGACTTCTTTCTTCGTCTCGTTCACCGTCGCCTCTGCCTCCTCCATCGGCTCATCGTGAGCCTTGTTATTATCCACTTTTGTGTCGCTGTCATTTACCATTATTGTTATGATTATTAGACTTAATAGAGGCTAAAACGACTAGACAATTGTGTTACATTTATTTGACTTTATTGTTGTTAACGCGAAACGGCCAGCCTATTTTGATGAATAATACGCATGAAAAAAACTAAACGCGACTAATAATAGCGTAAAAATCCCAAAAATACATCACGTTGACGCTTATTAAGCGAACGCGTTATCGGACGAGTAAAATAAACTTTACGCGATAACTTTGCCTCTTTTGTTTTGTCGTTCTTCTAATTATGATTTATTCTTCATGAATTTGGTTAACCACATATTAATTCTACAAAGCTTCGTCATCTTAAAACGAGTTTTGATCATGTTTTTGCGAGTTGAAATTGATTTTAAAAAATAATTGAAGAGCATAAATAAAATACTTTGACCTAATTTACGTACAGAAATTTATATTGAACGCAAATAATTTTTGCACTCAGGTTTGTTTTCGTTTTGCAATTACGTAGTTATTGTTTACTTGATTATTTATCCAATCGATGATCGTATACGTTAAAATATAATGTTCTCGTCCATTCACGTGTTTCATTTACATGTATCACTAACATGAATATGCAAAAATATTAGCAACAAAAGGGAAAAAGAGAATGAAAGCATCATTATTTGCTTTCGCCATATAAAATTGATTAATCTGCATTATTCACTGCTTCGCGATTAAATTTGCGCCGAGAGAATTACGAGAACATCGTATTTCTCGTCATTATCGAGTGGGAGTCACTGTAATTATGAATATGCATGAATAATATTATTATCGAATATTATATAAGGAATACATAATTCAAGCAATGTAACAACTTTAATTAACGATAACAAATCTATAAAAAAATTGCGAAGTGTTTATATTACACAAACAATATGATGTTAAAGTACATATTGTTTATGAAAATAATTATTAGGTCGGTGCATAATTATCCGCCGTTATTTTTTATTATTATTTTTTAGGCAGTTCGCGACACAAGAATTTATCATAAACACAATCAACTTATTAAAGAAGGTGCAAATTATTATCCATTTCAATTACAGCCTCGGAATTTTGTGCTAGATAGCGAATTTCACGTGTACAAAAGAGCTAAAAATTTGCTACTATCGGTCACCAAGTAATCAAAATATTCCCACAGACCACCATATAAATCGTCCATTGAAAAACTGGTAAAGTGTACGAATACTTTATTTACTTGATGACCGATAGCTGCAGATTTTTAGCTCTTGTACACGTGGCAAGCAAATCGAAGGCTGCAATTGAAATGGATCATAATTAGGAACTTTATAAAAAAGTTATTGGTGCTTACGGTAATTTTTTGTGTTGCGAACTGCTTAAAAAATAGCTTTCAAAAACGGCGGATAATTATGCATCGACTTAATATTTTTCGTTTTCAATGGATACTTCAATTTTAATTGACCCTCCTATGGCAACTCTGCTTCCCTTTTACTTAACATTTCAACCATATGCGATAAATGAATTTCTTTTTCTTTCAGAGTAATCATTTGAACGACACCCATAAACAACTGATGGTCCATTGGGTCGGAAACGGAAGTAACGTGATCATATGTTTGGCCCGCGACCCATCTCAGATGTACCCGTCGTCGTTGTCGGCGAAACAATTGGAACCGTCGTCCGTTTACATTTCGTACGATTACGGCGAGACGTACGTGAACAAAACGAATCTGTTCAATTTGCCGAATAATCGCACGTCGACGGTGGAGAAGTTCTTCAATCATCCGAGGAACAATTCGCACGTAGGCGACAATTTTTTTTTGTGATTGACGATTGACTATTTGATGCGCAATTCATTTCCAGTTCATCTTCAACGACGTGCAAAATCAATATTTATTCTTGACCAGGGATTACGGCAGGACGATACAGAGGATCAAGTTGACTTTCACGCCGCACGACGTCTCGTTTCATTATTACGATCAGAACATCTTCCTCGTCTTCGACAAGAGTCAACCTAAACACACTGTAAGCGATTCGAAGTTAATTGCCGCACATTGTAATCGTCGATGCGGACAAAGAGAATGTTAATAATGAAACGGAATTGTAACGCACATTGCGATGCGAACTGATAAATCACCGACGAACATGTGACGCTGAATAAGCGCTTCGACAATGATTCATTTATTTGCATTTAGTTCAATAACTTATTTTATCTGCGAATGCTTTACGTTCACGATCAAACAACATTTTGAAAAAGAATACCAAAACTTTTAATTTTTTAAATCTTTATTAACGACAATTTATCGAAACGATGTGTTGTCGATTAATAATTATATTGATAAAAGAAATACGAGAGCTCTTCAAGTTATAATCGTTTTTTTTTTGTATTTTACCGAAAGCTTAATGTTGGTACACAAATCTAACTGCTTTTTTATGTATATTCATGTTTTGGGAATGCGCCTCTATAATTTCGTAGCCATAAAATTCTTAAGGTCTTAAATAAGTAGCAATCGGCTTGCGAACAACTAGAAATAATAGAACTTCCGTTATGAGTTGAGTGTTCCTCGTATTTAGTAGGGAATAGCCCTATTATTCGCTTATAACTATGGCTGATTAATAAAAGTATCGCTCTTTTAGTTATGGATGACAAAGGATTTTGGTAAAACATGGACCCGCTTGGAACAATACGTAAAATCATTCTATTGGATCGAAAACGATATGGGAGAGGAAGAATTGATCGTTCAACGAATGGAACCAGACGAGCTGAGCGTCATCATCAAGGTGAATTACCATTTACAGGCCAGTACCGTGTTGGAAAACGAAGTGAAGGAGTTGTACATGAAGGGCGATTATTTCTTCTACACGAAAAAATCAACGAAGGTATTGTTGTAATGCTTGCATGTCGTCGTTCTTATTCCGTCTAATGGCAATTAATTTTCTGTTTAATTCGCAACAGAATAACGACGACCTATATGTTTCGTACAAATTTCAATCGAGCCGCTTGTGCTTGTTCGACACCGAACTGGATCGCAGACACTATTATATAGCCGACGTGACGGACAATAGGGCGTTCGTTGCCGTTGGCCATTCGGACGCCGTGTCGCATCTGTACGTTTCGCGAAGTCTGAAAGACGCGAAACCGGGCGAAAATGAGATACAGTTCGTTTTATCGTTGGAGAACGTGTTGTGCTACTTTCCGAACAACACGTGGATAGACTCGTGGTTACAGTACGTCGCTATAATTCCTTTCGAGCCCGATAAACGTTATTTATTAAATTTTTTATAGCCATACCACCGAAGAAGCGTTCGCGGATTTCTACAGAGTCGAAGGAATCTCCGGTATCTACATCGTTTCGCAAGTGGTCGTTAAAGTCACCAGTCACCTTGGGCCGCAGCATCTCGCCTCGAGGATCACTTTCAATCACGGCGGCACGTGGCATCCGTTGAAGGTGCCCGAGTTCGATAACGAGGGCCAGGAGATCGCGTGTCAGCCGACGAACAATTGTTCCCTTCATCTGTCGCAACGATTCAATCAACTGTATCCGGACACTAAATCGATGACGATTCTGTCCAGTAAATCGGCACCGGGCATCATAATAGCCACGGGCGTTATCGGAAAATCGTTGAAAGTACGTACTCGATAGACGTTTACTCGCAACCGATGTTATGAGCTTGAAATGTTCTTCGATAGGGTCATTTCGGGGTTTACTTGAGCACGGATGCCGGACTGACGTGGCGACAGGCGTTGAAAGAATTGTATTTCTTCAACATGGCCGATTATGGTGGCATACTGGCGGCAGTTAAATATTTCAAAAAGAACGGCGAAACGAAGCACATTCTCTATTCGACCGATGCCGGAGCGAATTGGACGAAAGCGGTGTTTCATTCTGAGCACATTAAGTTATACGGATTGATGACGGAACCTGGCGAAAATACCACCATTTTCACCATGTTCGGTTCGGCTCCGGATGAGCACCAATGGATAATTATTAAGATTGACATGATGAAGGCGTTTAGTTACAATTGCACTGTAAGTTTGTCTAATTAGTTAGATTTCACTAAAAAGAATAATGAAGCGAACTTTCCTTTAGGACCACGATTATAAACATTGGATTCCAAGTCAGATGGACGACTCCGGAACTTACATTCCTTGTGTATTAGGAAAGTCGCAAGTATATAGAAGAAAAGTGCCGAAATCTAATTGTTTCAGCGGAAAACTGTACGGCAATACACAGGTGAAACAGTTTTGTTCGTGCAGGGCAATTGATTACGAGTGGTATGTATGTCAATTTGAAGAAGCAATGAAAAGTGAAATGTAAATTAATTTTCAGCGACATCGGCTTCATATCCACCGGCAATCCGCCGCATTGCGTCAGAAACAAAACCACCATTATTAATCCGTACGAAGTGCCGAGCAACTGTAAGCCAGGCGATTATTACTACCGCACCAAAGGTTATCGCAAAATAATCGATGATGTTTGTGTGAATGGCGACCGGCAATACTACGAACCCGATCGGATTCCATGTCCGTTCGATAAAGTCCCGGAATTTCTGTTGTTCGCTCAACACGACAAAATAGCACGTTACGATTTGGAGACGCAAGTAATCGAAGAATTACCAATCGATGAGCTCAGGAGTGTAGTCGCCATCGATTTCGACATGCACGCGAACTGCGTCTATTGGTCGGACGTGATAAAGGACACGATTTCACGACAATGCCTGAACAACGGCACCGCGAAAGAGGTGCTAGTATCGAACGACCTATCATCGGTCGAGGGCATGGCATTAGATTGGATCTCTCATACTTTGTATTTCGTCGATGGCGTCCGCGCGAAGATCGAACTAATACGAACGGACGTGAATCACGCCGGCCGCATGAGAAAAACGATTTTGGATCAAAAAGTGTTGAAACAACCGAGAGGCATCGCCGTCGATCCCGTACACGGTTACATGTTTTGGACGGATTGGGCGAAGACGAAGCCGACCGTGAATCGAGCCGATTTAGACGGCCAGAATATCAAGCAATTATTCAGGAGCCCGACGGTTGAATGGCCCAACGGCATCACAATCGATCATATCCAGAGTCGCGTCTATTGGACAGACGCAAGCAAAGATTACATTGCTAGTTCCGATTTTGATGGCGGTCGTTTTAAGATAATCATCGAAAATAAGAAGTTTATCACGCATCCGTTTGCCATCGCTGTTTTCAAGGATACCATGTATTGGGACGATTGGAATGAATCTTCTATATTCAGTGCCGACAAGGACAACGGCTTGGAAATTAATCAACTGGCTAAGAAATTGTCAAGTCTGATGAACCTAAAAGTCTACGCGCACAGTTTACAAGAAGGCGTTAACGATTGTACGAACATGACCGGTCCATTTATATGCGTGGGTACGCCTAAAGGCAGGAGCTTCTTGTGCCCGGATGAAATGGAGTATAAAGACGGCAAGTGCATTTGTCCCGGCGGCGCGCCGACCAATAAGAATATGACGTGCCAAAAAGTTCAAAAGACCTGCTCGGCGACACAATTCACTTGCGGCGACGGCGATTGCGTGTCGAAGAGATGGATTTGCGACGGTCAAGACGACTGCAGAGACCGTTCGGATGAATTGAATTGCAATCAAAATCAAACGTGCCACAAGAACTTCTTCGCTTGTGCAGATGGGAAGTGCATACCGGAGCATTGGAGGTAGATCTTGATGTCAAGTAATTAGCCGACACATTTCTTTTTAATTATGAGTCCTTTTTTACCTTTCCAGGTGCGACAACGAAGTCGATTGTATTAATCGAACTGACGAGATCGACTGCCCCCATCAGCCTTGTAACGCAACCACCCAGTTCGCGTGTCGAAGTGGCCAGTGCATATCGATTCGTTTCAAGTGCGACGGCGAGATCGATTGCATAGACGCTTCGGACGAAGAGGATTGCTTTAACAATCCACCTAAAATATGCACAGGTAAAAAAAAAACGTGTGTTTCGCTATCACTTAGATTTGAAATCGTTTAACGTCGATTCATTTAGACGAGGAGTTTAAGTGCGAGGGCGGTAAGTCGCATTGCATACCGTTGACGTGGAAGTGCGACGGCGAAAGTGATTGTGCGGACAATTCCGACGAAATGAACTGCGGCAATAAAACGTGCACCGGTTACCAGTTCGATTGCGGTCCGCCTGCCCACAAATGCATATACGCCGCTTACGTTTGCGACGGCGACAACGATTGCGTCGATGGTAGCGACGAAAAGAATTGCACAACGAAACCGGTACTGCCGCCTGAAGTTAGTCCGTTTAATAAAACGGTAATAATCTATTCGTCACAATAATTGTTAGGATTCGAATAAGCGTTACCAATTTCAGACGGATATGCATTGCGGAGCGTGGATGTTCAAGTGCGCAACCGGAGTGTGCATACCTATGTGGTGGAAATGCGATATGTCGGATGATTGCGGCGACGGCAGCGACGAGATCGGGTGTAAGAAGCCGTCGACGACAACGGACACGTCGGTAACGAATCCACCGCAGCCGCACGTTTGCAGCCAGAATCAGTTCCAGTGCCTGAACGGCGAGTGCATACCTCTGCATTGGGTTTGCGACGATTCGAAAGATTGCAGTACAGGAGAAGACGAGCACAATTGTCTGTTCATTCATCATTGCAGCCAGGACGAATTCGTATGCAGAATGGTCGGCAACTGTATATCTGTAATATTACAAGAATTGCGACCATGTTGATGTGTACCTAATGTAAATGTGTACGTTTCAGTTGAACAAAGTTTGCAACGGGGTCAAAGATTGTGTGGATGGTACTGACGAAAAATTTTGTGCGGAGATCGATGATAAGAATATCAAACCAGAAGCACCGAGTTGCGCCGTCGGTTCTTATTCATGCGACAACGTCGAATGTTATCCGCTGTCGACGATTTGCGACGGAAACCGCGACTGTCGGGACGGCTACGACGAAACTAACTGTACGGGAAAAGTTCGAATTTATCAAGTCTTACAAATGGGCGTTGACGAGAGGAACATTAACGAATCGAGTTTGTTATTATACTGGTGGATATCGACGCCAAATAGAACTCTTATAGAATTCTTACCATCAATCAGCAAGTTGGGAACGAACAATTTCAAAAATCAAACGTGGACCAGCCACGCCAATTACTTGTTTAGTAATTTAGAAACCTATACGGTCTACAATATGACGGTCTATGTGAGATTAACTGGTACCACTGAGGTATTCCCACCAGCCAAATACTTTATTGCAAGAACTGGCGAAGGTGAATTAAAAAAGAAAACTACGAAATGTATTCAGTTTTACATGTGCCTCCGTTTCAGGTGTTCCGTCCGAACCTTGGAACGTTACGGTTCAACAGCGAAATGGTTCGCACATATTAATCTCTTGGAATCAACCGGTTACGCCCAATGGGATTCTAACGAATTATGAGATTTCGTGGTATCCGCCGTTGCCGCCACACAAATTAAAATTGAGCGACAATAGTACGGCCCATCTATTAGCAGCCGACTTTCAACCGAACACGAACTACTCGTTTTTCGTGAGTGAAGATACGATTATAAAATGTAAACGTTTTAATTAATTTTTTTTTAGGTGGTGGCATTTAACGGAGCATACGAGAGTAAAACATCGAAGGTTGCATCGATTGTATTCGATGCCGAGTCTGATGTCGGTTACATCACGGACCTGCAAGTGGTTTCGAAAACGGCATCTGAAGTTACGTTAACGTGGAACTACGATAAGGCTTACGATGGATTCCTAATCGACGTTTCGGCAAAGCAGCCGTATCCAAAGCTTCTACCGAGATTATCGCATGATCGTAACGTGACTGTTACAAATCTAGCGCCCGGCACATATTATACGTTCGAGGTAAATCGTGATTAAGGAACCTTTATTTCGAATTCGTAAACAATTTATTCGTTTCAGGTAAGTGCCTTTAGGAAGATATTTAAAAGCCCTAGTGCTGTCATATCCCAAATTACCAGCGGCATACCGCTGTCCGTAATAAATACGTTAGATGCGTCCGTATCGAAATATGTTGGAACGACAGTGAACTTAAAATGGGAAGCGCCTAAAGATCATAGGAAATTAAATTGGACGTACGGTGTCTATTACGGTTTAACGGTCGATGAAACATTAGAAAGTAATGTTTCAAATGAATTTATTTAATTTGCACAATTTCAAACATCTTAATTTGTTTTACAGAACCACGTTATAATACAACAGATCTATCGGCGACCATTTCGAATTTACATGCCTGCGAAGCTTACATATTCACCGTCGGCATTATAGGCCCAATAGGCGTTGGTCCGCTTTCGTTACGCGTTGACTTTATGACGACATACATTCATCCGACGGCTCCGCCGAAGAAATTGAAAGTTACTCAAGGCAATCAAAGTCCCACTTCAATTTTAATACAATGGTCCGCTCCATGCAACACCATACACGAACCCATCGGTTACATTGTAAGAGTTACAGAAACGATTGTTTAACAAGGCTAATTCTCTTCATTGTCGTAGATTACCGCCAAGGAAAAGATCACAAAACAAGAATTTTCCATTACTTTAGAGCACACCAAAGACGTGGAACTGAGTCATACGGCGACAGGAAGCTACGGTGGAATCTATGAAATCACGGTTTCGACGCAAGATCCGAATGCAATTAAAACGGCACCGGTGATTTACAATGCACCGCCCATAAAGCAACCCATCGAATTTGTTGTATTATCGATGGACAACGGTAGCTACGAAATCTCTTGGTTACACAAAGTGCCGCCAGAAGGAGGACCCTATTATTATCAATTGCTGGTGTCCGAAGGAACGTCTTTAAATCTGGATGCCGTACAAATTATAGAAGTATCCAAACCGCCTGTAATTTACACGAATTCAACTTCGAACACGTATTCGTTTGCGGCAAGAATAATGACGAAAGCGGGATACAAATCTGCATTATCGGAGATAGAAAGTATAGGACATCTCACCGTAGTAGAAGCATCGTCAATCAGCGAGACCAGTTTCGTAGCTATAATCGTCCCTATCGTTGTTTTGCTGTTGGTACTCAGTGCAGCATTAACGGTCTTCTACGTACGTTATCGACACCTACACAACCGATTCACGAGATTTGGCAATTCGCATTACGATAGTCGCTCGGATGCAGCAACCTTTGACGACGATACGTTAGAAGAAGACGATAGTCCGCAGATTCAAGGTTTTTCAGCTGACGAACCACTAGTAATAGCATAAATTTTATAAAAGATAGAATTTATAATAGAGTTTTATTGAATTCTGTAAAATGACAAATACTAAACCCGTGAGCTACTCGGCAATTATTCGTTTCGGCTTTCTATGGAATTTCGGATTATTTAATGTTGCGCGATTATAATGCTAAACAAATATCTAGAAAAGACATCCATAATATATATGTATATATGGCGCATTTTAAAATAGATATGCAAAATGTTGATATCCATAGCAAAAGCATTAATATGTTATTTGAGTACTCGGCTAAGCTCACGGGTCCAGTTATACCAGTTACCAAATAACCGATTTTTGTTGTATTTAAAGAGATGATAAGTGTTACATATTTTAAATCGACTCGTTGAATATAATCTACGTGTAAACGCAAATTCCAATATTTACATACAAAATAGTAAAAACTAGTCCACTTCGTAAATATAATTTACTTCATGAATGTATTCTTCTATTTTAGTTAATGATTTAATGTAAGTCAAATTTCTGTGATAACACTCGACAAATTTTAGTAAAGGTAATTCTTCAGTTGTTGGAATTTGACTGTCAAGTGATGATTTTGTAATTGAGTGTATTACTATATTAAAGAAATGGAAATATATGTTGAAACATATTTTGTATTTTTCTTCAGGAATCGCATTGAGGTAATGCAAAATAAATTAGCTGTTATTTTATAATGTAATCAGTAAAATATCGTATGCGATTTTATTAAACATCAATTGACTGTTTCTGTCAAATGCAACCTGGATGCAGGCCCTAAGTTCCGCAAAATAGGAAACCTTCCAGTATGTCATAATATCATAAGTGTTCAACATTAGCACTCAAGAGTATTCATTCATTCGTACGGCATAAACTCCGAATTTGCTGGCCACGGGTCGGTGTCGCTCTCTTGGTCTTGATCGTGGTCCGATTGACTTTGTGCCTGCGAATTGAACGTCGGCGTGTCGCCTATGGCAGACACGTAACAACTGGAATCCAACTTGTTCGCGGACAACGATCTTCCGATGTTATTTAAACCTTCCAAAGCTCTTTGATGTTCTGGATCCAATCGCAACGCCGCATTATAATGCTCGTATGCTTCTTCGTCCCTCTGATGTCGCAACAAGTAATCGGCCAGTATCTGATGAGCCGTCGACGATGGACTCGTTTCGGCGTGTTTCTTAAGTAAAGCATACGCGTTGTCCGGATGATTCTCTTCTAAATGTTCGGCCAACAAATACACGGCGGTCGAATAGGTGGGGTCAATATTTAATGCTCGCTCCAAATAGCTTCTTACTTTGCACGATGTCATTGGATCTCTCATCAAAACCGACGCATACAACTGCAAATATCGATAAATTACATACATGTTAATGTAACTAATTAAACAAGGATCTAACTGTTAATGCTTGTGGACTGTTGCTTAATTGTTTGCATGCAGCAGCTGCCATTGCTACTGCTTCTCTTAATTTATTCATGGCAATATAGGCCTCCACCAAACATCTGTGAGCTTCATATCTAAAAATTATGAGAATTTATTATTAATTAATATAATAATTACAACATTGAATCTTCTTACTTACCTGTTTGATGAATGTTGTAATATTTCTCTACATGGTTGCAAAGCTTCATTATATTTACCAAGTTGCATAAATGCTTCAGCTTTTAACAAACAGCCCTCCACACTCTTCTTATTTAAGTTACAAGCTTGTTGTCCAAAATAGGCAGCTCTATCATGTCTCTTATGTAGCATCATTAAATAACCCACTACAATCCAATCTTCAGCAGTCCAATGTATTGGATCCACTTCTAATGTGGCTAATTTCTCTAACTCAGTTATACTTTCTTTGTCATTTGCTGCATAAAGTAGAGCAGCTAATAAATCTCTGCCAGTCTTCATTGTCGGTGTTATTTGCAAAGCCCGTTGTAGATAATACTTAGCACTTTTAGAATTGCATATGTAGTTGTAACAATAAGCTATATTCAAATATAATTGACTGTTATTCTTCAGGTATCCTAAAGTGTCAAGGGATTTGAATGTATTAATAGCACTCGAATAATCTTTCATATACATTTGTGCATGAGCTCGGAGCCAAGTGTTTAACCATGTTAATTCCTTTGTAGCTTCCAACATTAAAGAATTAACTTCAGCACCCTGAAATATTAAAAATTAGTATATATATGCATGCATAATTCGCCTGAAAGATACCTTTACACCCAATTTCAATAAATTTTCAGCAGCTTCAAATGCATATGGATTTTCTCTTAGGACTTCTTTATAACATGTAACTGCAGACCTTTCCATGCCAGTCTCCTTATACAAATTACCCAGTGCCATATTAATGCATGCAGTTCGATTACGTACTTGAATACTTTGTAAAATGTCTATTGCTTTTGTAATTTGTTTCTGCTTAATGAAGCAAGTATGACACCTATACTTAAATTCAACATCACTTGGCAATTCTTTCTGACTATCAGATGCTTTCATAGCACTTTTGGTTTTCAGCAGATACTTCCTAATCTCAAATACTTGCAAATAGATATTGGAGGCCTCAACATATTGTTGTAAATTGTATAATGAGTCTGCATAATGAACATACAATTGGTATTTCATAAACGGCGTAAAATCTGGCTTTTGATCGCATATCGTTATAACCGATTCACACTAAAAAGATATCATACATTTGCAAGTTAATTAACATTAAAAACTGTAGTGAAGTGTGAATAAGATTACTAACCAGTTTCACAGTATTTGAGTACAATTCTTGTTCATAAAGCAAAGATATTTGTTTCAGGAGGTTTGACATTTTATAATTAATTACCCTTCACAATACTCACATGCTCAATAAATAATAAACAAGTACAAAATATTAGTGGTTTCTGTCAGTTTACATTGCAACCAACAGTACGCACGATAAACGAACTAAATTATTCACACAAAAATTTTCAGGACAAGAGTATATGCAACAAACAACTCGCAACTCCTTAAAACGAAAAAGGATAATTATTTTGCTACAGGATAATTCGTAGAATTTTCATGCTTCTAAATTATGATGAAAGACATGTTAAAAAGTTAAATTTGATAGCTTGTAATGAAAAGTATATCATGTTTTCAAAATCAATCAATCACATTACTCATTTAGGACGCTGGTTTGAATTAAACACTATATGACTAAAAACAATATTAATTTATTATATTTTCCTTTTCTTAAAAGCACACAATTTTATATTTAAAATATATGTACGTAAACTCTACATGAATATATATGGACATTTTTCACCATACCTTTGCAAAGCAAAGCCAAATATAATAATATTATTTTTTTCATTTAATTAATAATCATCAATTATTGCAACACATATTTCATATTATTAGTAGGTAATAGGTATGAAGAATGAACATAGATAAAAAACAAGAACAAAAAGGATTTCTTCAATTTATTATTTCATCATTAAACACGTGGTAAGAAGAAGACTTTTCTCTTATTTTCCGCGTCCACACGACGTGTTCGAATAGTTTTAATCACATTTTCACTTTATCATTTCAATTTTTTCTTTTCTTCAATTTTATTTTCCAATATATTAATTACTATACATAAATTTCATTTTTTCTTTTTCTTATTAAACCTTTACTATAAAGTGCATCCTACATAGAAAATATATTAAATATGCTAAAATATAAAAAAAGATGGGTCGTACTCGAACTCTTCCGAGTTACTTTATTATTAATTTTTTTGTTGTATTCTTAAAGCGTAGAGAAAATATGGAATTACAAGTTTTAACTGCAAAACAAAAATTAAAACGATTAGAACGATCAATTAACACGCTAATGAACGCAACTACTTACTTTTTCTTTAGAGTAAAGAAGCTACGACGTTTGGAATCCTCTTTTTGCGCTGAAGCCGGTAAAGTTTGCGATCTGGATGGACCAGACGAATCGCTATCGGATAAACTGTTGATGCGAGTAATCCAATTGTTCATTTCCGTGTCGTCGTGTGCCTGGAACAAGAATTCGGCGCCGCTCTCCAATCTGAAACAATCGTCGTTTATCGAACCGTCCTCCGGGTGAAGAAACACAACCTTTACATACTTCAATCGGAACACGTGCTTCTTCTTTTTGTAATCATTTGCAATCGATGCGACTGCACCGTGAATTTGCATCGGCGATTCGCCTTTGTGCGTTTGCTCCGGCGACGACTTGAACGTTTTCGCGTCCTTGTAGAACGTCATTTGAGAGCCTCTTAATACTGCGTAAACCTTGTCCCAAGATCGATTGGTAGCTTTCATCGTCGTATTCTCCCATTCGTGTTTCCTCACCAAAGCCCCTTCCAATATCGGTTCTTCGTCACCAGGACTAACGCGTTCTGTGCAAGACGAACGATTGTTATTATTGCGAAACGAGTATCGGAATGATTGAACAGATGGACATTTAAATGATTTTACGACGGACAAATAGACGAACACTGGTCGAACGAATGCAAACAACTATTCATAACACACACAAATAGACAAAGATTAGCTCGTATTAATCGATATTTGTTAGGGAAGAAAACGGCGGAAACGTTTTCTCTCTCTTTCGCTTTTTTTTTTGTTGGTTAGTCTCGACATCGGAATTGATTTTACCTGGCAGAGTACCTTCGTCATCGCTGGCCGCTCCAGACGGCTTGGAGCTCTTCTTCCAGCGGAAGCTGCGGAAAGGCGATTTACTACGCGATCGATCCTTTCTGCGCGGGTCCTTTTCGGCACGCGACACTTTGAACAACACAATTCAAGCAACACAACGAGAAAGAAAAAAATATTTATAGCACGTCAAAAACAGACAATCAACTTAACGTCGATCAATTAACGACATGCAATTTTAATTGAAGCGATTTTTGTCGTTGTTCTACTTACGGGTCTGCGCTTTTTGCGGTGTCGTCGATGCACGACTAGTGGAAGCTCCCGGTGATGGTGCAAGCGGTACGGAGGACCTTCCAACTTCCTTTTCTACACATGCACATGCTTATAATATAAAATATCATGCGGGCACAACTTTGAAAAATTGCATCTTCAATTCAAGCATGCAAATAAACAACAAAGTTTGTCGTGTTCGCATACAACAGACGTATTGAAATGCAAATCGTATATTTAAATAACATTAACGGCATAAAACTGTTTATTATAAAGTCGATCGAGAGAAGCTCCGCATGCAATAAGTTGGATAGAGACCCAAATCAAGAGAGAACTAATTATAGAAGAGAAACGTACTCACCCTGTTAGGAACGATTACGATAAAGAAAGTAGAAATGTTATTTTATTTTGGTTTTAATTTAACGTAATTGTGCAAATAAACTTAAACTTAATCGATTAAAGTCCGTGAGCGTTATATATAGTTGATTGCAATAGATTTCGCAGTGTTGTAATATTTTCATAATCAATATTTGAAATACTATTAAGCCAACATTATTACCTTCACCGGGAGAAGGAGCTTTTATGGAGCCCTTCTTGACTCCAGGGAGTGCAGCTTTTTTAAAATAAAGTTCGAGAACAAATATTAGTCGTATTACTTAGAGAAAGAGAAGCCAGAGATAATGTCGAAATTTTGGACGTAAAAAGCGAGGACTTACTCGGTCTCTCTTCGGCTACCGGTGACGCAGTGTCCGGTCTATCTGTCGATGGTTGCGGTGCTGCGGCCGCTTGAGCTGCCGCTAATGCTGCCTGCCGTTCCGCCTCCTCCGCTTCTCTCTTTCTGCGCTCTTCCGCTTCCGCCTCCTCTTGTCTGCGTTTTAATTCTCTCAGTTCGAACTGATAAAGAAATGGAATTCAAATTAGTAAGCTGACGTAGATGTTTCAATCGTAACGGCGCATGCAGATGCTGAAGCTTATTTATTTTATCAGTAAATGTCGTATGGCGAACCTTTACAAAGCCTTTTATTTGCCTCTTAGAAGCGGCTAAGCGTCGAAGCAGAACGCATCGCGTTTGCTAACTTACCGCATTCAACGTGTTCGGTATTGGGAAAGAATATCTAGAATTGTTCGTGCCAGAATTGCGATTGAGACGTTTCGTTTGTACGAAAGGCTGTTCTCGTTCTAACAATCGCAAACGTGCGACCCTCTTTTGCGAAGCGTTCTCGTCGGTGCAATTAAACAATTCTAAACCGAGGAGCATTTCGCACGCGTGCAGTTTTTCCGCGAACAGAAACTCGTCGGTAATGAATTTAACATTTTTCGATGGGAAATAACCGATTTCGTTGTAGGCTAAATTCGAATTGAGCAACGAGATCGAACGTCTGTAAACGAAACGATTGTCGCATGAATTCGATTTGCTTTTATGAAGGAACGTGCTGTTCCGCTGTTTCAAAGGGCAAACGTTCGGATTGATCTTTTCGACGCCGTTCATTGTGAACAGGCGTCTACACGGCACGCGCGGATTGTAAAATCGATCGCTATCCAAGATTATGCAAGACACGATGTAGGCGTCCGAATATTTGCGAAACGTCTTACAATTAGCGAAGTCTGGCAGAACTGTTCGATATTCTTTCGGGATTAGTATTGCAACGTTAAAATCATCATCACAAACGACTACATGCTCGCATGATTTCCAAACGGTACCGTCACCCAAGTTGCGTTTCTCTAACTACATAAACAACAAACGGTGGTTAACAAAACAGAGACGAAATCAAGAAGAAAAAAGTTGTTAACAAAGACAAAAAAGCAAAACAATGAGATACGATTTCGTTCAATTACCGTTGTCAGCCTTTCGAGAGCACCGAAACGCTCTTCCTGTGCGGCGGCCGATTTTTCGAACGCCTCGTGTTTCTTAATCAAATTCTCCACTTCGTCGATGGTATGACCCAATTCGGTGCTCATCAGGTACGGCTCCTGCGCGATCAGCCACGCTTCCGCAACTGCCGCGTCTCTAGCGAACTGATACACTTCCAAGATCAATTGCAAGTTCTCCCATCTCTCCTCCCACCGTTGCATGACCGAGTTCCTGTGATTGCTTAAGGCCACCAATTTATCTTTGATCTCGGCGCTCGCATAATGATTACGAGCCAACAACTCTTTGCCTAACGATATGCACGTGGTGAAATTGTCTTCGCGCGCGTCGATCTCCGCCTTCAGGCTCTGATGGTTGTTCATTAGCAATTCGACGCCGCTCACGTCTCTCGGTTTCTCGCTGGTGTTCATCTGTCTGACGACGTCGTCCATCCATTGCATAAGATTACGCACCAAGTTGAAGAACTTGAACAAGTCGCCGGTGTCGGCCAGTTTCTCGCGACGTTGATCGCAAGCGTTTTGCAAGGCCATCCATGCCGAGACGACCTCTCCCTCTCTATTCGTGATCTCCTTGGCGCGGTCGCCCGCATAAGCAGCCTGCAATTTAGCGGATTCCTCCTGGATCTGATTGACTTGCGACTGCAACGTTTGCAGATCCTGCAAGAAGTTCTGATGTTTGCGTTGAAGGCCCGAAACGGAGCCGGCGTCGCGGCCCAACTCGTCGCTCATCGCGACCTGTTTCTCTAAGATACGACTCAGCACGTCCTTGCAGTCGTGGAAGAACTTGTGCAATTCCCGCGACGCTTGCAACATCTGCGTTCGCGTCTCGATCAATTCCAATAAGTCTTGCCACGCCTCGTTCAAACCGTCCTTCCATTCGGCGACGGTGGCCGAATCGGAATGACCGGCGGCGATCAATTGATCCGCAACATCGTTAGCGGCCGCCACGCGTTCGCTGCCGACAGCCTCGGTCTCTCTGGCGAATTCCTTAAATCGCTCCCACAACAGCGTGACGTGATCGTAGTCTTGACCCAATTCGTGTTGGGTGGCGACCAGTTCTCGATCGGCGATCCATTGCTCCAAATCGCCGACGTCGCGATTCAATAGGAAGAGTTGCAGGGCTTCGTCCAATTTCGCTCGTCTCTCGCCCGCCAAATCTTTCAATCCGGCGTACAATTTGTCCAGTTGCGATTGTTTGACAGCGACCTGTTCGGCAAGCGGATGTCCCTCGTTCGTCAACGCTCTAACGGTCTCGCCCAACGAACGAATGGTGTCCGCGTAATCTTCGACGGCCGCTTCCAAATTCTCGTGTTTCTTCATCAGATTTCTTGCCGATGTCTCGTCCTTACCACGATCTTCCACCATCATGTACAATTCTTGCTCGCTCATCCAGCTCTCCGCCTCGTTAGCATCGAATATGTATTGTTGGGCGCGTTCGTTTCGTAACAAATTCTCTCGTCTCTGTTCCACTGCATCTTTCAGTTCTTGCCACGCTTGAAGAAGGCTCGTTATCAAACGGTTGAATTCTTCGGCGCTCTCGTGCCCTTCGTCAATCAATTTTTGTCCGTTATTGCAAACGGTATTGATTCGTGGCTCGTGATTATCGACTTCCGTGCGGAGCGATTGGTTCTTCTTCTTCAGCGTGTGTACATGGAACAAACTGTTACCGTACTCTCTCGACGTGGCTTGCGGCATCTTCTCGGCGATCCACAACAGTTCATCTTCGACGTCTCTACGAAACTGGAAGGCCTCCTTCTTCTTCTCCAATTGCGTTTGGCGTTCAACAAGCGGCTGTTTCAGCTGTTGGAATCGCTGCTCCACTTGCGTTTTCTTCACCTTGATCTCCTCCATGTCCTTGTCGGGCACGGTTCGTTGCAAATGCTTCGTCTGCGATTCCAAATCGTCGACTTGTTTCGCTTTAACCGCCATTTGCGTCTCGATCATTTGTTGTTTTTGCATCAAGATGTTAACGGATGCCAAATCGGAACCGGTGTCGTCGCTCTCGATCTGTTTCTCGAGCTCGTTCATCCACGAATCGATGTCGTCGCACGTCTGATGAATGAGCACTTCGCGATTGGCGTCGAACAGTTTCTCGCCTTTCTCTTTGGTCGTCTTCTCCAAATCTTCGAACTGATCGGCCAACTCGTGTAACTTGGGTTTAATAACGTCGGCGTATTCGGGCTTTTCCTTTGCCAAATCCTCGCCAGATTTAACGATACTATCCAATCGTTCTTTGTTAGCGGCAATCTCGGCCTCGAACGCTTGATGTCTCGTCCATTTCGAATGGATAGTTTTAGCGGAACGATAAGTCTCGTCCTGGGCAGTGATGTATTTTTCTTGTATCCATTCGCTTAATTCGTCGCAGTCTCTTAGGAACTGCTGCAACTCCAATTGATCACGTAAACGAGCCATCAATGCTTCGGCGCGTTCACGATTCGCTTGTCGTCTTTCCTCGATGTTATCGGCACGTTTTGTAATTTTATCGGCAGCAAAGTGGCTCTCGTCGAACAAACGTCTGCTAAACTGGATGACGCCATTGATTTTGTCGTCGTTCGCGTCCATCGTTGTCACGATGGCTTCGTGACGTTTAAGCAGATTCTCGGCTTGTTCCAAATTGGTCGGCGTTTCGTCCTTGCTCAACGCGTGCTCCTGTTGACTTAAAATCACTTCCGCCTGCCGAGCATCGCGGTTCAACAGCTGTAAGCTCAACGATTGCGACAACAACTGTTGACGGTTTTCCCACATTTGTCTCAGTTCGGCCCAACCGTCCTTCAACGCCTTCAAACGTTGTCGCAAGAACATGTACTGCGGATCGTCTTGCGTGCTCGGTTCGGCTGTTATCTGCTCGCCGTACTCCATCATCTTCGTGTAATCGTCCGTATAGTTGTCAATCTCCTCGCGGATGCTACGATGTTGCGCCAACAATTTCTCCGCCTCCGCCAACGATGCGGGAGTATCTTCGGAAGCGACGTCCGTTTGAGTTCTCGTCAACCAAGCTTGGAAATGGTCCAAATCGCGCAAGAAACGATGCAAGTCGCCAGCCTCCTCCAACTTGGCGTCACGCTCCTTAAGCATCTGTGTCAATTGGTCCCAAATCAATTGTATCTGCACGATGCGTTCGCGAATTTGGGCCGCTTCTTCCGGATGATCGACTTCGATCGCTTGCGCTTCCTTCTCCAACGACGTCAACTTAGTTTGTATGGCAGCCAAATCGCGTTCCATTCCGGACAATCTTCGCTGCAGCGTCATGATACCGGTCAAGTCCATCTCGAGGCTATCGGTACTTTGTAAGATACGTTTCTTATCCTCGATCCACGAAACGGTTTCGCGGCACTCGATGTGGAACGTTTGCAAACCGTGCGCGTTATTCAATTCCTCTTTCTTCGCTTCGGCCTTTTCGCGTAGCTCTGCCCATTTCTGGTTGAGCTGATTCTGTCTGGCAGTGATCTGCTCCGAGTCCGGATGTTCGACGTGGAGCAATTGACGGGCCAATTGATTGACAACCGCGACACGTGAAGCGTTCGCGTTCATCTCCTTCTCGAAACCGTCGTAACGATGTTTCATTATCTCGACGTCTTCGATGTCGCGTGCCGGTACCATCGTTTGTAACATACGATCCTTCTCGCTGATCCATTGTTCGACGCCATCGCTTTCCGATAACAGTTTGTACAACGACAAAGCGTCCAGTAATCGTTGTTTACGTAACTTGGCAAGCTCCAAGAGTTCCTTGTACCTGTTATCGATCGAAGCCAATCTTTTAGCAACTTCAGGTGACTCCGATAGCGGCGGACCGAGTTCGTTCGCTTGTTTGTGAAGGGCATCGATGGCCGAAGCGTAATTCTTCAGTTCTTCGGTGACATCCTTGTGTTTCTTCAGCAACGACAGTGCATTGGCTTCGTCACGTCCGACATCTTCGCTGGAAACGAGACGCAAAGTGTCCAGCATCCATATGTCGACATCGTCTGCGTCGGCAAACAACTGATGATAATCGACAGCTTCCTCTAACCGCTTTCTACGGTACGCGGTTAAATCCAACAGATGCTGCCATGCGGCCTTAGTTTGATCCAATCTATCTTGTATCTGTGGTGATCCGAAGTTACCGGCTTGTACCAATTCCTCGCCGACTTTAGCAACTGCCTCCAATTGCGGTTCATGAACAGCTATTTCGTTCTCTAACGCCTTATGCTTGCTTAATAACAGATTGATGGTGGTCAAATCGTGGCCGATGTCGCCGGTGGAAACGATTTGTTCCTTCTCCTTAATCCAATTGTCTTCGTCGGCCATGTCCCAATAGAATTGCCATAATTTGCGACTTTCTTCGAGTAGCGATCGACGTTCGAACGCCAAGCGACATAATTCGCCATAAGCGTCTTGCAACTGTTGTACTCGCTCCAGTACTAACGCTGGATCGCATGGTTTGTAGCCTTCGGTTGCTTCGACATCCAAGAATCGTTGCGATTGATGGGCAACAGCTTTGACGCGATCACCCAAGATATTGATATCGGCCTCGAGTAGATCGTGTTTCTGTAAAAGATCCTGTACGCCCATCAAGTGCTTGCCGTAATCGTCGGTCGATAGCCGGGCTTTCAAGTCCTCCATCGAGTCGAGTATGTGCAACATCTCCTGGAAGTTCTGCTGAAGTTGCAACGACAATTCTAAACGAAGTCTACGTGCACGTAACAGTTCCAACAAGTAGTTCCATAACCGGAGCACGTTGTCCTTCCTAGCGCTAATCTTATCCATATCGTGGTAATTTTCAGCGCTCAATTCGGCGGCTACGGCAACCACCGCTTGTACTCTCTCCTCGTACGCCAATATGTCGGTTTCGATCGCTTCGTGTTTCTTAGCGGCCGCTTCGACGGCCGCCAAGTCGTGTCCGAAGTTGTCCTGCGAGACGAGCCGTTGGTTCTCGCTCAGCCACGTCTCGCGCATGCTGGCCTTGCGATTGAATCTAGCGGCCAATTGCTCCAACTTCTCCTGACGGATGAGCTCTTCACGTAGCGCCAGTTCGCGTTCGTGCTCGGCCTTCTCCAAACGGTCCCACGCCTTATTGATGTCCGAAATCATTTTGCCCTCGCGCGGCGTGTACGGTTTCTGGTTGTTCGCTCTCATCTTCGACTGTAGCGTGAATAACAAAATCTCGAGGTTTCCTTTCTCGACGAATTTCGGCGGTTTCTCGACGGTTCTGTAATTATTGAACTGTCCCAATTGCTGCTGGACGCCGACGAGCGAATTGGCAAATTCGCGCTCGCCCAATGCCTTGATAGTTGCCTCGATCCAAGCGAGCAAATCGCTCGTCAATGATTCGTACTCTTTGATCATTCGATCGTTTTCCATCGCGATGCCTACAACTTTTCCGATACGCTTTCCTTGCACCGTCTCCTGCTTCATCTTACTGAAGTAGTGGTAATACGTGACGACGTAGGTGATGATCGATTTCTCGTCCGGATGCTCTACGAATACGTCTTCTGCGTCCAGAAGTTTCGTAAGACCTAACTTATCCTCGGCCACGTCGAAAGCGTTGTTCAAATTGTGGATGGGGCTCGATTTGGAGAGTTTCTCGTATTGAATAAGATCAGGTCGGTGTTTGTGAATGATGGCGTTGAATGCGAGACCGTCCCGCCATGATGTGGTGAAATTACGTACGTTAACGTTGTGATAACCGGCAGTTTTCATTTGACACCTGCAAAACGATCAATTTCAATTGGAAAACTTGGACGTTTCCGTTCGTAAACGGGTACGATTTCGAATTTGTCATACCATAAGAGCAAAGCATCTTTAGCGGATTTCGTCTCTTGGTTGTCCGTCTCTTCGATGGTGATGTCCTGAATTTGAAATCTCAAGATGATCGTCCATATAAGACCTAACGAAAGTCTCGGATTGCCGTCGACTATATCGTGCGAACCCATATTCTCCAAGTGGACGCGTTGTTCGCGCAAGAACTGTAACGCTTTATCTACATTCTCCAAGCAATGGATTCGCATCTTTCCTTTCGTCGGCCGTGGCAGTCGTTCCCCGGATAATACTTCTAATAACTTGATAAGGTTCTTGCCGTCTCTCATGTCCACGTACAAATCGGTTATGCGGGAATTGACGCGCACCAAATGCGAGTTGACCCATTTTTGAAACGTTTTCTTTTGTACACTCTCACGTTCATCTGGAAGAAATTTGTTCAATTAAAATTTATTACGGATAAACGTATATATTTTGATATTAAGAAAACGCATTCGTGCCTCTCAATTCGGTGACCAATTGATCGAAATAAATATCAATCACTTCGTCCGCGTCCATTCTGCACGACACATAACGCACAAATAATTATAATTATTTTTCATGTGTATGTATGTGCGTCCAGTGAAAAGGAAATTGTGGACTGATAAGGTTGCGTTGGTTAGCGATATTGGGAGGCTAGCGAAAATATTATTCCTAACGAAAAATTAACATAAACTTATCTAAATATAGTTAAACGATAATGAATTTATCTTTCTATAGCAAATTACCTACATTTTATAATTTCATTAAACTATTACAATCGTCTACTTTTTCCTTTTTCATTTCTAGTTCAAATAGTAATAACCTTTGATTTTATAATAATAATAATAATGCGTTTGCGGTTCATTACTATTATTTATTCCTAACGTTACATTGCGTCGAATGGATTGCTGCATTGTAATTAACGATTATAATGTAACGGTTCGGAATAAAGAGAAATTAGTCATTGCTCGGGATTAATATGTTAAATCATAATAATAGAAAAGTTTATTTATGGGTGCTATTGTTCGAAAATATAAATCTGTAAACCAGATAAACGTTTACATACAATGTGGACGATAAAAAAGGAGAGTGAACCAACAATTAGTCACCGTGGTTTGTAGAGGATATTGGTAATATTTTTCTAACTTGAAAAAATCTCGTCGATAAAAAAATGGAGTGCCTCCAAACAAAAATTAGTTTTGCAAACAGTGGCAATTCTACTACAGTCGCTAAACATTTCCAGTCGCCGCAAGAGGTAATTTCGAAGAAAAGTCGACGTTATCGAGTTCCTTTATGGGAATATGGAACTACATCTGTGCAATTTAGCATGAATTTGCACTCGATGGAATTTCAATCATTTCCAAACGTCACTACAAACAACCGACAAGAATGCACAAAGAATTTGGCCGAGCATTATTCAACTTATCGGTTTATCGAAAGTATGTTTTGTACCAGGAGGAAAACGCCCGTCAATAGTGACGTTTGCAAAAGAAATGTGCCACTGATGGGAAAAGGTGGCAGTCGGATGGCGTAAAACTCCGGACTAAAGGCTGGACGAGGAAGAAGTTCGATCGTGTCGGGGTCTTTGCAATTTTCCTTCGCTTTAGCGTGACGGTTGGATTTGGCGTCGTCTTACTGCAGAAGTACGCACTTTCGATCGACTAATGCAGAGTATTTCCTCCTCCAATTCCGCATGCAATTTGTTGCTGTTGCGCTATCAAAATTTCAGCAAGTTTCGATTATTTGTAAACAATTATTAAGTTGTTTTAAACTTGGAAAAGCATTTACCGCGATATTCCAAATTACGAAGCAACTAACTTACGATTGGTACAATCGCCTCAAGAGCGACCGCGAGGACATCGATGGGGTAAACTAAAAAGCATTGAGAAAGTGCGTGAATTCGTCGGAAACGACAAAAAATCGTCAGTGGGATGCTGCTCTCGGAGATTCAATTCACACCATTTTTGCTCTTTGCAATAAAATTTTAAAGTTTATCAGAAAAAAACTGACATTATTTTTTGAGACAATACATTACAAGGAATAAACTACTAACCGGCTAACGCTTTGATACGCGACCGTTCGAACAATCTGGACGATGAGTTGCCGCCGTCGTATTCGTACTCTTCGACGATTTCCTGCTGAAGCGTCGGATCCCATCTAACTATACTAATGTCCGTCGTCATTTTCACTCACTGGCACGCAAAAGCACCTGCAAAATCAAAACGAAGTTGAAGAATAAGCGAATAAAAAATCGATACTGTCGCAAACACCGACTGCAATAAGGTCGACGATAATTAATCGAATTAAAATAATCGGGTATGTCTAAATGGATTAGTATTTGCGAAGCTAACGGTCCGATCGAAATGAAATCGACCGATTTTCGCGCAAATTAAATAGAATACGGTAAACCTTGACCTTTTTTTTTTTAATGAAACACGTTTGGCACTCTTATTTTCTCGCGAAAAAGAACATCGTCTCGCAGTTTTCCAATTAAAATAATAGTAGGTGCTTTACGTCGTCAATTATTTTTAGACCGACTTCCGAGGTGATCGTTGCAAATTGAATGTAATAGATTAATGTAAGTGATAGAATTTAAAATAGTACGGGAGTAGTTGGCAAAAATTTAAGTGCTAAATACGATGACACCGTGATCTAATTTCGTGCCGAATAAAACGCGTGCGTTTATGGGAATTTGAGATCATCCGCATTTTGTCAACGTTTTAAAGAAATCGCTTAGAACTGCTGCGATATATGATTAATATGCAATTGGCAACAATTTATGACATAATATGGCAATTATGCACTTCTTTTTTTTATCGTTTCTTTACGGGAATGGTATTCGAACGTCTTCGTTTACGGCGATTAAATCTAAATTTATTCGTTTTAATCGTTACGCAAAACCGTATACGGTTGATGTAAAATGCAAAACAACTGTGTAGCGTAATTCGCAAAGCCAATTATATGCAAATTTAGCAGCAATCTAATCAATGATGAGCGCAACGTATGAAACGTACCAAGCTCTAGACGCCTTAGAAATGACGAAGAACCGACGAAATCGTCTATTCGTTGACGTACGCAAAAATCGATTCCGATAATTACGAAAGGCTCTCTCAAAATTGTATTAATTATTTTTCATTTTTTTCCCAATAAAAAACAACGATAATCTGCTTAAGTAATTTATAAATTAAGCACTTACTGAAGACCATTGACTTCAATTAGTTTTTTTTTGTGTTCAAACGAAATGGATTGAATTCACAACGGTTCCGGGGTGGTCGCCCATCGTTCGACGTGCGTGTGTACGTTACGGCGAACTCGTTTATTCTCAGTGCCCCGGAGTTTCCCGGATCCGCGATAATCGATATTCTAGTTCGCGTACCGTCGCCATTTCCTGCCGAATGCCTGACCTCCCCAATTCGGTGCGGCAAAGTAAACGTCATATAGTAAAGTAAAATATTTTCCTCGCTTCCTTTCGTCGCCATCGTCTTATACACCATTTTAACCGATTTATTTGTACTTTAAACAAATATTTTATTAACAATTCCGGGTGGAAAAAGACAAAAACTTTGCGCGTGATGACATTAAAAACGACTTTAAATTGAAACGGAGGTTGCTCGTAAACCGAAAGGATCGCGTCTCTTTGTATCTCCTCGTGCTTCTTTCAATCTTCTCTCGAATTAATTAAGGACAAGGCAAACGTTGCGGTTTCTTTACAATTCCGTCGCCCGTCTTTCAAAACGAGATGAGATTGTAAAATAAACATCTTGTACGCAGGATGAAAGGCAGCTTTTATCGCGTTTTTATTTTAAGCCCAGCGGAAAATGGTTAATTTCCATCTCAATTAAAGGTTTCGTTAACAATCGATCCACGTGTCCCCTTCATTCTTTATGCGGTACTTCTGGTACCAAAATAGCAGCTTATGACTTTCCATTGATTTTCGTACGTTCTTTACGCTGTTTTTTTTCCTCTTACTAAAAATAATTCAATCGCTAATCCGTTTCTTTGGCGAAATTAACACAAACTAATTCAATTATTCGATTCCCGCATGAGTAATTAATTTCTTGAACGTTACTCACCGCACTTTAACGTTTTTGCTTTCGATTTTATATAATTTTTATCAAACCAAAATTTTATACACGAATCATCCACCAAAACTTGATTCGATTAGAACTGGTTTTTATTAGAAAGTAAAATGTTAAATGTGGAAGATTTGACACCTGTTAGAAATCAATAGTTTAGCAGGATCCAATTTATGATGTAGGCGTGAATTCGTTGATCGACAAATCCATAGCGGAAATTTATGTGCGTAGGGAGAGATTAAAAATAGAAAGCAAAAAATAATTTTCTTTTATAATTAGCAATTCGTCGAACAAACACACCGTATATAACAGAACGTTGTAATTATAAAGTTTAACGCCTCTTTTAATTAAATTCTTAATTACAAGCAATTTGCAAACGGGAATAAAAGCCCGATGAATGTATTCAAATTGATGATTACTAGTTTGTGCAGAATTTTTTTTGACCCGAGACGAAAATATTACATGCACATGACTCGCCATTAATTGCGTTTATCAATTTGGTTCAAGTTTCGTTTATGAGCTCGATAAAACATTTTTCAGCGATGGAAGTATGAATATTGAATAAAATTAATTATATTCGCTATAAATAGCAAAGAATGTAAATATTTGAAGAACTAATTGGCAAACGTATTGCCATTTATTTACATTGATTGATTGCGATAATGTTTTAATCAAACAACTTTTCTTCATCGATAACTAAAATTAATATAGCTTCTGAGAGACAAAAAATTATAAAATGAAGCTTGTTGTGCAAAGTAAATGGATTTTCCTCAGTTTGTATGCAAGTTTATTTTCCGGGCGTTACACATTCCTTCTTATCTTGCGCACTCCATATGCCCGTATTTAAATGGCAATTAACATTATAAATTGCAATATGTTGTGGAAAATGTGCAAAGGCGAACGCCCTCCGTCTCCTTAAGAAAAAGTGTGTCACTTGTGCAAAATAATTAATACTGTCCCTAATTAACCTACGATAACTTTGTCTGTGCGAATCGAAGCGGGAAATTGCGTTATATTTCTAGCAAATGCAAAAATTAGGTTAATTAATATTTTAGCAAACTTTTTGCTTCCTTTTATTCTCGAATTCAACGTGGATAAACTTCTCACGCGTTATGTAACTCTAATTATCTGTGTCGCCAATTAAAAGAATTACATTTCCAAGACAATAAAACGGGGGGGATCGCGGCTCTCAAGGAAGTCGTAAAGTATTTAAAAATCTTTTAACGCCATAACAGCAAAAATTATGGACATCCTCTATAACCATTATGACAATGCACGTTTTTCTTTCGAATTGCCATCACGTTTTGCTTTTCTTTCATAGAATCAAGGACTTCCTCAACCAAACCATCTTCTTCGTCGACTCTCTCTTCGTAAACGTAGGCGTATTATTAAACCTAACAACCAACGTCTTGTTTTTCTTCGCTTGCAAAAAGTTATAAGAACATTTATGAAAAGCAAATCTACAATAATTAACTCGTCGGCCCAGTTATAAGCAAGTTATTCGCACAAATTGAACGTTTCAATTTAGATTTAATAACGATTTCATTCATGTTAAAAGCCGTTTCGGTGGTTTAAATAGGGATCCCTGCAACCGTTTCGAACGCTTAATAAATTTACTTAAAGGATCCCATAACAATAATAATATCATATTACGCGTGCACACATTTGGTAAACGGATATTTTAAATGTTCGGCTTGAATTTTTTATCATTCTCTCCCGACCGAGTGCAATTAAAATACATTTCTGTATATTCATCTACCAGGCAAACCGTTTCAATTACATTCATTTAATTTAATAATTATTCGCCTCCGGCTGCAATTTACTATTATACTCGCTATTTAATGTTTATGTAAAGTTATTCTTTACAAATATAAACGATGACAAAATCCAGACAAGATTCGTTCGAAATTTAGATTCGCTCTCAAAGAACGTATTTGTTATCCCAAATTGACTGAACTTAAAGAATCATTTTGGCAATTACATTTACTTTTTGAACTTTACCAACCCACGGCCATCATAAATTAACCAAATAAAATACATAATAATGTGTAATAATAAATTCGGCACTCGTAACGAGTATATCTGACTCGTATAAATAGCATGATGTAAGCATGTTAATTGATAATTTAAACAGTAGAGCTGATGATGAATGCTGCAGCAGCAAGGGAATTCGTGAGAGTTATTCTGGCAATAAGAGAGCCTCACCCATCCAGTTACTTTTTATATCACACTACTGTGTTTTGCCATTCGAAAGATCAATATATATAAACATTTTTCATTGTTGCCAAAATTTTCAGACGTCAATATAAATTGCTTCTTTTCTCGATTGCCATTATTCTCTCTCTCCTTCGTGATTTGACCTATTTATACCGCCAGAAGACAATTCGTGCATTACTTTGAATAATTATTACTCAGCGGAGACCTTTTTTCTTGGCTTATATGATCACCTCTGAAGTTAGCCAAACATATTTACCATTAGATAAGACAATATTATCAATTCCACACATAGATAAGATCCACTTGAACGATTTGAACCCTACAATAACATTGATACAATTGTTTAAATTAATACTGTAATATATATATATAAAATATGATACAAAAAACGGGACGTGCGAAAATTCTCTAAGTTTACGATTATTTTTAGCGCAAAATATCGTAAATCATTTTCTATATAATGAATAAAATTGAACATTTTGCTTTAAAACGAAACTTTTTCGGAGAGAGAGTAAATTAAAAGTATGCCAGATGAACTAAATATAAATCTGAACGCGTTTTGTTTACACATAGACGTATTTTGTTTCCACGAAATAGGATTTATAATAAGTCGCTTTTAATCGTTAATCGAATCTGTTAATTGTTTAATTTTTATTTCTTTTTCGCTTTGCCAAATTAGAAATGTATGTTAATAATTTCCAGCGAGAAGGTCAGAGAGTGATTCACGAGAAAGAGAAAGAATTTAGGAAAAAAGACATCATTGATATTTATAGATTCCAATAAGAATATTAATTTCACTTTACACACAACATATATAATATTCAAATAATCTTAGGAATATTATATCAATTATTATGTCACGTTCGTTTATATACGGTCGGCAACAATCTTATCAGCAAAAACGTTTTAATTAATTCAAGGCTAATTACAGTGTAATTACTTTTCGATGTAAGCCATTGCTAATAATATTACGTTATGGGTGCTTGTTCAAGTACAGGAAAAGGACGAAAAGGAACAAAAAATCAATTAACTGTATATATGAAACGAGTTCAATGACATTTATCTCTAAGAAGTCTTATTGGAATTATGTAACCGACGAAGATGTGCCGCACAAATTAACACTCCGTCATTTACTCGACGTTATGTAATGGTAGCATTTAAATCCAATTCAAATGATATTTGGCGTGAAACGTTAAGGATTAAAGTACGATCACTATAAATTAGATTATGGGGTTACACCTATTCTGTCGGCCATGTTTACCGTACATATCATCATCGTTCGATGTTTGAATGGGATTTTTACTAAAATGATATTCAACTTACGTGCAAACAATTACACACTATTACACTATTGTCCTTAATTAAAATCACACACGAATCCTTTTTTCTTCAAGACCAAACAGAAAACACACTACAAGAACTTTATTTTGCAAAGAACTACGTGAAGACGCCCTCCATCATCATCATTGTAATTGAACGATTGAAAAAAAAATTGAAAGACACCGACCGGGTTATACGCATGTGCGCTGGTAATAACCTAATTTATAAAATTTTCTACACGCCCTATTATTGTTGAGAGATTTTTCGCTTTTTAATTAATTCGCAATTAAATGAAATTAAAAGTAATATGCATTCATGAATTCTTTTTCGACCAGGTACGTTCGTTAAATTCGAATTTTGTACGTCTGCAAATTGTCAAATCACGATTTGACGTTTGTCACTTGGAGCATAATTTGAATTTTAGCATTTCCATTTGTAATTTGTCATCAGGAGGTTTCAATTTACATAATAAAGATCCTCTTTAACATGATCAAAGAACTGTGCCGATTGCGTAACGCACAATTTGATTCAATGCAAAAGAAACTTAGCGCAACATTAATTCAGGAATCGTACGACAATTGTTCAAATTAGCGACTCCTGCAGTAACGAGAAAATGAATTGTATTACAAGAGAAGTATTATTTTCATTGTAATCTGATATTAATATTAAATAAGAATTTTATCTTATAAGACTGCGAACATATGCAATTAAACATGACACGGTGTATTTTCGATTCGTTTTTCAATTTATGACTTTCATTATACAGTTACATTATGCTAAAAATAAATGTTCAACTTTTTGTTTCGGCTGTGCTCGCAATACCAATGCCAACAATTAGGTTTTTCTGTGGATGTGCGCGCTCCGTTAAGTACCGTTATCCTGTGTACGTTTAATAACTATTTTATATTAACGATTCGAATTAGATTCAATCATTTTATGTCTATAAGTTACTATAACATTTAATTAAAGTGAGGTGAAATTGTTTGTTTTTAGGAACAATGGACGAGAATCAAAGCGCACAAAAACGCAATAAGCAAGTCCGAGTTATGGGTGATCTGAGGGAGAAACTGAACATGAAGAAGGCCGAGAAAGAAGTACTGAATAATAACATTTTTCTGTAATTAGGAAATTTTACAACATTTTTACTTTAGCAAAAGCAAAATGGGCCGCCGCCAGATCCATCGTATAATTTCTTAAGAGACCCTGAAAGAGATGGAGATACAAGTTCAAGTAACGCTCACAGAAAACAATACCGTCCTGGTTCGCCGAGATTTAATATGGTAACATGGTCATCACTTGTGTTTTTATGTTGCAAATCAATTTTATAATTTCAGAGCCAGCACAAACCATTTAGACCAAATTATAAGCGAGACAATTATAAGAAACCTGAAAAACTTGATCTGAATCAACCAACTTATAACATAAAGGTGGAATTCACGACCGAATCTGGTGAAAGGACGTGTACTGTTGATAAAGATCATCCATTGCCACCAATTAATGTCAGAGAAGAGAAAAGTGGGAGGAAAACATTTCAAAAGAATATGCAAAAACCTATGTAAGATTAGATAATACAATAATCTATTTGTACTTTTTTAATATCTATGTGTATATACTTTTAGGCGCTATAATCATAATAACAGATCAAATAATTTCCATTATTATAAGAAAGATCATGGTAATCAAGAGAGTGAAGTAACTGAACCTGCTAGAAATCAGAATTATTATCCCAGAAGGGAATATAACAGATCTAGAGGAAATTTTAGAGGGCATAATAGGGGTAGAGGTGAACAAAGGAAAAATGAACATGTTCCTAACACTAGGCAAGATTCTGAGACACCATCTGACCTAAGAGAATTCACTCAAGAAAGTAACTATTTAAGAGATGAAAGTACAACTGCCTTCTCTTCAGAGAAAGATTTTCTGCCACCAAAAAAAGAATCTTGGCAAAAACCTTCTGGGATGACAGGAAAAAGGACTACAAAAAAATATTTTCCAACATCCCAAAAAAAATCTATGGATAAAGGAGATTCTGTAACAACAGAGAAGAATTCTACTGAAAAAGAAGATGGTGAGATTCCAATAAAGCAATCAATAGAAGAAGAAGTTTCTAGGACGCCAGAAAAGAATTATACAGAAAAACAAGATGACGTGATGCCAGAAAAACAATCTGTGGAGAAACAAGATTCTGTGGCGCCAGAAAAGAATTCTAGAGAAAAAGATTTTGTGATACCAGAAAAACCATCTATAGAAAATGAAGATTTTGTAGCCCTAGAGCAACAACCTACAGAAAGGGAAAATGTTGTGAAGCCAGAAAAACAATCTATAGAAAAAGAAGATTCTGTGGCACTAGAGCAACAATCTACAGAAAAAAAACATGTTGTTATGCCAGAAAAACAATCTAGAGCAAAAGATTCTGTAACTCTAGAGCAACAATCTATAGGAAAAAATGCCGCGACACTAGAGGAACAATCTACAGAAAATGAAGATTCTGCGACGTTTGAGAAACAATCCACAGGAAAAGATTCTGTGACACTAAAGCAACAATCTACAAAAACAAGAGATTCTGTGACGTTAGAGAAACAGTTTACAGGAAAAGATGATTCCAAAATATTGGCAAAAGAAAATCATTCACAGTTGACGGAAAACGATGTTTCATGTAATTCTGAGAAACAAGATGATAAAAGTGAATCATCTGCCAATGATAAAACTGATTTTACAGCTAATGTTGTCAATAGTCAACAGGAGGGATCAAAAGAATAATATAACGAAATTGAAAGTGAGCTTCCACAATAGAGTAAATAAGGGTAAAACAAATATCAAAATAAGTTTTAGCTTGCAATATAATGTGCCTATTCTTTATTCTTATTTATGAACTTATATATTAACATATTTTATTTAATATTTTATATAATTTACAAGTTATTTATATTGTTAATGCTTGACAAATAAAAGGACATATCATTTATGATGTATTTTTAGATTTTACTTCTACAGTATCACATTCAGACTTGATAATAATTTGGAAAATAATGAATAGTTTGCAACAATACTGTTTGAACATGCAAAGGACTATCATTTTTATTGTTTTTTATTAGTACATTTAACACTATATCTGCAAATACATAAATATATACAAATAATATTTAAATGCTAACAAAAATTTCATCCAAACAACATGGGATTTCTTTTTCATTTTCTTCATGTTTACATTCATTTAATTTACTGACTTTTCTTCTCCTCTATAGCTTTTTGTTCTTGACTCTCTTCGACATAACCGAATTCGTTTCTTCTCGTCTTATCAACAGGATAAATCCATTTTTGGTACAAGAATATTAAAAATATGATATCATCTCTAAAACAGCCTATTCTATACATCGTAGGCATTTTAATGACGAACGCAAACATATCATCAATGAAAGTGTTTAAAAATTTATAAGTCAACATACGCCACGGTAAATGTGCGACCGATTTCAATTTGTAATTAATGAACAGTTGCGGCGTCATCATAATGAAACCGAACGTTAATAAATATCCGTACAAAATGTCCAATACAAAAGAGTACCATCCCTTATGTTCTAAATATAAGAGCGCGTATGTACTGTAAGCAGCTAATAACGGAAAGCATACCCATGATAGGTACTTGAATGCCAGTTCATCATATTGCTTTGTACTGCTCTGGACATAAGAGCCTTTATCTTTGAAATATATCCAACCATTTTCGAATTTAATATCGACGACTTTCTTAATTTTCCAAATTTCTATGCCTAAACCAACTAGGCAGCTTATTCGAACTAAAGTGTTTGTATCATTATCTAGGACATACAAAAGAATGATGAGTGATTGGAAAACACTGAAAAAGACTGTTTTAACAGAAAGGCCTTCAAGGGAATTACGATTCTTCCAAAACTGAATGTCATTCTTAAAAGCTAACAATTCAAATACTGAATGTACCATGGACACAACCATTGTCAAAGCTAATAAGTATGGATTTGTGTCTAACAATGTTTCTTTTAATGTATCTTGTTCCTCATCACTTGCTTCAGCATTATCACTACCAAAACTGAAATAGTTGTTTCTCATACTTTGAGCTGCAAATAGCTGCCATTTCAATAATGTTATTGGTTGAAATGTTAGTTGCAGTGATAGAGTCTCATTTAGAGGTTTGTAATCTCTTGCCATGTTCCAGAAATCATTTGCATATAGTATAGGTTTATACATTTCTCTGTCTTCAGTGAATTTAACATATTCATCTAGTGGTTGTGGAACTGAACCATACACCCACATTGTATGATCAACAACTAAATTAACAGTAAGATTTGGATGCCAATGTGAAACAATCTTCCCTTCTTCTAGTTCCACTTTCTCAGACTCACCAGTCAGTAAGTTCTTCTTCCCACTTGTTTTCAACTTTTTGTATTTATTGATTTGTCTCTTAACATAAGACATTGACCCTCTTGCATAATTTTTAAGTCTAGGGTTTGGATGTTCACTCTTCCTAGTTAAATATGCATGTATATATAGAGATCCATTGTTCTTAATATGATCAGTTATTGGTATTTGCATTTCATGTACATATATTCCATCACCTGTTGGACCTGATATCCAGTCACCATATATTATGTCATTCTTGAACCAAAATAAATCTTCTTCCTTAAAACTGGTGTACTCGGGTTTCTCGGATAAATAAACGTGTAATGCCAATTCGGTGCCGTTTAGAAAGATGTTCTTTGCCGATACTGATGTACTAGGAACTTGTGCAGTGGGTTTTCGAAAGAACGAGGTTATGAAATAAATGATGATGGCACGCAAAATTAAGGACTTTATCATTGCCATCGCCGATTCCATTTTGCTAGGCTGCCGTTGTTGGGCCTGCTGGAAAATCGAAATTAAAGAAAAATTATTACCTTTATCACAAAAGGAATTATATTGATCCCTTTACATTATCTGTATTTTCGACACTTTCGACGTTATTGGAAGACGCTGGTTGAATTTCTTTGGATGTTCCATTTTCCTGATTTTCCACATTGTTTTCACTCATTTTAAAACCACGTACCGATTAATTTTGTGACATAAATAAATTATTTTAAAATGTTCCTTCACCTTTTATCCAAGTCACATGAATTAAAATATCTGACAGAACAAGTGATTTGACATGAAAGTGCATTAACAGCCATCTTCAGTGCTATTCAAAAGGCGCCAATTCAAATTTACTTCAAGGCTAATTGTAAGAACCACCGCTTTTATTAAGAAAACTATATAAATTTATAAATCAAGAACATTTTTATTTCCTACTTTTCAATTCGCTTAAATCCCTATCCGCCATCGACGGCGTACTCGTATTTATTTTCAGTTTTGCATCATCCTTATCATCCTTTAGCGTCGTCATGTCGCTCAAAGAATTTTTCTTCTTATTATTTATGGCGGGTTTCATATTAACGTCTAGCCGTCGCTTTTGCTCTTGAGCTTGTGCAAGAGCACCAGATTCTGCAGCATTCATGTCCAACAATCGAGGATCCATTGCGAGCCAATCTGAACACAATACTTGATCTGCTCGCCAACGCTTCGATACGTCCGGTTCCAATAAACGCGACGCTAAACTTTTCACCTGATCGCTTAATATGTCGACCACTTTCGCACGAAATTTCCACTTCTTGTTCGTCTGTTGCTCGTATAATTTCTTAATATTGGCATCGTCAAATGGCATCGCTTTATTTAGCATCACGTACAATATTATACCAACAGACCACATATCCGAGATTTTCGGATGATACGGAATTCCTCTCAAGATTTCCGGTGCCGCATACGATAACGAGCCGCAGTATGTGTCGCTCGTTAATTTCCTTCCGTGCTGATCGACGACATAACGCGAAAACCCAAAATCGGCAATTTTTAGATTATAATTCGACGTGATTAAAGCGTTTTCGCACTTTAAATCACGATGCGCTATTTCCATTTCGTGCAAGTACTGCACCGCTAAAACGATTTGTCGCAACCATACGCGACACTGTGCTTCCGAAACGGCGCCTTTCTTTAAAACGAATTCCAACAGATCGCCGTTCTCTGCGAAACGCATGAAAATGAAATATTTGCTGCGACGTTGGAATATGTTCTGTATGTGAATGATGTGCGGATGATTCAGTTTCACCAAAATATCTAATTCTCTAGGCAGAAATTTCTTTACGAAATCCTTCGGTGCTTTATTGCTGTCGATGATTTTACATGCTAATTGCGTTACTTTGCCATCCTTGCCGCTTTTAAATTCAGTTAGATATACTTTGGCATACGATCCCTCGCCTAATTTCTTTATTAAATGGTACCCTCTGGAAGAAATTGCTAGTTCTTCCGAACCAGTTACAATTACCTCTTTGGACATGTTTTACTTGAATATTCATATTTAAGTTGCAATTTCTTGCAAATACTGAAATTTTGACAAATTCTTGAAAGCGTCAATCGAACATTTCACGTCATTTCTAACAGTTCTGTGCACACTATTTAATTTAAAAAGTGATCCATTTGATATTGAAAATTAATTTTAATTGTCATCGTTTTATCTATTGAAAAATTCGCCAAATATAGACAATTTCTGTATGAACGACTGTGCTTTACAACTTAATAATTTATAATTATTGTTCCAAGTCTCATTTTTTGGATATCGACTACTTCTATCTCTAATTTTTTCTAACATCACTTGAGGAACAAACTTATTATTTTCATCATTAATATCTTGATATAGATTGGTATTATTTTTGATATTATTGAATTTTAAGTGAAAACTATCATTATCATCAAGCTTGATTGTTGATTCTGTTGTAATTTCGCTAACGTTTGGTCCTTGAACTTCATTCTCATCGAAACTTTTATCATCTACACCATTTTCATCGACATTTTCGGAACTTGAATTACCCAAAACCAGAGATTCTGTCTTTGGAACATCTTCAGGTTCTTCCAGATTTTGTTTTTGTCGTTTCTTATTATACATATTACGGTTTTGTAGATCGTCGCCACGTAATTCATCTTTTTTAACGCTAAAACTGGCAAAATCGTACAATTTCTCTTTTGGAACATCGTTACAACAATGTAACGCCCCGGGATCTATTGGATGTGCTTCGGTATTAAAAATATAACCACCCGCATAAATCACGCATTGTCCGTTGGGGGTATCTATAATAGTGCCGTGTTGTCCCTGATTATTGACGAAATTTTCATAATCAAAGAGTAAATATAGGTATTTTGTAGTTTCCGCCAAGAAAAAAGATTCCATTCTATCTTCCTTTCTGTGATCCCTTACATCTTTAATCTGGAAATTATAAGGATAAATTGCAAAATACTAAGGCATTAATTGCATGTTACTTACAGTTGCATAGCCGCATGGCGTTTTAGCGCTGTGTTGTAGACTTCGTAAAATATCGACGCCAACTTGTAGCAAATACGGATCGCCAGTTGATCTATATAAAAGCATAACGGACTCGATTAATTCTGGACGTAATGGATAGTTGTCGCGGTTCGTAGCGGTTTCAGTTTGCGGAATATTGTAAAACTCTGGTGTGAATCCATACTGTAGCCATACCTGATGATAATTATGTAAAGTTTTCATCGCCGAATTAGTTTCTCCTACAACGATAATTACAAATAAATAATCAATGTAATCAATTGCAAATAGAAGCTGACCAATCAGGCTTAGAAGACCTGGCCAAAAGGCCTCCAAAGATTGAAATACTGGTATCGTCACTTGTCCTTTTGTCATGGAGACCCACAAGTACCAATCATCTTTCTTCAAGTACTTATCAATTCCCTTTCTCACTTCATGAAACATTTCCATCAATTCAGGTTTCTGTAATAGTATTGCACCTTTAACTAAATATTCAAAATAGGAATCGATACCAGAACCGATTCCAGAATCTTGTGCAGTCCACCGTCCAGTTGCCACGTCTATATGATTGCCAAATAAACCAATAGCTGATTTATGATTAAAAAGAGCATATAAAGCATTCATTGCAACCTACAATGATGTGTTAATACAGAAGTGTTTTAAATTAAGTTATTAAAAAATACCTCTTCATAAATTGGATCACCTGTTAAGCGACTTAAAGTTCCAAATTCCAATATAAATGTACCAATTCCAGCAGTACAGGTTACTGTTGTTTCACCAGTTGGTACACCACTTCTCAAGTTCACTGTACCATAAGGCATGCCAGTTGGAGTATTGAAAGCTACTATTAATCTTTTGGCCACATCTTCAGCTAATCTTAACAGTGGACCATTACATGGCCAGCCAGGCTCCAGTTTTACACCTGCTCTAATGGTTTTCCAATTAAAACGTGATTAAATAAAAGAAATTACTTGTATACTTATGTGATAACATATGAGCACTCAACAATCCACCAATGATTCGTATGTTGGTTTCAAAAACTGATACATTTATGTTAGAATCAAAATCATCTTTTGTAGTTAAAATGTCTACTACTCTTTGGAATTCTGTATAGTTTCCCATAATTGCTAAAGTATCCAATGCATCAATTAATGTTAAGGAATAGCTGTAACAATAATATAACTTTCAATATCAATCAATGAATTGAAGATAATTAATACCTTCCATAAGTATTGATTCCATCACAACTCAGTGGTCTTAATTCATCATAAGGATATGCATACTTTAAATAATTGTTATATGCATGATAAAACATTTCCTTCACTTCATCCCTGAAAATATTCTTTTTTTCATTTCTATGGAATCAATTAATACACTTGGGTTTATACCTTAGTTTTGACATGTCATCTTTGGTATACGTTTTTAATGAATCGACTGCTATTGCAAAGTAAATAAATATGGAAAATATTATAAGTTGAAGATTCTGAATTCTGTACACTTTCATTGTTGAGTTATTTCTTTATTTCTAGAACATAACAACATTAATAACAACAAAATGTGGTTTGTAAGTAGCTTAAGTACAATTATTGTAAATTACAACGACTTTTCAATTTGTTACACGACATATTTACAAAATTCAAGAGATAACATCAAAGATAAGACAATTGTGATGAGAAACAACATATGATTTACAACTTGCAAGAATGACAGAATGTTGGCAAGAAGAATACCCACCAGAAAGTTAAAAATAATCTTTCCTTTATTAGATGGCACCGTTGCTTTGTTTGTATCTGATGTGGCAAATATTTAAAATCATGATTTAAAATGTAAAGTTTGTACATGTCTCCCATATCAAAATTGAGTTTATTTAATTAACAAAGTAACTATTCACATTTTCTTATCCAACAGTTTAATCACACATAAGTTCATCTAAAAGCATATGTTCAACAGTTTAGAATTGTCGTTCACTCTGTATCCACCTTTTTTATAATTGTTGCTTTCAAATAAGTCATGCATTCTAAAGAATTACAATCGATAATAAATGAAAAATTGGATGACGAAGTTTTGGTAGACATAGTAAGAAAGAAAACCGGTTGGAAAACGTTTGAGATCAAAAATGTTTCTGTTGGTGATGAATCTAAAAAAGGGGATAATTATCTAAGTGTTGTATTGAAATTTTCCATTAGTGCAACTTGTAAAGATAACAGGTAGTTGCATTAACAAAGTTAAACCAATAATTATTAATATATATCTCCTTTCAGCAATGAAGAGTCCTGTGATGTTCATGTTATTATTAAGGCCTTACCACCTAATGTGGCTAGAAGGAAGACATTTCGATCACCTGATTTCTTCAAAAATGAATTTGCTTTTTACAATAAGGTTGGGTATTGTAATGTTCGAGCATTCTTAAGTTAAACTTTAATTTTTTAAGGTGTGGCCAGTATTATGTGAATTCCAACATTCTAAGATTCAAGGAAGCACCTCTGATTTTCCTTTGTAAGCCATTCGCTAACATATAAATATTCATGTGATAATTATCAATCATTTCTGCTTGTTAGAGTATTAGCCTCTTATCATGATGGTGAATATGATTTTATTGCTATGGAAGATTTATCATTTGAAGGATACACTGGAATTCAAAGGGATGCAGGATTAGATTATCTACAGAGTCAATTGATATTGAAACAATTTGCAAAATTTCATGCTACATCTTATGGATTTAAACATCAGAAACCATTGCAATTTCAAGAAATAAGAAAGAGCTTAGAGGTATGTAACAATATGACTTGATCCAATTGTTTAAGTCATGTTACTTTTTCTTTGCTTTATTTCAGGAAACGTATTTTGCTGAAAAATACCGAAATTGGTATGAAAACTTTCAAACAGAACTCATAAAAGTTGTGAGAGATGCAATTGCAAGAGAACTGCCTTCTACATATTTAGAGAAATTTAACAAAATTGTTGCAAATGATTTCTTTAGGTAACCATTATCATTGATAACAATTGTTACTGTTTTCCAATCACAATTGTTTCTTGTTTCTTGCAGTGCTTTATGTAAATGTTGTGCCAGAGAAAGTGATTTTTGTACGATAACACACGGAGATGCTTGGTTACCGAACTTTTTGATTTTGGAGAAGGCCGAAGAATCTCTAATGCAATTTAAAATTATTGATTTTCAGTTAGCAAGGTAATTGTTATCTTGTATTTGCGCTTTTTACTCGCTCCTCTTAAATCACAAAATACTACAGGCTCGTTCATTTAAATTTTCGCATATTTTCATAGATACGCATCGTTAGCGATGGACATTATGTTCTTCCTTTATACATGCGTCGATCCTAAGGTTTGCGACGAGAAATGGATGGATCTCCTACACATTTACTTCGATACTTTTCTCGAATACGTTAAAAAGTACGGCACCGATACATCGAAGATAACTTTCGACGATTTCTTGGAGGAAATCAAACAATGTATGCCATTCGCGTTAGGAATGTCAATGGAAGCTTGTACCATGTCTTTGCTAGAGGATGACGAAGTGGCTGATCTTGAGAAAATACAGGTTTATTTTATCACTGTTGATAACAAAATCGCAATTAATTTGGAGACGACCTAAGCCCGATGTTATTTTAGGGACACGAAGCGATGCCACTCGAACAAATATGGATAATCCATCCATTTAAGACGTCAGCTAAACGACAAAGATTTGCTGCGTTCTTTAAGCACGCCGTTGACAATCAACTTTTAGATAAATGTTTATAAAGACTAAGTTTTATTGAATATGCTTATAACATTCCGAAATATCATATAGAATCTGAGTGGATAGAAAATATTTTGGATGTGCATTGTAGGCTATATAGTTTGATACACAAGGAATATTATAAATTTTCGTATACGAGGATAATTTAAACATTTTCCAAACCATTTCCCCTTGCATCTATAAAAAAAGTTTACTTAATGCAACAGAAATGACTCCTAAATCCGTTTGATCCCAATATCAACACTTGAACGTGTCATAACGCAATTAAGTATGCAGTCGGCTCGATTTTGGTTCAAATTCATTAAATTCGCTTCGAATTCTTTTTTAAGGATAATTATAATCTTTTAATGAAACATTTTCGTATCTGACGTGTTAGTTCGTACCATGAAATATTTGTCGATTTAGAGTTAATTGCCCTGCGTATATTTTATATTGGTACATACATATATGGTAATAGAGCTTGTAGTTTCTATCCATATGCAAATAATAAAATAAAAACGAAGAAATGGTACGTTAAAAAGAGTACACGACAGGATCATAAATAAATCGAATATATAGGCATTTCTATTTTGCATCATTTTCAAGGAAAATTACATTGCATCGTATCTAACATTGATAATCTACGTAAAAAAATATTACTATTGTTATCAAGTTAAATGATAAAGCAACCGAAGTGAAATACACAAAATGTCTTTAAAGTAAAAAACGTTTCAATGAAACATTAAATAGATTTTTCGTTAATTTAATTTGTTGAAAGAGAGTTTAGGTATTGAAAGAGAATCGGTAGGTCAAATATTTTTATACAATGTTTATCATTGCAGCTTTACTTGCTGCTTTTACAAATAAAGAGTATGAGTTTTAATGTTTCTTGTGCTTTTGTACATTGTTATCATTGTGTGGTATAGAATCAAAACTATTCGAATACAATTCTTGTGCTCTGCTACATATTATTTTTAAGTGACTTATATTATTTTGTTAGGTATCGATGTGATTTTTAATTGATTTTATTTTATTAATGCTAGCAGAGTGTTAAAGGGAACAAAAGCAGTCCTTTCGAGGACGCAGTAACCTCTTGTAAAATGTTCGTGAACGTAATTTATAACTTTTTAACAAGTTTTCATGAAGATTGAATTTTTCATTTTTACTGCTTAAATATCATTATTATTGTCCGTTTATTGTAACGCATACGAAAATAAACGTAACACAAAGTTAGAGCGTACCTTCGCGCCTAGCGAACATGTCCGAACGTTCGGTGTGTGTTATCGACAGTTTTGTTTGAAACAATTCTAATTTAATAAATTTATTACAGATATTAATGGACGATAATTAAGTTAATATTATACATGGAATTCGACTTTAAACGTGCGTGAAAAGTTTTAATAAATTCATTTGCAAATTGACAGATTTAAAATGATGTAAATAGAAATAAGTATATATTGGCTTTTTTCTCTCATGTTGATATTCATATTGTGTGCGCCGCATCAGTTTGCTCTTGGTCGTCAAACCGGGTAGTTTATAACTAATTTTCGGAGTTGTACAATAGTTATACATACATACATACATCACTATATATTCTGTTGTTGCGAAAGTTTATCATCGAGCATTAATTTTATTCAATTAATAGGTTTATTATAAATAAGTTGGTAATGGAAAACATGGAAATATCGAACGAATTAAAGGAAGATATCGCGAATAAACAGAGCGAATTGAGAAATGCGATGCGGAATCATCAGGTAAAATTAAAGTTTCCATTCAAACGTCTTCATTTCACTTCTTCACACTCATTACGTCACGCACGTTTTTAATATTTCACGCATTTTTCCCAATCAAACTGAAAGAAAGAAAGGAGAAAATGCGTGAAAAGTTTTCGTTGCAATTAATCGCAAGAAGTGAGAAACGACGATTTGGCTTTGACAAGGTGTACTTGTTGTTGTTATTAAAATGTGCAATTTTTGCTCATTGCAGATACTCGTGTTGAAATCCAAAGACGACCCCGATGTAAGTTTAATCATATTCTCGTTAATTAGTTTAATACGTACATAGTAATTATAGCATATTGACATTTGTTTATAATAATAATTAAAAAATGTTTCAACATGAATTTCCAATCTCACTCACAATTCGATGTAACATTTTAGAACGTTAAATTGAAAAAGCAAATACAAGAGGCAAGACAGAAAATCATTTCCATTGGCATAGAACAGGTGAGTTAAAAAATTACGATGATTAATAATAATGGGATTGAGCGAGTGTGAATGACTGTGTGTGTGTATTTGGGTGCCTTTTCGAACAAAGCAAAATACGATAATGATGATGATAATAATAACGTGCACACGAGTTTTAACTTCTTCAATTAATTCAGTTTATTTTGAATTCAATCTCAATTAAAAATAGGACGTTTATTATTAAATATCTTACACACGCATATTATTATAATTCAAATCATTCCACCATAAACTTACTAACGTAACTTTTATTAGTTCGTTCGGAAGAGAAAAATTTATCGCGCAACTAATTTCGAAAGAATGAAAAAGTCCATATCGATCTTGTGATACGAATAACTTTAATTTTTTTTTCATCGAACGCTGCTCGTTGCGATTAAATGATTGCAAATTTAAACGTTAAATGTAAATAATAAAAAGATTGGTTATTCCTTATGTAAGCTATTATTAAATTGGTAGTTTATATATATTTTGATAAACGCGTCCATTTTGTACTTTTAACGCTATTATATCGAAGTCGTAAACTCGAGCATTTAACAAATTGCTAGACTAAATTAATTAGTTAAAGTTTCTTGTTTAGCCGAAAATGAAAGATTTCCGAACAAAATCATTTTGATAACCGCTTAATTTTCGTCAATATGGCGTTGTTTTAATTAATTTGCGATTAATTAGTTAGCAGGTGATTCTGGATGGCAAATCCTTTTACGTACTGCAGACGTTTATACGTCTGCCGTACTTTGCAAATTAATTTCGCAAAGTCGCACGAAATCTTTTTTTCTTTTCCTCCGATTCACATTTAATCTCCGTCCTTTCTTCTTTTTCATAATGTTTTATAAGATTTTATTGATTGATGTTGTAAATTTCTAACAGCGGTTTCTTCACGCAGATGCATGATATTAGTACAAGTCGATAAAGGTTACAATCGTATTAGTTTTGCATCGTTCTGATACTTATGATTATATGCGTATAGGTTAAGTGAAAATGGATTTGAAAATGAGAAATTTCAAATTGCTTTAATTATTAATTCCATTGTACTTGACTTGACTTTTCCATCTAACGGTGCGTTTATTTTGGTTGTTTTTTTTTTGTTTAGAAAAGCTTAATCGAAAGACTGAGGAAGGAGTTTACACGATTTCAAAAGAACGTTGAATTAAAGGCCGTAAAGAATGGCATAGAAGGGAAACGACTGAATTTATTCAACGCCATAAACAGAGCAAGGAAGCAGAATATGTAAGCATTTTATTCTTTTCGTCTCCGCAAATCATTGTTGTTATTAATCGTAGAATAACACGTTCGACGTCGGTTGCGTCCCTATCGCCGTCAGATGAATCCGAAATATCGGGACCAATCACTCCGGAACCGTCTTCGAATCCGCTTAATCCGCATGATTTACAGCAGGCCGATTTTCTTTCGTACTTTGGCCTCGCCACGCATGATGTCTTTAAAGAGATGCAAAATAGGAGAGTGGAGAGAAAGAGGCGAAGCACTGCCAATCCGCAATTTCTCTATGCAAAAGGATGGGACATATCAAATGTAAACTTATTGTTAATTAACGTTGCGTTTAACTGAAAACTATATCGGTTCTTTTCACGTTTGTTTATACAGAAGCGACGACGCAATCTTTATCTGGCATCGAACATATCGCCGCCGAATACGCGTCAATCGGTGAAAAACAAGAGATTAGAATCGAGAGCGACGAGTCCGCCGTCGAAAAATAATTCGCGACCAAATTCACCGCCGGAATTGTCAAAGAAAGTGTCACCGTTTCCTTCAATTCCTAATTTACCTAGTGGCCTTACAATTGAAAGAGTCGGACCGGGATTCGAAAATAAAGTATGTGTTGAATGTAAATTATCTGGTAAGCCAGCATGTCGATCCGTGGCGTCGATTTCAGTCGTATAATTGCGATTTTGTTTTAGGTAATCTAGTGGAATGCGAAGTATGTAAGAATGGTTTTCATGTAAACTGTTACAATCGTCCATTGGTGCAAAGTCCGAAACAATGTCCACGTTGTTACAGTGGCAAAGAAGTGAGATCTGTTGGTGCATTGACAGTACCCTCTGGTATGAGTGTTTCTTTTGTACCAACCAATATAACAGGTTAGACAATGACAGCATGTTGTCTATTCTTGTCCGTGTTTTTGTGATGTTAGGGCTCCTACATATATACACACAGATCCCTTTTATAAATCCATTGATCTCTCTTTGGCACCATTGATATACAAATTCAAAATGAGTTACAGAAACCATTAGAAAGGCAGGATACAAAACTTCTTCAGCCAAGCCTTGATTCACATACACTATGTTTGCATAATTGAGTACCTTTTAGCTAAGATTTTTAGTTTAATTTATCCGACTTTTTTATAATTTATTTGATGTTTTTACGATTTTACCCAGAAATACCATTCGACTTATACCATTTTTTTTTCTTTTATGCAATGCAAACATAAATCAGTTAGATAATGGTATTTGTTTATCCTGCCCATTTATACATCAGTAAAATTTCGTACTAGTTTATTTATGAATTTCTTAAGATAAACACTGTTTTTTTTAAATATACATATTTGAAAAGGGCCCTAAAATGATAACTTAGTTTTTACTTTTACTCTTAAAGAGAAGATACAAGAAAGAGACATGCTGCTAGAAAAAAATAAGACTTTGAACGCTGAATTAAAGGAACTGCGAGATAAACACTCTGAACTGAAACAATCGTTGAAAATCCAAAACTCGCAGCGTGAAGACTTGTTGACATCACAGCAAAGTGCGGAGGGAAAGATTAAAAATATCGTTGACTTTATACAAGTTTTCAAACGGCATCATAAAGTAGAAACTAAGGATGCTCCAAATGAAGAAGATACGTGAAAGTGTTTTTTCTTTTCTAAATAAGTAAACAATAATTAGATTAAATTAATTAAATCAAAAAGTGTTGCAATGTTTATATATATTTGTTGTTAAAATGAAAAGAATTATGATATGATGATCAAGAGGATTATAATTTTTAAGCATTGTATTTTTTTAAGACTGAAAGTTATTTGTGACATATTGTAAATAACTTTTTTAAAAAGATAATTAAATATGTTTTTTATTGAAGCTGTTTACAATTTCTTTTCTCAAGTATGTACCATAAAGTTGAGTAGGAGTGATGAACTCGCCAGAGTTCACTTCTTGGTTTTAACTATTGCCACGTTACAATAGTGTACGCAAAACGAAGGCAATGATTAAATTTACGACTTTCTTCTCTTGATGCTTAATAATTGTAGGATTTCAAAGTAAAGAGCAATACAATATATTTTTTTATAGAATAGTGAAAGTTTGGAATTTCCTTTACATACGAACGGTGAAATTAGATATTGCAAAAAAAAGGATGAAAGGATTAACGCGGTAAGTGTAGGAGGAAGTTGTTTTTGCAAAAGCTGCAGAGAAATGGTAAATGTAAGCGAAACTCGATTATGATTTTTGTTATTGAGAACTAGCTATATAATAGTCTTTTTCGCAATAATATTTGCCATACTTTGAAAATGTTTCATCGAATGATGCGCATCTTCGAAATAATACAAGGTTCGTCCTCTGTTGTTGAATAGCTAAAAAACGTTTGAATTTTACCTCGTTCCAGAAGAATTATAAATTTAATTAATCGATAATTGTTGGTAATTTATGCGTAGCTCATTCGTAAGAAGAGAAAATTCACCGATGAATATTATAAATTTTTAATAATCAACAGAATGCGGTCGGCCTTGTGGAATAAAACGGCCATAAAATTGACCATGCGATATTTTCTCTTTCATCGCCTAATCACACTTATTTATAAAATTGTTTTAGATTATTATTATTCTGTATCTTACTTTTATTTATAATTAATTCAGCATACACGATTTTATACCGAAGAAATACTTTTTAATCTGTTTAAAAATTTATAAACGCGCTCTCTATTACTGTTAATTTAACGCGTAGCGGTTTCTCGATATTTTCACCAAACGAATTAATTAAAGTAAAAAAATTGTTTGTTCATTTTTAGTAAACGCTTTATTTCAGTTTGCTACAAAATCGTTACAAAAATATTATTGCTAAACATTCTCTAATAGCTTAATCTATAAGCCTTTTCTAATTGTTATAATAATAAGAACATTAATATCAAAGTATTAAACACAGTTAAATCTTAATAAATAATTATGATTGCGTTAACATTTTAATTATAAATTAGTACGCATTAAGTAACATAAATAATAGGGATGCTAAAATAAGAAAAATCAATCGTTTGCTTGCTTACTGCAGCTCAATTAAATTCTTCTTTAAAGTTATTATTAAGGAATTAAAAATAAACAAGGAAAGATATTAACATAATCTCTTAACGACATTTTGTTCATAGAACTTACTTATTTTATATATCATAGATATATGGGACCAAAATCACCTAAAATTTCCGTAAGATCGACTCGATCGCAGTTGCTTCCGGTAAACAATCGCTCATCTAAGAACAAAACGAGCTCAAAAGGTAGTTCAGTTTGCGAAATACCCGAGCACCGATTTTGCTTCGACGTTTAGATAATCGAATCGCTACCGTTCAAACGAAACAACGAATCTCGTCGATTACTTCAATTAATAGGTAAATACTTTACATATAATTCGTATCGATTATAAATTGTAATAATTTTCGCGACGGAAATTACCTTCCGTTCCATTAATTCTAAATCTCTTTTACTTCACTTTTTTTCTCTCTCGCCTTCGCATTAATTTTATGTACACATTACACCACCCCAAGAATATAATTTCAAAACTAACGGTAATAACATTATAATGATATAAATAAATATTAATTCGTAATCATACCTTACGATCTCTTTTAAAAATTACGCAAAGAAACTTAAAAATAACTAAAATTTTGTATAAGCCGATAACTTCAGTCCTATACAAAAATTACCAACCACCAATATAATATATCCCCAGATCGACGAAAGAGACGCGCTCTCGACGACGATTGCTTTTTAAAGGCAATACGGATGGCAGAACTGATAGACGAGCCGTTGCGACCGTTCCGTCTTCTTCATGATACCTTTCTTGTAATATTGCCGTATCGATCGGCTCAATTTGTCGTAGTTCATCGCCGGCCGATTCTTGCGTTTGCCCCACAAACGGGCCACCTTGACCGAATCCTCGATCTTGAAGACGCCCTTCGTCCGGTCGATCCATCTGATGCACGAGCCGTGCAATTGAGGCGACGCCAGCAGTTCCTTGAGGAATTGCCACAGGTGAATGTGCGAACCGCCGCCGCCGCTCGGTTTCGACGTCGTCGGTTTGTTCGTATCTCCGATTGGCGATGACGCTTCGTCATCTTCGTCTGCAAATACAAAAAGGGTCGTTTAGTGTTTTGCGAATAATCGCAGGCGGCAATACAATTCGTTGTTGGCGTACTTTCACTTTGCTTTAAATGTTACGTTTTTCTCTCTCATTCTCGCTTTATTTCTTTAAAGCGAGCAATTTCAATGAGATACCGTTCGATTTTATGGGGAGTCGTGGTTTCTAGGCGCTCCATAATGGAGACCTATATATCTTTTCCGAAGGACATCAACTTCTTTCTAAAGTTTATATATAACGCAAAAATAATTACCATTGCGATTATTATTTTTTTTTAGCACGACATAAAACACAAACTAAATATAAATTATTATTATTTTTAATGTGCCACCAACGATTATCATTATTATTGCGTTCTTTTATATTATTTAACTCGAACGTTCGATGGTTCGACAGAAAATTGCGCCACAGTCACGAATCCCATTAATGCTCTTTGTTGCAAATTTATTGCCTTCCTCGCAACAATAAGTAGGAATATCTATTGCCTCGTGTTTGATTAAAATTAAGTTGCGACACAATGGGGAATAGATGCAAAAGTAATAAATTCTCTTTTTCGTACGTACCATCGGAAATATCGCCGGTCGACGTGTTACTAGACGGCGTGTTATTGTTGCAATTCTCCGGTAGCCATTGCATGCAGAAATCGTTTTCCGAATATGCGGCCTTCCATATCTCTAATTTCGCATGCAATATTACTCCACCCTGAAAATGTAAAGAGATAGATAGAAAAATGTGTTTGTAAATTAAAATATCTTGATAAATAATTTTAATTCGATTCATTATGGTATTATAAATATTTATGATAGTTACGTGGCCTTTTAATCTCCGATAATAAAACGTTCCAACTGTTTTTTTTTTCAAATTCATTCTTCGCATAGATTCCTTACATATATGGTTGTTATTGGTAAAAGGAGATTATGAAAATGATGGCATTTAAAATTTATAATAACAGGCCATTTTGCATTAGAATAGCAACATTTGCAGCGGTAGAATTATACGTTTTAATAAAATGGAAAGAAATGAGAGCACGGTTAACAATGGATAAGGAAGATTGATATTATTATCGATTGTAAATTTTTGCAGGTAGTCGTTCGCAAATAAAGCGGGTTTAAATTAAATTTGCATCAGCTAATAGACTACCCTGCTATCATTCGATTGTTCTACGCATAATTTGAAATTTAATCTTTTCTGTAATACTATTGCGAATTTAATTTTTCCTCTGGATGAGGACTAATAAAATAAAACATTCATTCGGTGTCATTTATAATTTCACAAAGTGTTGACCATTTATATTGCCATTTCTCATCATTTTACGTATTATTATTCATCGGTGAAAGTTCCACCAATTCAGCCTACTTGCTAAGAACAATAATACGAACAGAAAAACATGGAATGCATTCTTTATTACAACAATAAAACAACTTAAAGTACATTTACATACGTGCACGTTGTGAAAACGAGAATAGCGAAAATGGACAGCGAACAACAATAACAAAGAACAATCTAAATGAAACCTACGATTTAAATAAGAAGTTTTATCGCGAAAATTTTTACGTAAAAGGAAAAGGCAAACGCTGAAATTCGGCCTCTTGATATATGGGCTTACTGTTAGTTTTATAAGGGGAGAAAATGATACGTAATATGAATGCTTCTATTTTCATGTCAATACTAGAAAAATAGCTTCGGCCACGCTCAGCAAAGATTATTACTAATAATAATTAAAATAACGTGGGAAAATCGTTTTCAACCTATTGTAAACACTCGCAAAATGATCTCATAAACCGCAATTTTGTACGCGAACCGTCGTCGGCATTCAATTATTCTCTGTGATTCATTCGTTTGCGTTACGAAATTAGCAGGAAGACTGTTTTGTTTATATCGAAACACTTACGTTCGATTCCGCACGCATTCGCCGATTAATTAATTACAGAAAAAATGATTTGCACGCAGGGAAAACTTTCATAAGTTCGTTTCGCATTGAAACGTGGCAATTTATTCACGTCGAACAGATTATTGAATTGCGTTTAGATAAGTAATAAGTTCGTGCGGTTTGCGAAAGACTTCGACTTGTCGATGATGTGCAATTACACGTATTTTTTTTTTCTTTAATCGCTCATTCTTCGTCTTCCTCCTCTGCGTCTTTCGTTCAACCATAATCGCAAACCATATTAGGAACGGGAATCAAATAAAAATCGAGGTCGTTCGTATTGTAGATTCTTCCATCGAATCCAAACAGCATCAACGGCAATCTTCCAACATTATTATTCCTCCTCTTTATGCTGTCTGTTTGTTACTGTTGTTTCTTCTGCTGGCTACCGTCCGTTCGAGTGTGTTTGTTTCGAGACGGTGTGTTAACGTTTATAAAATATTGCGAGGTGAAATAACGGTTGAATTGAGTAATCGATGACATTGCAATTGGATACCGTTTCGATTGACTCTTTTTCGTCTCTCTTGTACAATTAAAAACAAAACGTTCAATAATCGCAACAACACACACACAGTTCGTTAAAACGATAATTATTCAATTAACAAACGGTTTAATTACTCGTTAGAGAAGAAAATTTGGATTAATGGCCGATCGAGGAGCGAGCATTAGAAGCGAAACAATCGAACTTACTTGCGATGATCGTCTCGAGAATTCCTCTTCGGTTAGACTGATCAATTGCGACCCGTTCATGTCCCATTGCTCGGGCACTTGTGTCGATAGACCGAATTCCTGCGAGGTCCATTGTATCCATGCCAATACATTGGATTTACTCCATTTGGATGGATCTGTAAAACGTAAATCGGTAATAGCAAATTGTAGCTGGAAATTAAAGGAAGAAATTGCACTCGAACTCGCATATCCGTGACGCCACGTAGATTGTTGCGATAAATGCACGTTATTTCCATTCAGTGTTCGAATAAAATTTCTAATTCGTAGCATTGCGAATATATAATTTGTTGCAAAAATTATATAACAACAATGGGAATCGTTAAAAATTGAAACAATAACAAACGGCCACTCCTCATGGATAAACCTAGTTTCCCACATATGCGTATTTAAGCAGAAATATAGGGCGTTTTATTGTTGTTTGTTGTTATTAATAAATTATAAATAAATTTCAAACGCAAGCCCACGTTCGCATTTAAAACAAAATGTAACGTCGAGGTGTTTTAGTTTTAAAAATAAAATTAACATTAACAAATCGTGGGCTTACGATAAATAATAACAATGAAATGTGGATTGGCACGTTTCTTTTTCAAAATCTGCCCAAACGCAGAAAGACATTATTGGAAACGTCCTTGGTAATTCAATTAGATGAAGAATGTGTTTAAGACGCAAAGTATTACGATCACGCTTTACTATCTCTCCGGCGTAACATTTTGCAATCATTCAGGCGGTTCCTTGTTGTATTGAGCGAATCGGTTTTTCCTTTCGTTGAATTTATGCCAATAATGAGTAATGCTCTGATAAAATCTAATAGGAAGACGATTAGTGCATAAAATAACATCCAAAATTTATGATGGCAACGAATACAAATTAGATGAACACCTTTATTTGGAGGCAATCGTTGCACAAAGAAAAATAGTTATTTTGCGGAATGTGACGAACAAAATTCCTCTTCCTCGACCATCTTCTGACGATTACATTTGATTTGCATCAGAATTTCGTGCACCATCGACTGAATTCAAATTCTAATTGGAATATATGTTTATCATTGGGACGTTTACACGCATTCTAGGTTGAATCCATTAAGAATGAATCCATTAAACTTTTATGATCGCTCAATTAACAACTAATTTGCATCTTATCAACGTACGTCGAGCGATAAAGATGAAAACCATTTTCCTCCCGACTTTTCTTTTCCTAGTTTGTTTTACGATTATTGAATCAAATCCTTTCAATTAGTTTATTACCGCGACATTTTATCGCTATCAAAACGAAACAAGCGCCGTTCTTGAATAGCAAACAAAACGCAATAGAAAAATTGCGTACGAAATGCAAATAAATGCACTAATTTCCATTCAGGTGTACGTGTGTATTATGTACGGTTGGAATGGAGGTCAAGAACGAGTTCCAGATAAGATGTTTTGGTTCTCTTTCATTATTTATTTACTTATTAGAGAGTTTTTCTCCACTTCTACTACTTTTTCAAATAATTTCGTTAGCAATGCATTTAGTACATTGATTCACGCGTTCGTTTACTTTCACGATGACCACATTTATGTAGAAACGCTTAATCGGCGAGGAAATTGCGATTTGAAATTCTGATTCTCCTTTATTCGAATGCTCGCCAGTTGGCGCCAAAAAAAAAAGTACGAAGCGAAAACTTCATTGAATCTTTTCGGCGTGCAAACTGTTGAACTTTCACCAGGAAAGAAGAAAATCAAATCCTCTCAACTTACCAGGCGATATTCCCAGCGTCGTGCACGTGTTCCTGACGTCTTTCCGCACTTGCTCGATGGCCAAATTCAGCACGGGCTCGATCTTCTCCCTCGGCAAGTCCGTGCAGCCGCTGATCAATTCGCCGGCGGTGCCGTTCTCGTCCGGCTCCTCCATTTTGATATCGTCCGTCGACAGTATGGGCAAATCGATCGGTTTGATGTTGTGCTTCTTCTGGAAACTCGTGTCGCGTAAGACCTCGCGCAATAACTGATGGTCTTCGGCTTTTTTCCTGTTCGCCGGTTTGCCGTTGTAATCGAAACCGTCGTGTCGTGCGTCGAAACTATGTAGCAAGTTACCGAAATCGACGGTACTCTCTTGTTTGATCTGTTGCTGTTGTTGCTTCGGTTGTTGCGTGCAGAACAATTCGAACACGTCGTTATTCTCGGGCTGGTGCTGGCGCTGCGGCGACGAGCACGACGAGGAGTAATTCGACGACGACGGGCTCGGCGAAGAAGTTAATATCGTCGGCAAATAATTCTCCTCCTTCACGTGGTACGGCGAATAGTTTTGTTGCAGCGCCGGGGAGTTTGGATAGGAGATTTCCTTCTTGATCGATTTGTTGTTGTTGTTGTTGTTGTAGTAATCGTCGTTTGGACTCTTGGAGTAAACCGATCCGGGCGATTGCGTGTAGAAACTTTCCGGCGAGTTCGGATAGTAGACGGTCGAGTACGGCGACAGCGAACCGATCGAGTTGGGCGATTGGCTCGGTATGTCCAAGTAGATGCCGCAATTGTAATTGGTGGCGTCCTGCTTCTTGGCGTCCAAAGCGAACAATTTCTGTATGTCGCTCGTGTCCAATTCGATATTCTTCTCGATTAAATCCTGATTGTTGTTGCTGTTGTAGAAAGGCGGATAAATTTTGTTCGTCTGCTTGTTCGGTGGCGCCGATTGTGCGTAGAATGTGGTCGATGGCGAGAATTGCAGATCGCCGCCGGGTAGTAGCGATAAGTCGAAATTGTCGGCGAATGTGCTATAATCGCATGGCGGCGTGAAACCGGCCGACGGCACTATCTGTGGCATCTGAAAGTCGAAAAGAACACGATTATTTCTTTCTATTCGATGCGCTTAACATCGGTAATTGTCTGTATAGATCTGCGGAAGAAGCGTTGAAAGATGCTTATTAATACCGCTCGGCAATAAGATAATGTTTTCTTTTTGCGCGTGTACGTTAATTACGATTTCGCAATACTTAAAAATAACACCGAATGCTAAACATTATTTTCGTTAATATACGAATAGGCGGTAAGGCAACGATCTTAACAATTATAAAAATCGAATGTTAATGGATTGTGCTCTTTCTTCGTTGGCACAGGAAGGCTCGTTTTCGCGTAATATGTAAAAGGAAACCGAAGGCCAACGTACATTCACGTTTATACGATTCTTGTTCTTTCTATATGTTTTTAAAATAATAATAAAGCCACTTTTGAAAAGAAAAAGAATTTAAAATCGAAAAAGCCAGAGAAGGTATCTCATTTTGTGTTTTACCTTTCCTTTCTTCTCTCGAATCATTTGCTGATTGATCGTTATATTGTGATGCATTTTGAAAATTTAAATGTCAGAATAGCAATACGCCAAACGCAAATATTGAAGGAGGAAACGTTCGCCCAAATCGCTTCTGGTTAATTTCAAAACGATTTTAGAAGAATTCGAATGAAAGCAAATAATTATTTTGGCTAATGTTTATACACATACGTATAAATACTCTTAGTGTTCCTGTTATTACAAGAACAATTTCGAAACGAGAAAAATACCAGAAGAAGGATAAAAAATTCGCAATCTTTCTTCACAAAAATGGTTAATTTATTATTTGTTGTATGTGGATCAAGTTTATTAGAGATTTAACGCTAGTTTATTCCATTTGATCAACAACATATTTACTGTTATTTGAATCTTTATTGGTTCGTTATAAAAACGAAACTTGACAAAAACGTTTCTTTAATGATACTCCAATTTATTAATTACGTTTTGCAATTAATTAATTATGAAATAACATCGATTAATTGCAAATAGATGAAAGAATCACGATTCCAAGAATTCATTTTATTTTGTTATCAATGTAACAAGATTCGCCAAATTAACGAACTGGAAAGGTTATCATCATAAATATTTCACTGATTGTCTCTAGATTATTTATGGAAAGCAATAACCATCTCGGTGTCGACAAGATGAAGGTTATCGCAACTTCTAAACAATCAAAAATAAAAAATAATATAAGAGAGAGAAATTAAATTATGTAGATGAGATTGCGTGCAATCTGGAATAATTTAAAAGATAGCAAAATTTTATGAATAACGTGTGTTTTTTAATAATAAATTATCGCCCAGCGTGATAATAAATATCATAAAATATGCAGATCATTGGCTTCCAGCGAAGGTTAAGACGGTTTCTGCTCGGCTACAGAATCCTTTCAGAATTTTCCATTATCACATTGATTCACGATGCTTGAATGACTCAAGAAGCCGTTTACTTAAGGTTTAAGCAAATTCTGTTCTAACAAAGCGCACGAAAGTAATTGTTTAAGAAAGTAAAAGTTCAAACACATTTTTAATGTTTTAAAGATACTTTTGAGTTCTAGAATGAATGTTACTAATCAATGAGTAAGAATTTTCTCCACGCTATAAACATATTGCATTATTTACTTAAAGAAGTTACGTACAATATGGAGAAACTAGCATAAATATAATAACTTGACGTCAAAATTCAGTGTATTTATGTTAGAACTGAAAAAAATTGTTTATTCATCTTTAAGTGAAAATATGTAAGAAACGTTTTAATATGATTCGATGAGTTTAAATTTTATTAACGTACGAAATGCCTCATTATTACCTCCGAACATTTTCCGCCAACAGTTTAAGCTGCTTTAAATCACTCTTAATTCTTGCACTTGACCATACATCGAGTACGATTAACGCGTTTCATGAAAAATACTTTGGAAGCTTCACAGAATCCATCGCTTTTTTTTTGGGAATAAATGGCAAACTGTGTATCTCAGCGAGAAGTTACGTCATATGAAAATATGTTTGCATTAATAGCTTGTTTTATTATTATTGTTGTTGTTATACGGCAATTTCTATTATGAATAAAGAATAAAGTGTTTTTCCGTTGCGATGTTCGCAATCAAAACGCCAATGTAAATGCGGGGATTTGATTTAATAAAAAAAAAAAATTAATAAAAAATAAAATAAACGTACGTTATGTCTTTTGATTGTAATTAAACTTTTCATGAAAGACGATGTAAGAAAATACAGTATTTGAATAAAGGAAACGTTTAAATATAACGTTTATGCAATCGGAAAGTCCACGAAACTAATCATTTGCAAGTTATATTACTATTGCATAACAATACTTAATTAATTAATAATCAAACAAATTTTATTATTATTGAAATGAACGAGGTAGAAACGGATCGTGAAAGTTGGCACATTGTTTCGAAATTGCGTCGATGGCGGAGGATTTTTTAAAATTCGTTTGCTCATATGGATTCCGTTAAATTGTTGTTTGTATTTTAATTATTCGGTCGTCATTAATAGTCCGTAACCGTACTTCGCTACTATTACTATTGTACTTCTTATGGAACCGAATGATTTCGAATTATTAATCAAAAGTTTCACAATTGATAATGATGAAAAACAAATAAAGTTTCCTTCCTTTTCTCTCAACGATCATTCCAACTGACGTCATTAGTGAAACATTTCGCCGTCGAAGAACTTTCTCTTGAAATTCCACGTATAAATTGATGAGGAATATAATTTTCTCTCCTCCTCTCCTCTCACATCCACTTGCGTGTTTTAAAGAATCTGACTATAATCACACTATTAATGACGTCTATTCTTTTCCTTCTCATCTTCATCTTTACATCTCTCTTAACTCATCACACTTATTATTCCTCAAACGATTTTTTTAATACAAGATAGAAAAAGAAACACGCGAGATTTCTCTCTTTCGTTCATTTTTTATTTCTTCTGTGATGTTGCAAGGTCGTATACTTGGGATTTCCGAAAGAATAATTCTTTCGAAATACCTGTATATTACATTAATACCTACTCGCCGCGTATATTTATACGTTTTATAATTTAAATTGCTTTTGTAAATAAAATCGAAAATATTTTTAAAACTTTATAATGGCAGCAAGTCGTAGGTGTACGTGAGGTTTTTAAATTGTAATTAATGCTCGATTTACATGTGTCATTCGTACGTTGGAGTATGTAATAATATAGAAGGCACGATGAGATCCATTTTTTTTCTCATTGCAACAATTTAAATATTCCCATAATCGGTAACGGTTATTGTTTCTGCAAGATGCAACCTTAATGTCGTTACGTAACCCGCATTTTTTACTGCAATCCATTTAAACTTCGTAAACAATCTGCTAATGGATTTGCAAAACATTAAAATGATTCCGATGAAAATAATTTAAAGTTGTCCAATTAGAAATTTTCCCGTCGTCCAGGCTTAAAGGAATTTCCTCATGATTCAATGCCTAATTGTCGAACAGTTGTTTTTAACTATAATCAAATTTCCCCTCCATACGAAAAGCTTAGAGTGAATTTTAAATAAACATGAAGAATCCTTGAATAAACAAAAACGTGCAACAAAGATTCAATTTTAATTTTTTCGATTTGCAATTAAATTACAACTGTTCGATTTATTGAATCCGCAGCCAATCATTTATTTCCTCCCGCTCTAAACTAATTGCAATTTTATCGCACGCTCAATATAAATTCTAATTAACGGAGTAGAAGATGGAGCGCGAAGAAAATCTCTTTCCAGCAGTAAATCATTAAAAGTTTTTTTTTTGTTATTAAGTAGAGCGACTTACCGATTCATCCATATCAATTTTATTAGCAGCAAGAACCATCTTCTGTTTGGTATTTTTCTTTTCGATTTTCTTGTCGATTTGCAAAAAAGGCACACAATGTTTAGCGAAATAGAAATCGGTTCGATCAATAAAAAAATTATTCTATTTTCCTTTAGATTGATACACTCTCGTCGGTAAAATTAAGGCACATCTCAATTAATTGACAATTAAATTTCATTATAGAATTATATTTCAAAAATAATAATTGTATGTATAATTTGGCACTATGTAAATATTTTCTTATAAAAAATTCTTTGTACGTGTTACTCGTTCGCCGGTTCTCAGCTTAATGCTAGATAGAATTTCTTTAAGTTTACTTGGCGTCCTACTTTTTCTCTTACCATCGGCCAAGAAGAGAGAGAATCAGCCAGGCAGCCAGTGAAAGATTGTTTAGCGCGATTATTAATATTTTAATCATTTTAATTCGCCTTTAACAACAACAACAGCAAATAGATTTAAACAAACTGATTTATATTGAATGTTCTTTTAATTGAATTTGTCTTAATTTTTCGTTAAACAAAGTTCGGCAATTGGTATTAATAAATTCCCATTTTGGATTGAATGTAGTGCGTGCATTCCGCGTTTAAACGATTAGAGACTTTATTCAGGATGCAATTTCAGTAATTAACTATAATTAGGGAAATCTTCTTATCAAACGGATTTCAGCTTACCTGCTTATCTGTTTCGTATGCATTTTAACCAGTTCATAGATTCCTGTTGGATTCGTAAAATTCCATAATCATCGTATGATTGCCATTCAATTAAAATTAATTTCAAGTTATGAACTTTCAATTTTTTGGTTAATTTCAGCAAATTGTTTGCACTTCATTATCCTGTTATCAGACCCAACGCGCTTATCGTTGAGATGCTAAAACTTTGTCGCAATTTTAATTGCAAAATTTGATAATCCTATTCCGAAAACTTTCCTCTACTCCAACGACTAATGGCTTAACATAATGAACAATTGCCCAGTGATGTACTTATAAGTACGTTGCGGATATTTTTATTAGTAAAGATTTATTATTTTACAGTAATTAGAATAATAAATGTTAAACTTAATACTGTGAAATGTTAAGAAAACGTTAGCCAGTTTTATTTATTTTTATTTATTTGATTTTTTTTTGTAAAAACTTAATCGACGCTTTATAAAGCGTTTTTATTATCTAACAGTTGGATCGTTAAATACAATTTGAAAGAAAAAGAAGTAGCATGTAGAAGAAATGGCGATGGATTAAAGAGCAACAACACCACTTTGCCATATCCTATTCTCTCGCGCATTAAATAGGATTTAAACGAAATTTATCGCTCGGTTCGCATAAAAATGTTGTTGAACTATTACTACCTTTAACGTCTTAGATTGATGCTCTAAGTTAAGAAAACGAAGAGCAAAGAATCGTGCAATCTAAATGTTAATGCAAAATTAATTCGAAATATGATTGAAACGAGCGAAACAAATTACTTAACGTGCATACTAGAATTCTGTTATAATCGAAAATCTATTACTTACAATAATCGTAAAATAACTGCTCGTTTAATAATAACATTTCACCATAATTAGTTTACAGTATCACTAACGTTAAACTAAAATTCAAACATCGATGGTAAAAGGAAAAATTAATGCACTTAAACGATTTACTGTCGCATGCAGCACGTGTGTAATTGATCGTTTAAACGATTTTAAGCAAATTGATCCGTTCCTCGACGTTACGTTCTAATTTATTTATTCTATTTTACGTACAGAAAATCATTTGTCGCATGATAAATAAATGTAAAAGAGGAAAAAATCATCATCATCTTACACCGAAGATAAATTCGGTTTTACCAACAGTAACGTGATTATTACGCGCCTAGGGACGTCCGATTATGTCATAAGAATAATAATGGTAAGGTAAAGTGAGTGCTAATGTAATTTACAATAGGAAAAAGAGATAAAGTAGAAAAAGACGCAATTATAAAACGTAATGAACACATTAACGTAATACAACTTTTTTGTGTGTTGATTGGATCAATTTAGATCAGTTTTGTTCGGCCGGTACATAAAATTTGCATACGATTAGAATTGATTAATTGCAATTCGCATTCGATCATTTTAAACTGCTATGTTGGAGTTTAAATGAATAATAATAGCGAAACAAAAGAAAATCCATATTTATATATCGTACGGCGTGTTTTAATAGGAATACAATTGAATTTCAAATAGGTACGTATTAGTCAAATTGCGACACAAGTTTACACATTCGCATATCAAAGAAAAATTCCAATTGAACAATAAGATACAACGTACGCTTTTACTATTTTTCCAACCGGAAATTCTTTGGATATTAACCGTTGTAAGCGCAAAAACGATTCAGCAAATAACCGGTGAGAATGCTTAAGGCGCCAACGAAAATTGTTGCAAAACATTCGCGCTTAATATGTAAGAGGTTTTTGGAAATAAGAAGAAAGTTGCTTAATTTTTTCACAGAAGAAAAGGTGTTAATAATAAATCGAATGATTCTCATTGATGACGCAATAAGAAAAATTGCTTTGCGCCAACAGAAAAAGTGGAAGTGTCCAGTGTTAAGGAAAAATGAAATTCCGAAGTACGTTATTCTAATGAGTTTTATTTGATTTCCAATAAATGAATGTGAAAGGTACAGCGTTTGCAGAGAATTAAAAAGTCCCAACGCCAATAAATAATCTTTACCACAAAATTATTGTGATAATTTTCAAATAAATGACTAATTTGAATGTGCATAAATAAAATTAATTAAATAGAAGAAATAAGTAGACTTTATATTCGAATTAAATGTTGAATATTAACAATATTCGTTTCAGCTGTTGCAGAAAAAAACTGTAAAATGATTAACAATGAATAACTTCTTAATTTTCGGGTCAATCTTTTTGCAAAGTTTAACGTGAAACACGATAAAGGCCATTTATCTTCTCGTATGTAAGCTTTCTATTCATGGCTAATTACCAATATTTATTAATAATACTTGGCATTTAGACAAGTATTTAAAAGTATTGAATTTTTTTCCTGGTGTTCGAGAGAAATACTTTTTAAAAAATCGATCTGTCAATCAATCGTAATTAAATGTAATTCTTTTTTCTTTTGGGCGAAGGCGATGGAAAAAATGTTAAGTAATAATGCTGCAATAATTATCGATAATTATAATCGCATAAAAGGCTTTCAGCCAGCAACAAAACGTTATTCTTAGTTAGCAGTAAACAAACACGAACACATACACGAATTAGAGAATGAAGAAGAAAGATAAAAAGGTGGAGAATTATTAAAATAAACTTTCGTGTAATTGTAAAGAAGGTAGGTAAGAAATATTGTACAATATGCATGTACCCTAATAAATTACACTCATTATTACCGAGAACGGTTAATTAATATTTGCAAATCTAATAAAGTATTAAAAATAGAATTCATGGAAATCAAATGATACTAAAGAGGTTGATTCATTTGAAAAATGTTATTATTGGTTTCGCATAGAGAGAATGAGATTATAATTTATAAGAAATACCAATTGCTAAAGATTTATTCAATTTAAATTGTATACAACAGGCTATTACCACTAACGTCTGAAGTATTTGTAACAAGGTTCAATAATGTCCTTCTATTCACTATTATTATTATTACAGACTCTTTCTGCGTGTGTTGTACACTTACAACTGCCTATTAATTTATTATCACAATTAACGTTGGAACCTTTTGTTATTGGCATTCGTTATTAAGAAATTTTATTGGCAATTACATGAAATGTACAAGTGATTATTAAGTAAATAGAATGTCTGTAAGAACGTTAAGTAATATTTGATTTATTTTAACGATTTTATAAATCACAATTGTTTAAGTAACAACAAACACGATCATAAATTCAATAAAGGGAACTTTTTCGTTTAAAGAAGTCATATTGAGAACATTCAAGTCGATAATTAATATCGAATTGAAAAAAGCTTTTCTTAAATAAATATAATCATGATCGATTATTTATGCTAATTCATTATGTAAGTGAATAATTAATCCAAATCCAATTGGAGAATGCGACAAATGATATTCGAGAAAACATGAGGTGAACGTCGTGTCATTGCGATATCGCAGTTTAATATGTTGTAATAAATTCTGTGTAACATCCAATGAAAAAGACGAACCCGAATAAAGTGATAAAGAGTTCAAATCGCTTTGACATCCTCGAAAAATGCGCGATAACAACAAAGCATAATAATAAACATATTAGCCTGAGTCATACAATTTATTTAAGAGCAATATCGATCGACATACATTGTGTTGCCAATCTATGCGAAAGAATAATTGTTCGATTATTTCGGTCAACCTGTACAACTGCAAAGACTGTTGTACTGTGAACTTAATATTAGATTGTATCTGAATTAAGAGAATGAAAGAAAAAAATGGAAATAAACGATACATGCTTGTGTACTTCGACGGACAATGTCAGACATATCGTGAGATTGGAACATGATTAAATTATAAAATGAGAATTGTATGAGTAGAACGAAGAAAGACCGATCGCGAAGAAAAGAAATCGATTACGTTTGAGTAAAGAGAATAATGCGGTTTCTCTAAACAATTACATTGAATTTATTTATCATTGATTTAACATAATAAGTTTGTAATTAACTCCGAGCGTATAAGATTGAAAGAAAGAAAAAAGCGAATTGAGAAAAAAGTCATGAGAAAAAGAAGGAACTGAAAAAAAGGCAACCGAGTGATTTTTAATTTTTAAATCCGATTCCTTCTGACGTACTTTTCAACATTGTTAACAGGTTATTTCTTACTACAGGTACTTATTACCGATCATATTTTATATTGGAAAATAGATTCAGTTGCAATTTTTAATATGCCTTAGCCAATTATACCCTGCAAGACATTGCTTACATATATAGAGTGGAGAGAAACAATAAATGATAAATGTGAATCAGCGAAACCTTTTTATGATTTAGCAACAATACCTTTAATACAATTTGCTCTTTCGCCTGTCGTTAAATTATTATTTTATACGTTTAACGTTTTATTGGATACTTTATCGTGAGTTTACAACATAATTTCCATCGATAAAAAGCTCAATTTTACAACAAGCTGAGAGAAACATTGATTGCGAACGTTTGCGGTATCCATAATTGGACCGCAGGATAAAATCAAAATTAAATGGTAGAGAAATCAGTTTAGCAGATGAATCAGTGTCACCAGAATGTAATTGCCAATAAACATATAAATGGCCAATTAAGCGCTTTTTATCGCGATCAATAAATGATCATTATTTTTATGAGGGCTTTTGGTGCACAATGGAAGAACCGACTTAACAATTATACCAAGAGTCAATAAATAATTGCGATTTTATTCTCATAAGTTACCTGCTCAAATTCAAATTATTTGTTGAGTATTTGGATTGAAGTGGCAACAAATCATCAGTGTTACCAAAGTATTTGGGAATCGTTGCCAACTTCGTCGAAAAAATCACAATCTCTTATTGACTCACGGTACAAAATCAAAAAGGGATACTTTCTGTAACTAGATACGAACATGGTTGAAATAATTTTTTTGCATATTTATTTCCCAGAAATGAAAACAAATATAACGTATTTATTATTAATTAAAAAAATCGCCAGAGCGTTAAATCGTATAACAATAAAGTAATTAAGTTTGTAAATAACAACAACAATGGTTTAAGAAGAAAAAGTACAACAATTGCAGACTACAATAATCATCTGTTTATTATTCGTATTATTCTTCCTCCTCTTCGTCTCTTATTATTTTCATAGCGAATTGGGTTTTTCTTTTATAAATTAATTAGCAAATAATAACAATAATACTTTGGATTGAGTCATCGTCGCCGTTGCAAAAAGAGGAAAATTCACTGAACACCGTCGGAATAATAGCAATAATAAAATCGATAATTATGTGTACTGAAAAGTTTTCGAAGTAATCACTTGACAGATCGCAAAAAAAGCGATGATGATCTCTCATCATGATGTTTGTACGTAAGAGATGTATATATTTGCAATTTTCACCTAAAAATTAGTCATACACAGACGTAAACTGAAACGGTGCTAAAGCTGGATTCGAACACATTTTCCTCTTACAATTTCGATAATCATTTGGATGCCATTAAACGACTGAAAAAAGTAAAATTTCGTCGATTTTGACGTCATTATTCTGTTGTAGATGATGTGACCCTTTCATAAAAATCATTGACGTAAATGGGCACGGCATAAATTTCAAATCGTACGTATAACATTTGTTTCTACCCTTAAAAAATCGTTATTAAGCATATGGTTCGCTATTAATTACATAGAAACTCCCATCCGAAAGACACACATGTGCGTGTGTACGTTTAACATTAACAATATAAATTTTTCACTCAAATGACGCACGTTTCAATCTTTTTTTTTTTCGGTAACGATTATTAATTATGACGATTAATTAAAAATCAAATTTTCTTCCAAAGAAAATAAAACACGTAATTCGATCAGGAAATATATTGTAACATTTGGCATAATAAAAATCCAATTATTTATAATGAATTTTGCTTAAATATAATTGCCACACGTTTAAATTTTGAATAAAGAACCCAATTAATTGCCATACACGTTATTTTGTTTTTTTTTGTTAAATTGCAATAAAATTAAATTGATTTTAGTTTAATTGTAACCGCAGACGTGTCGGCAAGGAACGAGAGCGTACGCAAGTTGAAGAAATAACTTTTCCCGTCTAAATCCTATCGTAATAATAGTAATAGGTTTGACGTAATATCAAAGTTTATTTTATTTTTAACAATAATAATAAATTATTTAATATATTTTTAGCCATTATTGGTCTGCTTATTTGTAAAAGTGCAGAGTAATTCTATTATTAGTGCGGTTTACATAGGTTGTACAAAAAAAGAACAATTCTAAATGTAAAATACTGCGAAATGCAATTAAACCATTTAACAAATAAAAGGCCAAAAGCGGTAAATCTGACGTTGGGAAATTTTCTGATAAGCTAACCTGCGCCGCTTTAGATCGATAATGAATTATTTTCCGTGCGAGCTTGGTATGTTTTTCTCAACTAACTAGCAGATTGCTGCTGGTACATTTGAGAAAGAATTAATAATTCTACATAAAAACGGTTCAGGGACGCGGAAAATGTCATAAAAAATGTTTTAATATAAATATGAAAGTAAATCGTTTTCACGTTTGCTTTTAAGTACAATATTATTATTACAGCAATAACAGGGAGTAATAATAATTATTGTAATCTTGTTCTTTCGACTTGTACTTCGTTTTTCTGCAATAACATAAAAGTATCTTTGTTTCTGTTATTTTGATTCAATCACGAAAGATATCGTTCACTTTTTGCTTTCAACATTTATTTTATTATTAATACGATTACATTTTATTATAGTGCACCTACGGAATAATAACAATAATAATAAATGTAATTTATATTAATTAGCATCGGATTACATTACTTTGTTTTAAGTATTTCGCAACTTCAGCAAGAATTATTATTATTATTGGAATGGCTTCCTGAATTCTTTATTCAAATTCTTCATTCCATTTACGTTGAAACTAAAATGAAAGAAAAATGGAAATTAGTGATAATTTCTTAATGCGGCACTTAAGTGCAATTCCACGTTAATTAATGAAATTCTCGTTGTAACAATCAATTAAGATAGAGCAAACTGACTGTTTAACTGAAATAATTATAATTAACATTAATTGAAAGTCTTACGTTTGTGTAATTAATATGAATCTTTTACGAACTTCAATTCAATTTTAATTATCTTCGTAGGAATTCCGCGTTAATATTTCATTCGTTACAAAATCATGCCAATTACGAATGCCATTTAGATGTGGAAAAGATAAATAATAAAGGAGTCTTAAAGGATAAAAGAAGTGCAAATACGACATTGGCAGAAATCGTCTGAGAAAAGAACAACACCTTCGATGAATCACAGGTGATTTTATTTTATTGCGAAGCCTTTAAGATTAGGAATATAGCGTGTTAAACTTGTTAAAGTTGTGTCTGATGTATGTGTTTTTTGAGTGTCAGAAATTGATGGCTGTTTATTTGAATTTGATTGCACAATCAAAATATTTACACATCCGAGGGTATCTAAAGAATTCAATTGCCAACAAAACATCAACATTTCTCTTATCGAAAGGCGAAAAAAATAGGTGAAGTTGAATTAATGGCTTGCTAAACAATTATTGCTAATTAGCAAATTTTGTTCGCTATTCTTCGCGATAATTTTAATGGTTACAAATATAAGCCATTTGGCATCTCGATTGTAAACTAACGGTATCCACTTGATTATTATTAATAGTATTTACCTTAAAAAATATTCAAAGTTGGCAACTTTTTATTGCCACTTTTTTACTAAACTACAAGGAAAATGAAATAAATCCTTCTCAGAAATTTTATTGCGAATCAAAAAAATGTGTATTAAAAGTTTTCCGGAGGTAAATAAAATTCCATTGCCATTTAAAAGTTTCGCAAAAAACTTAATTAAAATCATCCGTAAGCATGTGTTTATTTAATATAACAAATTCGCCTTTTCAAAGATTATTATTTTAGATGTGCTATTTTCAAAACGATTTTGTATCAGAAAAATATGCGAAGTTTTTGCCCTCCAGTGATTTATGTTAATTGATTAAATAAAACTCGTATCTTTATCTCGAAATAATGATTTGTTCGAGGAATTTTAACTAGCGATATGTCTTTGATACATCGATATTATCAATTCTGTAATACAGATCAACATGAATTGCTCATTAAAGAGTCGTGTAAATACGATTGGAAAATTAAATTGTTTATCATGTGCATATATCTGATAATAACGAGCCAATTAATATAAAACTGACCTAATTTCGATGTAAGAAAAGTTCAAACGAAAATAAAACGACGGTACAAATGAAACTGGACATACTTGTAATACTTATTATATACATTTATTTACAATTAATTTATTCATAACGTCCACATTACAATTAATAAAAATATATGTATAAAAAAAGAGGAGCAAAGAAAATACCTTAATTAAATTATAGCCGATTTAAAATTAATTAACAAAAAGATAATAATTTATATTCATAGATTTCGTTAATAATCATAATTGATATATATACAAATTCCAATTTAATAGGTCCTTAATTATTTTTGATACTATAATTAAAAACCAAAATAAAGACTATAAAAAGTTAAAGGGCAAGACGTCACCGATAATTAGTGCTAAACGAAAATTGAAACAAAAACAACGGTAATTAAAACGTAAAAAAAAACATAATAATAAATTGAGTATTTTAAATCAACTGGTTTGATGGGTGGGCAACCATCGTGCATCCATCAAAATCACTAACTAATCTAAGGAACTTAAATTATAGCCAAAATTGAAAGAGTGTTTGCCTTTTTGACTAAATCGTATAATTTTCCTCGCCAAAAAAAAAAAAGGAAAAAACTTGCGTTCGCATTCGCTGGATGCCTTTCATTTAGGTTTTGGCAAACTCGACGATCAGTTAGTTTGGGTTCAGTCGCATCTATAAAATTTCGTAATAGCACAATCAAAAAATTGAATCAAATTAATCGCGATGCAAGTGAACCGTATTTAAATGGAAAGCATCCACTAATAATAACGAAATCATTCCATCGTGTGAACCGAATGTTTATAAATAATATTCGCAAAAGAAAATAAAAAGATTTTCCGCTCAGTATGTTATTCGAGGAAAATTCCTTTAGCCGCTGGAAACGCTGCCGGAACTAGCCGTTAGATATTTTCCAATCTGACTCGATCCGGATCCAATTATCGATTGGAATGATTGAGCTGCTCCCTACAAAATGAGCAAAAAAAATGGCGCATTATTGTAATTGAATTGCAATTCTTATCTATGCAAACGTTTTATTAATATGCATGTGTTTGATTGAATTATTATTGTTATTGTTTTAATAACAATCCGAGTGCGTGTAGGTGTTATATGATAATACGACACGAGATTGTTATTAAATTGCATTATTGTCGCTTATTCCCATACGCAAATGCAAAAAAAAATGCAAGAACAAGGAACGTGCTTCGAGTCATATGCACGTTCGAGAGAAATATATTGCAAAAAGTTATTTAATTTTCGCATTTATGTTATAGTCGAAGTACTACAAGTTATTTGCGAATACGTGCAAGAAAATTCCTTGCAATTTTAATAAAGCAATAACAATCTTACATTATATGACACTAAGTTTGAATAAATTATTCTACGTAACGACAATAATGCAAAACGCATGATGATAATCATCAATTCAAATGATTGTCGAAGCAAACGCCAAACAAACGTTTTTGCGCTGAAATGGAATCGAATGGAATCGATCAACATGAGGAAAGATCTCAGTCTTTTGCGAGATTTTGTTTGATGAAATTCAGGCATTTTGTTCTTAAACAAAGTTGTCTCGGTTCATCACGAGCTTTTATGTATCTGCATCGAAGTAGAGCAGAAAATAAGCATTTAATTGGCAATACGAATTTAATTAATGTCGTTATACTCTACGTTCTTCATCGTCATTGGTCTTATAGATTAGTTGTGTTCGTCGTGAACAATGTGGCATTAAGATATTCCGTCAATTGTTGGGCACTCGCACTGTCTGAGAACATTCTAAAAAATTGCTGCGAGGCATCCTGTAAAAATTGCAAAAAACAAACGTTATGATTCCCTGAAAGAAATTTGATTTATTGTTCCAAATCTCGCAGTTTCCCTCGCGGTTTCACGAATTCTTATGAAATGCAACAATTTAAATAGGAAAAGAACTTTTATCCGAAGCTCTCGTTACCTGAATGGCAGATCCCAAGAAGGACGAGATGGCCTTAGTGACGTTAACGGCAGCGTTAATCAATTGTCCTCTAACTTGTCCGCCCTCCTCCGGTATCCCCGGGACGGGAGCCAATTTGACTGGCGGCAACCTAATTTGCGCCTTTGTCGCGGTCGTAGTTTCGATATCGTCTTCGTAAGCAATACTATTCGTCGATATTGGGATCGTTGTCGTCGATTTAACAATACGACCTCGACCATTGTTCGGTGGCACGATCTTCGTCGAGGCACCGGATGTGCCCAAATTGCTCACTTCCACATTCTTATTATTGTTATTTGCATTCTTGATGAAGCCCAAATCGATATTCTTCAATTTCTTCGGATCCTTCTGTGCCGCCTCCAATTGCACCAGTAACCGTTGGAATTCGGCGTCCGTTAGCGAATTGATCGAATTAATGGCGGATTGTTTGTCCTTCGTGGAAGCGCTCAACGTGTTATCGAAGACGGGCGTTATATTGGTCGGTTCGTTGTTCAACAGTTCGACTTCTTCGGCTTTCACAACCGGCTGCGGTCTAGGACGCGGTCTCGGTCGCGGTTGCGGCGGCGGCGGTGCTAAAGCGTTCAATAACCAGTTCAAACCTTGTCGCAATCGACCAACCGGTTGCGTGGTTCGCGGCCGGGGAGTCGTCGGACGCGGTCGCGGTCTAGGCGTCGTCGTGGCTGCATCGACCTGCAGGAAATCGTTCGTTAGATAACATTAATTGGACTTGATTTCGTTTTGTTTACCAATGGTTTTAATTTCTCTCCTAAAGAGTCCGGCGTCGTTGGACCTAATCCTTGCTGTTTCAATAAAGCAGCCAATATCGCTTCGTTCGATTTGCCATAAGTTGATGTTAACGTCGATGGCGTGATGCTGTTCAAGTCGTATTTGCTCAATTCTTGCAACAGAGCGTTATACGACGGCTTATTGCCGGATGGTGTTACCAAATTGTTGGTTTCTTTGGATGTGCTCGGTGCGAGCGATTCCAACAGATTGATGGTGGTCGGTGGCGGCGTCGTCGTGACTGTCGACGTCGCCGGCGCCCCTACTCCGATTGGTGGCTTGTTGTTTCTTTCCACCGCGAGAGCAATTATCTGTTAAAATATTAACTAATTAATATCGCGGAAATGAAGAATCTTCAGCGATGATCTTACTCGATTCGCCAAATCCGATTGTGAAGGCGCTTGTTGTTTGGTCGGTTGCTTAGGAGGACCCAAATTCTGAAACGGAAACAAACATGTTTTACTTCGAATTTGCGCGTTTTCTTTTAAACAAACGCACCAAATTAGTTAAGAACGCCAGCTGTTTCAAAATCGCTTGCTGTTCCCGTTCCAAAGCGGCCAACGTTTCCAAATCGCGTCTCTGCTCTTCGGTCAATTGTTTCTTCTTCGGCGTGATGGCCAACGTGTTTTCGACCGGCGTACTCGCTCTCAGAGCAGTTGCTGTTGTCGTAGTCACAAAGTACGGCGTCGTCGTTGGCAATTCCGTCGTTACGGTAGTTTGGATTGGCGTCGTCGTTTGGAAGCGCGATCTGCCACGATTATTATTGCGAACGATCGTCGTTAAATCGTCGATGTCGGCTACAAGTGTTGTTCTAAAATCGGGCGTCGTCGTCGGTGCGATCGTTTGTCTCTGTCGCAATTGCGGAACGCTCGTCGTCGATCTTTGTGGCCGAGACGTCGTTGTCGGCGTCGCCGTATAACGTTGCACTATGATTGTTGTTGTAGGCGGCATAGTTGCTCTAATCGTTGGCGGCAATTGCGTTGTTGTTGTCGTTGGTGGCGGCGGCGGCGGTTGCGTTGTGGTTGGAGCTTGGGTTGTCGTCGTTGTTGTGGATGGCTTTGTGGTGGTTGTAGGTGGATTTGTGGTAGTTGTTGTCGGCGGTGGGGTTGTTGTTGTAGGTGGTGGAGTAGTTATGGTTGTTGGCAGGACTGTGAAATAGGTAGGAGGCGGTAACGTTGTGGTTACGAACGGTCTCATGGTTGATAGTATCGTGGAAATGAACGTTGGCAGGAACGTCGTCGAGGAACCGGTCGATCTCAGTGTCGGTTTGCTTGGAGTAGTGATCGTGGTCTCCATCAAACGGATCGGCGTCGGTTTTTCGGTGGTAACCGGTTGCGGCGTTGTTCTTGTTGTTGTTGCCGGCATCGGTGTCGTAGTTGCTGTTATCGTCGCAACCGGTGCTTTTGTCGTTACGGTTCTCGGTTGTGCCGCGACCGTCGTCGTTGGCGGATTCGTTGTGATCGTTTGTTCTTCGATCGTTGCCGCTTCGGTCGTTGTCGTCGTCATCACTGTCATCGGTGCTTCGACGGTGCTTATCATCTGTTTGATATTCTTAATATTAGTTATTCCAATCGTCGATGCGACTACCGGCTGATCGGTGGCCATTGTATTTGGTGGTGTTGTGACAGGTATTGTATTTGTGGCATTAGGTGGCAATGTTGTTGATATATCATTAGTGGTTGTAGGAGTAGCTGTTGTTGTTTCAGCGAAACGTGCCAATAGTTCTGGTGTACTTGACGGTTTACTTGAACCCGTAATGACATTGTTATCGATATCCGTGTCTTCGGCCGGTGACTGTGTCGACGTCTGTACAGAAAATAGCGTCAAATCAATAAATGTTGTTGGCGAATTATGTAAGCAAACTTATGTGATATCTATTAAATGATTATATTAAATATATGATCATCATTAATTCGTTTAATGTGTTCGTTTAGTAAATGGTAGAGTGGTAGTAAAGTTAGTAAGAGATTAAATTCTAAATTTCGGTGTAGAGTGTGATTCGATCGTTTTTAAGTGTTTATTGGCCGTTCGTTGCTGTAACTGAACTAATTTTAGATTATTTCCGTTAGATTTTGCAATTAATTAACCGTTTTAGATTTTTATAGTGCGTGTACTTGCACAAATTAGAATTTTTAATATAAACGAAAATAAATTTTGATTAATCAATTATCGAATTAGAAAATCGGATTCCGTGAAAAACTCTTGCCTGGACCGTCGAATTAAATTTTTTAACTGGTTTCCACCTGACTACGATACTTTGCGATTCGACTATGACATCAGATAGAACTCGATTCGTCTGGTGAGCAAACTAACATTTAACAAGATGTCGAAAAAATGAAAGAAAATGACAGTAAGGATGAGCTCTGATTCGGAAGCTTATCTCTCTTACCAGCGGCTCTACTTCTAAAGTTTCTACTTGTGGTGATTGTGTTGTTGTCGATGGTGTAGTAGATGTTGTTGTTGTTAATTCTGTAGCAGTTGTTGTTATTGTTGTTGCAGAAGGAGTATTTTCTGTTGTCGTAGTACTACTACTAGTGGTAGTTGGTGTGCTTGTACTTGTGAGTGAAGACGTGACTACCTCATTCGATTCTACTTGTATATTTTGTGGGAGGTTCACCTAAAAACAAACCGACCATATTTCTACGTATACTTACACATAATTTGAACCCATGCGTGTAATAAATAATGGTCATAATTAGTCGCCAATGTGGGTTTAAAATCATTTAAGTAGCTCGACGGAGGACGTTCCGCATAATAAAGAGTAATAAATTAAGAAAGAAAAAAGATGCTTTCTACGTGGAGAAAGCGCCTTTTTTCAGCTGCGAGTCCTCCCGAACCAAATAAATGGTCACTCTGACTGCATTCACTTACCGATTATGTTATAAATAAATTGGTTAACGGAGTTAAACGTTATCCATTAATTGATTAATTAATTAATCGAATTAATTACAATTCAAGTGCGCTATAAAATATAAATATGGTGCAAAAACGTCAGGTGACGGAAAATGAAAACGAATTAAATAGTAATGTAACAAAGAAGCGTATGCGTGACAAAAAAGCGTCGTAATAATAATATTTAAATGAAAAATAAAAACCCTTCACCACTTAGTTATTAACATTCAATACCGTTTGAAGAATATTATTTTCCGCCTGCTCTGCCTGGGTTTGGGTTACTTGGTTACTGGTTATATCCGGTAGGGGCGGTATGGGGTCTCGTGTATCGAATCCACTCACTTGTATCACGGGTTCTTCGGGGACCAAAGTCCCGTTTGGGAATTTACGTATTATCGTATTGTTAGGATAGTAGCCGACGATTAGGAACGGCGTTTCCTTCGTCGGAAACATGCTCGGTTTTTTACGCAAGATCGTGTTATTTGGCAATATCGCGAATATAAAGTAATCCTTGTCTTTCGGCTTCGGCGTACTCTGTATATCGTTCGCTACCGGATCTTGAACGACATCCAAGAGCCTGCCGCCGCGATTCTCGGTGGTAACGTTTGCGATAGTTTCTGTATTGTTATTAGTCGACATGATTGTTGTTGTTGTTGTTGTGTTATTTGAATTAGAAGATTCGTCGCCTTTAGTGGTGTCAATTGTGTTAGATTCGATCGGTTTAATGGTCGCATTATTATTGTCGGTATTAGATTGAGCCGAAACTGTCGTCATCTCGGCAGCAACCGACTCGGTACTCATCGTGCCATTCGCCGTCGTTTCACTTGCCATTGTGCCATTATTGCCCATTGCCAGTGCGGCCGCACTGACTTCCGCACTTACATTCATCATACCTTCGCCGGCCGCGGCATTTGCCGCTTCGTTGCTCTTCATCATCGCTTCCGGCATTGTACCGTTTTCAGCGGCCGTTTGTACATTTGCGCTCATTTCCACGCTACTATTGGCGCTGCTATTGACATTTGGCGGTGGCGCTTCCGTCGTCGTCGTCGCCATGATTTCATTTCTGATCGTCGTGACGAAATTTTTCGCCAATATCGACACCGTGGTCCCGAATAATTCGTCGTTAAACGTCGACGCGATATCGTTGGCCGAATATACGCTCACTTTGTCCGGACTGATGTCGATCTTTTCGATTGCGGGCAACGTCGATGGACTTAACGTGGTGTCCAGCGTGAAATCGGGCGACAGCGTCGACGGCGCGTCCGTATCGTCCGGTTCCGTGTCTATCGGCGTCGTCGTGTACCGTATCGCCGTTGCCACGATCGGCGTGGAGACGGCAATGAAATCCCTCGGAGTTACCGTCACCGGTGCTTCCGTGGTCGTCGTTACGTCATTTCCTGCGCTCGTCGTCTCCATCATTTTCGCATTCATATCGTCCATCATCTGCGTATCATTTGACGTCATTGGGACAATAGTAGTTGCATCGGTCGGCATTGGCGTCGTTCCATTATTAACGACGGACATATTTAAATCCTCCACCTCCGACGTTACGTTCGTCATTCCCACGGGAATTGTCACATCGCCGGCGGTCACCGTGGGCATTTGTTCCGTGTTAATTTCGCCAATTCGCCCCGCCAACATTTCCGGATTCATGGTTGACATTGTAGGCGATTCGGTGGTGGTCGTAGTCGAACGATCCATTTCTTTGATCAGTTTCGACAACATGTTCAACATGTCTTGTATTCTGGTACTGACGACCGGAATCGTCGTGGGAACGAACGTTTCCACGTCGTCTTTAGGATTCGCCGTCGTCGCCATCGGACTAACCGAAGGTTCAGTGCTCGGGGCAACCGGAATTGTCGTTGTTGGAGCTTGAGTAGTTGTTGTCGTTGTCGGCGGAGTTGTTGTTGTTGTTGGAGGTGGAGCAGTTGATGTTACTGGCGGATTTGTTTGTGGAGCCGGTGTTGGGGTTGTTGCCGCCGTAGTGGTTGTTGTTGTTGCTTCAGTAGTCGTTGTCGAAGTGGTCGTAAGAACATTTTCGTTGCCAATTCCCATACGTCCGATTAATTCGGATAGATTAATCGTCTCCGTCGGTATCGGAGTGACGTTTTCCAAGCTTTCGATCGGTTTCGCAGACGTTTGAACAAAGGTATTGACTTTGGGAGTGACGAGAACGGTTTTGAGCGTAGTCGGGCTATCATTCGCAACGTTCAAAAGAAACAGTAACTTCTCAATGGTGCGCTTTTGCAGTGTCTGATCGGACTTGATCTGTTCTAATAGAGTTAAAGGATCTAACGTGCTAGTTACTTGTGCTGGAAGTGTGCTAATAACAGTTGCTTCTTTAGTCACAGAACGTTTAGTTGACGAAGGTCTAAAGGTCGTAGTTGAGATTGAATTGAAATTATTGCTACCTACTTGCGAACCCTTCGAATTCGTTTCGGTCGTCGTTTCGGCTTGTATCGCGGATAAGGATGTTAGGATACGTTCGATAATTGTCGTCGGTTTTTCAGTGGTCAGTGTCTGTGTGGTTTGTTGTTGTTGCGTCTTTTCTAGCGGTGAATTTGACTTTTTCGTCGCCAGTTTTAATATGGCAGACGCACGTGTCGGTTCCGATTTCAACGTGGTCGTTGCGGTCTTGTAATCGTCATTCGGTGTAGGTGTCGTCGATATTGACGTTATCGAGCTAATTATTCGTTCGATAATGGACATCTGCTTGTCGTGATTACCGACATCTGAGGGCGTCGATATCGAAACCGCTTCGCTGGAGACCTTCAGGAGAAACGAATGGAAAGAACGATTTTATTTGCTTTAGTATCGATAGTTTCTGCATCTGTTTATATATATATTTATATTATTTTAATTTTGGTAATTAGTTACCACTGTTGATGGATGTGTGGTCGACGATGACTGTTCGCCATTAATCAAGTTGTCCGATTGTATGGTATTATTCACAATGTCGTCAAATGATATTATGTGTACTCCTAACGTGTTATTATCTTCTAGTTCTACACTCGGATTCACCTAAAAAATCTACCGTTTTAATACGATTGTGTCAAATTGTCGAAAAGTACTATTTTTTTAAATATATATAAGTATGCTATATACTTTTATTTGGTTGTGTTCTACTTCATACTACTTGTACGTGTGATATTTGTCTATTTCCGTAAATCAACGATTAAAAGGATGGATTATTATTAATAATTATTGAATAAATAAACAATACATGCTCCTTAGGATTAAACCCGGCAAAATTATATGCTAGTATTTTTAAAATTAAAATAGTACTTCTAAACAATTAGTAAATAAAATATCAAAGTAAAAAATAAATAAATAAACAATAACAGATACTTAATAATTAATTTAGTTCAGGTTATTTACGGGTATGTACAAATTGCAAAAAAAAATTATAAATAAAAATGCATGTGTTCGAAATATGGCCTTTTTATTGTGCAAAAATAAAAATATACTAAATACGAATATAAAATATAAAAATAAAATAGTACACCTATATTTAGTGCTATAAAAGTTACTTAAATATACAAAAAAGAATCAAATAATAAAAATTGCGATTAATTTGATTTCTGAATGGAATTCAATGATTATCATTATCTCTTGTAAATTGATTCGAATTTATACTGGCATCATTCTAATTATAAATTAATTGATATGTGTTTATAATGATTTGTAAAAGAATTGTATCAAAAATATATGTATATGAAGAAAAAAGATGATCAACTCCAAGTGTAAATATGGCAGTATAAATCTCTTTACTAAGTAATTATTACACATAAATCATGTTGTTCCATCACCAAAGAATAGTTTTCTTTTAAAGAAAAATGTTAGATATGTTCGTGGGCAGAAACACTTCAAAATCCAACGAAAAACGGAATGATTTCGTGTCTAATGTCCTTTCTCACATTACTAAGTCCTTTTCTTTCCTATTATAAAATCCGAATTACTTTTGAAGTGCTTCCACGTCATTTAACGAAAAATTAAACTAAATTAATTGATTGTGATTTATATATGTATAAAAAAATGTGTTTTTGTTATCATTTTCTTTGAATTATATGTTTTTTTTGTTGAAGTGGAAGTGGATGTGCGTGGTAATTCCCTTCAATAAATTCGATTGTACGTCCATATGCCATCCGACCATTCAATATCCTTGACAAATATAAATTCGATTAATTTAAAATTTAATTTCAAACTTTAAATTTAATTAACGTAAGTCCGAATTATTTCGTTCAAAAACAATTGTTCGTTGTCTGTTGTTCTCGTCATTTATAAGTTGCTGTTATCGTTAACAAAGTCAATTTCATTCATAGTCTCATTATATTTTTCGAGTCAGATAAAGGTGTACTACTTCATTTTATATATTTTTGTTCATCAAACTACTTCAAAATAGCATTTGAAAATTCGAAATTACTCACCGACGTGGGGCTCGGTGTCACCGTCGGTACGGTCGGTACGTAAACGGGCGAACCTGTCGTCGTTCTTGTAGCTACTCGGTTCACGATGTCGCCTCTATATCTTGCGCTAAATCGATTGTTGGATTTCTTAACAATCGGCGCAAACGATGGTACCTATTAATTAATTAAACAACTTCATTTCAGCAACGAAAACCTATAAACGGCGTTCTTTTTATCGGAAGAGTCTTACGTGCACGCTCGATTCCAAAACTTTAACGGTCTTAACGTGGCTCCTCTCGTGATGATCGATCTTCGACGGTTTGAACAGTTTCCTGCTACTTGTAGTAGCGTGCGGTGCCTTCGTCGATTTCGTCGAACCGCTCGTACTCTTATGCCCCGAATTAAATCTGGCATGGTACTTTTGTATCTTTGTAACCGAAGAGCTCGAGGATTTTTCCGTGACAATCTCCGTAATCATCGACACTCCGGTCGATGGTTTCTTCTTGTAGTTCGGCCGTTTCGTGCTTCTGTCGAATCGTTTCTCGTTATTTGACGATTTATCGGTGGGCACCGGTTCTTTCGTGGTCAACGAGAATCGTTTTCTCGACGGACGTGAGTTTGTCGTCGTCGACGGTTTAGCCGTTGGCAAGAGCTCGTTGTTGTTGAGTTCTTCGATAACCTGCTTGTGGAGAAAATGGAGCGAATAGATACGATCGTTTTCGTGTTTTTGAAAATTTCGCGTGGCTTAATCGTAAATTCAAGTGAAAAGTTTTAAATATGCTCAAGACGTTTCTCATTTTAATCTTCAGTATCTGCCACGATTAAATTTTTAATGAACGAGTTGATTTGTTTTAGAAACTTTTATCAATTAAGGCCACAACAAAATAAACGCGATTCACGGTTCTCGTTTACTTTAGTTCTTCGCTTCTAATCGCCTGTTTGAAGAAACAATTATAAATTTCAACTGTGACCTGCAGTTAAAATAAGAATTTGAGAATGTTAGCAAAATACAATTGAATTTATTTAGCGTTCGAGTTCTAAATCTACAATTATTCCTACTTGGTTTCCCATACCTTGAACAATGCAAAAAAGCGTTCAAGAATGCTCGGATATCTAAGTACCGTTACAATTTCGAATTAATCTCTCGCATTTAACGTGGAATTGTGTAACACATTTTTTTTAGTTGTTTTCTAGAGAAATAATGTCTATAGTTTTCGATTGATTAATAACAAACTGGTTTTAAATGGTCTTAAGCGCTACATATCGGAATCGTATGGGCAACTTTTAAAAGAGAAAGTGGTCTCCTTCCTATCACATTATATTTTTTGTCGTCCGTTTTTCTACTTATTAATTCGTTTATAAACAAATAGTTTTATTCTGATAATCTAGAAGAACGATCGACAGAGAAAGAGTCCGTCATTGATTCTTTTAATTTAACGTTACTCACACACTCAACTATTTTGCGTTTTTCTTTTCATTCGCATTCTTTCCTCCGCTTGACAGTGCACGGGAAGAGGAAACAATGATTAACAAGAAAAATTATTAATAATTGCTTACTTTCTCGCTGGTTCTATCCGCTGATAATGTCGAATCTCGCACATAATTCGTGGACGTTGTCGTCGGTTTCGTGGTCGTAACTTTCACCGTGCCGCTGCTCTTCGCCAATAACAACGGTTTGGTCGTCGTTGATGATGATCGCGTCCTTGAACTCTACGCAAACGGACGCGAGATGGTATGAATGCCATTGTTAAAGAGGAATCACGTAAAAACGTATTTCAATTGAGCGAGCAGCGATCGAAATTCGCACGATTTGTTTAAAGTAGTTTCGACGAAACTTATTACATAATCGCGGAGTTATTGGAATTTCCTGCTAAATAGTCGAGCAAACTTTGCACTTACCTTCTCATGATTACCGTTCTTCGCTTTCTTCTCTTGAATCAGCGCCTTGAACGGTTCCGGATAATTGTCCTCGTCGTCGATGTCCTCCTCCGAATTCGGTTCCTTGCTCTTCTTCACGTCCGGTAGGTCTTTCTTATGGCCTCTCGCGACAACTTGCGTAACAAGCGGTTCCTCCGCTTTGACCGCATTCTGTATCGAATTCTCCTCGTGACCCTTTTGCAATTGCGATTTCGTCACTCGACGCGTCGTGATCACCTCGCTTTCGGTCACTTTCACCGTTTCGCGAACGTTCGGCGTCGATCTGATGACGATCGATGGCGTCGTGTGCTTATCGACCGATTGGGTTTGACGACGTTCGATCGCCTTCGCTTTATCGGTCGTCGTATACGAAACCGTCGGAATCGGTTCCGTACTAGTTTGACGTCGCCGGACGTTAGTTTTCGCGCGCAATTCGTCCGGCACCGGCGTCGACTTTCTGCGTTTCAACCGTCGCGTCGATCGCGATTTGCTCGCCGGTTGCTCGGTCGTCGTGCGACCAGTCACTTTTCTAGCCGTAGAACCGCGAGCGGAAGTCGACGTTCTTCGCGTCGATTCGGTGACGGTCGACGTTCTTCGCGTCGATTCGGCGACGGTCGTCGTTTCGCGCGTCACGCTCTTTTCGGCCGTTAACGGCGTCGTCGATTTGATTTCCGTCCGTTTGGTCGTTTCGCTCGTCGCGCTCGTTCGTGCGGTTTCGCTCTTCGGCCCGATTATGTTGGCCGGTTCGGAATTGGTTTCGAACAACGGCAGCACCTCGATCTTGCTCTCGTCGATGTCCGCCATCGGATTGCGAGTGCGCACTCGTAACAGCGGTACCTCGTGCCTCTTGTTATCGTTGCGGTTACGACTCTTAGTCTCCGCGCGATCGATTATCTGATTGTCCGCTTGCGGTTCGCTGAATTGATACTTGACGCCGCCTCTTCGGGTTACCGGTTTAACCGTCGTTTCTACTTTTGCGGCGCCCGTTGGCGTCGTTTTGGTGATATGTTTTTGCGACGTGGATTTCACCAGATTCTCCACCTCGTTGCTGTCGCTCAATCGGCGCGACGCTCGTGCAATCGTTTCCCGTTTCGTCGTAACGGAAGGCGTCGTTCGTGCCTGTTGCCGCGACGAAGACGGTCTCGCAACGCGATTTACTTCCTTCTGATTATTGATCGGTTGCTCGGTTTCTTTGTGCCCTCCGACCTTACGACCGGTACTTCTTGAAGTCGTTTCGCCGCCTCTAGAAGTTCTTGCCCTTTGCGGATTTGCCGCGTTGTTGTCCGCTTCGCCACGCCTGCTTCCTCTACGCGGCGGGCTCCTCGTAGTCGCCGCTTCCGAAGGCGGTGTCCTAGTTAAATGTCTCCTAGAATTGGACGGTACCAAATAGTCGTACTCGGTGTCGCTCGGTTTGGCAATTCGCCGTTCTGCACGCGATTTTGTACCGGTTTCCGAAGCGTCCGAGGTAAAAACGGACGGCGCGTTACGTGCCGCTGGTGCCGCTTCCTGATGTTGCCTCCTGATCGTCCGCGTTCTCGTAACGGGGCGCGACGACGAAGCGTCGCCCTGCGGCTCGTCGATTCGCGTCGGTCTACCACGGACGCGTACTCTAGTCACGTGCGGGGCCGGCTCTTCCGGTTTCGGCGCCGCCGCTCTACTTCTGGTGCGGAAGTTCTTGCGAGCGTCCTGTTCGACGATCGGGGACGATTCGCGCGCGTGCAACAGTTGCCGGTCTTCGGTTGTCGAAGATTCGGCTGCCGCTGCCGTCGTTGTTGTTGTCGATTTTGTCGTTGGTTCCTTCAGCGCCTCCGTTGGAATCTTCAGCATATCGTCGATCATCGCAGATATTTCTTCGGGGCTTTCGCTGGTCGGCCGCTTCTTTTCCGTCGCCTCGCTCTCACTCGATGCAGTCGTTGCTTTGTTTTCGGCTTGAGCGGATTCCGGTTTGTCGTTGGCGATGGTGCCGAACGTTTTTAGTAACTCATCGGGCGACACCGACGTCGTACTCGGCGCCGGTTCGAATAGTTTCGTCTTCGGCGCGTTGGCCGCCTCGAATTTCGTTTCGGTGATGACACGCGTACGTTTCTGCTGGTGATGATGATTGGCAGCGTGCACGTTCGGTATGTCGTCGATTAGTTCTTCCACCTCGTACGATTTCTTCGTTTTCGTTGCCGGTCGTCTGTCGATCAATCGGGCGTTCGGCTGTTTCGGCAATTTCGGCACGTCGTCGTGCTGTCGGCTCTCGGCCTTCGCGCGGTCGTGTCGCGACGGTGCCGGTTTCGTCGCTTCCGGTTTGCCCCGTTCTTGATGCGGTTGTTTAACATTGTAATTCGTTCGCGATTCTAATTTTGCCGATTCGTGTCGCAATCTCGCTGCATTATTGTTGTGATTACTGCGACGCGGTACGGTCGGCCGTGGCGTCGATTCGATGTCGACGGTTTCCGTCGTGTACCGTGTACGTCCGCGTCTCGTGCGTTGCGTCACGACGGAGGATTCAGTCTGTTCGGGTCGCTGAAAATGCAAATGTTTTACGATTAATCGGTTTCCATTGCGGATTTTTCTTTGTGAAAGTGCACCATATAAATTGCGTAATCATAATTCGAAGCTCGCCGTGCAATTTGTTTTTTTTTTATTATCATTTTTGCAAGAGAATGTTCTATCCGAGATACGTATCGTGAAATTTTATTGTAACTGTCGCATTTTAACCTACATTATTTTTTGCAAAAGAAATTGTTTTAGCTTTTTTTTACGCTTAATCGACTTCTTGTCGACGTTTCGAATTGAGCGTTTAAATTGTAGCGAAATCAACGGAATATTCCCGGATATTTGTTTGTTGGCGTTTTCAGGCCTCCATAGATCGCAAGGACGTCTCGTGTAATTAATACGAATTTTAATCAAATTTAAATTACACGTCTAGAAGAGTAATTTTCTAAAGCGTAAATCCTTCGAATAGATACGTTCTAAATTAAATAATCGCAATTAAATGTGTATTAAAGTATAACAAAAGCGATTTAGAAGGAGAAAGAAAAAGTGCACGTTTTACAACTGGGCCCGTTTTTCGCGTTCGATTGCAAAGCTATTACACAATTTGGAATTCACTTTTATTTTTTTCGTTCTGTTGGACCGAATAAAAACTTGTTGATTATTGCTTTTTGAAATTGTTCGAATGATATCTGTGTAACAATTCGTAGGCGTTCAAAATTAAGAACGTGATGTCGAAAACTTTTTACTGATCAACTATATAGAGAAAGTTTATCTTGGGCATTACGAGAGAGACCGAAATGAATATAATAATAAGACAGCTGCCTTATAAAAAATATACGTTTATGTGGAACGCATTTTCGTTAATGAAAAAAATTACGTTAAAAGCCTCTCTTTTTTTCTGTTTTAAATGTAGCAAACTGATTGCACAATTCCCAGTCATTATTTTACGTTATTAATTACTAGTAAATTGTATTCGTAAAGAAAAATTGTGTTTAATGATTTTCGTCTTTTTCCTCTACGCTGAGAATCTCGTTCCGTTCCATTATGCTAATAATTAATTAATATTTAACGTAAACGCAATTAAAAAGAAAAGTACGCTTATTTAATTGAGGAATACAATTGCAAAGTGCGTATTCCGTTCCTTTTTTCTTTTCTTTAATGATGCTGGAAGTGAAATTTAATTGTATTTGCATTAATATCAGCCTGAGTGTTGGAAATTATAAAATAATTTTATAACGTAAGTATTCCATTTATTTACTCATTATTATAGATGCGAATGAATATCCAGTTTCTTTTATTATAAACATTTTTAAACAATGTTTATGCACTAATTCTCTTTAACTAATAACGGCAGACGATGGAAAATAAAAGTAATCGATTTGCTTTCATTCATATCGAGGCTTCGCATTTGAATTTGAATTTTAGCATTATAGAAGAACTAATTTATAGAACCAAATATTTATAAAACTATTATATTAACAAAAAAGTTCGTATATGGAGAAGAACTGACGGAATTAGCACAAAATAAATTGCAACAATTAATTTTTTGCTTAACGCCCAAAGAGATACATTTAATTACTTTTTTTTTAACCATTTTGAAAGCGTATAACAAAGCGGACATTTAAAAACAAATCGATTATATTTAAATTATAATTGCGTTTCTCGATAAAATAACATATTGCTATTGTTACAGCGAAATTTGCAAATTATTGTTACGTTGCAATTATCAAGAGGCCATAATGAACCGCTTAAATGTCATCGGTGCAAGTTTAACTGGTTTAAAATGTGATACACACACTTTCATAATTTTATTTCAATATTTTATGCTGTTGCTCCATAATAATTATTATTTTTTGCAACTGCTTTCGCTTCTTCTACCGTTAATCCATTGTTGAAATGTAATTAATCCAAATAGATGATGATGTCGATGATAAACCAATTAACCATTACATAATATGTGTTGGATCGTAATAATAACGTGAATCATTTTAAATCCATTTAGGATGTTAACGTTTCCCTACGTTATTATTATTTATAATTACAATGACATAATAAAACAGTTCCTAAAACTATCGCCATCAAATTATCATTTGCAATTGTATAAACGTTAGATCATTCGCGTTCAACACGATAATTATATTCTTCTTAGTGAATAACTAGATTTTGTGGGTTGAATGCTATTGTAAACATTTATCGTGAGAATTTAATTTGCTAATCACTCGTCCATTTACAAAGACTTAATTTAAGCAATCTACGTGATTTGTGGTAAAAATTACAACCCAACCATTAGTTAACAATGGATTGATATAAAGAAGTAATTGATTATTAACATTTTCAAATTACAATAAAAAGCTTCGTAAATCAATTACTAAGGTGTTAAATCCGTCGGCGAGAAGCTTTCGTTGTTGTTGCTGTTGGTTGTGCAACGCGAATAAAGTAATTAAACAAACTGTGGTTTCTTTTCCATTAATAATTAGGTCAATTAAAATTACGGAAGACTAACTTTTGATTGATATCAAACGAAGCAGATAATAATTATATAATGATGATGTTATAAAATGGTGGAGCAGCAACAATGAGGATTGCAATGTAACGATCAATAGGCTTCGAATTCGAATGCGCTTAACTTACTCTCAAATCCGAATGTGAATTTAATTATTCGCTCGATAACATGATTGATTTATTAATTTTTTAACACGTTTTCTAACGTATCAATAAAAACCCGTTCACTATTCACCTAATTCCCGGTTCTTTCGCACATTAATTGTTTCGCAAGGAACAATTTAACCGATCGTTAAATTACTTTTCATTTATTCAAATAGAAAAATTATTAAATTATCTCTAACGTTGCAATATGTTTCCTTCTCATACTTCGATAGTAATAAATGGATGGATGTATTTTAATTGTCGATTACTAATTATTTGTAATGTTTTTTTTAAATAATAATTCTATAAACCTCTTAATGTAACAATAATAATTATAAACCGTTCGTCCTTGCAGCTTGAAAGTTAACTACGATTTCAATGGATATAGAAATCAAAGGTCGTTTTGTGTATTAGAAATTTTTCTTCTCTATTAATAATATATTGCAAAGTACATTCAATTTCTTCATAGTTTGATTTGATTTAATTTAATTAATTGCAGTAAAACAGACAGGAAGTAGTCGTATTTCAATTAATAAAGCATCCAATAATCTTATGGATAAGACGAATTTTTATGTGATAAATTCCATACCAAAAGCAACAAAACATTGTTATAAGAGTTCGTTTACATTTGCTCAATTAACTTGTTCCTGGGTGCAGACTTGTTCTTTTTTAAATCATTAATTCATTCTTCTCTAATTAGAGAAACATAGATATGAACGTATTTGGATAAAAGAGAAAGCTAACAACAATAATCAAAGTACATGTTATTAATAATTGTGGTTGTTTTGCACAGTTTTTCTTTGTTGCAAGTGTGCATACAAAATCGTTTTGAATCTGCATAAATTAATTTTTGTTTTTGCTTGCAATTTATTGCTATTGCACCAGAAAGTGAAAATTAATTAAAACATGCCGTTGGTATTTTATTATTAACAATAGCAATTAAGTTATTATTGGGAGGAATTTGAAAGTACAACTCGATGTTGTGAAAATCTTATTCAGTCAATTTTTCTTCGGCTTTCGTACAAATTTTCTTTTAGGATCATTAAAACTGTTAAATTAGCAAAACATTTCATCGTTTTGCTAAAACCTTAACCGAAAATTTAATTCAATAAACACAAGTAGTAAATCAAATTTTAATTACGACGCCGTTTAATTAGGAAATATGTATTTAACTAAAAGTTCAGTGTTATAAATAAACGCAAGCACATTAAGTTGTAATAGAATTTAATACTTTCTTCAATAATTACAATACACGCTGCAAAAAAGAAGGAGAATTTAATAGGCAAGAGTACGTTGTTACAACATCACCAATTACACCTCACACGCTTCCATTTTAATTAGTACTGAGGAAATAAAAATTTCTTTTCATGAAAAGAAAAGCGATTTTAATTATTCGACACCAATAGATAGGAGAGGATAGTGCGACCGAAAAAAACTTGGATTGAGATTTATCCCAGACGGATAGGTTACATCATGGAGGTAGTAATAATTCATAAGTGAAAGATATTAGTTGAAACTTTCCTTTTATGTAATTTCTTTCAATTTCGGTATCTTCGGATTTCGGTTTATCATCATCATGCTGTTACGATTGGCGATATTCGTGGGAATTAAATTTTGAATCAAAACTATAAAAGTTTGATTTATGATATGCCTTGATCGCAAAACTGACATCCTTGCAATCTCGGATTAATGAATTAAGAACCCATTTCTTTGTTCAATTCCTTTCTATTAATTGCTAATTGTGATTGATTTATAAACTACATTCATGTTTCTAATTTAATTTTAAAAGGATCCAATAAATAAATTCAAGTAATATTGCCTAAGATTTTTAACCGAGATTAATTAATCCACAAATTTAGCCTAAATCCTCTTACGATAATAACATTGTTGTTGTTCCCAAATTGAGTGCTATTAATCGTCAGGAAGATGAACGCGGTTTTAATCCCACAAAAAAATTCACTTTCACTTTTAGAATCTCTATTTTGATTGCATACTTAAAAGATCTATAAATGTATATATATGGGATCGTGCAAATATTTTAAATTAACTTTGCTATATTAGATAGTAAATTTGAATGCGGTCGGCGAGGTCGTTCATTCCAGCTCCTTTCTTCAAGCATCTTCAGTTTCGGCCTTTTTGAATAGGTCAAATTTAATTGAGGGGTATTCATTACGGTCGAATCCTTGTTTCGAATTTGATACACATAGAAATACTACTCGACTTTTTTTGCAAGGAAGTCAAATGAAATATGCTAAATTAAAAAAAAAATGCAAAACAATTTCATAACATTCGACGAATTAATTAAGAAATTTATGTTCGATGCTAATTTAATATAACAATTAATTAAACGATTAACCTTAACTTACAACAGAATAGATTCTAACATGATTCTATTGTTAAGTAAGTTAGCCTTGTTACTGTTTCACACCCGAAAAAAGAATTAATTACAGTTACGGATATTTGCTTTTCTTGAAAAATTCGTCGCTAAAAAACTATCCTTGAATCGATCAATATGCAAAATGCAATTCAATGCTACTTCTTGTGCGAATTAATTAACACAAAACTGATGTTTGTGATAACGTAAAAGTTTACCTTGATAGTAAAACGAGTAAATGTCAGATGGACCAGTTTTGTAGTGCCCAATTCCTCTTGATATTTAAAATACTCAAATTAATCTATTTTATTTATTTAAACGCATTAAATCGGACGAAAACTAGTTCTCGCATTAAGTAAACGTAAGGACATTTTTACATTAATCTTTCTGTATTACATTTCCATCATTGAGTTGAATATAATGCAAAGAAATCACTTAATTGATCAATCTAAATTATTACCTAATCATTTCATTCATTCTTGACACGTTCGTTTGCTTTTATTATTGTTTTCAATGAACAAAAAGAGAATTCATTTTCTTCGATGAAAGTTTGCGGCGTTCCTTTAAACGATATAATTCATAAGAAGGTAGAGCAAATTAATCATAATTGTTGAAATGGAATTACTTGTACCATAGAAATTAATGAAAGTCTCTTTTATTCTCTCACTAGATGATATTAGATAATTTCACTTCCACGATCCGCCTCAAAGCCACTTAAGCGACTTTTCTTTGTCGTAATCTTTGCTGTTTTTTACAGTGGAGGAGATATTTTATGGCATTTTTTTTTAAATATAATGTTCATTAGTGCACTGAAATAAACCCGGCTGTACTTTGTTTTCTTTTTGTATTGCAAGCAGAAATATTAAATTCGATAAGGAATGAGTTTATTATTATTATAGATTTCACCATGATCGCGTGCATCGTAATCGTCCCATTGTCTCATTTTAAACGTAGCTGAGATAATTCAATTTATGAAATTTTAAACAGACTTGACAAAACGAAATTAGTATAGGTAATTTATTTCTTCCTCCTTTATTATTGCTTATAAATTTTATTTATATTTTAATTCTACAAGTTGTTTGTAGAATATTAAACACTTTCTAATTGTCCCATTTTTTAAACACTTTTTTGTTGTTCTTATTGCTGTTTCTGTTGTAGTTGTTGTTCTTATTGTTGGTATAAAAAGGTTGTGATAATACCGAGTGCCAAAAAAATGATTGTTAATAGAATTGTGCAAGATGTTATCAGATGTGAAAAAATGTTGTAATCAGTCTAATTTAAATGTTGAAATATTGCTCCAGTTAATATGGAAATGATTTTAAAACCGCGAAATCTCTATCTATCAATCATTTGACTGACTCCGGTATTACAGCAAACGCAACTTAAGAGAAATCATTATATAATCCAGCAAACTATCGATTAATTAATTACGTGTAGGAAATATTAAAATTTTCGAATTCGTTAATTAGTCATGAATATTTATCCAATTTTTAAATTATCACTTCTCGTTTTCCCCTCATTTCGTCCTGCAGACATAGATCACAATAAAGGAAATCGATACGATCGTTGCAAAATACTTCCTGGACCAGCTGGTGCACATGTGCAAAATAGTTTAAATGCAATTCGAAACAATTACTTCAAACGCTAATTGTTAGCAGTTATTCGTATTGCAATTGAAGCATTTCCTCAAACCAACCGTTACCTAACAAATAATAATCATAATCATTTTATGCAAAAATTTACACATACGAATGTGAAACTTAATATTACATTTTGCAGAAGTATTATAAAAAAATCACTTTTTCAAATAACTTTCAAATATTATGTAAAATAAAAGCATTTCGTACGACATTTGTAACGAACGAAATTTATACGTATTGCAAAATAAACGATTTCGATCGAATAAAATTTTAATAGCCGTGCAATTAAACAAAATATTTAAAACAAAATGATGAAAATTGAGTAAGAGCATAAAAGAAGCGGAGGAAACTAAAGCGAACTGTTTTTCCCTTTGGCAAATTGAAATTACCTTACTAATAATAGTCAATGTATCTAAATCAATAAACCTACACTGATGGAAATTCTTTAAGAGACTTTAATGTGAAAGTTATAGAAATGCTACATTTGAAAAAGAATTAAAATCATAAAGAAAGTCACTATATTAGTAATATGTAAAGGATACGCTTTAATACTACCGCATAAATGCCTAAATATTTCAAACTTATATTGTCTAAAATTCACACCATGTGGACAAGAGAGAAAGTTTTTTTAATGATAAAAAAATTTAAGTTCATTATTGCTTTAGAATTCGAATAAAGGTCATTATTAAACGTTTGCAATTACATTTAATTATCTAATTATTTTCGTAATAATTACTAGAAGTAAAAAAGGCATTTCTATTGTCCTTCAATTTATTATTGTAACAATAATTATAATTATTAACCGTTATCTTTTGTAAGAGTATTTTTGAAAATGATAAGATATTTGATATTTTGAGCAGGTACAAAGGAGGACCGGGCATCTTCTATTTTTTAGATAAGATCAGACGATTATGTTTAGACAAATAAATAAAAAAGTACATCGATTGTAGAGAACTGAGATTAATGAATTACGTTTAATACCAAGGATTTTGGGAACTTTACATGAATTTCTTGGGCGATTTCTTTTTTCTTTTCAAACCTTGTTACCACCAAATTTAAGGTCGAAAACCTGTGATGTGGAAAATTTGCGTAATTTGTATAACAAACCGAAAATGATGCACCGATTGAATTTTAACTAGACATTTAATTAAAGAATTGAAAAAGAACCAAAAAGCAAATTTAAATTTTGTACGTTTCTGGTAAGAAACTAGAATTTAAGTATAATGACACAATTTCTTTCACAATTTCATTACATTCATCCAATTCGTTTAATCATCATTTGGTATTCAATGTAAGAACGATATTGTTTTACAAATTGTTGTTATTCAAATTGAAACAGTCTTCATTAAGTTACGCAACGGAAGGAGGAATTTTGAAAACCAAAAGATCACCAATTCAAATTCGTGTGTCACAATTGAAAGATTAATCAATTTAATCCTTTAGGTTCACCTTGCTCTTTATTATGATAATCATCCAACAGGATTTCTCATCTTTGTTATATTATTATTGTTGTTCATCAATTAAAATAAAAAAAAAACGTTAATTGAGATTTGTTGTGTGGAATGTCACTCGTGGATGTTATGTAATAAATCAAACGGGGGAACCTTTAAATAAGAAACATTTTACATACGCACAAACGTGTATGAGGCAACTCAATTCCTTGTACGAAATTTAGATTCAAAGACTTTCTGAAACGAATTTCTTATCTGAAAATGGTCATGATGGCAAATAATTGTCCTACATACTCGAAGTGAAAAAGGCGACATTTTTTCCTTGTATTCAACAACGAATTGAATGGAAAACGTTTTGTCTTCTAGAGTTTAATTGAAACAGCGAAGAAAAATTAACGATAGGAATTTATTTTTCGTGTGAAAAATGCTATTTGCAAATCTCTCTGCAACAATAATAGCAACTGCACGTTATTAGTTATTTATTTTTACTTTTCTTTTGCACTTGGGAAAAAGATATATGTATAATACATAAAACAGAACGTTCTTTTCATTATTCCTGATACATTTACTTTATGATGTAAATTACAACCTTGAAACGTACGTTGATAAAATAAATTGCCATTCTAAACTAATACAATAACTCGCTCATGCTACCTATTACAAAAATTATTGATAGATTAATGAATTGTGTTAATTTCGATAGAAAACGTTTTGTTATTTAGTGTCGATCAGATAACATGCAATTCGGTTGAAGTATTTTTAGAAGCGATGCATAATGGATTAAGTTACGAAATATTTTCAAGATATTTTTTTTAGATAATTAATTGCAAATTGGTTTAGTGATTAATTGGAAGACTTCAACTGAAGGATTATTATAAGTTTTGAAACCAAGGATAAGAGTATTGATACTTTTGATTTCATCCTTCCAAAATATGTCAGGGATGCATAGGAATACTTGATTCTTAGATTTACATCTGTTATTTTTAATGCAAGTGAAAGTCAAATTTAATTAGAGATTTATTATGAATTAATACGGACAACACGTTAATAATTATAGATTTTATGAGCAATTTACACGTCAAGTCGAGCGCAAGTATTGCAATAACAGATCGATTATATTGTTAGAGTTGTTATAATCGCTTGCACGTACGTTAATCAATTAAAGATAATTTGCCAAACTTATGATTGCTTACGAGCAACAATTTATTAATGATAATAATTAACGTGTGCTCGTACATTCAATGGATTCTAAGGTGAAACTGCAAATCTTTTAATGCTCTTGTCGAACAACAGCAACAACAAAAATCGAGAAAGTTTATTTCGTTTGTAATTTATTTTTTTGTTCCAAACATTCACCAAACTATTGTTCATTTCCGGCTACATTTAATGCCGTGCTTGGAGGCAATAAAAATTATGAGGATGATTTAATAAAGGAGATTATACAACAAGCGAAATAGTTTCGATTAATTTGGTCTATTAAGTAATAGAAAGTTCTTTTTATTTATAAGTAAACGATTTCTTCGTTAAAGTGCCACGCGTTGTCTGGGATCGACTGACTTGAAAAAAAAATTGATCACACTTCAGAAATGAATTAAAGTCTTGTATAATGAGCTCCAAATTCTAGTTTTCCTTTTCTTTCAGGAAAGTATGCAAATGTAATCTAAATATATTGGTGTTAATTCGTTTCTTAAGTTTTATGATAATATTGACCTGGATCAAAATTCCTTTGAGCACCGGCATCGATAGATCGAAATTGTGCAAAACAAGGCAGCCACAGTGAGAGGGAGAAATGAGAGATAAATGAGCAGAATAGCACTTTCACAAATTTACATAAATAAAAAGCAAAAATTAAGACTTTTTGAAATAATCGCGGAGGTTTCCTAATAAACGAAACGATCAAGTCCGACGGTAATTAGACAGATGTAGTACAAACTATATGACGAGTTAAACACCGTTTTTCTTATCATGAGTCTTATAAATAAAAACAAATTACTCTTGTCGCATGGGAATAATGTACCGCAATTCTACCATAAACCATTGATTTCTCTTTAATTTCACTTATTACAACGTACTCGGCTATTAGATGAGAGAAAAATAAGGTTGAATTACTGACCAACATTAAGGCTTTTTAATTAAATTAATTGCATTTCATAGTTTTGAAACTGTTTCTAAATCTCCGAACGAATTAATAAATCAAAATTAATCCGATTCGATCGCGCAGACGAATTTATTGCTCGCCATTCCCGATTCCTATATGATGCAGACGTTAAGATATTCAATTAAATATTCGCAATTAGTGGCTGTAATTTACCGGTAAAAGTTGCAAATTGACTTCGCTCCGCAAAATACCCTCTATTAACCTAGATAGATAGAGAACGTTGTGTATTTTGCGCAAACGAAAAATTAAAAAAAGAACTTGCACTAGTGTGTACATGTTGAGAAATATTATCAACCTATCGGTCATTATAATTTATTAATTAGTCATACAGGTACAACTTATTAATATTTTGCACTACACGTCGTTAAAAGAGAACGTACTTAACGTCCCATTTTGATAATTAGGCGCATTTTAATTAGATGAGGAAAGGAAGCTTTTCGAAAATTTCTAATTGGTTTTAACGAGTAATTGCACTCTAGTATTAAACCAGTCGGCTTTAACAATGAAATTGGGATCATTTTCCCAGCTTCAAATCGTAAATGCAAAATAGTAACGCATTCTCAATTGACAAGTCAGAAACTAATTATTCGATTTGTATCTAAGTTGATGTTTTTTTTTTGCTCGATATAAGCATTTCCTGTCTATCGAATGGCAAAGAATTTCCATAGCGAACGACACAAGGCTGTGAAAGGATTTCAATACGTAAGAAACAGCATATTCTACTGACCGGCATTAAGATTATCTTAAAAAAGTCATTTGTCCTTTAGTCAATATAAAACGCTTATTCGAAAATCTGCTCAGGATCCAGTTTAAAGGCAAGTAACATTAAACGTGTACGAAATAATTCGAGCTTAATATTTTAATTAATCCAATTTTTTCTTTAAAAGGTCAACCGGTTACGTTATTAAGAGCATATTTGGTTCACTTTTTTTTTATTTTAGCGAATCTATTTGCACACAAAATTTATTTTCTTGCACGAGCAAATTGGTATCATTGAGAATGAAAATTGGTGATTTGATTCTAACAAACTGACTTAGTTGCCAATTAATTGCGTTACAATATTAATAGTCGACAATAATAATAAAGTGAATGTTCTGACTGTTAGCTAATTACTTTGAACGCATATGCAATATTATTACGATTTCAAACTGGTTTCAAACGTATTTTAGAAGAAAAAAGAAAAACTGTTGGTTATACGTTCACTTTAATATAGATTGGAAGGTGTGCTTTGTCGATTATAGTTTCAATATCTGTTACATTATGCACGCTTCGTAGGAATTAAATTACACAGAAAGTCAAATTTTAATTATAGGTATTAATAGGAATTAGTTTAACTTACCGCTACTTTTTGCTGAGCATAAACTCCAATTATGAGGAATAGTAAAAATAATATGCACAATTTCATTTTGGTTTTGGTTTAAAATAAAAGTCACGTACGATAATGAAATTTCATCACAATAATAAAGCTTTTTAAGTTGCAAAAAGAAATCTTTTTTTTTACGTTGATCCGTCTATGCGTTTTATAAAGAAATCTATTATTCCACGTGCACGTATCGCATTCTACTTAGATTAGGATCCTGAAAGAAAGATACGATGAAATAAGAATGAGAGAATAGACAGGATTTGGAATTGAGGAAAATCCAATAAATTCAAATTGCACTTAACGCACCATAATAAAATTTTAAGCAAAAATTAAATTAATCGCAATATTAAAGATTGTGGCACCGGATATGTAGAGCCACCTCTTCGCTATTATTTACTCGAGCACCACACGAATTTAACTGACTGTCAAGCAGACTTTGAAAGCATTGAAAATTTCGAAAAAGGAATGGCAGAAAAGAAACTTGAGAAGTAAAAGAAGGAAAAATGTGAGCAATAATATCAGTTTCCCTCTCACCTGTGTGTGCAGAAAGAACTACAATATTTATTTACTACGGACATTGGGGGCTGCCTTTCTCCAATCCCCCTCTTCGTAACGGTTAAAATGCGACAAGACGCTTAAGAGATATTTACAATAAATTTCAATTCAACATTTAATTGGTGCCTTTATTAACATATACCTAATTTTAGTCTAGTTAATTGGATATTTTTGTATTCTTCCATATGCCGTTCGCTGGAATAGATGTAGTATGTCAATTTTAAGAGTCATTTGGTAATTATTGATTTTGCAAGAGATTTAAGGTTTGAAAAATGAAAGTAAAACATTCAATATTTGCACAATTAATTGCAGAAATTTATTAGTTTCTTTGTTCCGTTAACCAAATCACACAAATTACAATTTATAAAAGGATATATCCGATGTTCCTTAATGGGATTATTAAAAATTTTATAATTTCTCCAGTTTTTCTATTTCTGAAATTTAAATGGGTTTCCTGCATAATTTCTTCTGGGCAATTTACATAAAAAATTAGAATCAACATTAGAGAAGTTGAAATAAAAAATACTTCTTAAAAAGAAACTGCGTTTTCGTCATGATTTCATATTGCCATTTGTCTTCAAAATTGCAAAACGTTTCAGTCCAATTTCTCCAATTGCTCAATTGGATTAGATGTTTCACTTTCAATAAATCTCACCCACATTTATTTACCATTAAATACTGTTTATTTAAAATTGTGTTGACAAGATCGAAATAGATGGTGTCTTGAAGAAAACCTTTTGGTTTTGGAAAGCGGAAAAAAATGTAAATCGTTTGAACTCTTTCGAAATGACGATAGTAATAATGCAAATTAAATTGTGTATCATCATTTGAGAGAGAGAAAGTAAATGTATTAAACGTAAATAATAAAAGTTAAAAGAAGAATAAGAAACTGGTAAATATCTATTTTATTGCTATTAAAATAACCTGCTCCGAGTGATACTTTCAAAACGTTACGCGTAACGTTAAAGATCGATTTTTATCGAAGCACAAAACTAAAAAATAAATCGATAAATGAAAAATGCTCGTTGTAAATTACAGTATTTGTATTGTATTTGTTATCGATTAAGTGAAAACGCGTAATTTTCTATTCGTATTATTATGCCATTGTTCTTCAAAACCCAAAAAGAACCGTTCTAATTAATTTACTGGAAGCGATAACGATCAAGACAGTTTTATAAAATTGCCTTTGATACTAATTTACGCGACGAAAATTATACGTTTATACAGGTATTGCATTGTAAATTAAACTTTATATTTAATTACAGAATAGAACTGTCTAAAAACGAACGTATTTAAATCGAAATGGATAATTTGCTGAAAATAACATAAAAATTATGTGTGCTAAATGAGTCATTATTATTAAAGCCCCATTAAGTTGCCCCAATCGTTTGGTATATGTGCACTTTAACAGGAACTACTTGAATGAGTAACAAATATATAGAAAAGTTATATTTAAGAAAAAATATTTTACTTAATCCAAATAATCACATAGAACGATTTCTGAATAGACACGAAAAAAAGGAGTTAAGCTTACATTCACTTTTAGCGGTTTTGAAGGATTAAAATGTTTCGTGGGATTCGAAATAACGATTAAAATCGGGAATAATGGTTACAAGAGATTTTTGCACAAATCAGACTAATTAATTTTGCAAAAAGTTTCTGTTCGTACTTTATGTAAAAGCAAAAGTTTCCTCTAAATGACACCAATTAATTGCTACACTTTTGTACGTTTATCGATTTCTTTGCAAATAATTAAAAGTGATTTATAGTCGAACGTCGCAGTTGCAAAATTCAACAGTCAGAAACTTTGCACAATAGGTCTTACTTATTAAAACTCTTAATAATGTGATAATTCATGTCATAAATTTCATATTTTACCATTTACTATCACATTATATTTCTACTTCTGTATGGAAACTTTCAATTTTGTTGACCCAAATGTACCTTGAATTATTATTTAAAGTACAAGAAAAATATAATATACAATATAAGACTTCTATTTCTAGGTTTCTGCATTTTATTTTCTTATTATATAAGTAAACATTCCATGAGATTATATATGCATAGAAAGTAAAACTGACTTAAAAGAATAGAAAAAGAGTACATAATAAATTATAATAATATTATGACGATCAATTATACTCGCTTTGCTGGTGATCATTAAATGTTATCTACATTAATTTAAAGTAATTACGTTGAGAAGGACCGTCTGGCTTTCGAATTAGATACGTCGCCTATTTCCAATTTCAATTATTAATTTGTGATTTAATTGAATCATTCTTATGAGTATCTTCAATTCGATTTGAATCCGTTTATGATCATTTCAGTTTTCTGAAAATCCATACATTGATAGATTGAAATATAAATTAAATTTTTAAACCAGAATTACACTCGTGCAATATGAGTTGCCTGAAAATGTTAAAATTTTGCCTCAAATTTGAAATTTTCTCATTGCTAAATTATTAATTAAGCCGAAGTGGGGATGCCTTCAATATGTAGGAATATTATTCTATCTAAATTCTGCATGTGTGTCATAGTCATTATTGTCTAAATGTGTCCTTCGAGCTTTAAAATACAGTTTTTAATCTGTTTTAAATTAATTATTTGAGTAAGTATTCGTAATAATGGTTTTAATTAGGATAAGTACACTTAAATTAACAATATTGTTCTACTTAGCCGTAATTGACAAGTAATTAATTACCGGCTACAAAACTTCTTAGGCAAATGATTCATATCGGAAATTTCTAATTCGTTCCATATACAGTTCCTTAATTATTATTTCACTTTTATAATATAAGTTTGCATCATTTCAGCATGGATGATGAGGAAATGAATGGAGAGATTGTCAATGAAGATCCAGTACAAAATACAATTGGATCCGATGCTGATTTTGATGATGACTTAGGTGTACCAGAGTCATTACTTGTGGATGATGTTGAAGGAAGTCAGCAAGATGTGATTCAACACTCAAATGATAGTAATAACATTTTCATTTACTTGTGTTCTGTTTGATCTATCTAACATTTACTATTATAGCAGCATGCAGTGAGAGTTTTATACCTTTTAATGCAATTCACAAGCCACCTATTAAATTTAAGTCCTTTCGTAGAGAGGTGTTTGTACCACATGTTGAAATTGGTGTAACAATTGTGGATTATGAGAGAAACTTAACTACGCATTTATTAAATCCAAATCTGTATGTTATCTATTATCTAAATTTAAACATATGCATTTGATAATTCCACAAACTGTTTGTAGATATACTATATCATTCACACATGGAGCATTCTCCTGGCAGATCAAGAAACGTTACAAACATATACATGATCTTCATCAACAGTTATCATTGTATAGGGCATCATTAGGTATCCCATTTCCAAGTAAAACACATAGGAAGAGGCGTGAAAGTTTTAGAAATAATACACCAAAATCCCCAAATGGTAAGAAGAGAGGAGGTCTTCCCAGGTTTCCAATTAAACCTGAAATGTTGGTCGCTCATGAACAGCTACAAAATCGAATAAAACAATTGGAAGATTATTTATACAATCTGTTGTGTATCAGCATTTATAGGAACCATCCAGCAACAGTAAAGTAAATAATCACAATTGAAGGCAAAAGCATTATTCTATTAAATTACAGATAGAATTCTTGGAAGTGTCGCATTTATCTTTTATAAGGGATCTCGGCATGAAAGGTAAAGAAGGTTTGGTGAGAAAGAAGACTGGAAGCACGCAACCTGGACAAAGTGGATGTAATTGTTTTGGATGTTGCACAGCATTTTGTTGTTTACGGTACCATTCAAACATTTGCATATTAAATTGAAATTTGGCACGCTCATTTTAGCTGTAAACATTTCTGCAACGACGTAATGTGTGCTATGTACCGTGAACGATGGTTCTTTATTAAAGATACTTTCTTTGGCTACATCAATCCTCAAACGGGCAGAGTTGCGGGTATCATATTGTTTGACCAAGGTTTCGAAGTTGCTTCTGGTATGTATTCAAAAGGATTACACAAGGGCATGCAAATTGTCACGTTGACTAGGCAAATTTTCATCAAATGTAAAACAAGAGGCCAAAGAAAGTCTTGGGTGGAAGCGTTAAAATATGTGGCTCAGAATACTGGTAAGCAAGTCAACTACAAACGAGGTTCGATGTCAATAATTAATCTTATCGTTTCAGCCAAAGACTTCACTCAATTGAATCCTCATCATTCGTTTGCACCCATCAGAAATCACGTAGACGCGTGCTGGTTCATTGATGCTTCCGGATACATGTCGGCAGTCGCCGATGCTATTCAAGGCGCTAAAGAAGAAATCTTTATAGCAGATTGGTGGCTAAGTCCGGAAATTTATTTAAAAAGGCCTGCGTTAGAAGGAAACTATTGGAGGCTGGATACGTTACTGCAGAGAAAAGCTGTAAGTAAATTCGAGTTTGTTGTTCTACTATTGTTGTTAAACTATTTTGTACTTTATTTTAGGCGGAAGGCGTTAAAATTTTCATATTACTCTACAAGGAATTCGAAATGGCATTAGGACTAAACAGTTTCTATACGAAACAGAAATTATCCTCGGAAAACATAAAGATTCTCAGGCATCCGGATCACGCTAAAGTTGGCGTATTCTTGTGGGCACATCACGAAAAGATCGTTGTAATCGATCAAACTTATGCATTTTTAGGCGGTGTCGATTTGTGTTACGGTAGATGGGACGATCACGAGCACAGATTAACCGACCTCGGCAGCGTATCGCCCGTCGTCGATATTTCAACGCTAAAGAAACGAACGTCCACATTACCATCAGGAGACGCCTTCTATCCCATTCCGACTCCAGCGTATAAACAGTGCCCCGAAATCGTGATCAACGAAGAAGACGAAGACGATAATACTTCCACGTCGTCGTCGACGACGATCCCGCAATTACAACCTGGCGATTATCTTTTAATGCCGCAAAGGAACACCACCAACGTCAGCTTGAATACGCCGGAATTGGAACGCAAAAACAAATTATTATCGATTAAAAACGTTAAGTTAAAAGGCAAAGAGCTGATGAACATTATGTACTTTCAACATGAGAATAGTATCGACGTGAAGAAGGACGAAGAACCGGAAGAGAACGAAGATCTTAACGGTTGTGCGAAGTACTGGATGGGCAAAGACTATTGCAACTTCATCGTGAAGGATTTTAACAATTTAGATGCGCCGCTTTGTGATTTCATCGACAGAGTAACGACGCCGAGGATGCCTTGGCACGATATCGCATTGTGCGTTAAAGGATCCGCTGCCAGAGACGTCGCGAGACATTTCATTCAACGGTGGAACGCCACGAAACTCGAAAAGGCGCGATTGAATCACGCGTATCCGTACTTGCAGCCGAAAGCTTACAACGACTGCTCGGAGAAGGGCTCTTTGAATTTGAACGGCCACAAAGTCACTTGTCAGGTGAGCGCAAACGATTCGACTAAACGGTTTTGCATTTGGATTTCTTTTAGGTTTTACGCAGCATTTGCACGTGGTCTTGCGGATTTTTAGAGACGGATACCGTCGAACAAAGCATTCACGAAGGTTATATCGATGCCATTACGAGGGCGCAGCATTATATCTACATAGAAAACCAATTTTTCATATCGCTACCGCAGGACAATCCGAATACGAGGAATTTGATCGCGGAAACGCTTTACAAGCGTATTCTACGCGCGCATAAGTATTGATTTACGACGACGCCTCTGAACGAATAGCTAATTCTCTATCGAAATCGTTGCAGAGAAAAGGCAGCTTTCCGTGTCTACGTCGTCTTGCCGCTATTGCCAGGATTCGAGGGCGAAGTTGGCGGACCGAACGGTATATCGTTGCACGCAATCACTCATTGGAATTATGCATCAATATCCAAGTAAATTGAGGATTGCCCACGTTTTACTGCAACTTTAATTGCGTTTTTTTTTTAGAGGCAAACACGCTTTATTGAATCGTTTGAAGGCGGCCGGAATCGAAGATCCGTCCAATTACATTACCTTCTACGGATTACGGAATCACAGTCGATTAAACGACGAACCGATAACGGAACTGATCTACGTGCATTCGAAACTGATGATTGTCGACGACAAGATTGTGATTTGCGGATCGGCGAATATCAACGACAGATCGATGATCGGCAAAAGGGATTCGGAGATTGCGGTATTCATCGAGGTATAATTGATTTAATTAGAATTTAATCTAACGTCTGTAACACCTTTTATTCCTTTTTTGTGGGATTTTTTTAATGGATAGGACGAGGAATACGAGGACGGTTTGATGAACGGTGAACATTTTCCGAGCGGAAAGTATGCAGGCTCATTGAGACGGCAAATATTCAAGGAGCATCTCGGTTTGATCGGCCGCGAGAACGAGCTAATCGATTTCGACGTGACGGATCCCGTTTCGGAGACATTTTATCGGGAGAAATGGTACGGAACTGCATCGTTGAACACGGAGTTTTACGATAAAGTCTTCCACTGCATACCGTCGGACAATGTCGAAACTTTTGCGCAATTGAAAGAGTACATCACGAAGAAACCGCTCTATCATTTCGAAATCAGTAGATCCGAGCAAATGTTGGAAAGCATTCAAGTGAGTTGATTGTGATTATGTTTTAATTACTGTTTTATGGAAAATTTGAAATTGTAGGGCCACCTAGTGCTTTTCCCGCTCAAGTTCTTGTTTAAGGAAAACTTAACGGTACCTGCATTAACAGTAGAAGGCATGATGCCTACAGCTTTATGGACTTGAATCTTAAATCGATGATATTTTCTTCTTGCACGAGAAGAGTTCATTCTAATCCTGCCATTCTACAAATAGGATAGCAACATTGGTCCAAAGATCAGTATTTTTATAGTTATTTATTGTAATGTATATTTTATCATCTTATTTCAGTCAAAATTTATTTTGTTATAATTGTATAATGCAATGTTTTACAAATACTTAATTATTAGCCACAAGAGCTTCTGTTAATTAACATTATTTTGATGTTAAAGTATTGTTGGTAGTTAATTAGTTTATTTGTGTATCCAGTCAATAATAAACATTGTTTATACTTTTTAAAAACCAGGAGAGTCCTGAGGAGCATCAAAAACTTATACAGGAACTTTGAACGATAATTTTATTTGCAATACGAGCGATCATTTTTCCATAAATGATTTTAATTTCAAATCATTCGCCTCCTCTCCACAAATTTAAATGAAAACTTTTCAATTTCCCAAGAAAGTTAGATATTCTCTTACCAAGGAAGTGCCCTTTACTATTCGAAAAAATGCGCCATCTAAACCCCAGTGAAAATTCTTTTATATTTTATGAATGAACCAAAGATAAATAATATTGGAGTGAACGCTATCAATTTCTAGGAATCCATATCGCTTTAAAGAGCGCTTACGCTTGCAATGAGACAAAAACGAAATTCTTTCATTTTCAAGGGCAACACTTTATCGATTCCTTTACTATTTTCTCCGAAGTGGCGCTTTGAATTTCGGCGAAGAAATTCCTTTAATTTCTACGAAGTGGCGCTTTCAAATTCCCCGAAGAAATTCTTTATCGATCATTCACGTTTTAGTGCGTTTCTTTCGTTCGTCGATAGATGGAAAACTGATGCTAGAAGCGTAATTTTCGGGATTATAAAAGACAACCGGAAATGGAATCTTCGGCATTTGCAATGTTGGTTCCTTTTGAACAATTTAAAACGACGAAAGCTAAATTTTGGTAACGATTGTTATTCTCTTGCGATTGTCTTATTTGATGACTCCAAGAAGATCTAAACAGGTCCTTGTTTTTGTTTGCCCGGTCGATTGCACGACTTCCGGTTGGAAATATCGGAAAATGGGTGTGCTGCAAAATTCCGGTCGTTCCGGTGCAAGAGTTAACCGTACGGCAGTCGTGCCGTCGCGGTGCAAGTGCAACGGAGCAGCAGATGTCATTAGCCCAAGTAAATTATGTAATTCTTAAACGGCCAATGAACGTCTCATGTGGATTACTACGTCACGTACGGTCCCACTTCTTCTCGCGGCCCCCCGACTTCGGCTTCTTCCTGCGTTTCGTCGCCAGCACCTCCACCACCGCCATCGTCATCGTCAACATCGCCCCGGCTGGCCGACAACGATGACGGCGTACGTAACAACGTCGAAAAGAGGAGTTTTGCGCGCGCCGCACGTATCCGACCGTGGTGAACGAGGAGACCGCGTGCGATAGAGAAGGAAGCAACGCGCCGACGACGACGACTTACGAACGTTCGGCTCTCGAGCGTTCGGTCTCTCCGTGTGCGGCGGTGTGTGCACGGGTATAGGATTTTTTTTCCTTAGTGGTAGTGCGTTACAAAATGGCAGACGGTTTGTGCTCGCTCGAGATCGACTGCAGTGGTAACGATGTAAACGAGAAAACTAAAAACTACGAAATAGACGACGACGAAGTGCTGGTGATCGATCGCGAGAACACTGACAGAATGAATGATGTGTCGTGCGAGAATGTGAAGTCTGCCGAGTATTTAATTTCCAGTGACAGTGATCGGTTATTGTTTGATAAATTGTGTGAGAGCGGCCGTAATAATAATAATATTAATAATAATAACGTTGATGTTGTGAATAAATTTCTGGAGAGACCGTGCTCCTCGCCGTCGGATGAGGATTGTAGGAAGAAGAGATGCGTGGACAGATACGATAGTTCGGAATCGTCAGACAGGTCAGTCAATTAACCGGAATTATTTATTTGTTTATTCACAACAGTCTACCAAAGTGCGGTATTAATCGATTATAAGTGATAACAAAAGCGTCCCCGTCCATCGACGTCGACGTCGAACGCGTTACCGTCGACGATCACGGCCGTAGTGGTCCCTCGTTTTCATTTCGATCGCTATTTCACGTTGAAACGCATTTATTATGATTGGATTGTGTGCGATTACGTTAACGAGACGACCCCGTTCGACGAACGGCACGATTTTCGGATTGTTTTGCTTAAATCACGGTCATTGTCGTGGCCTCCACCTTCGCTGAATAGTGCAAAACGAAATTGAGAGTGCGCTCGACTTTTTCTCCTCTTTTTTTCGCCGCTGCTTGCCTTCTCTTTATTTTTATTTACTTCTGCCTCGTTCGGTCGCTCTCTCCTTCTCTCCGTGCCTTTTCCCATTTATTTAAACCGACTGCTCTCTCGCGATTACTACTACTACGTAACTTGTTCAAGAAGTCATTGACATCGATTTTATTTTCGTTTTCTTTCGGTCGGTCGTTTGTTTTCTTCTTCTTTTTGCGTGTGTGTTGCTTGTCGTTGTTTAGGTATGTAAGTACGTACTTGCATATTTTACTGCACAAACGCATAACCGATATTACAATAATAATAAAAGTCCGTACAACAACTTATTTCACAGAAATTAATTTTTTATTAACTTCCAACGGCTCTAAAATGAAATAATATCAAATTTATAGCGAAAACTCTCCGTCGCGTATATATGGCATTTTATTATTATTATTATTTCACGATTGTTAAAGACGTTTTCATTTTGTATGTGCAAGAGCGATTCGTTACATTATTTCCATTTTGCAAGCGTTGCAACCAGAGCTTTTATGCGAAAAAGAGAAGATGAAAGAAAATACGCATTTCATAATAGCAACAACAGAAGAGTAGGTAAAAGAAATTCTGGTAGAAGAATCAATGTTAGCTGCTCGTAAATGAAACGGTCTTGATCGAAAGAAGCAAGAAGCCCTAAAAAGAAGAAAACGATTTTTAACGATTTGAAATATTTAAGGTGGCCGCCAGTTTGAGAAGCCAATCACAGGAGAAAATGGCTTCTGTTCGAAAAAATTCCACACATTTTTTGAATAACGTTAAAAAGGGAAACGATAAGTTGGTTCGTTTTAATTTAAAAGTAAAATTGCTGAATCTTTGATCTTTTTACGGATTTCATGTAATTTTCTTACGAGAATCTTCTCACAGACAGAAAATTTATATCCATTTCGGCTTAGGACGTGTTTTATTTGATTTCTTTCTTGTTTAACGAACAATCTTCCATTAACTTTACTCGTTATTACTATGCAAACACCGAGAGAGCTAAAATAAAACGCCAATAATCGGCTAGAATACTGCTGTCGTAATATAAAATCTGCTGCACTTCAGATTTAATATTTCGGTAGACGAGTATTAACATACTTGCCTTTTTTTCCTCTCTTTGCCTAAGGAAGATATTTGTAATGAGCTACTGCCACTTATTACCGCTAAAGAAAAACGCAGGTAACGCAAATATTTATTTTAATGCAAAGAAGTGTTTTGTTTTAACGTTTCCATTAAGAAACGCCAGAAAGTAAAACTGCGATTATTATTATTATTATGTCAATGCATTAATATGTAATTATACACTAATGTTATTAATTTATGAGAGATTGCCTTATGTTGCTCTATGTAAAGCGTTTGCTAGAAATTGTACGCAAATAAATTGTAATAGTTATTTTATTGTTGAACAATTTTAGATTATTCAATTAAGTTCTAAACAATGCCGGCTACAAATTATGATGCTTTTGCCTTTGATCTTTGGCACATATTAAACTGAACGAAAGAGAAATACGCTTCAACATGAAACGTGCGTATGATTATTAATTAATTCTACTTCTTAATTTAAAGTGGAAAGAGATTCCTCGCGCGATTGTTTCGCTTAATAATCGAAATCGTTGATTAAACTAAACAAGTTTTGTTATATACATTGTGTCAAATAAGCCACGTCCACATTTATTGCACACGAGCTCAATTTTTTTTGCTTATTAAATTCCATAAGCTCTTTTTCATTTGTTTGGTCTATTGCTAAAACTTGCTTCATCGCATTCTGCAAATAATTTCGCCGATTATAAAGCACTCGCCGAACGCGAACTCTGAATATAGTCAAGTTATTTTTCTGCTGCTGGACAAGAAGAGGTAGTATTAAATGACAATCAATAAACAATTGGCCGCTGTTAGAAAATTCCAAAAGTGTCCACTCCCATTTACCAATTACACAATTGCAAATTGTTTAATTGTTAACGTTTTACTAATTGCACGCAGGATAGACACAAATATGCCGAACGTTTGCTTTTTATTTCGTTAGCTTATGCGAGACATCGAAAGCTGCCCATATTTCGATACTCGTTTCGAAAAAAGAGAATCGAAGAAGAAAAAAACATTGGTTAAAGAAGGAGAAGCAAAGCAAAATGCCTTCCGACATATTTGAGAGGAACGCTTGCTAAGCATTATTCGATTCCCTTTAGGTAGAATTATTTCTCTTTCCATAAGCAGGTATTCCATTTATTCCCTCTTTTCCTTCCTTTTCTACGTTTTTGTCCACGTTTTTTCCCTCTCTTTTCTTCTATTTACGAAAAATCCACAAGAAACGAACTTCTCGTCGTCGTTCGTTTCCCTTCAACCACCACGTGATCTTATAATTGATCTGTGAAATACGTTCAGAAAAGGAAAAAAGGGGACGAAAAGAAAAATGAAGTGACTCCTCTACTCTTATCGACAATTTTTAATCTTCGTGCCATGGAATACGACGAGTTCTTAAAATGTATAAGTCTTCTTGACGCCACATCGTCAGAGCCCGTCTTTCTTCTCCTACGCTCAAATCTTAACACTTTTAACGAACCGTCGCACGTTTATTATTACCATCGGGAGAGTTGCTCCATCTTCTTCGTGTTTTTTTTTGCCCCGCTCATGTGTGATAAATATTTACAATAAGAATTAGGACGGGCTAATTTATATGGAAACGAAACGTGGGGGTATTTTAGTGAGGAGGAACGCAGTGATCGATAAAGTTCAGCTGGCTCACGGTGTAATTTCTGAAAGAGCATTTCGAGTTACGTATTATTTGCCATTGAAGCATATCGTAATTGTGGTCCGTTTGCTCGCAATCGGTTATCATCTTAAAAGTTAAAACCGATGCCATATTACATCATTTAAAATTCTTATCGCAACCTTTGTCGCGAATTAAAATGCAGCGATAAGATTATTGGTAGTAGTAAAACATTGAATCAGTATTTATTTATTTTTCTGCCGTCGATCGTATCAAAAATTAAACACAAACAGCTTGCAAAGTGAAAGATCGTTTAAACAACGAACCCAAATTGCGTTATCCATTATATCTCTAATGTTTTCCCTAAAAAAAATTATACTAAATGGGAATAACATATGGTCGTACGCCATTCGACACACCATACACGTGAATTAGATTAGAAATTACTATGACAAAAAAAACGAGCCAAAAAAATTAATAGGGACCCATTCAATAAAATAAAATTCTTGCCGTCGTTGTTGTTAATGTCGTCGCCGATCCTTGGGGCAAATGTATAATGTTCCAGCGGAGTGTAACTCAGAAGTTATTGTCGTGGTTATTGTTGGAAACACAACAAAAAAAAGGAATCCGGAGATTTAACCGAAAATAAAATTTCATTCCTTTCTTCGGATCGTCTATGAAAAGACCAGAATGGAAAAGCGAAATAACCCTAACCTCTCTCGCTCCTTTGCTGGTCGACTATTAGTCCGTCGTCCGTCAGTCAGGTAATATAATAATAATAATACGTGGGTCTTTCTTTTTGTGGTTCTTGTTGTTGGTAGAGAGGATAAGTTTCCAAAAAGAGAGCGAGAGAAGAACAAAAATCCGGTGGACCTGTGTGTGCTTTTGTACGGAAATCATCGTGCAAGAAGGAATGCACACCACCGTCTCCTTACGAATTAAATGTGGGAGAAAGATGTGAAGAACGAAAAAAAAAAAACTAAATAAAAATAAAGAATGGACGACGACCAAACGAAGAAGAACCCTCAAACTAGTTTGTTCGGTTCGAAAATGAATCCGATTGAAATTTATTAAAAAAAAAAACGTATTTTTTTGCTGCCTCTTCTTCTTTTTCTACTTTGAACAGTATTTCTGGTGAAATAATATATTTATCGTGCTAAAGAGAGATTCTCTCTTCGGCTCTTTTCTTCGTTCTCTGATGAAATCTGAAGGGAGATTAAAATGATAAGGACGAATTAAGTATATTAGATTTCGATATTACAAGAAGGAGGAATTAATAACGTGAAATCTGAAAGAAAATGGAATGTAAATTATTCTATTAAATTAGACAGTAAGATAGATAGAGTGTGCGTATTAATTATTATTGTTAGACGATAGCTTAAAGGTAATAAACCAAATGAGATAACTTTTTTTTGTTCTCCTTTTCCCTCCGTTTAATTTTATTTTAATGTTTTAATTAACGACATTACAACCAGCGGTGTGTTATGGTATAATAGTTCCCACGATTTGTTGAACGTGCATTTGCAAAATTTCCAAACAAATACGAATACGAGAAGGAGATGTTGCGAAATATTTATTTGTGCCTCTTTCATTAGCTTTCGCACATTTGCACGTTGCACTACGCGAATAAAAATTTATTTTAGAATAAGATCAGATATAAATTTTCCAGAGATAATTTAAATTTATTAATATTCCCGTATTTTTGATAAGGATCGTAATATATCACTCGTCAAATTGCGGAAATCGTTAGCAACAATTGTAGCACAACCACACGTTGCAGTTATCACCCTTTTTGCGTTACGTTTTCTTCGCGTTTATAAATGAAGAATAAACGAAATAAATCATTTTACCAACAACGGGCAATTTTTTAATATGCAATAATAAACTATATAAAAAAACAGTACGATTTTAATGTTGAAACAAAGAATGGATGTATTGCAGAACGACTAATCGCTAGCTGCTGGTAATTAACAGATGAAAGTTTTACAAGCCGCTTGAAAACTCAGATATTAAAAGGAAAATCGTTTCAGTAGGTGATTGACGCCTACTAACAATGAAACATTGTGCTTCGAAGAGCTTTTTTTTGTACAAGTGTGGCGAATCTTTGTTAATTGAACATTAATTCGCCGTGCATTTTATTTTTATAAATTCGCGATTATCACGGAACATAATAAATAATTTGTTATCACAGTATCTCCAGTTTGCAAGGTTTGCGCAACCAGAGCTTTTATGCGAAAGATAAAACATGAAAGAACAACTCGACGGCATGTAAAACAAATTCTGTTCGAAAGTCGATGTTAGCTGCTCGTAAATAAAATGAGCTTGATTGAAAGCAAGAAATGCTAAATTAAAAACGATTTTAACGATTTGTAATATTTAACCATGTCTTTTACAAGTGTTGCGAATCTTTGTTAATTAAACATTAATTCGCCGTGTATTTTGTTCTAATAAATTCGCGATTATCAGGAAGAATAATAAATAATTTATTATCACCGAGGAAAAGAATCCATTCAATCGCGATAGTTTACATATCGATTGCGGCACTTTATTTCCGTCCATAACATTGCGACTCACAAAACTGACGCTTGCTGCCAACGTTATTAGTTTTATTTAGAATCCCACGGTCTTGTTCGCTCTTTCTTCCGCACAGAAAACGAACTCGTATTTACAATATGATGAAGATGGAGCAAAGTCATATTTTTTCCTCTTCGTTATTTTCAAGATTCTTAATATAAACTTCGTATAAGATCCCACGATTCATTATTATTACGCTGCATGCGCATCTTATCGAAAATGCAAATTCGCAATGTAACTAATTTAATTAAGATAAACCGAGCCGCCGACAGTTATATTGTTTAGTGTGCGAGTTTTGAATTATGTAACACGCTGTGTTATTATCAATCGCGTAAAAAATATAAAAGAAAATAAGCGAGTTATGTTTACAGGAAAAGGAATCTCGCTCGATAACGATTTTAATTTGCAAGGAAGTCGATTCTAGCATTTCTAAATTGCAAATAAATGCTTTTGACTCCTAAACAGAAACTCCCGCAAAAAAGGAAAGTGTTCTAACTTTGTGCAAAACACGAAAGTTTGCAACGTTTCATCTGATAAGCTTTTTATTTGGTGTTTGAGCGAAGAAAAAAGTCATTTAATAAGTTGTTATCGATGAGATAAAGCTAAAAATTGGTTGGGGAATTTGTTAAACGGCACATTCTGTCCAAGTCGCAACGCGCTTATCCTCTGCGTTGCGAGAGTTATTGAATTGCATAAATCCTTCATAAGGATCAGTTCGAATCGTTAAACCTCTATTAAACCGCGGCAATTGGACGAAGGAATTTGCATGCGAGAACGAGTTTTAAAAACGTAAAGGCTGCAGAAGAATTTTTTTTAATAAACACCCATATTCTTGAACGTTAGATAATTTATATTCATATCCGGGAGTTACAAGAGTTGCTGTCTGTTTGGACGCGTTCCAAGATGAAACCGTTTCTCTCTTTTTCCTTCAAGCTTTTGTGTGGTACATTTGCATTCCGTCCAACATGAATTTTGTCTTTGCTCGCCTATATTAATCGCAATTTTTCGCATTTTTTTAAAATTTTATTAAATCAAATTACAAATTTGAAGCGATTCAAACTTCAGGAATTAAAATAGATCCTGTACGTGATGTTGATGTTAATTGAAATTTTAATCCGCAGATTTACCAAGTAAATAAAAGTAAAAAAATTAAATCGGTGCGCTTTGTTTATACTCAATTAACTTTTATGGTTATTGTTGATGATTATTTAACACTTTTTTTAACGATTATTGTTACACTATCTGCTGGTTGGGTTAGTGTGTGATATTTGCAAATTGTTTATTCGAATGTGCAAATATATACGTGTAGGTTTTTCGCATAAATTATTCTGCGAACATTTAAATATAAATCTCTTCAGCTACTTTGGTAATTGTAATTGAACGTTGTGTAACGAGTCGCCAATCAGTGCCTATTTTTTGTTTCTCTCTTCCATTTTTTTTAAAGAACAACAACGGCAAGTTTTACTTCGACTCATTATCGAACTTCCAAGTTGTTTAATTTAGAATCGCGTCTGGACGTAGCGAAACGAAAACAAGTAAAATGAGCTTGAATAAAAAACAGGGAAACAAGAGTGAATTGTATTATGTATTGAATGTCCTCCAACTACGGCCAACGAAATTGCAATAATAATGGCAGAGGCTGTACATAACCTAGTGAGAAGAAATTCAAGGGTGGGCGCCGAACAATCTCCTCTCCTTTTCTTCCCTTATTTTATTTTTTTCCGTAGGGTGGCAGCGTCACGTCCTCTTTTCCCTCTCTCTTTGTCCTTTTCTGGCCCTCGACGTCGGAACGAATCGATACGTCGTCGATGCATTTCATCGTCATCGAAAATTAGAAAGGGAGAGTCGCTCTCTTCAATCCTATTTATTTTATTAATTTTAATTATGCGTCCATTGTACGTGCGTACGCTTACATCTTCCCATACACAACAATGGTACTGCTGATGATGATGGCGTATTGCTGATGCGACTCCAACTTGAGTGTGCATTTATTGTTTAAGATACGAGTCAAGTATTCGGATAGGAAAAGTGATGGCGATGAATAAAAGATAGAACAATTAATTATTCGATATTTATTTATCGAAAACGTTTTCTGTTTAGTCCTCATTTGTCTCTATGCTAATGGTGCAATTTAAGTTTCGTTTCATTTAAATCTGCATTTTCATTTCGAAATTTAAATGTAAATTGTGAGCGACGAAAACCGAATGGAACGACCGCGGAAAGAAATCCGCCTCTCGTCGGAGATTAAATGATCCGTTTTATGGATATTGTACATGAATAATATCCTGTAAATGGAATTTCTAGTCATTATTATAATTTCTTTCTTGTTCCTACGTCCTTGTACAACAATAATAAACCTTTAGAGAATTTCATACATTCATAATTTTTGTTTTTGCTATAATACGACGTATATTGCCGAGAACCGTTAAATACTTCTTATCAATCGTTCCCAGAAAATATCAGCGTTGTTTAATTAATTGCTCGCCACTTTCCATTCCTCGTAACGTAGGAATGCTTATGAAATTCTTTCTGGCTACGTTATTGCAATTCTCCTCCAAATTTCATATAAACCGCGTGCAAACATTTCTTACACGGACGAGATGAAAATTCTGTCGTCTATGGGCGATTCCAGAGAAACTTAAACGTAGAACGTAATTTTTTCTCATTCGACAGACGAAAATATTTAGGTTAAAGCAATTTATTTATTATGGAGCAAATAAAAAAAGATTATTAATAGTGAATAATATACCGGTTCTCTTTCTCCGCTGCATTCGATTGCATCAAACAATAAATATGCATCCATTCGTTAATAAACTCGTAGGCCAAAGCATATTGTGTAATATCATCGTCGTCATCGTCATCATTGTTGTTGAAGAACGCGAGTGAACGTGCTTTATTAGTGGATACAATTTCAAGAGTTCTTCTTCCAGCGATTCTTCTTGTTAATTTATTACGAACGCACGAAGGAGACGAAATTTGCATCGGACGATGCACAAAGTTCTACGATTTTAATTACAACTACTAAGAACACGAAACGGATTTTTTTTTTCGAATATTTCTCATTAATCCTTCCAACGGAATGATTAATTAACGTCGTTAATTACGTTTCGATCATTTTGGTAGCCGAATTTGAACGAATCGACAATTAGTAAGCGAGCGACGAAAAACTTCACGTAATCCTAATGAAGGTGCGCGCAAGATGCGTTTCAAAAGTGAAACGAGAAACGATTTTAATCTTGATAAATGTTTCAAAATGTTACCGGGCTACTGCTACTACACGACCACTACCTGCTTTGCGTTTCATTTCCAAAACGTATTGAGCCCTTATGCCGGCACGTCCGGTGCACGCATCATATGGTTGATAAATTTCAGTGAATTATTGAATGCAATTCAAAACTCAATCTGATCGAAAGCTTTTCTTTTTACAGTATCGGTCATGTTTGACAACTTCGTTTTTTTGTCCGTAACTTTCGTTTAAATTAATGTAATTAAATTTTCTTTTCGTAATTTTAATCCTTATTGAAAGCACCAATTGATTCTCTAACGAAAGTTCATATAAATCAAGGACATTATTGAAAAATAGAAGAAAACTAAACTTAACGCGTCAAAAGTTTGGCAGCTTTTTAAAAAAATTAGTCTAATGAACAAAATATTTAACCTAATGCAAGAAAATTTTTTAAATTCAATCAATAACGCATTTAAAAATTTCCGTACATCTTCCGTACATCTTTGAATGTACCAACTTCTCGCTTCAAAATTTGAAATAACTCGTCCGCATTTTCAAAAATTTTGCCTTTTATTCGGCTGGCAAACTCGTCCCGAAGATGCTCTATTGGACTTAAGTCACCTCAGAAACACTAAATACTCGTCAACCTAGAAAAATGAACTATAGATTAGCTTAACTGATGCGAAATAATCGCGATTGCAATAAAGTTGTCAAACTTTTGACGCGTTAAATTTGGTTTTGTGCTATTTTTCAAAAATATGAACTTGCGTTAGAAAATCAAATAGTGCGTTTAAAATGGATTAAAATTATGGAAAGAAAATTTAATTACATTAATTTAAACGAAAGTTATGGTTAAAGAACGAGAGTTGTCAACCTTATAACCGATACCGTAGGTTGAGGGTAGCTCTTTAAACTGTTGCCTTTGATAACAGCGAAAATCGACGATCAACAAGCCAAATTTAGCGGTAGTTTTCGTAAGAAACGTTCGCCATCGTCTAATGGAATCGTTCCTCGATTTCAGTTCCCTTCCGTTTGTTATCACTTTCTTTTAATTCGTAAACGGCAAACTTTATTGTTGTTGTTGTTGTTGTTCATTGCATGGTCAAAGTTACATTATACGGTCAGTGCATCGTAGTTGCTTGCCTGCATGCGAATACTCCTTGTACATGTATAAAAACGTTGGCCAGACTCGTTTTGTATCCACTCTTTCCTTTTCCACGTTACGGAAAAACGCCTGCTGCCGGCCGACACGCGAACAAGAATAAGAGAGAGAGACGGTGGATGACGACGATGAAGGAGGAGGCGAAGAAGAAGAAGAGCTTCCAGCTGTTCGTTCATTTTCTGCCGTTTCGTTTTCTTTTACGGTTTAAACGCTAGCATCTAACAGAGATGCATGTAGGTCAATGTTTTCGATAGCGCTGCCTCTTCGTCCTTTTTCCCCCTTTCACAAACTGGTTAGAAGGTTTTGATAGTTCTTTGTCTAGGCGTCTTCTTCTTCTTCATCGTTTCCATCATCAGCATCATCATCAACAACGTCGCGGATGCATGCGTTGGACTGTGAACTTTTGCGTCGTAGAAGGAACGGTTATACGGCGCGAGGTTTTTTGGCGAGAGCCTAAAGAAAAAAGAGTGTAATATTTTAAATGAGCTAAAAGGACATAAACGAGTGAAACGGATACCTTTGGGGTTCGCAATGAAATATTTCGATAAATTATTCAGCCAATGTGCAAAATTGCATATAATAGCCGCGCCGTATATCACTTTTATTGACGGGTTACTACAGGACACACGGATTAGTCCGGTTGTTCGTCGTTTTACGTGGACGGTTAAAAGGAAGAAGTAAAACCGCAGCAAGACAAAAAACCAATCTACTTAATAATAGTAATGTTATCGTAAGGCTTCTGTTGGTTGGCCGATCGCCCGACCGTTTTCATCGTCTTCCTTTTCCTTCCTTCACTTTCGCTTCGCCCGTTTTTCTCATCCATCCCATATACGGTTATGCAATTATTATGTACGTAATGAACAATTTAGAAACTTATCGATCCTCAGTAACAACGACGATCGAATAAAAAGGCACGACTTGCGTACTTCATCTCGACCGAAAATTGAATAATTTGTACTAAGCAGGGTGCACTTTTCATAGGGGGTGGACAATGGCGGCGCAACCCTTCCTTTTGCATTATTAACTGCCACACAACAAATAATAATAATAACGATAGCGTCCGAGGGCGCAACTAGCAGAAAAAAAAATTATATAAGAAGAGCCAAAATAAAAGATTTTCGCTCTCTCCCGTCTCATAATGACCCCTCCGAATATCGGGCACGTGCTGTAGCCGAGCCAGTGGATTTGCATGTAAATCGGACCTCGTCTGGCGTGTGTGTGTGTGTGTGTGATGTAAAAAGCCAAAAAAAAAAAAGACGCATTGAAAAAAATAAAACGTTCTCCCTTACCCGAATAAAAACCATACGCATATGTGGACGATTGGGATGGGTTGGTTTGGATGGATGGTCGATGGTTAGTTAGAAGATAGACTGCTATAACCTTATTCGAGAATATTGTTATGGACAATAATAAATGAATCATTTCTCGATAAACGGATCAAGTAACACACACACACACACACACACGTGGGTTGTATGTAAAAGCACCCTTCAACTTTCTCGCCCTCATCCTCCCTTAGATCCTCTCCTCTACTGCTCTATATTCCCGGGGGATTCTTTTCGTTTGTATTATCGTCGTCATAATCATCTCGGCTTCGGTTTTTAGTTGTTATAATAAGAACTTTAATTAAAGTGACAAATTCTTTGTCGTTGCTTTTATGTCCCTCGCCTGCGAGATTAAAAGGCGAAAATATTTGCTTAGCCTGAGAGCGCGTGCGAATTCGCTCAATGTCCGAACTTTTTTGCTTCGGGATTGTTTGCACGTGATGGACAAATAAAGGAAATCGATAAGTTTGCGGTCTCGATGGTTTCCTCTTTTTTATTTTAAAATCGTTTCGTTCATTAATATCCAGCCGTGAACGCAAATTAATTTAATAATTCCCCAAAACGAAACGTTTTCCTTTTTAATCGATCAAAATCCGATCATATTCGAATGATTTCCGGTTGTTGGAAAGCAATTTGACGCGAATCGAATCGGAATCTTTTTGTGGCGTCAGAATAGCACATAATATTCAGATTTGTCTTACTTAAATTGAATCGATCCGATGACTTGTAAATTTACACCGCTAACGAATAATACCGTATGTTTAATGTTGATGATGATCATCATCATCGTCAATCAATCAATCATCCAAATAATGCGTGAATTACCTCATAGCGGCGTACGGTAATAATAATGGTAATAATGAGACCGGCAAAAGAAGCGTTGCATGTTGAATCAATTACGTTCATTCGAATCCACCGTGTGTGAGTGCCTCACTTCATGATTCACGATTTTCGGCGGGATGACCCCCATCATCATCATATCATCAGCATCGTCTACGCTAATCCCTTAACGTACCTTACTTAATTAAGTTTTTCTTTTGTTACATACACGAGACTTACGCGCATAGGTGTATTCGATGAGGTATTTACCATCATTAAGCGAAAAAGCAAGCAAAAAAAGATTAATCAATTCTATAGAAAGTTAAAGGGCACGTGCAATGATTTGCACATTGTAGGAATACGTTTTTTTTTTATATATTTTTTGCAAACGAACAACAGCAACAACGACTAGCGAAAACGTGTTCATTACGAGTTGATTTCATTCGCGTTCTTAATTTACAATGAATAATATTAACAATTGGTTAATAATCAGCGACGGTTATCGCAAACACAACGAACGAAAATATTTACGTTACATAGCGAAACTGCATTCCGCATTTAACAATTATTGTTTTCGTCGTTGTTATCGCAAAATTTGCAAGAAGCGAATCAATCCTCTCTTTTTGAATGTCAAACACGAATAACTGCCTAATTGATTATTATTAATCGTTTATTTATTTATAGTGAAATTGATATATCTGTCGAACAAAGAAAGTTCACACGATTATTAATTAAAATATCCATCGACTTTTTTAGCGTTCGCTGATTGAAACATAAAAATAATTTCAAGCGAACAAAACCCGTTATGTATTAGATACAGGGAAAACTAACTAGACAATCCGACAGAAATTAGTCGATCGATGTGAAAATAAAAAGCTACAAACTACAAATGCTCAGCATTCGAATACACTTCCTGTCTTCGTCAAATCGACTTTTTCCGCGCAATTACGTCGATGCCCTAGCGAACTTTTAGTACGCCCTGTATTCGTATAACATGTGTAACTCTCAGTTCTTTTTTATTAAAAATTTCCTCTTTCGTTTAACATTTCTTTCCGTCTCGTTACTCCCATCCATGCCCGTTCTCTTTCGGTACAAAACGGATAATTACCGCGGTAGTAGATGTAAAAAGTCTCGCTTGCAAAATTAAACCTCGTTTATTGAACGGAAATAAAAGGAGGCGAAAAAAATGAAGAAAAATCGCACATAACGGATATGTACGAACGATGGCTGAGAAAACGACGTTGCGAGATTAATATAAAGGCGCCGTCTCAACTACTACTACTACTACCACTTGCCATCATCATTACAACAACAAAAACAACTTCTACTCGCTGCTTGCTTACATGTTACCAATCCGAACACTAAATTACGTCGGTATTGCTAATGATCAATTTCAGCGAGAAAGAAAGAAGGTCATAATTATATACGCGTTGAGCGTGTTGGCTACGATAGGTAGGGCAAAATGCAATTTTTATTTTTGCAACTCTTTATTGCGATACGGTCAAATCATAACAGATCACCGCCATAAAAGTCTAAGCGTACGATTTGCCACGTAATCCTTTAATTGCTGCGGTAATTGCACGCAAAAATGAAGAATCGCGAGTGGATAAATTGTATCTACTATTATAATGGTGTTAGGCAAACTTGCCGAAAAGAAGCGTAGTTTGGCGACTGGCCAAGCGGTCTCTAAACGTGTTCTTCCCCGACGAAAACTTGTTATTATTTTAGATTCTGTGTGATACTGGATGGAAAACCATTGCACTAGCTAAACTACCTTTAATAATACGAAAATGCTTGTATAATATTTCGCAGTCCTCTTTAACCGTTATTATTATTTATTTTGCGGCTATTTAATATCGTTAGCGAAACGACCGTTCGTTGTGTAACCATTAGTATGTTAAACGCAAGGAAATGAATTAATTAATTAATCAAATTGATTATTAATATCCGTTTCAAGAAAATCGAATATTTGCGTATTACGCGAGTAATTCCAGTAACGAATTGAAAACTGAACGAATATTATGTAATGAAACTATTGGAAAAACCTGATAATAATTATTATCGTAACGATTGGTATCACGCTGATTTTTAATTGTACCGAATTGATAATTAGATCGTTTTATTACGATCGTTATATGAAATATCGCATTAAAGTTTTAATTGCACGCACATAAATTCGCATGCGGTTAATAAATGAAGGAATCGAACGTTTATTTCTTATTTAAAAGTTACTCGCAAATAATATTCTACCGATTATTATTCGTTTTCAAATGATTTGTCAAAATGAGGACAGCAAAGGATGTCTTTCCCCACAGTTTGCACTTACATCATGACTAATACGTAAACAACAATTTGTGCATTTTGCAAAATCGAATTGCGAATTGTGTGACGTCGGCGTTCGTTCGACATTAATTACTCAACCGGATGGAACAATAAATAACTTATCGCGAAATTAAAATAGCTCTTGCGGCAGGAAAAAAGGATTTCAATATTTCCTCGCGTGCCTTCTTAAAGCTTGCGAATTATGAAATTGCAAATGTTGCGCTCTCCTCTTTATCTTCTTCTTTCTCATTCGAGCGCTTCGATAAATCGCACTCGACGATTACACAACTGAAAAAAAAAACCACTGGAATGATTACAAGAAATGCAGTCATAATAATGTTAATCGATGACATAATAACGAAATATAAATCAAGCGCAAGTAACGATTGTTTCGCACGTTTATTCGCATACACACGCTTCGGCAACTTCTTCGTCGTCGGTTCGCGTCGTTATTATTAATCCTCGTCGCAAGAGGAAATATTTGCGTCGGCTGCATGCGAGCGCGACACGAATAAATATTCACCATCTCGCTTTTTCCTAGGTCTCTTCGTCTTTTTCGCTCTTCAATAGACGCACCAGTTATTGTGAGCCGGCATCGTTTCCTATCTTACGAACGGCGATGAATCCGTCGAGGAAATCGCGGAGACCGTCGTCGACGAACCAAATACCCGAGAATACGACAAGTGTATTGTGCTGGCGAAGAAGTAATAGGAGTCGTTCCTTTGTCGATGGCCGTACGAACGCCGCTCTTTCTCGCTCCTCTTCCACTATCTTCTCTCTACTTCTGCACGATGTTCACGACGTATATATACCATCCACATGCACGGTCTGCCGGTTTCATTGGCCACCAGGTTACCGGCCTCTCTTTTCCTTCTTCCTACCGCTTTACGACCGATTTTTGTTTCGATTTTTGTTCGCTATTCCCCCCCGAGTACCTCGCATGAAATAAAGTTTGCGCCGAGAGGAAGGAAGACGGAGAATGTTTATATATATATAGACTAACGCATCATCAGCGAGAAGTGGATGAGCGCGTTCGCATTTGGTTTTCGTTTTTTCGTCCGTCCAACAGGAAACCGTTGCTGCATCCGTAACGTAAAACTATTCGAATAATTGAAATAATAATACGATATCGTAATAATTAGTCTCGTTGGTCGTCTTCTGTTGCTATTCGTAAAGCCGGAGATGTGAAAACTATTTTAGTAATACTCGGAATTCCATTTTAATTGACGCTGGCGCAACGACGAAGATGATGATGATGATGATTGCGATGGTGAGTGCGTGAGTTATTTGAGGAATAAGAAATGGAGGAAAAATAGCGGAAGGTATAAGTGAAAAGAGCACTTGTAAACGCACACTATTATTATTATTATATGCTCGCGTTACGTGCTGGCAAATGTGAAATAAAACGCGAATGCGGTCAATAATTTAAGTCGGCAACAAAACAGCAAAAAGTGGTGGTTGCACGTAAAAGGCCTACAACGCAATGGGTACCTAAATAAAGAGAGGAAGATGGATACTTTTCAAGTGGTAACATATGTCTTTTGAGGATCAATTGCATGCTCCATGGTTTAAAGCGAAAAAACGAAAAATAAGCGTGTTCGAGACAAATGAAACATTAACTCTTATTCCTCGCTAGGATATTTCCTCTTCTACACCGTTTTTTACCTTCACATACATTACTCTTTGGCAGTTTCTCTTCGAGTTGTTATTAATAATAATCAAAAAAAATATAATTTTTTTTGTACTTTTAGACAGATGTTTTCAATTACACTCATCTACATAATACGTTTTAATTCATACGTACGGAGGACCGTATTACATTCATCACAAGTAATTTTTGTTGTTGAGAAATTACACTTTTTTACCGAGCCCTTTCCATTTATTTACGGCAAAAGTTCCACTTATTTCCTCTTTTGCGCCGTATGTCTTCGTGTAGGATACAATACCGTCGACAATTATTGATAGTGAAATAAAACGTATCATTACGATTTATTAAATTACTTAAGTGAAATTATTAAAACGTTTTGTACTTCATTGTACACTGACGGTTGATTGTGACACTACTTATTTTTAATGTCATACATTTACAGATGGAAATTTTTCTTTATAATTTCAACCCGCTCGTTTTCGAAAAATAAAGAAAAAGTAAACGAAAGAATCGTATATCGTGCGGAAAGTTTACGAGGAATAATGTAATAATAACGAAGTAAAGAAAAATAAAAGTTTTCCCATTGTTACACGTTACCAACTTTAAAAGCAACTTTGTTGCAGGAAGAGTTTTTGTTTGTTTCTTTGCCGTCGAACGAATCTGCGAGTTTCAGTTAGATACTTTCAAATGCTGGAATTTGCATGAAAAATATTAGAATTGCTACCCTTGAAATTTACTCGCACACATCCTGCACTTTATCGCCACGATTTTGCATTGTTTAAACGCTTATTTCTCCTGATCGTATAAACAGTTTCTGAAGGAAATGTGTAATTCCGGCAAAGCACCTTTAATAAGTTTATTGAACATTTTGGACATATTTTCACTCGAATGATCTGACAGCTAATTAATTCCGTTGATCACACCTGTTGTTTGCTGATTCCGAAATTATTAATTTTCTTCGTAATTAATCGCGGAATGTAGTTTCTGGTTTCTGTTTTGAAATTGCTCGCTGTCGTTCGCGTACAACGAATGGTTAATTGCTTAATATAATAAATTATGTGGACTCAAGTTGAGAAAAAAATGTATCTCGTGCAGAGATTATAAATGTTTCCTAAACGTTATCCTGATAAATTGCATATAATTCGTGCCTTGGCCTACATTAATAAATGAAATATAAGTTTAATTTGCGTTTAATCATTGCATTTTGAAACGTTTACAAACGGACATTCTTTCTCTTTTTGGATTTCCGACCAAACCAAAGCTTCTTTTTTTTTTAATTAAACGAAAGATTAATTTAATTATAGAGGTAATAAAATGTGTATTAGCATAAAGCTGATTAATTAAAAGCGTGGAAGATTATTATGAGAAAAACGTAACAAAGTTTTTTCATTATAACTTCTATTTCAAACGAAACTCATGGAGGCGTCTTAATAAATTGTCTACATGGTTATTGTTCAAGTTTCTCTTGCCCTTTCTGCATTGTTGTTTCCGTTTTCGAATGGCAGTAAACAAATAATTGACTGCAACAGTTAAAATTAAATGAATATCATCGAAGCAAGGAAAAAAATGAAACGTTTAATTGATGTGCAATTAAATAAGATAGATAAGATGTTTGATAAAATGATAAATTTAATGCAGGTGTGTGTCGAACTGAAATGGGGAAAAAAATTCGTTTTCTTTAAAGGATAAAAGCTAAAGTACACAGGTGTACTACTAATGCTACCCGCTTATGTCTTATTGTCCTTGATGTTAATGATTGTTGCAAACCAAAGACACACATTCAGGAAATGACCGACGGGACGATTCGACTTTTTATCGTTGCATTCAGGCATTTCTAACGTAATTAATTTGAGCCCTTATACAATGTTTAATTAAATGGATCGATAATTTATGAAACGCATACAATGTGATACAGGTGACGTTAATTTATTTGGTGTAATAGTAATAAACGAACGAACGAAAAAAGAAAGTGGAAGGTATTTAACAACTTGTCAAAGACGCCTCTTTTAATATGCCTGCATAACTTTTAAGTTAAGTTTAGCCAGTTTCGTAGTCGGTCGGCATAGGCGAAGTACTCGGCAATGCAAATGGCAATTAGATTTTGACTATATTTTATAAGTGAGTGCGTTCTATAAGCGAATATTTTCAAAAAGGTAATATAATAATAATAAATAATGAGAGGTTAGACTATAAAACACTCATTAAGGTTAACGCACTCCCGAGGACTTTATTATATTCTTAATCTTCTAATCGTTCTTGTTACGAATAAATTTGCATCTTCAATTTATAATGCAATAATAATAATCGTTATAAAATAATGGAACGAGAAGCATCCTTCTGTTTATAGTTTTTCCTTGCTTTCCCTTCATTTTAATATAGACTTTGCACTCGTTTTCTGGTCATCATTATTTATTTAAATATAACATTATTATCGTCGAGCAAATGTAGATGAGTTTTTTCCCTCTCGCTCTGTTTCTTATTCCATGTTTCCCTCGCTCAAATTAAATCAAATCACTCGAGCATTTAAACAAGTCTGTCAAAGTTTCTTATTATCATCGTCAGCATGCGATTTTTCCCTTATTCATCCAACGCGACAAAGTGATACGATGAAAAGTACTTTTTCGTTAATTGGATTCTCGATACACATGGGATGATTCAATTTAAGATCAACGAAGACGAATCGTTTACATTTATATCGATACTTTATTGCTTTTCATTCTTTTGGAGGAGAACATTGAATTTGTTCAAATTAGAAAAATCTCTGCGGAAGATTCGGCTCCATTTCCAATGGGCGAGGTTCATCAAAAATGTTTCTTTTACGCAAAACAATTATTTTTCCACGTGGCGTCCAAACAGCACAAATTAAGGCTTATTATCTGCACAAGGAGATAATGTGGACATAAATACTTAGTTTGTCAATCAATTTCCTTCCAAAGCATCAAATCTGAATCAAAATAAGTGTAGAACGAATCGAGCTGGAATTTGAGGAAGAAGGTATCGATTCCATCACAGCGTTCCCCACTTAACGGTGCCCAGACGCGCCGAAGCGTTGCGTCGGAGTTTCGAAAACCGGAATAAACGGAAGGCAAAACGTGAAGAAGTTAAATTGCCCCAAAAACCTGCTCTTTTGCTTCTAATGAAAAATAATTCTTATGAAGAGCAACAAGATTACAAATAGTTTCGGATTAATTAGCTGAAAGCCATTTAATCGAACTTCTACTTTCGAATTCCAACAATTCCGATCGAATTTTCCTTTTTCTTAAATCGAGCAACGCGCGTGTGACTCCGGATGGCCATTTAAATTCCGTAACAATTATTCTTGTTCCAATAAAATTTATTTGGTGTTTCAGCCTGCGATACGTTAATTAATCGAGTTTGGAACGTTGCATTTTTTTCAAATTAGAATCGCCTCTTTTCCTATTCCATTTCAAAAATAGATCCCACTTGCTATATTGTTATTATTATACTAAAGGCGGCCATCGGTGGCGACATTTAATAAACTATCGAAAATAATGCCGGATGTACCTTTTGGTAAATATAATATATTCTAATATCCATAAAAAAGCACGAGTAAACATCATTTTCTCGCATTTTTTCTTGTCGCAAGAAACTATACTATTTTTAAGAATTGTCCCTCAGCTTCTAACACAAACATTTTATTTCCATCCACTAAACAACTAGAAACTAAAATTTTAAGTTGAAATTTTTAGCCCCGAAACTGTTCGCGCTTATAACAACACGTTTAAGATTCTTTGCGATTTTTTTGCGAAACGGGGGCGTTCTTTAAGCTTGGGAAAATAGAATGGAACCATTTGCAACGTCCAAACAAAACTTCTTTGACACACAATACGTGTTTATACAAAAATGATTTCCCTTTCTCATTTCGTTCTTAATTTCTTCGTTTTTTTCTTCTTCTGTGTTTTTGGTTGTTGTCGTACATTTTATTATTTTTCTTAAAGCACGACAAGACCACTTGCACCACGAGCAAACAGCTGTCCGTCTCTTCGGGACCAGCTGATACGTTTCTTCTCTTATTATGTACACATAATACAGTTCGTTTTTTTTTTCAGTTTAATGTAGGTACGTTTCCACAATTTTTTTTTTCGCTTCTCCCTTAATCTAAACCCGCAGGATTAAATAGCAACCACTACCTCTCTCAGCTGTTCACATAAATCGACCGCGACGATCACCATCAACGGCGTGATGACGACAGAGGAACGGCGAAAATGATGATACCTGCTTGCGATGGTTATTATAATCTTTAGTTATTTATTTTCTACCAGCAGAATGGTGGAAGAAATCGCTTTTTTTTTTAATAGAACTAGTAAATTCTTCCTCGTGCGGTTTCCTCTTGTTCTTCTTGCACCGCCGTCGTTTTGCCAACAAAGCGACCAAATACGTATTTCCAACAGACACGAAATTGATCTTAATTATAAAATATTATTTCAACGTTGAACGGAAGTAAATACAGACGTTAAATATTTAACGAGATACACGCAAGAGGAATAAGAAGTCGAAGAATGGTGGTACGGTTCCGTGAAACGTTCTGTTAAAAGAATTGGTTTTTTCCCTCTGGTTGCTTTTCTCTTTTTCGCTCAGGTTGTTATTACTTACTGCATCGAACAAATTACTTCGATGTAATTGCACACGAAGATACTTTAGCAGAAAAAGAGAAATTGCAAACAAATAAATCGCAATTCAGAATTTTGCCGTTTCGTACCGAGTTTACGAGCGACGTTAAATATTAGTTTTGTCCCGTTTATCAAGGTTTCGAGTTATTAGTATTTCTTCTTTATGCGAATTTATTACGTCTTCCTGCTCGTATTTTAATTTGGCGCGTTTGAAGATGAAATTTCATGTTAATTAAACGAGGAAACGTGGCAAAAGCCACAGTCCAGTAATTAGAGCCTAAAACGAGCGAGCAGGAACTTATTTCGCGATTCTCGCTGCCAATCTAATTTTTTTTTGTTGTTTACCAAAATAATTTTCGGTCTAGAATTCGTAATTATCTCGCCGGATAGAGAAGTATTCAAAATAGTCAGTGGCCTGTCGATTTTTTAAATAATCACCGTTAATGCATTGAACGATTAAAAAGAAAATTTTACATAAACTTATTACGATCTAATCTTTTAATCGGATTCGTATCGCAGTTATAAACATTTATCGGTTACGGAGTTATTGAGATGAAAATCGTATTTCAACGAATAGTTAATTAACATCTTAAATGGTTGATTAACTTATCGTTTAGAGAATTTCAATTCGTTAGTCTAATACGAAAAAGAAATCCTTCTTTTATTGCCATACACGATTATAATCCAGCTTCCATCCTTTAAATTCTCGCTCTTTTTATCCTTATATTTAAGTCTCATTTGCAATTAATCTGCTTTAATAACGAAATGTGTATTATTTTCTGCATGATCGATATTCGTTTATCTATTAAAATCACTTTTAATGCGTATCTCCTGCCTCTCGTAACCGACACAAATTTATTTTATTGCCTATTTGGAACTATTATTAACGATTATATTGCTCCGTGGATTTTAATAAATCAAATTTAAGAATCGAAATTCAATTCGTACGATTCTTAATAACAACAATAAACGCTGTTAGTGGGATACTTGAATGTTCGGGGCGACTCAAATAGGAGATAAATAAATGAATTCCAAAAAAATCCCTTTTATTTTATATTGCAAATTTATAAGTAAGTAAAATGCATATGGCAATAATAAAATTGTTTAACATTTTACGATTATTAATACCATTATCTAAATAATGGTTATATATAAACATACACATATATGAGAGAAGGAAAAAGGATAATAATAATAATAAAGGAACAATAAGACAACTGGAAATAATAATAATGCATAAGAAAGTAATATTGAAAGAGTGAGTGAGCGAGCGAACGAACGAGAATAGGTGAAGGTCATTTATTTTGCAATAAGTTTCGTTTTTTTCCTCTTGCTATTATTGCAATTCTCTATCTATGAACTGTATAAATAAATGCACGGACCGTGTGCAGGAATTCTTTTCTAATTTACAGAAAATCTTATTTATACATAAAAACGTAGAAAAGGCATAAACATTTCATTCTCTCCAATACCTCCACTCTCACAGAAAACGATCGTTAGGAAATTTAATTAGAGGTTAATGAAAAACCGTTTAATTAACAATTAACAGATAAATACGAGATTCTCATTACGAAATTACGCCGCCGTCCTTTTTCTTTTTTAATGCACCGTAATTTCTTCTTTTTTTGTCGAACCAAAGCATTAAACTCCAACCGGTTTTATTTTGTTCGATTCATAAAGAAGTAACAAGAGCAACAACATCAGCAGCGCGCAATAAGCAATGCGAAGAAGAACTGTTTTTTTTTCTCGACTAATAATAAAAAATGTATCCTCATCAATTTCAATTCTCTCAAGTCTATAAATTATTTAATACGTCCGTACTTTCGTGTAACCGAAAGAAATTACTTCACGTTTTTCTTAATGCGATTCTCTTACTTAATTGCCAAGCATTTGTGTCATTGCGCCGGTTTGGCAATGAATATGGAAAACTGGGTTTTGCGACATTGATATTAAAACGATCGAAGTAAAAAAGCTTAACATCAATCATCGTCACAAATTTAGTGATAAGCAAGCGTCAGTCGCTGATTGATTTTATTAATTAACATTAATAAGAAAGAGATTGCCAGGAGGAAAGGAATCATGAGGCAATTTCCAACATCGCGCCATATTAATTATTTCGATTCGTGGCGTTAAAAGCGAGGAAATCTACACGTGCCAGAAGGCAACTTAATTAGTCATTTGCTTGGAATTCCAACTTGCTGAATTTGTTCTTTTTTCCTCTCTTTACCTCTCTTCGCACTCGTTAAATAGAAACTCGATACAACTTTAAATTCGATCAGCTGTTTTCCGAATGTGAGTGTATTAATGTGTTTACAAAGGAAAACGTGATACGTACGATACGTGAAAGAATAACGAAACGTACGCTATTACGATTATCGTTACAAGATATCGGAGTCGTCCTTCGGAAAAAGAAAGTAAATTCATCTCTTGGAAAGCATTCAATTATAAACGTGTTTGTGTGGGTTTTTAGTTTATAATGATATTCAATTTTAACTCATTTAACGAACGTAACGTACCATAATAATACAAACGATTGTTGTTGTTTGTTGTACTATTACGAATTTAATGCATTCTACCTTGAAATGCTTGTTGCATTTCTTTTATTTGTTTACCACGGTTTTTTCGCATCTCGACATATTTGGCATAGGAAGCAATAATCATCAATGAGAAACAATAAGGAAAAGTGTCAGTAGCATCGCCTGAGAAGTATTGCTAATTTATTTTGACTAATTAATTTTGATGCACTTTGACGCATGGACAAAGACAATGTTAAGCGAGGAAGACGAATTTTTCTTATTTCTTCGTTTGTTTATCATTTATTTTTCTCGCTTCTTCCCCGAAAGTTTTGTTCGCGTTCGTAAACTACTAAAAACCATCCGCCCTCTGAATATCGATCTTTTAGGGCGGTTCATATTCTTGCCCCGTTTAATTCCTCCTCTGCCACCCGGTCGTGTGCATCGCTGCCGAGCCCTTTGCCTCTCTCTTTCTCGCTCTCTTTTCCTGCCACTCGCTCTTCTCTCTCTTTTTTTTCCTGCTTTTTCCTGCCGTTATTTGTAGGGCGTCGGTAACGTCGAATCCTGACGACATCTAATGGGCGAAAAAAAGATACCACGAGAGAGAGTGGGAGAGGAAGAGGGCATATCTTTTTAATATTAACTCACAGTTGTATATATGTATATGTACGAGACGTGCATATGTGTATGGAGTATCAGTTTTACTATGACGAGGGAGTAGGAAACTCTAGATCCGAGATAGTAGATGCGTTTACCAGAGATTTTTATTTTTTCTGGGGAGCAGATTCGCTGCTTTAGAACTTATGGCACAGACACACACACAAACGCACAATAAAAGCGGCCATATGGCGTTACTTGCTCGTCACGTATTTCCTCGTGGCAAGATTTATTACAGCTCTTCGTTTTAGATTTGGTTAGGAATAGAATTCGTTTCCCTAAAAAAGAGAAAGAAACACTTGGGGTCTCGTACGAAAATAATATTTAAACCTACGTTAAAATCCACAATTACGGTTATTAATGCATCTTTTTCCATTCTCCACCGTTGCACAAACAGTATAAAGTTCGGAATTATTTATTAATGCTAAAAGTGTGGGTGGCTAAGAGTTAAGTTATATTCACGAAAATGGTAACGGCGTCACGAAGCGGCGAATTCCATTCGTTTAATTTTTTTTTTTCAAGGATTGTCGCTCATCGAAAATTCATGATCCCTTCGAGAAGGCATTAACAGCCACTTGTCGCAATTGCACCTAACCCAAAATAATAAAAAAGTTGAAATCGTTCTCGAATTATTTCGCCTTTTTCCTTTTGAAGAAGGGCCTGACGCCAGCGAATAGAAGAGACGTTCCAGAAGGAAGACAGGGGAGAAATCTGCAGGCGAAGGAGGTTGATAAAATTGTAAACCCCTATTTGTTCCTTCTTTTTTTCCCGGTCGCTTTCAACCCCTTTTCTTTTTTTCTCTCTTCACTCGTCCGCACACATGCACTTTTTCACTTGTGATTCTAAATCAAATGAAATATGTAAATAGTTACGACTGCGGGCTAAGTGGTACGAAATCGTGGCGAGGAGAAGCTTTTATAGTTCGGCAAAAAGATGGAAAGAATCGTAAGTTTAGATGGGGGAAGAAGAAGGAGAGAGCGACGCGTTTGGTTAAATTCCCTTTTCTGTTTAACGTCGAAATCAGTAGTTAGTACCATTTATACTATTTTGCTGCTGGAAAGTATGGGTCTCAAAAAGTGCCAGCTGTTGTAAACAACGCGTTAGAGAGAGAGTATAATGGGTACGACCACACAAAGGGAATAATAACATTAATGTCTGTGCACAGACATACATATACACACACGTACTGTTTGTAATGTACGTTCGGGTCTCAGATCTTCCAGTTCACTGTCTCTCTCTCCCTTTTTTCCCCAGCGAAATACAATTAAATAGATGGATGGATGAGACTTATTTACATTGGACCGAGGGCGTTAAGATTGGAACGGTTTCCACTGTCTCTCCCACAAGCATCGTTTATTTCTCGTGCGTCCTGTGCGAAGATGTCGTTAATTGTTAATAAACAATATCTTGATGATGTTAATTGTCGAGTAACTTTTCAAAGAGAAACAGTTGGATTTCACGCTCTCGTCGCTTACTTATGTCGGTGCCACTGCGAAAAGAAAAAGGACGAACGCGAAGAATAATTCCGCTTTTCCATCGGAACGTGCAAGTAATTATTAAAGCCAAGATCACTCGAAGAGATTAAAATAATAATCGTTACTCATATTATTGCTTAATATAAAACCGAAGTGGCTGGCAATAATAATTATCGGTCTTATTATTTAATATCATCTTCTTTTCGTTTTGTCTTCATCGAAGATTAACTCACTCCTCTCCCCGTCTCTGTCGCACTCTATCTTCGTTTCCTTGCACTTACATCGCGTACGTATAATTTATGTTCGTTGCTTCTAGTTTAAATGTTACATTTATATTATTATAAATATATGTGTATATCGAATGCGAAATGTTTCATACATGCTCTTGCTTACTTGCCATTCGTTATGGTAGAACGAATCTGAAACTCTTTTTTTGCGTTTTGCATTCGTTGGAGCGCACGAAGAGAATTATATCGAGAAGTTACGATAATGCGCAAAATTTTTCAATTTGTATTTTGGAATTTCAACCGTTTCATTTCGTTCATTTTGTTCCTCGACGAAGAAGCCATAAAGTTCGAGACAAAATAATGATTTTTTTGTTAGGCATCAGTCGAAAATTGTAAAAGCTCCCGGTCATTTAATAATGAAACACTTCAAATATTAGTTATTCGGGTTGAATAACGCAACGTTTAACTTTACGCTTCGATAGTTTAAAACTTCGTTTGTGTGTTTGTGCGTGTATCGTACGGTGACGGGGATAGGGTTTTGTATAGGGGTAACACCCTTTAATTTTTGGTCAATTTAGTCGATCATGGTTTCTGGTCGAGGGGGTGGACAACGATTTTCATCGAGTAGCATAATTTCGCTGCGTTCTGCTCACATCGTTATTATTTTTTTTAATCGCCCTAATTGATTCGGTTCCGATAATTTCGAAAAGAGTCAGTTTTCAATCATTTTTTTTTCTCTCGTTTTTGTGAAAAGGGGAGCTATTTTTAGACGATTATTAATCTGTTTATAACACCATTTCGATTAAGGCAGACGTAATTAAAATAATAAGACAACAACATCAACGAAAACAACAAAAAATAATTAAAGAAAAGAGGATGGAGAAAACAGCACGAACGAAAATAAAAATTAAACGTATAAGTTTTATTAATGTTTACTACAGTTTCGTATTTGATGAGTTCAGTGCACTAAACCGATAACATTTAACATTCATGCCATGCAATAATTAAGAAATGCTCTTTCTCTGTCCTCCTCCTTTTTTTAAGCATTTTGTATATTATTACATATAATTTTATATATTTTCTTCTTCGTCTGCACCATCATCATCATCATCATCATCGGAACACAACATCTTTGTGTCGTTTTATCTTTCATTACATTCCCTAAGCAAGAACAGAATGAGGAGGAGCAAAAGCCTAAAAATCCACGAGAGATAAGGAAACTCGTTTCGCCTTCATTATTATTATTAATTTATAATGTACGTTTTCAGCGGAGCGTAAATTAACAATTAAAATGCATTTTTCTTTACGACGCGAATGCAACAAGAGGATGGATTAACGTGCAAAATGCAATCTAATTGTCATTTAGTCGTTTGCTGTTGCCATTGTTGATGAGCGATTTCTTTGGCGACACTTAATGAAATATTTTCACTTCACTCTACTTGCTGGAGTTTATTCCAGGACGTGTGCGTTTCTCTTGCATCGCTGCGAAGGACCTTGACTAAATTCGAACGCATTAATCGTACCTTGGCCTTTTTTTCCTGCCGACGTATACGTATGCAGTTCCCTACTGTTTTCCGTTTTACATTTCTAATTTACTCTTTATACATTATATTCAATAATTATCATTATCGTTGAAACTACTTAATAAATTACATAACGATAATTATTCTTATTTCTCCTCTCTCACTCACTCTCTCTTTCTTCGTTTTTACGAGCCAAACGAATAATTAATGTTGGTTTTAACTTTTGTGTGGCGTCGTTGTTATCATCAACGTGTAGTAATTTATTATTTAATACTCATCCAAGAATATGCTTTTTTTTTCTTCATTAAATAGCAACACATACCAACCAACCATACCACTCCTTTGTTAGTTATTATTATGACTCTCTTCGGTTATTTTCCTTTTTATTAGAGAAATTGCAAGAACGTTACGTAAATTTAAATTGCACAAGGCAGAAATATCCACCTTCCTCACGAATTCTCTCTCTCTCTCTCTCTCTCTCTCTCGCTTTCTCGTTGTTTTTCGTTTTCAGCGCTAAATTTTCCTGATAAAATTCTGATTTCTTCGTGTAGCCTTGTTTTCCTATTTTTCTTTATCTCGAACCCTCCAACATTATGCTTTACGTTTGCTCGATGGTTTCGTTTTGAATACATTAACCTGAATTGTGTGTATGCATGTAAATCGAGTGTATTACTAATGAAAAGACAGGGTAATGGAAAAGAAACGGTAAAAATAGTGTTTGCGTTTGTTGAATAATTTCCTGTGCCAAACTGGAGGCTTCTTTTTCACGTGCACTTTTGTTTTTAAATGTCCGGATAGAGGGGTTTATTAAGTTAATTGGCAACTCTAATATTCGACATTTCGCCCCACGCTACTTTTGCGACACGCATTGCTTTGGATATTGCCAAAGCAAATAATAAATAAATTGGCGAGGTTTTTCATTTGGAAGATACATATTTTAGATTGATTAAAAATCGCAACAATCCGTTTGCCCGTATTACCTTTTCGTTTTTGATTGCGAAATTCAAACAAACGAATAACTGAACTTCAAAGGGAACCCCTGTTTATTATTATTGCATAAACGTTTGCTTAAACTCCTTGAGATTTAACTCGTGCATATGTTGCGATACGCAAAAGGACAATAGGGCTTTCAATCAACGCTTTTAATTAATTACTCTCTTGCATGGCAGTAAACATTGAACTTTATTCTTTTCGCTCTTTTTCTGCATTTACAATCGACTTATTAACGTTATTATTACATATAGTAATTGATTTTTTTTTTCATTGTTACGTTGCGGTTGTAAAATGTTTGAGTCATACGAAAATGTTCATTAAATAATTGCAATAATTAATAACAATCTCGTTTGCAAATGCGTATAATATCATGTTTGCACGTTGTTATTAGAACGATCATTGATTAATTCATTTTATTAAGTATTTTCTTTTGTGTGCGAAAACTAGAAGCAAAAGCAGAAAAAAAGGAAATGAATCGACGAATGAGAAGCACTAACTAGAAGTTATTTACCATTAAAATGCATTAGAAGATAATCTCTTCCTGATAATGAATTGGCTAATATAAATTACGTTTCGCAATGGATGTTGTTAGAGTTGTATGCGTGCCCATTTGCGTTGAACAAATAAAGTAGGTTTTCGCAAACGGTTGGAAGCGGGAAAGAAATGAGGATTTGTTTATATTAAAGGTTGTTAAATAATAATCAATTTGCTCGTCTCGGTATTATTAATAACGAAACGAGCGAAATAAATTTCATTGCTATTATTAATCGAGAACGTTTGCAAACTACTATCTTATTAATTCAATTAAAAAAAAAAAAGAAATTGTTTATAAACACAATCGACAAGTTGGCTTTCGCTCTTTGTTATAAACGATTACTCGATAGGAAGTATTACTGAGTTATTGTTTGCAAAACTATGAATAATAAACTAAAAGAGTTGGGAAAGATTCGAAACGGATGAAAGGATATTCCTTTTTTTTGCGCACAGGTAATTTTCCTCTTTTACCTAGAACGTGGATGCACATACGTCCATGAGTTTTAAAGTGTATTGGATTTTGTGCGCACATGCGGCCCCAAGCTATTTTATAAATTGCACGTATTACACACGCCGCCTTTATCGGACGAGATCCAAACTTATTCCTTCGTTTCTATTACTACTACTATTTCTACATATTTCTCTACTAATAGTACTCTACCTCGACAAAAACTCGCCACTACCTTCGTTATTATTATTATAAAAGTGTTACCCAACAACGTGTGTGGCATTGGACGCAAGGAGACTTATTGTTGGTCGGTTGAGTTTTGTTAGTTTGCTGCTGTTGCACACACGTACGTTTTAGAATATGTACGTTCAAATAATTGCTAAAGCACTATCAATAATAATAATAATTGCAAGAAAGAAGGAAAAGAAAAAATAAATAATAGAGGATAAAGGAAAAATGCGGAAACGTTTTGCCCGTGCATGCATATATGGGAAGGTCGATTTTAAAATGCATTTTGTCACCCATTTACAATTTAATTAATTGACGGAACACTCAATTTGGCGTTGATATGATGACAAGGAAGACATTTCTTTCTACAATTGCTTAAGCAATAATACCTTTTATTCTCCCCGTTAAAAGCTCGATTCAACAGTACTACCATCATGATTTTTAAACTTAAATTACGAGACTATTGTTAGTCCGATTTGAAGACTTTTTTTAAGAAATAGAATTTTATGCTATTTAGTCAACAAAATTATTGTGTCCAAGTGGAGACAATTTTCCTTGATTATTTGCAACAAATGCCTCTAAATGCTTTCATTATTGCTGAAAACCTCCCACATCTTAAACTTAAATTACAAGACTATGTCTAGTCCGATTTGGCCTTTTTTCTCCTTAAAAAGATGGAAACTTATGCCAATTTATATTATTCAGTTAAAAAAATTATTGCGTCCACGTAGAAACCAGCTTTTGTTTGTTGTTCATTGATTAATCAATTTTAGGCGTTGTTAATACAATTTGCTGGCGTGTTGCTTCTTTGAATTCACCGGGACTTTGTGGCCGGCGTCCTTCGATTTTAGGTGCCCACAGGCGAATATCACGCGGGGGCAAGATCGTGTGAACGTGCAGCGGTCATCTAAAGTCTCCGCGCAGCCAAAACAACAATTTTGTTGTGGATTCAAAACTTTAAAGCTACTGGTTCAGCGTGTGGCAAAAAGAAAAGAATTTTTGGCACTGGATGCTTGAACATCCAATGGCAGTTTCTCATGAAAGACCACTTCATAGGGCCACGTGTTACCGTTCTGTGTGCTGTGGAATTGTTTCGGATCCTTATATTTTTTTAAGCACAAATGTAACTCTAACTGCGATCAATATATCGAAATACTTCGCCACTTTGTAGAGTTTTGCTCTGTGGCCACCTAAAATCTAACGTCTTCGGATAACGTCCACAAAATATTGGCAAAATGAAAGAATCAGGGAATTGTCGCACTATGAAATTATTCCCGTATCTTTTGAAAAAAGAGCGCCCAAATTGGACTTACGATAGCTTTGTAATTTAAGTTTGAAATGTGGGCGTTATACGTTATACCTGACCCTGTACATATATTTTTTTTTAATTAGAAAAAGATAATCAAAACGACAACATCGAATCGTAATTGCAACCGTAAATCATTCCGTTGCCATTTTTTTATTCGGTTAATTAATTTCGCACTTTATGCACGCGTTCTCGCTGCTTTTGCGAAATCTAATTTAAATAATTCACGATCTCGCGCGTAAATAATTATAATAATCATTAAGTGCGAGTGATTAATTAACCTTAAACTATTTCGCTTCTATTGCTACTCACTAAGTTTCTCCCCCAACGTTGGAATAATTTTTTCCCCGTTTTTGTAATCGCACCTGTTAATGTTCAAATCACAAGCGTAATTAAAAAGGGTGGCAATGAGGGGATCGAAACTATCGCACACATGCCACGTTTAACCTTCCTTTTTCCTCCCTCTTCCTGTCGTTTAAATTGATTCGAATTAATTAATTGATATTTTTAAATTGGTTTCTCTTGCCAAACAACGAACGAAATTTGGATTTATAAAAATCGAAGTCTTTAGTGTGTGAATCTGTATCGTTCGGGATAAAATAATCGTGAAGGAAAACTTCTTTTTTACAAACATCAACACATGATTTTCTCATCCTTTTTTTTTAATTGTTGGTTTAGAATCGTGCAACAACATTCGATGTTAAACCTTCTAAAGACTTGGCTTGTTACGTTGATACACGAGCTTTTTATTACCGCACGTCGTTGTTATAATTGGCTTAAATGAAATGAATGATACCGCTGATGATAGAGTTAGTAGTTTCATCATCATCAACTTCTTTTTCTTGTTCGGCCATTTGTTGTTGCGGTGATATTATTAATTTCGGTTACATTCAATGCCGAGAAGATTATTTATTTGTGCATGTACGGTTCTGGTGTCAAAGGAAGCGCCTTTAGATAACGTCCCTCGTATACCCTCATTTTTTTCGCTTTATTTTGAATGGCTTCATTAATTTAACGTGGTTCTCGTTCCCTTCCCTTATAGTTAATGGTAATTCTGGAGCTCTTCTGAGCACAAAAAAGTGTTGGACTATAATTATTATTAATCGTAATTTAGGATTGTCTTGGTGGTTTTGTTGGGGGCTTCTTTTTGTTCGATACAAACAGGAACTTGTTGTCGAAACCAATCAAAATAAATTTTGTGCGGTTTCTTATCCGTATTCTTTGTACATTATAATAATAATCGTGCGGCTTGATTGAAAGAAGGCAAGTTTGCGTGGGACGCTAACAATCGGTCCTTTTATTCAGTTATTCAATTACATTGGAATAATCGTAATGTAAAACTGGTAATCTTATCTAGTGTTTTTTTTTTATAACGATAGAACAAATCGTTTTATCATGTTCTGATTAAGAATATGGAAACATCGATAAAAGCTCATCAAGTTGCTCGTTATTTTGTGTCATCAGGACTCGTTTTTCTCTAATTAACATTACAATGGAATTTTGCAAAAGATTGAATTTGATTTTTGCGCAGATCGATAGCGCGATCGAATGTTAGTGAGATGATGATGAATAAAATGATGCATCTCGTTATTTTTTCTTTTGCAATCTACGTATCCGTAATGTTATTAAAATTATTATTATTAACAATATATCTTCTTCTATCATCGATTCGTATTAAAATATTACTCAAGTAGCATGGTGTTAGCTTAAAGGCATAACGTTGATTTATTATTCGCAAATAATAATCGTTTTTATTAAAATAAAAATGAATGAAAAAAATAAATTCCGGAATGCTCATTGGATTATTTTATATTAAAGTATAACGATTTTTGATACGGCTGCAACAATAATCTTTCTAAAATCATAATTGCACGTTCATTGCGACCCTGAAGTTATGTATTGTTATAAACGAACGAAGGAGTAAACGAATGGTATTAGGAAATGCATTATGCAAAAGAAAATCATGCCTAGCAAATGAGAATTTGTGCAGATTTTTTTCCATGGTATTATTACTCACCAGGACGTAATCACTCGAAAACTGTTTATTCGTAATTTATTATCGAAACATAATTAAACAAATTTGTTTCTCAATCGATTTCCCAAGAGCACACGTTATCTTATCAATCTTTTCAAATTTGTTTGCTTTCTACTCGACGTCTTCCTGTTCAATTTATTAACTATTACTCAAGAATGAAAATGCGTTGAAATCTAATCTATTGGAAAGTTGCATGGAAAAATTTAATACGACTTAATTAAGAACGTACGTAAAATGGCAAGAAATTGCGAATTCTTTGTACGACGGTCGTTTCTGTGTCTCCTATTTTTTTGCGAAACACGGTGATGGTGCAATCGCCATCGCGGCTCAACAACAAACAAACAATCTTATTTCAATCGATAAATAATTATTCTTGTACAATGTTGTTGTAGGCTCATAATATAGGCCAAGGGAATTAAATACCGTACTCTCTTATAGAATCTGTTTCTTTTTTCCCGCTTAGTATGCATTTTGTATACATGTAGGTGCAACAAGATTATGGTTATGCTATTTGTTGCTGTCGCTCGGTCTTTTGCTTATAGTAATAGTAACGTTAGAAAGCGCAGATTCTTATTTTTCATTCGCGTACGAACGTGTGCAAATGTAGCATTGAATTCGCTCACATAATGGCAATAATAAAGAGCAACAATAATAGGGGGACTCTATTTAATAAATAACACTTCTTACATACGTGTGTTTATTCACCTTCTCTTACCTATTACGTTACTGGAAAAGCTTTTCATTATAAGCTTTATATGGATTTAATACGCCTGTTTCTTCCTCTTTTTGGCTTCTTTCTGCACTATCGAAACGCATTAACGAAATAGATAAATAAATTCGCGTAGCGATAAATTGTGCAGAAGATGGAAGTTATTATAGTTCGAAAAAAAAAATGAAGAGTAAGCTTCGTCGCATAACTTTCAGCCCATTAAGACAGAAAAGATGAACGCGGACAATTGAAATTGAATCACGTTCGCGTGCAATGAATGTATGGTTAAGCTTTATAAAATAGCGTAAACGACGCCCGCGAGCCCGTGTGAATTCGATTAATATTGCAATGGCTTCATTATAATAATTAGCTTGACGTTAATTCGCAATTTGTGAGTATTTTTTGGGGGAAAATTGACGGAAAATTTCGTTAAAATTCAAGTTGCACCGCAATAACGTCCAGATTATTTTCTTTTCGTATAAAAAAAGGACAAGAGTAGTGGCTGAAGACGAAAGTAATAAAAAGCAGGTGTGTGTGTGTGTGTGTGTAATATGTGTGAATGTGCAAGTGAGTGAACTCCAAAGAGCCGTACCTACCTTTTAAAAACGAAAACGTTTCCTCCTTTTAGCCGATCGCTATCTATTCAAAGGCGGTGTGTAATGTTAAGGAAAGAGGAGTGAATAATAAAAAAAACTGAGACAGAAAATAATGATGATAAATAATAATGCTCTCGCTAATTTTTTCCCCCATTAAAATCCAATTAACCGCTTTGTTACTTATTAATAATAATTACATTTCGCCTTTTATTTCAATCTCACTTGTATTCCATACGGATTAAAAGCATCAAATATGGACGTTAACGTTAAGCAAATTCATTGAAAAGGTGCGAATGATTAAAGAGGATTTCCTGTGTAAATCTTACGTACGTTGTGACACAATACTCCACCAAATTCTATTTCGGAATCGAATCGTTTTTGCGCCTACAACGACGGTTCACTTGCCAAAAACTTCGCGTTATCGTCCGGCTCTTTGCAATTTATAATGAAACGTCGACGATGAAAATTCGCAAGTGGGTTAAATACTGCACGCAGATAGAAGATGCAATAATAGCGGCGTTAATTCCAAGTCGACCACCTTGGAAATGGACGATTTTCGCCGGCGTGTATCGGTCAAAAGCAGTTGCAAGATCGAATGATCGACGGCAGATGTATTTACGCTATCAACATGATTATCGCTTGAATTCACTTCTTACGAATGGTTATCGCGTGTAAACTAATTTAATGCTTATAATAATCATGGATGGTTTGCTAAATACGCAGTGCAACAAGAAGTTGTTGAAGCGAAATCTTCTGTTTTTAACAGTTACTTTACTATGATTCACTGGAGAGGTTTTCTTAAATTCTCACCGGAGAAAAATGAGTGACTTTATTACGCTCTAAGAGGAACCTAAACTGAAGAATGTTGTCTCCTCGTTATATTTCACAGTTCATAAAACGTTTTTTGTTGTGTTCTTTAAAGAGAGAACCATGAGTTAAGTTGCAGTTTCTCACGCTCTCCATTTGATCATTTGCTCACGTAATGTTTTATTAGGTTGTCTAGCGAAAAACAAAAAATTAAATAAGGAGATTTATCTTCGAAATATTTCTATTTGAACGACTCAAATGCGCAAGGTGCTCGTTCTAATTCTGGTAATAAAATGAAATGAACACAAGGCAACAACCAGCGAATGTGTAACGCGAAAAAAAAGGAGGAAATGTAAATTGCTAATTTTAATATTTTGCAAGTAGACGAACGTGAACGTGAAACAAAAAAATGGAAAGCGTGTAATATTATTGTGCTCGTAAATAATTGTTGTTTGATGACTGTTGCAGCTTTTAAATGCCACACAACGTTTCAGAAAGCCCACGTGAAACGGGCGAAGAAATGAGAATTTCGTGTGGCAAATAGCAAAGTAATTTTCTCGTAGATCATTCTTTTTTTCGAGAGACGCTTTAAAACGCTAATCAGTTTAATTAGTGAAGGAAATTTGTCGATTACCTCCGGCATCGAAATTAATAACGATAATAACGAAGCAGAATTTCGATTAATTTTTCGTTCCTTTTCTTCTAATTAGAGTTTGAAGAAAATTAATATTCTGTTAGCCATCCAGTAACGCCAACAGTTATTTTACCTTTTAATTTATTTTTCGTAAAGAAGTTCATCACACCATCTCTTCATACTTACACTAATCGCGTGTAAAATAATAATGGCAGAGCTACCTTCTGGTACAATTAATAATGTGGTCAATTAAATTTCTTCTTTAGAATTTTGCAACAGCCGTTTTAAGAATCATTTCCATTGTATTATTACGACGTGAAATGGGAGTGCAACTTGTTATTGCGAATAATATTATAAGAATTCGCGATAACGTAAAACCAAGTCATCCAGCCAATTGGAATTTCTCCAACACTTTCCATCCTCAATTATCGTTATTATTACATTCCTCTTCCACTCATTATTACATTCAATTTAAATAATAATTATTATTAAACACTGTTAAAGATACTTTTAAGATTATCGTTACATCTTTACTATTACTACATACTTACCACTCTTGACACTTGTTTGGCAGTTGAATCGGCAAAGTATTAAGTGAAGTTCGTATAAGAAGTTTTAGTACGGGTATGGGAGAGATCGAAACAATTTCCGGTCGTTATTTTATTATTATTATTATGGTTATTTATTATTCCCCGATCATGATAACGATTCGCGAAAATTTGCATCGCAAGAATCGAACATTAGATTCCATCCTCGTGCCATTTTATGGTTGGTTTGTGTATTAATAAATAATTATCGCTAATGATAATGAAATTGCAATTATTTTAATTATAATATTAAAATTAAATGTTTATTATTGGAATTGTTATTACATTACGTTGCAATTATTCAACTCGCAACAGAAAATGAACGGAGAAAGAGCACGAATTCTATTAGACGGATAGTAAATGGTAAATATAAATGTTGCTGCTGTTGGTTGGGTCGATCTATCTATCTCGCCATAATATAACGGACAAATTAAATGAAATAATGATAATATCATTATGAGAGATTTACATAAATTCCTAGTTTGTCTTGTCGATTGTTGCGAAACGACAAATAATTAATTTTAATAATAATAAATAAATCTATCAATCAGAAATGATGGTGGTGGCGGGTTGGCTCTTATGCAAAACGAATGCGATGTCTTTGCCGTAGACGTACGTATTTGGAATTTGACTTTTAGCACGAAATCAATTTGTTGTTGTACACTAAACGCAATTTGCTTAAAACTGCAGAAATAAAATTGTAAGCAAAGTAATATTATTTATTAATACAATGCCCGGTATTTGAGTTAACAAGGATTTTTATCTCATGCCCAGTTATGTAACGTGTAATTGCGATAATAACGTTAGTTAGGAGCATTAAAAAGTTTAATATTATTACATTTTCTAATCTAATAGCCCGAACCATTATTATTAATAATATCACTTCATTTCGTTTTCTAATAATAATAAAAGAAAAACCGTACTTGTGTTTCTCTTATTGCATTCCGTTCGCTTTGCAATTTCGTTTGTGTGCATTCGCTAATGATGTAGGCAGTAGTACACAGGGTGTTGTTAATGAATTATCGAAAGTGCATTTAAACTAATAGCCCGAACAATTGATCATTTGTCGCGATTTTCAAGCGCTTTATTTCGTTTTAGCAACTTTGTTCGAATCGTTCCGATAATGAATGTGTGTCAACGTAATTAACTGCGAACCGAACGAAAATCGCAAAATTATTCGTCGCCACTCGGTACTAATGCCTCATACCTACATATCTCTCGTATTATTTATAACTCTCACTTATAAGTATACGTTTTTTTTTTCTATTTTTTTTGCAAAGATATAAATCTTCTCAAGTATGTGTCAAGATCAATTTACAAGGATAATTATTGCGAAATGTTTGCCGTTTTTTTTTGCAATTTCGCATAATAAATCTAAAGGTTACGCTTCTCTCTTAGAACGCGAGAATTATGACAATCACTTTTCGTTTCTGAATCAAAAATTATAAGGTTTATTCATAATTAAAGTTCGCGGCGGATTTTAATTTCTTTTTATCGAATTCGAGCACACCGCATTTAAATTTGATCATCCTTCTCGTTCGTATTCAACAGGTGTTGATGTTGTTATTACGTTAATATTTACACGTTTAACAAAAAAAAGGTGAGTGATTTTTTTTACATCTCTCTCTAACTTGCTATGGAATATTTAAAAAAAGGCATATAATAATAGAGAGAGGTGCGAACGGTTTAATAAACGCTCATAAATGAGTTAATAGAGGCAATTAAATTCATTTGACGTGTTTTAATTCTCGATCATCTCCATTTTTGTTATTCTTTTTTCGTAATACGGCTTGCACAATTAAAGTTGATTAATTAAAACGAAAAAAAAAAACGTTTTCCTCCCACGTATTGATTGACTTCTATTTGCATTCACGTTTATTTTTAAGTTTTTTTTTCTCGTGAGGGTGGATAATTTTTTTGCTTTCATTCAAACTTTGCCTATTAAATAAACTCGAATTTCCCGTTCAAAAAGGGAAGACGAAAGCGATAGGAACCTCGAAGAATTTCGTGTTTGCGTGCACGTACAACATTAGGTTCCTTTTGTTTTAATTAGTGATTTAAATACAGGTATAATACCCTCCCCGACAAAAAAAATGATACGCCTTTTGTTATCCCTTTTTGGATGATCAAATGTTATTTAACCGATTTGAATGGATTATTCGCGAAAAATTCGTAAAGGGCCTTACAATCCGCATTTTGGAATGCGAAACGCGAAAGAGTGGTAAAGTGGCCGCGGTTTAACTTTTGCGAGGGTTTGTTTGGTTTTCGGCTTTTTATTCGTTCGCATGGGCAATGAAAGTTTTATAAAAGTACTTCATCCCCGTCTCCGATCTTTTTCTAATTGTACTCGCAAAAATAAAATGGTTTTCTGGAGGAATTTCGAACGTTTGAATCGAGCGTGCACGTTTAAATCGCGATAACATTAACGGAAGGCACGCACTTAATGCGGTGGCAAATTTTCCTTAATTAGACAAATGAAACGCTTAAGACAATATTTATGTTATGGGAATCTGTGGAAAAGGGTGCAACGCCGTTTAAAGAACGGTTGACGATGAAGATGATGGTACTCGTCGGCGGGGAGCGAATGTCAACTCCGACGAATAGTTCTCGACGAAATTAGCGAAAGTGCTCGATTTAATCGTCGAGGCTCGATTTAATCGTGCCTTCAATCGCACGTCTTCACGAAGTGCATGGATAAGTCATAATTCATCGAACGATATCAAATGGTGCATGGCTTTTCGTTATCGCTTTAGTAGTTAACCGCAATTACTTCGGCTAGCGGTAAGAAGCAAAGAATCTCTCGCTCTTTCTCCATCGACACGCATTGTGTACGTGTGTGTGCGTGAAAGGAATGGACCGCTCAATTAAATCGGAAAATTGCTACTCGCGAAATTAATGGCATTGTTTCGGATAAGCCTTTGCAAGTACCCCGCCCACGCAGTGGTGCCGTAGTACTACGGAGGTGCTAGTGATAAAAAATAAATGGGATTAGATATAGAGCGAGCGAGATAGCGGACGAGGAAGGAAGCACGTTTGAATTTATGTACTCGCCGCCGACAACGTTAACGTTTCGAAGAGAGCACCGAGACTCTCGCACTCGCTCTATTCCACTCGCACTTTCGCTTCGTCGGGCCGGCATTTTCCTCCATACACACGAGACTGTACCGAAATGACGATGATGTTGACGATGGAGTAGTGCGGAAGTGCGAGCGAAAGAGCGATAGAGTGCAGCGTGGAAAAACGGAATGTACAACGGCCTCGCGTGGATCAATACTAACCCGGTGGTTCGTTGGTTGGTTGGTACCTCAATGTTCCTACCGTACTATTAGAGCCGGCAGGCGACCGAGCGAAACTCGATTTTCCCTAGATTTCCAAACGTCGTTATTTATGGGCAGAAGGATCCAACGTGAAAAAGAAAAATGGTGCATTCGCTTACCTTTTTTCCCCTCGCTCATTTGCCGTTTTAATCAACCGAAGTCGTTCGTAGAAAAATTGATTAAAGCCAATTATTAACTCTCGCTTAATAAACACTTTCTTCACGGTGAAGTCGAAGTTGTATAATTATAACGATTTTTTATGTACTTTGTTCACACAAACTCCTCTTCTGTCTATTATTATCATTAATTCTCTCTCGTGCTCGCAAGAACCGTAGCATTGGTATTTGTGTCAGGAGGTGTAATAAAAACTAATGGTAGTGACTGCATTTTCAGAATGTCATTTTGTATAATCTTTGCTCCGCCATATAAATATATTAATTTATTATTAAAAGCGCAGAACTTCGCCGACGCTGGCTTTTTTTTTCTACTGCAGCTCCTCCTTCTCGTGCTTCAATTGCATTTCTTTCGCTCCCATCTACATTTATTTATATTATATATCATTTACATGTAATTTTAATGATTTTAATATTTATATAAATAATTACGACATTAAATTAATTATAACATGCATAATATACGTTCATGAGAAACAAAACGAAGCAAAACGACAAACGAAACGAACGGCAGTAATTAATTACGTTTAGCAACGATGGCCTTTTAATTTCAGCAACGAAATTTGCATAAATTATTTAACGAACTCGAAAAAATCGTGTTCAATGATTTGTATTATGAATGAACGAACGATCGAACGCACGTAACAAGAAGTTAATTTCTCTTCAGGGTCCTTAAAATTGCTTTACCTGACATCATTGACATTTCTAAATTAAAAATTAACTCAAATTCCGAAGCCGTAACAAAAAAATTCGTCCTCGATCGCACTGTATCGCAATCGTTTCCTTTGTGCAATAACGACGACAAATTAGGTTCATTTAATTTGAGAAAGAAATCAAATCGAACACTTTCACTCCAACAATATATTCGTATGCGGCTGATTCATTCAATTTAACTTTATTCTCATGACGATTGCAATTATTTCTGCGTTTAAGATTTGCAATTTTCGCGTTCATTTTTTTTGTTCGTCATTTCGTTTTATTGGACACGAATAAATAGGAAGTTTATTGCATGAGAATAATAGACGTGAATAGGTTAGTTCTCTGTTATGTCTTCGGGCATAAATTGTATGGATAAGTCGTAATTTTTTTTTCGTGCCGTTGCCGTTGTTGGTCGGTGTTCTTGTTGTAATGCTGCTGTTGCTTCTCGTCTTAACGCAACATTGCCGTTTCTAATAAGAATAATAATGTAATGTTGAATGTCTGACGCCCGGAAGCAACCTTAATAGTTATGGTCTATCATGCTTTTTATCAAACGCTTTTTCTTCATTCCTTCTCTTCGCATTTCGCGTTCCTTCCATCATCTACACGTTTACTCAATCATTACCTTCCTTTTTCAGCAAATAATTTTAATTGGTGCCTTTTACATAAGTTGAAATCTCGGTATACCTTTTATAATAATAAAATTAATAATAGGCATTTCGTTCTTTCTTACTAGAAGTTGAATCGTTATTAGCGATAAACGTATTGATTTGCTAACGTTCATTAAACGTCGTTAATTAATTATTATCTCCGAGTCAATTTAACATTGACTTGCATCGATTACTGTCTGCGATCGTCTCTAAATTATATTCCTCTTTGAAATTGATTATGGCGCTTCCGTTTTAGCTGATTATTTCGTCTAACTTAGAAAAAGATACTTGAACTTGCTGCGATATAGTTTAACATCAAACGCTGCAACAAGAATCCAGTAATAATCGTATATGTAAATCACTGATAAAGTTTGCCTTTCATTTTTTTTGCTATTAATTCGCAACCTATTATTATTGACTTATTGAAGTAATAATTAATGCGGATCGTATTTCATTAATAAAGTTTAAGGTGACGTTTGTGTACATAACGTTAACCTTGAAATAAGTCATAATAAAGTAGAGGCAAAGGTCGCTCAAATGCAATTCAAATTAGCGCTCTTTTTATTTTCGAACTGTAATTAACACGAGAAAATAGTTTTATACGAGAAATAGAAAAGAAAATGTGCTGCGACGTAATCTAACCATATACACACACACGATGAGAAAGGAAAAAGAAAAGCGAGGATCGTGAGGGAAAATATAATAGAAGAAGAAATAACGACCCTCGTTTGTTGCCGTTCTTTCATCGATTCGATGCTCTCTCTGCTATTTCCGTTCCTTGACATACATCATTTCCGCAACGAAGGCTTCCTTTGGGATGGAAAAAGAAACGGAAAAAAAAGAAAGAAGCGAAGCAAAAAGAAGAAGGAAGACTCTTCGAAGTCTGCGTGCGGTTGCAACAGCGACGAATTGCTGCGTTCGATTTTATGTGCATATAACGTCGTTAGACGAACGAACCGAAGAATAAAACGTACTGTACCCACCATTATTTTTCTTCTTTCTGAAGAAAATGAATGAAATAGTACATTATTTCGTGAAAGTTCAAGGACTTTTGTCTAGAGGAACATGTTAAAAGAGAGAGAGAGAGAGAGAGAAAGAGTAAAAAGGAAAACGTTTTACAATATTTTCTTATATTCCTAGAACAGGTAAAAAGAATTTGTTTTATTATGTGCCAGCGGTCGCATTTGGTAGTAGGGCAGGTAGCTGGGAAACAGGACCCTCAAATCAACGTTATGGCCCCTTTTAATAATAATAATTCAAGGCCTATCATCATCATCATGATCGTCATCGAGTAGATGGAACGGTTTCGCTTTAAACGAAAACTTATTAATAAATAATTCATTTCGATCATTAACAAAACTGCAAAAGCGAATTCGTAATTGCGAATAAGGTCAAGGGACACATTTTTAAATTACTTTCAGGAAGTTTGCTCAACTTTCCCTTGCGCTCTCTTTCCCTCTTGTCCTGAAAGATTCAGGAAACGACGCCGTCGTATTATTTATTGCATAGGCCTGAAAAAGTATTATGTAAATTTTGAAATGGGACGAGGAAGAAAAAAAAGTTGAAAACTTTTTACAAATTCCTACAATTTGCGAGGGCTGAGTTTCGAAAAAGGGGACAAAGAAATTTGAACGATCCGAAATTGCGACAGTGCCTCTAGCTCTCGCGCCGATAAATCTTTAGAAGTGTCTGCTACTTGAAAATGAGTTTCTTTCGCAAAAGAGGAATTAAACTACGTCACTCGATATCGTTTTCAGCAATCTATCTTTTGCAAACTTCTCTGGCAGTTGTTCGGATTATATTTTTTCTGTTGCAAAAGTTTCCTGCCGTATTAATTTTAATCGTTCGCAACTCCAATTATACCGCTTCAAACCGAAGATAATGGTTTTAAACAGCGATATGGACATCTTTAATAAACTCAACTTCACTTGTAATTAAATCGAAATAAATTTCTCTTGAAATTGGCTTAAATCAAAGGTTCACTTCCAAATGTTTTTCGTTTTCGCCTCTCTTTGCTTTTCTACAGTAAAACGTAGTAATCTCTTTACGAAGCGTGCAAAAAATCTAAATTGGATTTTGTATTAATAATATCGGAGCCTATATAGTAATAATAATAATAAGTTATAAATCTCCTTTTATGTTATTACTATTATTATTCTTGATTGGAAAACGACTTATAATAATAATCGCGGAATTTTTCTTATCAGGAGCTGCACTTAAAACCGATTTAATATATTATTATTTCATAATAATTGGCACGTTACATGACTTCCGGTTCCGGATTTTTCCTATTATTCTCGTTTGAGAATTTTCGATTTTATCGTTCACGGATTTTCAAACATTTCCAAACAAATCGACGAAACTTTCCGTGTGCCGTTAATTAAATTAATTTATTATATGCTATTTTTCGTATTAATTACATAATTGATTTATGTTAAACATACTAATAAATTTATGCGATTGTTAATTAATTGATTTGTTACGTACCAGCTATGGAATCGTCTTAATTAAATTGTACAATTAAAAATGCTGTTCGGTAAATTCCTGCGCTGATTATTTATTTTTGATTGATATTTCAAAAGGAAAATAATAAAATTATCAACAGTAATAATAAATTAACGATAAAGTTTAACTCGAATCCAAATTGCTGGCCTGTTATTATTTTATTTCATTAATTTTTTCCATTCATTCTCGTTTCTTTAATTAATAGCAATTACATTTCTAATTAATTGTAACGTAATAAGTCAATGAAATAATAATTAATTAGCTTGTAAATAAGGATAAATTTCGCGTAATTGTTATTATAGGGTAAATGTAAAAGGAAAACCGAGATGGAGAGAAGTAAAATGAATTGGAGAGATGTAGTAATAACAATGATAATGATAATTAATTTTCTAAACGACAAATGTACGTATGTAAATGGTTTTTGTGAAAAAGGAAGTCCTTGGATAGGTTTAGTTTAGAGTTAGTACTTAATGATGGTAATAATATTATATAGATATTTTAAATTTATTCTAAATGCACGTTCAACGGTACATTGTTATTGAAATAAAGCGGATGTCTGTCGATGGAAAAAAAGAGACGGTACACGTTTTTTTCTAATAAAAAAATATACAGGGTAACATGTATTATACATTCGGCGTTAGATGATTGAAACTAAATCAAACCCAACGTTTGGCGTCAATCCGTAATGATGATTCGTTAATTTCCTGTAAATAATTCACCGTGCAATTCCTTGCGTATTCACATGATCCGCAAACGATGAGGAACATTATCACGCGGACGGAAATTGCACGAATTTTCGAAACGCCCCGTATAGGAACGAGATTTCGTATTTCATTTCGCCAGGACGTTTAAATAAATTACGTATGCTACCGTGAATTATCCACCTGTAATTTTCTCTCGCTTACTGAATATTATCGTTGTTCCATCATCATCACCGTCATTATTATTATTAGTATTAGTGGGTGCATAAAATTTCACGGCATTTGACCCCGAGATTTACGGTCGCACACACACATACTCACAGTCGATTTCCGTAACCGCAATTAATTTACAATTTTTATCGCGCAACATTTAAATTTTCGCCTCAAGAGCGATTTTTTTGGAACGTTTCAAATGGCAGTATCGAGATGTTCAGAACCATGATTAATAAAAAAAATGAAAAAGAAAAGGGTTTAAAGTAATTAAACCATAACTAACGATTAACAAACCAACCGAGCAGCACAAGAAGGTAACGAGCAAGCAAACATGTTTATGTAGTACAAATTCTTTTTTATGGACGCATAATTTTGTAAGTAATCTTTATCATCATCATCATCGCTCGTCGTGATCGTCGTGTACGATCGTCGCGTGTTGCTGTCGGACCCCTCCGATACGATTTCTCCCAAGTATTATTACACAAAACTGACCGGAAATCGTGTTTCTCTTAGGGTGTTAAATGTACACTTCCTGTTTTTATTACGTGCATTTATCATTATCGTACCGCCAACTATTAATACTCACTTCTTGTTTATAAGAGTCGAGAGCGAGTCCCTCTTCATTCCGAATCCCCTAGGGTAAGAAATGGCTAAAGACATTCTTCGGCTCCCCTTTTATTGCAATTTTTTTTAATTGCATTAAGATGAATCTTTTTTTTTTAACTTCGGCACGAGGAAATGTTAATTTCAATTAATTGCCTTTGAAAACTTTTACATTTACCAGATGATGATGAAGATGGCACGTGTTTGATGTTACTCAATAATAAGCGCGGAAAAATGTCATTAATTTTTAAGTCCTCGGTATAAGAATTCCGCTCGCGATCCTCCCCTTCATTCATCAATTTTTTATTTTATTAACAATCTCTTCTTGTTGAACCAATATCAAAGACGATGATTAAGATATGGAGGGTGACAGATTGAGGGGGCTGCTTTATTTGGAAAGCTTATATAGGTATCGTTGTGATTTATGAAAACTCTTAACCTTTCGATTGTTTACTATTAAAGGAAGCCACTAGGTTAATAAAGGAAAATTAATTTCTGCAGTGTTTCTTCCAATACACTTATTTTTGTTGCTCGAGATATTTATCTTGTTCGATATTAATTAATGTTAATAAAACACTTGGCGCTTCGTGTCTGGTGCACGAGAAATTTTCCGGTCTCTTTCCGTTTTGTTTTTAATTTTTCGTCGCCTCGAGTCTCGCGTTCACGAAGAAGGCAGAATCGTCCCGCAAAAGGGAAGCGACTGTCTGAGTTCCAAAATGCGTTTATTGTAATTTGTGCAAAAATACCTTCAATGGAAATGCAAAATTTTAAAGAAAAAAAAAATCTAAAAAAATGAATGAATCTCAACAATCTGAAAATTCGCAAAAAAATGCGTATGATAGTGAAGCGAGGCTGAACACAAAACAAATTTTCATCAAAAAAATGCGAATTTTTGGCGTATCAACTAGTTGTATAAATATTATGCGAAAGCAGTTCGAGTTTTGCTCTTTCTTTACTATTTTCTTTAATGCCATCGTTGTTATTATTATCATATTGTATTGGATTACAATCTCGTAACACTCATGTCGGCATGTGGCATCTCTATAAATAAATTCATTCATGTGGCTCCTCCGTGTAGGGGATTTGTACGTAACAATTTAATTTTTTTTTCATAATGTAATTGTCAACCGTTTTGTACACTTGTTTTCAATGAGTTTTAATCGGTAATGTTTTATTTTTCTGTTACAGGTAAGAAAGGCCGGATAATCCAACATATCCAAACAATCCGATCCAGCAACGAATAACGAAAACGGATGTGTGCAATCAATCAAATTATTGATTTTGATCACTTCTTCGTATTTGACAAGCGATTATAAACAGCAGCAACGTTGTTGGTAAATTGGTTGAATCTTATTTTAAGAATTTGCAAACAATACTCAACTATCGCAATTTTTGTTCAGCTTCTATTATTACAAAATGATAGTAATAGGAATCAGCTGTGCACGCTTGTGTGTGAGTTGTTCTTTTTACGTTGATTACCATGTGTGCAGTGAGTAAATGAGTTCACGAACAAAGCGGGGTTCTTCTTTTTATTAATACTATTTACACTTAACGCGTTTTTCATTTTACATTCTGATTTGGTGGGGCAACGTTTTTGTGATAAATTTAGTCGAAATTGTCGCTTTAAATAATTTAAAAAAATATTGTTTTTTTCTTTTCAATTTAATTTTCTGCTTAAAGATGCTGTTTATTTCTTACTGGTAGTAGTTAATGTACCATTTAACATATCGACACGATTACGTGTATATTTTGCATAAGTTTAATTATTAGTCAGATTTTGTATTCAAAATTTAGGTGATTTTTGTTGGTGGTTTGTTGTTAAATTTAAACAGTCGTATTTGATAGCAACAAAAGGATTTATAATTCCAAACGATGACGGATAACAAGAATATTGCCGTTGATACTAAACAGTAAGTCGTTATTGTTTTTTTTACGAAATCAAATTTCATAAAATGTGTTTGCAAATATTGGATTATGCGAAAGGTAAAATCTACTTTTCTTAATCGAATATAATTCAAGTGATTTTACAATTAGTTACTACCAGTTGTATGGGAAATTCGTGTAAGAAATGAATGTTCCAGGTGCATTTCTAAAAACTGCAAATACGGTTTCTCGAAATTAATAATAATCTGTTATTTACTTATTTTGGGAAAAATCATAATGACGGTGTTAAAAATTTGCAAAATTGTGGAAAGAAAAACAATATTTTTAAAGTTAAATGTCATTAGGAAAAACCAGTTTTGCATAATCAATATTATTTTATTCTGTGTTCATTTTTTATTTTCTTTTTCAAAATTTATTCCACGCAAATTAATTAATTACAATACATATGCATAAAATTAAAATCTTTTTGTAACATGGTAAATGAATCAAAACAAGTGAAAATGAAAAGACAAGAGAGCAGAAGTGTTAACACAGTCTCAAGACCACCATTATCATCATCATCATCAACGTATTCTATTCTTTCTTTTTTGCATATTCAACATTTAATGGATGAATAACTTTAATTATTAATTGAATTCTTCATCAACGTCATTATTATTGCATTAAAATTAGTCGTAGACTTATTTTTCTTTTTTGATTTGCTTTCCCTTCACTCCCATAATTTACACAAGAAAACTTTTTAATTAACAATATTAAGCAACATTCTAACGTTACTCTTAAAACATTAAAACCTTTTTGTACTCCGTCCATCTTCCTTTTAATTTCCTAGATTGCGTTCTACCATTTTAAGCTTGCAATTTTTAAAACCCGCCCTTGGTGAAATCAATACCGTTCTTGCAAAATGGTATTCCGTATGCTGCACGGAGAATTTCTACTTCATTTACTATGTAGTATTTCGTCGATTTAACTATTATAAACAGTTTTTATCAGTTTCGGCCTTTTGTACGTCGTTATCGTAACTTTTGCGGTCCATTATTTAACACCGCATCCCGTAAAAGTGGGACTTTGTATATTCACTTTTAGCACTACTCTCTTTCAAACGAAGGTCACGAGCGTTATTGATCCTCTTACCATTCCACATCTTCCGTGGTCGTTCGGCAAATTGCTCCTTTTCGAATCGTTATCATTTTACAATCTAACTTTAGCAATTAGTTATGAGAGATTTTTTCGACTCGTTCGGTCTATCACGTTTCAAATTAAAATTTTAATTAATCAGTTTTATGAATGCAGCGAAGCTCGTTATTGTCGATTTTTTGTTAGTTTGTTGTATTTCTTATTACATTCAAGTTTTTTTTTAAAGAAATAAAAGTGATTCTATATTCGAAAGGGTGCTCACGTAGAATATCAATTAGGCTGTACCTATTAAACGAATACGAAGAGTAAAATAAATAAAATTGGAAGGAGAAAAGTCCACCTGGTCGTGGACATTTTTAATTCGATTTTCTAATGGTCGTCCGATGACTTAATGCCTTCCCGTTAAATGGTTCTCACCGTTTTTTGTTCTTTTAACATCGATTATCATTCGAATCGTTTGTCCGGAATCTTCGTTTACGTTTGTTTATGATTAATGCACTGCATAAGAAAAATAAACACCTGTGACATAACGAGAAGAATGAAAATGTTCGGTCTGATGAGCGAACGAGAGGAAACTTGGTTGGTGTCGTCGTAATTGTTTCAGCGAAAACTTTCTTTGGTTAATAGCAAACAATTGTAGGGTTCACCTTCCGTCGAACAAAAGAGAGCTTTTTTCCCTGAAAAGACCACGTCGCTGCCGTTATATTAACAGCGAAACGGTCAGCAGGTGACACGAACTCTCATTTTCTTCGTTCGGTCGTCGGTCGTTGTTATGATCATCTGTATAATTCAATGGGTACCGTTTCAAGTTCGTAACGCTCCTCGTTGTTATTGTCTCTTCTGCATAATAAGCCGAGATGTGTGCGACCTTCCTTTTTCGTCGCACCAAATTTAACTTTTTTCTCGTCTCGTCCATCGCTTATTCGTCGCATGTTATCTTTCTCTGTCTCTGCATCCGTTTGAGTCGGGTTTTTTTTCTTCGCTTCTTTCGCTTTGCTCTTGCTCTTGACGCTCGGCACGTGCACGCCTGTAATGAGGAGACACACACTTCCGCTACCCACGCTCATCGCTGTATACGTCTGCTTTTGTTGGATTGTCTTCCTTTTTCTTTGGAAGAAGAACGGGGAAAAATGTTACGTTCAAAGCGAAAGAAGTGAGTGATCCATAAATTTGAATTATGACCGTCGTTTGTATGAAATATACAACTTGTTAATAAATTCTTTCGGAAATTTGTTATAATCTTACCGTTTACACGTCGTTTCATGGCGATTTTCCCCTTTTTTCTTCGTGCAATAGGAAGTGCTCTAACTGAAGACTAATAATATAAGACGCAAGCAAATTGCCTTCGACGTTATTATTTATGGCTTTTCGTATAGAACAGGTGTAAATTAATTTCGAAAATACTTCTTTCGTTTAATGAAAATTAATCTTATTGGAAAAGAATTTATTTTTTTTCTCTTTCTTACGAAATCACCTCCACTTCCATACAATGGGACATTAAACGCTGAAAAAGACGTTTTATAAATTCATTTGATTATTTTAAACGTTATTGGAGAAAGAGGCATATATGCATATTATTACTATTATTATTACCGTGCCTTTATAATAAACCTACACGTTTCTCTTCGTCTTCTTTTAAGAAATTTTCTAATGTATTTCAAACTTTATTGACCATTAAAATAATGTGGTATGGAAAATCGAGAAGAGGGAAAAGAGAGAATGAAAGACGCGTTCCGATACTCCTTTCGATTTCACAATATTCTTATTTTTATCCAATTTATTTTATTATTGGGATACTTGATTTAGAGTATGTTGCATGGTCGTGTGCAGTGGTAGTAGTATAAGCAGTAATAAAATACGTGAAAGAAATACAAACATTCTCTTATGTAAAGATATTTGAATAAGTATCGATAAATCAGTTGAGATCTTTCCCCTTTCACATCTTTGTAACGCTCATTTAGATAATCTTCCACTAATGCCCATGATTTCGTTCCAATTTGACATTATGACCAGTTTTGTGGTGCTGGGCGAACAGAAAACACTTGCTGCCACTATTTATTATTTATAAAATCAAAGAAATTATCTCCAAAATGAAATTTCTTACTTGTTCTTTTTCCATTTTTAATCTAAGACAAGCTTCCCCGTATTCTATCTCCGTTTGAAATCCTATACAATTAACCTAGTTCCTTAATCTGATCACTGCGGAATCAAGAGGATCATCATTATGGCCGCATAAAAGTTATTTTCAACCACAACTTACCATTATTGTGTCGTAATAAACACCGTTTGCATTAAATGCAGATGCGTTGCATCAATAAAGTGAAATTTTTTCTCCTGCAGGAAATGGCCCCAATCGAATCGCGTAATAAAAATCTACATGGCTTCACACAAAATGCTCTTAATAGAAATTCATTATCCACTCTATTGCAGCGTAGCTTCTAAAGTTGCAAATTTTCATATTAAACGTAATTCGCAATAACGTCAATAATTCGAAACGGAAGTGCTCACACACCTTTCGCGCTCGTTTAATATACGAATCACGATTGTTTTACGTACAGGAAAGGCGTTTTATTTCGCGAAAAGCTTGTATTAATCATCTGACGAGTTCGTGAAATTGTCGTACTTCTGCCGCATTGAAAATGTAATAGTACATCTGGAGAAGAAGCGACCTTCGCAATGTTTGTCACGTTTATTATCTTAAAATATCCGGTCCAAGTAAACAGGATTCTCTCGTACAAAATTCTTCCAGTTTATCGAAGGCATTCGTCGATTATTCAGTTACAATTGTGCACGTAAGTGACGCCTTCGAATAATTATTACGATTCGATAATAACCATGATTTTAACTGAAATTACAAACTCAATCGTGGATTTATTTAAAATAGAACGGAATGTTATCCTAATTACAAAATCGCGATCGTTGATTAATAAGAAACAGAAATGGATGTTTAGATTTCGACGGTTTCCAAATTACAGTCATCTACCTCTTTTTCTGTGGCATCCGAGAATGTTTATTGCTCTTTCGGTTTTCTTTCACAATTTAAACAATCTGAGCGATAATTGTGACGAAGAAACTGTTAAACGATATCACTTCGACTTTTCTCCTGCTGTTCGTAAATTTATTCGATTTCTTGAGCGTCTTATCGATTACATGCCATCGATTCGATTTAAAAGTCGGAAAACCCATTGCGAGAATAAAAGATTTATTTATAAGTACGTGCGTATATCATTTTTTCACCGGCATTAAAGAGAGGATAGTAAATGACAAGCGCAAAAATTATTACGTTGTTTATATTAGACTTTCTTTCTCTATCCTTCTATTTTGAATTTTTTTTTTTGTTGTATACAATGGCAATTACAAATTACAACGCTAATACCAAACAGTGTCAAAGGAAAATGGCCAATTTAACGGTATATTCCGTATGCGGAAATTGCAAATCCTACCTGGATTCTCCGATGCTTGTGCATTTTTCCTCTAAAAAAAGAGTACTGATCGGTTGTAATTTAGTTTTTCGTGAAGTTTGCCATTCGGGAGACGGATGGAACTAGGGATTTATTTGTTTTTCAGGATTACTATTATCACCGTTTTCAATCGGATTAATGAAAAAGAATAAATAGGAACAAACAGGACGTCTAGCCTCGATGCTTTATGACGATATTATCTCGAAATCGCATTTGCATAAATAAATAATCCGCTTCTAAAATTCGAAATTTACATTCATAAACAGCTTACAGGAGAAGGAAGTGATTTAGGTGGATGATTTTTTGTTGTTGTTGGTAATAGGAACTTCTTTAAATCAGATACCGTTTGATTCGCCTATCAAAAGGAAAAGAAGTCGATGACGATTTAATTTAATTTTTAATCGTTCGTTTGGTAATAACATTCTCGATCGCACTTTCGAACACCGAAACCGAACCAAAGAAAAAGTAAAGGTAAATTACTCATTGTAAAAGATGCAAGTTGAAATTTATGAAGTGGACCCAGGTCGTATGTTGTGCACCTGTGTAATAATAACCAGAAGAGGTTCAGTGTAAGGTAGCAGTAGCGAGCCAGGCGAGAAGAAGGTAGCAACTCTGAATTCCTCTCGTTTCTTTTTGGTTTCTTTCAACTTTTGCTGTTGGTTTACTTCTTATTAACTTCTTTATTCGTATATACGCCTTCGATTTATTTACGAACTCTTCAATCTCTCTCTTCCTCTTTTTTTCGCCGTACTTCATGTTCGTCTTGTTTACTCTTTTTCATGTGATCTCGTTCTTACAATTTTTTTTTACGAGGATATTCGTAATTGATCCTCACATTATTTATTTTTATGTCTTCATTGTAACAGCAATTTTATGAGACCGGGTGCCGTTTATCATTCATTACCATCTTAATGTCTTTGCTTCGTAATTTTGCAATGAATTCACACTAGTGTTTTTATATTTTTCTTTATTAATCCCTTTGCCAACGCGACAAAAAGGAGCGAACGACAAGAACAAAATTGTCAATTATTAACATTATATGCGATAAAGTTGACCCAACGACAAAAAATAATCTAAAGCAAGGGAAGTGGGAAGACGAAATAAAACCGTTTTTCATTCGTATTATTATTTTTAATAAAGAGATGTTTTCGTTAAACGGAATCACATTAATTTCGACTTAAAAAATAATTGTTGGTTAATTAAACAAGAAAAAATCGTTGTAATAATAAACGTTTGCTTATTATGTTTCCTCTTCTGCCTTACTTGGGATCCTCAACTTGTAATTTAACATGAAATTATGTTAATTTATGAGGTACGGTTTTAATAAGTACTCGATCTAATTATAGGTGTTTTTTTAACAAACATTCTTCTTATTTTCATAATTATAAGGTCCACGTACCCCAAAATTGTTCATTGAAAAGGCAAGATTCCATGTAATCGATTATTCGTACGATTAAAAATTAGCGAGGGAAAATTAATCGGTTGGCCGCACGTTAATTATTTATGAACGGCAAAATAAATGACGTGGATCATTTTTCATATTGACGTTATTGGAATTAGCGTCTTAGCGATATTAATCTTGGTGGAAGAATTGCAGCTAATGAATGAATCTAACAAACTTCGTGTTTAACTTTCTGCATTGAACGCGGTAACTTTTCGATTTAATACGAGTGTTTCTTTTTTGTAATAGAACCGTGACACTCTTTTTCCACAAAATTAAAAAAATCTTTTAACATCAATTAGAAACATCCATTTAGATGGATAATGCCATCATAATGAAACCTTGTTTTTCTTCTTTTTTGCAATAAAGAATCTGCTTTTACTTTCGACGCTATTGTAGTGCGGATTATATGAAAAAAGGACTGGGGCACTTCGGCATTGTCATTGTTACAATTGATATTATCTTTCTGTTCTATTTAATTTGAATTGTTAATTATTTGCTTACGACCCGCTGTTATTAGAATTGAATTAGCTTCCGCTCGAAACTATTCGACGAGCGATTTTTTGCTCGTGTTGTTGTTCTGTTATTCGCATTATTAAATTCTCTCTTTCTCTCGCTCTCTCTTTATCTATCGTCTCTATTCGGACTGATTGATTACTATTAAATCGCTCGCCCTATCATCCTATTTTTATTGGGGATCGTTATTTGCAAGTTCATTATTAAACAACCGCCATCTCCCTCTTCCTATCTCTCCGTTGATTATTTTCTATTCTAATTAATTAAATCATTTGCATAACAACAAAAACACTTTACACTATTCGCATTTATTTTATCGCTCCTTCCTTTTTCCTTTCATTTATCCTTTTTCTGCTCGCTCATAAACATTTTCACATAGGTTTGCACGCGAACGAGGAATTTATGAATTCACACTATAGAAATTATGCCGATGATAATAATAATGATACTCTTTTTTTGCATATGTATTATAATAACTTGGAAGATAATGTCTAGTAGACCGCAAATATACAGAGACCGAAGGTATTACACATTAATAATAATAATGGTACATTTTCCACAACACGTAAGAATGATGGTGATGATAATAATGACGAACATTAATAATCATAATGATAACGTATGATTTTGTGCGTGTGTGTGTGTGGATGTTGCACGACTGCACCCGCAAATATTTAACAATTACAATTGGATTTTTTTTCTTTAATTGTGATTTTTTGATTGTTAAAATTGAAATTCCATCTATCGAAATTGATACGTGGAAATTTATCTAAAAGTCTCATCATACTGAGCGACTATATAAATTCCTGCTCACGAGTGTCGTGGTAACAAAACTTCTTTGCATGTCTTAGATAAGAACTCGGCGCCCATTATTTATTATTTAAATTAATGCTCTTCTAAGTTGGTGATGCTCGCATCTAAGACATGTTTAATGAATAATTTTTATCTACGTCACTCTTGAATACGAAATTCTTTAGACGTTCGGTAGAACTGAAATTGCAGATGTTTTCGTAAGGAATCTGAACGATTATAAAGGGTTCATACTCGTACATATATCGGCAGATCTCGAGTATGGATTCAGAAAAATTGCAAATATTCTGTCTGCGCAACTACTCGCCAATTATTAAGATTGTACAAAACTTTGGTCAGAATGAAACACTTAAATTATTTAAACAAAATTTATTTATTTAAAAATTTCCATTGAACCATGAATTTTTAATAAGATCGCACGCTGATAATAAGTTACTGACACTTGAAAAATTTAGCAGCCTTTCCGTTTTGGATTGTAAATTTTGCAATAGACATTTTATGTTTTCGACACTTTATTTTAAGGTAACAACCGTCAAGATAATTTTTGCGTATTCAAAATTGAATTTATTCCCTCGTCAGTAACATATTCATTTCGAGCGAAGAAGAAACTTTTTGTGCCTTAAAAATTCCACGTCACATCCTCGAGCGCACATGAATTGATAATCAATGTTACATAAATGTAAAATAACATGATTAATTACGACGGTACCACCTCCTCCATCGTTTTCTATTGGCAAAATAAAAACTAATTATGACCAATAAATAAATATTAATTAAGAAACACGTTTTACGTAAATGATAAGTGCTTTTGATTATTAATTAAGAACTATTTCAACGTACATTGAAACATAAGTGGGTGGACGATAATAATGTTGATTTGAATAAGTGTAACGCTTTTCAATAAACAGAATTAATTGGTGGTGATTCGAAAAATATTTACTCACGACAATAATGATTACAAGTTACAAACGAGTGATAATGGAAGGAGATGATTAATTAAGAGATTTATTGACTTCTTATAATGAAGAGATGTGACCAATTAGCTCAATCTATCCGGAAGAACTTAATGATCAATTCGAGAGAATCACATGAAGGAAACAATCAAATTTTTAATGAAGAGGATGGCATTTGAAGCAAACCCAAACGTCCTTTCCATCGTTAAAGCACTCTCCAAAGTTGAAGTTTGATAATTGCAAATATATTTTAATATAATCCTTTTTTTCTGCCTATGAATTATTGTTCTAGGTCATTTTCCCACAACTAGATACAACTACTGCCTCTTCTAGAATTAAGATGGCAACAAGAACTTCCAGATTTAATGAAGTTCAAGGATTTTTTTACGAATCGGAATGAAAGATATACAGAAACAAACAAAAACTTGGCCAAAATGCAAGAAATGTATGACAAAGCATACGAATTTGATACTGATTAGAATCGAGTTAGAGACTCCATTGATTGATATGATTATTATACGCGGCAATGAATAATGAAATATAATTTTATTTATTCCATTCCAATTTAAGTAATTTGGCGTGCATTTGCTTTAAAATTATCGATAATTGCGGATAATTGGAGTCCATTAAAAATATTGGAACGGTTTGTATAAATTTTAATAATTATACGTATTTTGAGAAAATTTCACGGAAAAGAAAAGAAAATGGGGCGCATTTCCATCTGAATTCGACTCTCTTCTAAGGAAGTTACGTTTTACAAGTTAATAATTCTTTTAATGGTAGCTGAATAGTACGTATTACACCATTTAAAGTTAACGGCACCCGATGAATTATTGAAATGAATCGTTTAAAACAACAACCATTCGAAAAGAAAATAATGGCAATACGCAGCATCGGATGAAACAGAGTAAAGAGAAATGAAAAATGACAAAACAAAATGATAGAATGAAAAGATGAAGAGAAGAGGATGAGGAATTGAGAAGATAATAGAAAAGGATGGCGAGATAGGAATCGAAGAGTTGTTTTCCTGCTTGTTCCCTCGAACACACAATAATTGTCCGGTATGCGTTAGAAGAAAACAGCAATAGGTCAACGGACCATTGCAGCAAGGTCAGTTGCAAAGAAAAGAAGGTACGGCTCTTTGTATGTGAATCCTATGCAAGAACGGCATCATCGCTTCGACCAAAAGTTAAAAAAGAGGAGAAATAATAATAAAGAAGAAGAAACCGAATCCTATTTAATTTCTATGTAGGAAGTCGAAATTTCGAAATGATTATATGGCGAGGACGTGAATTGTGAAGGAGAAAAGACAAAACTGAACGTTTCGAAAGAAATCCAACAACCGACGGACATGTGTTTGTCGTTTACCATTCTATTTTTCTTCCTTTCGTTTCAAATTTACAACGCTAAAGAAGGTCCACGAGAGAAGCAAACGCTAAAATGCACGTTTTAAATTGAACGTTTCCTCGGTGTCTCTTTTAAAAGAGTGCTAAATGATCGTTGAGATTTATTCACGATACGTCATTAAACGATGACGACGAAGCTGATGATGGTGCGGCAACAAATTGTAAATACACCAAGTAACGAGTCTTCAATTCAACGTGTTTATTGTAAATTACATTCACCGTATACAACAAGACTATTTTACGTCCGCAGCAAAGTCATTCCCGCAGAAACCACAAATCTTCGTACGGTCATTTATAATATAATTCGGTTCCAGTTAGACAACATCGATGGATTCTTTCTTTCTTCTTTCCAAACATTTTCGTTCTTTCGCACTCGAAAACCGCAAGAGGATACACAGGGAATCTCGTTTCTTCTTTTTTTGTATTCATCATGTGAAGAACTTCCGATCGACATCGCCGCATCTCCATGAATAATTCATATAGCATTTCATCATCATCATTATACATTTTCCTCTTTTTTACTTCGTATCGCCGAATGACTAACAAATATTAACAAGAATCCGGATATTAAATTAATAATTACCTCGTGAAACGTACGTAAAATCAAATTAAACTCGCACCGATAATTAACAACAACACAAAAGGTATTTCCTCTTCAGCTTCCTTTTTTGTTTAGTTAGGATTCAATCGTTTTTACAAAATTAACCTTTTTAAACGAATTACATAATTTATTCTTCAGGAGGAAAATTAGCCTCCGTTAGCGATACGTTAATTGGATTAAAATAATTCACAAAGGATTTTATTTAACGTTGTTAAACAATGAAAAGAAGAAAAATTATGAAGTTGTGTTGGTACTGCTGGAAAATTGAATGTTTTAACAACGAAATTCGCTTTTTGGAAGGACATTAATTTCACACTTAAAACGAAATGGAACAATTTTAATGACTAATTAGTAGGCAACAAACGAAAGAGATGTCTGAATAGATTGTCCAGTATATGAGAAAGAAAGAAGTCTGGTGAGTGGAGGATTTAAAGCAAAAGTTTTCTACCTGGTCGTCTCTCCTTTAAAATGCATAATCATCATTTATTTGATATATCCATCTTTTTGGTTTCGTCGAAGACCGAAGAGAAAGAAAAGGATCGCATTGTAAAACGAACTTACAAAGAACCTACACACTTCTCTTCTTTATTGACCATTGACCGAATTCATCTGGAATAAATTGGGAAAACGTATGTCTTTTTTTCGTAAAATTTTATAATAAATTCCATTCCGCAGATTATAAGAAGAAAGCGGGATATTTTCTCAACTTAATATCGCAATAAATCCACTTTTAGTAGTGGTATTTGAAAAGAGTTATTTTTTCTTTATTTGAGAACAAATACAAACGCCCACCCGAAAGAAATAATTCGTAACTAAATACAGGTACTTAATAATAATAAAGTAATTCTTTACTGTGAAAAACAGGAACGAGTTTGAATGTAATAAATAAAATCGTTGACAACTTTTATTATTGTGATTGCCCATATGATGAAAACATTGTTGCTAAAATGCAACAAAGAAATTTTTTGCTATAGCGAAAAACGAAAGGAATTCCTTTTGAAAATTCATACACACATTCCTATGATCGAAATCATGGGAATAGACGTTAGTCGAAAAAAATGTACGTTGATAAAAGCGTACTAATCATAGAAAAATGCTATTCTCATGTTATTGCAATTTGGCTACGTCAGATTTTTACCAATTAATAGGTCGGAGAAGAAACGGAAGGTTCATTTGAGATGAGTACATGATCTAATTGATTGTTATAAATAATGTGCGTCTTTTTGCTATTCGTGATTGATAACGTTCTTTTTGTGTTTAATAGTTTTTTCTTAGCATAAAAAAATTAATTCAAGACAACAATTCCTCTTCTTCAACATCAAGTGCAAGAATTTCGACAATCTGTAGAGATGTCTTCTAGTGAGGAAGAGAATTTTGTAATTCTGTAAGTTACTTTTAGCAATTTACCATTTCGTCGTTCACATTCGTTTTTAGGATTTCATTGTCACTGATATTCATCGAGTGATTAAATGGCTGAAATTTCATGTGTTCTTCGATAAATACGACAAATATTTTGGTAACGTTCTTAGTGCTAGAATGAAGTTAACGATCACTAGGAAGTAAGTTCTGGTAAATTTGAATCACGATTTTTTTAGTTTACTGTTCTTCTGGTTAATGTCTCTGAACTGTTCAAGAATTCTTAGAAATCTTGAATCTAACATATTATTGTGCATCATCATCATTTTCATGAAAGAAAAGAAAACGATCATAATGGTGATACTTGAATATATTTGCCATTATAAAAGCGTTGTAGAGCATTTAATTAATACGTAATAATGCAATAATTAATCAAAGGATAATTGTGTAAAAAAGTAACAAAAAGAAAATGCACGAAGAAAGGAAGTTAACATCAAATAAAATGGAAAAGTTCAAGCCGTTTTATTATGACAGGACGGGATATAATCAACGTGAAAAACGACAAAGACTCTTTCAAACAAGTTTTTAAAGTTTGTTATGTAGAATTTTATTCTTCTTTATTTTATTTTTAAGTTAAAGACAAATTATATTTGTTCTTTTGGTGACCTTAACAAAGATTTCTTTTACACTAAGTAAGAATGTAAATGTACGTTTTAATGTCACATGTACATTTGAAAATTATCGCATTGCATTTATCAATCTTACGACAGATCTCAGATCGGTATCACTCGTTTCTAATGGTAAAGAGGTCTTCTCAAGAACAACAACGAATTTTCAGATCCCCCATTCCAGTATACATTTTGTATTAACGATTTCTCAAATTATTAAATCAAAATTCGAAATTGGCAACGTTCGGCAGATTCGTAAACCGAGGGAATTGTAATCATAAACAGTCGGCAACCGAAGTAGAAATATTTGTAAAGTTCCCTCGTGTAAATAAGTGAGGCCAGCTGCCCCCGTAGGATAGTTGAAGTTTCCGGGATAATGCGCATGCAAATTGTTTGCCAACATTCTTTTGCGAGATTGAATAATTGCCTAGCATAATTTTATTTTTGCTACAATATTGGAAAACGGTTTGTTAATTAACTCTCGCGAAAACGATAACTTTCGAATCAGTTACACAGAAAATTGTTGCTAAATTACCAATTTATAGATACCTTCGGTATTTCTATTTACCGACCGTTCTCTTCATCATCGCATCTGAAACCAACTTACTTGTTGCCGATCTTGTACGTGTTTTTATTGCACAACAATTAAATACAATTAATTCCAGTAACATGATCATATTTTTCAACGCTTATCAATGGCGAAGATCTTTCTTCGACTTTTCCTTCTAACATCTTCATTCTCTAATTAACGAACGAGACGTGCTCACTTAAATCGATAATTAGTTAATTGGTATTATTTTTTGCTTTGCGTTACTAGTAATCTTACTTATTTTTCTGTCCTCTTATCTTTGCAAATGAAAAATTAATCGCGGGATGAGAAAAAGTACGTTTAATTGACTGAAATCATGGGCACGTAACGGTAAAACGTCAATCAAATTTAATCGGGCAAGTATTGAAGGAAGAAGAACGAACAACAACAACAAAAAATCGAATTGACTCGATCTTTCCCGCAAACTTCTCGTCGAGCTTTCCACTTTTTATGTCATAGCTTTTTGCTCTTGTTACTGCGTATGACGCTGTAAACATCTCTCACGAACGAGCATGATTATTATAATTCTGAGCGAAGATCGTCACCGTGCCTTCTAACGCTTGTAAGTCCAAAATATGTCGAAGAATCGATATTTGGCATCGGAACGAATCGTTTCTTCGTTTTCGACAACATTTTTTTTGCTCGTCGCACTCAGAAAACGTTCGCTTTTGTTATTATTTCGTCGATACGGACGTGTGACCGGTAGAGAAAGAAAGCAAAGCTGGTGCAAGAGAAGGCAGTCAGGCAGGCAGTCAAGCAACCGAGTCGGTTGAACGCGAACTTGACCCACGTCCTTGGTCCGAGACATTCACCTCAAACGGACGGACGGACTGACGGACGGACTTTTCTCCGCTCTGGGTTAGTGGACCCAGTTTTGCTGTCTGCCGAAATCTACGGGACCGCTACATGTGTGTGTATAGCAAGGATATGTACGAAAGGCAACGTTTCTCTTGTATGTTGTAAAAGGTAGAGTGGTAAAAATGGTGATGATGATGGTGGTGGTAGAAGTAGTAGTAGTAGCACCAGGTGGCGAAAACTTGCACCGGCGGGCGAAAGTGTTTTACGGTGCCAAGTTTAAAGACGAAGAGGAACAAAAAAAAAGGAATTAACGCGAAATTCACTTTTGTCGTTCTCCTTGTTCGTACCGCCGATTTTTCTTTTTCGCTCTCCTTTAACTTGCCATTTTATATCTATTTACATAAAACGGAATTAATGATTTATATTAGGCGGCGAGAGAAGGTTTTGCTTGTTAAATCGTTTGAAAAATAATAATAAGAGAAACGTTTAAATATAAAACCCGAAGGTAGAAATGATAATAAAAAAGATGAAGAAAGCAAGAACAACAACGGTTCGGTCTTTTAAATACCCTCGTAGCATAAAATAATTAACTTTTAATTTCTTTTGGGTGCTCAATTCTGCGTTTTTTGTTGGTTGTTGTTGTTCTTAAATGACTACAATCGAGCGGATAATTGTGAGGCGAAATCCAAATATCAGCGTCGAAAATAATAACATCGACATTCGTAAAATTCCACGCCATTTCGTCTAAAACTATTCACTGCGCCGTCCTCCGCCTCCACCAAAACGCGAAATTAACGGTGTTATTATGTGCCACGAAGGAATGTTAATTTCGTGCAATTAAACTCTCGTAAAGTTTCGAATCAAACAATCATACGTTTCTTATTTTATTATTATCGTTCTATGAAGTGATAATTATTAATTGAAGTGATTTTTCTTTTTCGAAATTTTAATGCGAAATGTGTGTCAGACTACGACAAATTTTGTAATATTTAATGTACGCGCAAATTTTAATAAACCAATTACCTACATTATTTTCTATTGATAACGACAGGCAATTACACTTTTAGATATAAATCATTACCACTCGAAACTTATTTATCTGCTATTTCGTTTAGTGTTTATTTTTAACTATTATAATTACAAATAAGTAATTAGTCAGTTGACACGGTTATTATCATTGTAAATGTACGTATTCTCTTTTTTAATTCCGGAATTTTAAAACATAAAACAAGTTAATTTATGTTAATCGATTGTAATAAAATAATTGTGCAATTCGATTGACTTTTTTCTCAACGTCGATTACTTTCATTTGAAAATGTCTACGTCGTAATGATAAATTAATAAATTACGAACGGGAAAGAAAAAGTGACTGTCATTAATATTATTAATAATCCGTTGTTTATGCCTGAAACATTTTAAGATGCATTCGAGAGATACATTTCGGAGAATCACACAAAATTACATCTGTTCTCAATAATAATAATGTTTAAAAATAAATCTCGACTAATTTCTGTCTCGTTTCCCTTCGGTTGCACTCTCTAATGTAATTTACTGTGACACGTTTACGCAATTTCTATTTCCTTGGAAATTTAGAGCATAATAGAGTTTCCACGGCGAAAAATTGTAATTTCGAGGTGAAAATAATTTGAGTGCACTCAAGAAGGTGACGATGTCGGTAATTGTTGGACTAGCGCCTGGTTAAGATCGTATTTAGTGCAAAAGTTTCAGTCGACGGCATTAGTTTCGGGCGATGTTACATATTATTAAGTTAAAAGCGTATTACGCCCGAATCTGCATTAGTTTAATTGAATTTTCATAATATAAAATGTAATTAACGTGAACGGCGACAAATGCGACGATGCATTCGCCGTAAATCGAAGTTGGAAATTTTCATTCGCTAACTTTCTAACACGATTTTTCCAATTGCACGGTCTTCTCAGAACCGCTTTCCATTAAACTTGCAGATAAATAATTTTCCAGTTTTTTTTTATCTCTGCATTTCTACCAATTTTTCTGTTACTCAGATGATTGCAATTAAATAGAATCCACGTCACAGCAGTGCTCACCTTCATTATATAAATAATAAGAACGTAGAAGAAGGAGCAAGAGAACAGTGGAAAGTAATAACGTGGAGATCACCTTAAAGCTACGAACTCTTCGCGTTCTTTTTCACTTCTCTCTTTACATTTTGGCTCGTCGCATATTTTCAAAGTACCACCAAACACATACGCACGCACAATGTGTATATAAGTGAAGCCCCCGGAGCAATTATTTTCCACACGAGGGTGACTGAACTCTTACGTTACAGTTAAGGGGAGCGCATGATGTTGTCGCTTGCCGGCGAACGCACTAGGATGTAATTCCCTCGTTTTTTTTCGCGCGTATCTCTGAAAAGGAAAAAAAAATGTTAACGATAATAACCCAACACCTTTCCATTCATTCAGTGAATCCCTTTTTGAGCGCACTTTTTTCGCTTATATTTTTTTCTAAACGAAATGAGCATTAATCATCATCAAAACATTCATCGCGTTCATAATAATGGCTTGAATCACGGGAAATTGAAACGAAAAATATTCGCGCGTATGTATGTGAAATCTGGCGAGGAAATACCGAACCGCACATTGTTATGTGGAAGATTGCAGAAACTGTTATTTTTTTTTCATTTTCGCTCAATTCGTTTTAATATCGAAACCGCAAAACTGTAGTATATGCTTGCCGCCGGCCTTTTCCCGTGTTAAGTGAATAGATCTTTATATAAATTTACAACTCATTAGTATTTCAAACATTCGCTAGTTTGCATCAATTGATTCGTTATTAATGAACGTAGTAGTTTCACTATAAAAATAAAATGAGTGTGCTAAATTGAACTACTAATGATACCGTTTGATTAATTGGCCGTTCACCTGCCGTATACACCTACGAAATTTGCAAGTAAGTTTGTGTATTATTTAGCAAATTTCATTTACAATAGCAGTTTTTAAAATTCGTGGGCATCAATATGTTATACAGGGTGTTAAAAAGATTGTCGCATAATTTTAGGGGCTGTTAATAGAGGCAAAGATAGGCATAAAGTCTTAATGCACATGGGGCCGGAAATGGACGGTTTCGAAGATACGGAGGATTATTTCTTTTTGTAGCATATCTTCGGTTTCCGCCTTTTTCATTCACAAAACTTGCATTTTCGTGTCGTAGTTAACAAAAGGTTTGTAGTTGATATTAAGTTGTTAATGACATTTGTACGAATTTTCGCCATGCCTTTTTACTCGAACTTTTGAATTAGCTGACGCATTTCATTTATGGTCGTGCCAATGAGAAATGGCCAGAGAACTGCTACATTTTTATGTTGAAGCTTCTCCCAATCGGCAGATTCCTTCAGTTCTGCTTCTTAAAGAACATTGGCACATAATTTTTGAAAGGAAGTGGGATAGGAAGTAGCAGACCTGGGTATGGGCTTTGAAAAATCGCCAGATTTAAATCCTTTAGATTTCTTTTTTTGACGAGGTTTGAAAAGCTTAGTTTATGCTACTTAGTTATGTTTGTAAATGAGCTCCAGGAACTGAAACAACGAATAGATCAGAGATGCCGCCGAATTTAATTGATTGGCAATGATTTTCGAAAGAGTTGGAAGATGCTTGCGGCAAATATGTCAAGAAGGACACTTTGAAAATCTCATTTATTTTTTTTGCTTTGCTTTTTGCTCATAGTTTGCATTGTTTGTACATAATTGTAAATAATATCGAAGTTGCAAAATATTTCGTATCTCCGAAACCGTCCATTTTCGGACCCATGTTCATTAAGACTTTTCTGCTTATCTCGGGCCGTACTATCACCACTTAAAGTTTGTGACAAAATAAACGTTCCCAGTTTCCAATTTCCAATACCTGACCGAAAGCATCAATACACAATCATATAAAAATCTTAAGAGGATTCAACGTTCAGGCTAATCCATCAATCCATGAATAATCAAAGACGACGAGTAAATAGATCGTAACGATTATTATCTAATCGCACGTGTTAATCGCGAGTAAGAATCAAAGAATGGAATAATGAAATGCGGTCACCGAACAAAGAACAAATTACCGAAAAAAAAAATGCCCACAGTGTACCTTAAATAATAAATAAAGCACACAGAAATGAACAACAACAACTTGGCTCGTATATTTGTACGCATATTCACTTGTGGACGACAATAATAACAGCAACAATAGTCGTAAGCCGCAAATGATAGATGATAGAGAGAGACCCGGGGAGACCCGGAGCCAAGCGAACCGGAAACGCGTGGGTGTGGAAACGGTACGGTATTACCGTAACCGTAAGGCGGGGATCGTTATTATTATACTAAATATGTGTGCACAAAATATATGTGCGAGCTGGAATAGAGGGCGAGAGAAAAAAAAATGCGGGGCGCATTGATAATAATTAGGGTAATAATTGTGCGACACTACTTTTTCGCATTCAGCAAATCAAACAGGAAGACAAAAAAAGAGAAATGAGTTTTACGTTGGTACCCTAGCTATTACTCTCATTGCGGATACGCAACAATATTCAATTTCCTTTACACTCGAATGTGACACCGTACCCGTTTTGCACGCAACAATTTGTCATTTAATATGCATCAAAAGAAGGCGAAAAGAAAAAGGGCGAGCGAAAAAGGGCCGAGCGTAACTAAGAAGGGACTTTTTTTTGCTCACCTTGCGCCGAGCAGGCGAAAAAGGGAAAATTATCATACAAAACGCTTTAGTAATTCCGTTTGCACGCTTAACCGTTTGATGTTATTTCATATCGATCGATTTTCTACTTTAAACGTTTTGCCAAAATGAGAGCTTCGATTGTATTATTATCATTATTCAGAAGACGGAATTTTAAGACTATTTAAATGACAAAAATGAAATAAAGCTAAGAAAACGTAAGTCTAAAATTATTTTTGGCTTAAAGTACGTCCTCCTTCTTTTGAATTTTGAAAAGACATGCAAATTTATATATTAATATCAACGATTTTAAGGAAAGGCTTTCTTCTACGATATAAAGCCTCGTTGAAATTCGTTCTTCTTGCAATTCAAAGCGAGCACTCACCGACGGATGCCTTTAAGAGGATTATGCAGTAATTTTTAAGGAGTTTCCACTGTAATAATAATCGCTCCAGCACAAGGACTTTTTGTTAATGATTATATTTTTAACAATGGTTCCTTCGTTATCGATGTTATGGCCTTTTTTCGCCTCTAAGGGTTTGCTGTATTGTGTATTCTACTTCAGAAATCAAAAGTTTGCATTATCAATTTAATATAAGGAAATCAAAGAGGTCTTTCAAGTCTTCTTCTTCAACTTTTGAATTTTCCAAGTTCCCTGAATATATTCGTTGTCGGCGTTACTTATAAGATGGTTTCTTTCATTTTTCCGCTTCAAATGCACACTTACGCGCAGTTAATTTAAATATTAGAGCGACGAATTGAATTTATAAGTTAAAACAATGATAATAAAAAAGATGGTTAACACACCGGTATAATACGTATAAACGCCTAAATATGCCGCACCGTAATGTAGTATTCCGAAGAGATACAAAGTATTTCCGTCGTTTCTTTCCTTTTTTTGCCAGTTCATTCATTCACTTAAACTTTTTTTTTCTGGTTGTCGTTATTGCTGTTAACGAACTTATGTAACGATTACTAAAAAAAGGTCGTGACTTTGCCTCTTTTTTTAATTCCCCAATCCTTTTTTTTCTGCTCCCATTATCTCTCATTCTAGTTTGGTCATTGCTTGCTTAATATAGACGACCTCATTCTCATCCATCGTCATCATCTGAAACAGAAAGATATATGTCAATTGAATTAAATATTATTTATTCTCGACAATAATAAAATGGCAGCGACAAATGAGGTATATCATTAATTAGGATGTTGTCAATTTCGTCAATCAAATTCGAATACGTTTTGAATTTTTATTAGATATTAATTCGGAATCGAGTGAAGAGCGGCTTCTTTTCTCGACGTTTGATTGGCGTCCTTTCAATCGGCTCTGATTTAAAATTGAATTTGCCAAAAACGAGAGTGGCGAAATTATGCAGACAATCGATGATAGGCATTAAAATTTGATTATTATTATTAATTGCGTACAATTTAAGCTGTATTGAAGTCTCGTAGAAACTTAATTTTGTTTTATTACCGCAATTTTATCGTATTGTTTTAACATCCGTTTACGTTTATTGCTAATAAAATTTAATTAATGATTAGCACTAAAATTATTTTATATAATAATTGAATGATAACCTGACTTATTTATTTTTTTGGGAAAGATGATAACGTTAACGTGTAGATCACATACTAATAAAAAATCGATAGTTTTTGCTTGCGATATTTTTATAGTTATTGTATCGGATGTAATAAACGTTTTTATTATTGATTGTTTTTTTTTCGCGTCTATTTGTTGTTAAATTAATTTTGCAATAACAACAACAGCAAGCGAGACACAACTACCGTTTAATTGCATTTTGCTTTGGTCTGCGAAAGTTAATACATATTAAACTACATGTGTTCGTACACAATATTTCCACATTGAATTCCATTTTATTTTGTTCCTGCACGTTCTTTCGTCCGATGTTTTGTTTTTTCTGCAACCATTTAAATCAATGCCTTTCTGTTCGATTAGAATATTATAAACAAGAAAGGAAATGATAATCATTCAAGTTTTGCCATTCGACATACAAATGTAATCGTACACGTTAGTCAGTATGTAAAAGAGGATGGATGAGTAGGTGTACAAAATCATTATTATAAATGCAGCTGTTTTGTCCTCTTGCTACATTCGTAAAGCTAATAAAACTCAAAAACTGCACTCGCTCACTTTAGCTGGTTACATTCTAATTCCTGACGCCATAGACCTTGAGGCGAAGAGGTGATGCAGTCACTCGCTTTGCAAGGTTCTTTTTTGTTTTCGAGATTTTTATTATATTCACAATAACATTAGTTATAGGAGTAGTGATTAGCCCATAATGCACAGTAGCATATTGCACAATTGAAACACTTCCCTTCTTTCTCGACCAATAACGCTTTTTAAAATCGTTCCTTGGCATCTGCTTACGTTCGTCGAAAACGGATGCACATTTCTTTTCTTTGGAAGGATTCCTTCGTTCTTGTCATGCACTAAATTAAATTAAATTTTAATTAACAGCAAACTTTGTGTGCATTCGTTTAATTAATTAAGGCACACACAGGATATGCTCGCTCTCTTAATAAAAAAAAGTTCGCTATCTTTGTATTATGATTGTGAATTCGACCTTGAATCATTTGGTTTCTATATCTAAATCTTATCCTTAGTCAAATAGAATTCTCTGAATGTTGTTGTTGTTCTGATGTGTAAGTAACCTTTCCATTGAGCAACGTACAAAATAAATAATAATAAAAATGCATGCAATGCGCGCTAGCATAAAAATTTATGTCTGAAATATTATCCATAGGAATTTTATAAGCAGGATTTTTTTCTAAACGTCGTGCTTACTTTTACCATTGGCACTAATCACGTTTGAAATATTGATTTGTTCGCAGTTGAAAAACATTCCGAAATGAAATTTTATTTGATGTTACCTTACTTGCTCGATCGGCAACTGCGAGATTTGCATTAAAAAAAATCATCGTTGAGCTTTAAAGCTCGAATCTTGACGGTTTTTAATAACTTCAAATACAGGATGACATATGATACGGCGATCATTTTTTTCTTTTTCAAGTTGACAATACGTTTACGCATTCATTGCCGGCGTAACGAATGGTCTTCATTCATGTCGACATGAAATTTTTCCATGAATATTGCAAATGAAACGAGTTGCATTTTAGGGTCAAATGCGTCAAGTGCTTGCTTATTTTAAAATTCTTGTTATTACGTTCTTTTATAAATAATTATAATATTTACGGCAAGCGGAAGTTAATGTGTGCGTGTAAGGAAAGAGTAAAAAAGAGAAGAAGAGAAAAAATGGTAAACGAAGAGAGTCTTCGTACCACCTTATTGCACGTATATGTGCAACAATCAATTCTTTTTGCCTCCTTTTATTTCTTGGTCGTCTTCTTCAGCTTATTCCTTTTTGTTGTTGTTGTTTTCAAATTCTCTCTTACACGTTTTGTAAGAAAATAACACCTTTATTACTTTGTCTTTTCTCGTCTTTTTTTCTCTCTTCCACTATGAAAAGAATCCACTCCCCATCACCATATAGACTTTTTTCGCTCACTTTAATATGCGAACACCATTTACTAACGATTATTATTATTAGTTTCGTTCACGTTATTCCTTTTACTGGACTCGTCGTGAAAATTACTTCTTACTACGTTACTTAAACTGAAAGGATAATTAATACCTCCATAAAACTTGAAACTGTATCGACATAATTAAGTGATCTCTTTTCGTTAATGATCTTGAGCATAAAATAATTTATTTCTTCGAATAAAAAGAAAACCCTTTATTAAATAGGGGTAATTACATAGAGTAAGAAATTAACAATTCGCTTTCGGTCGATCATATCATGTTAGACTTAATGTAGTAAGCAAGTATGAAAATTGGACAAACTCAAAATTATGTGGGTTTTTATTTAGTTTTTAACAGTTTCTATATCATTAAAAAGAATCTAAAATGAAATTAATCAAACGCGATAATGGAAACAAAAAAATAAATAAGGGAAAAGGCGAATTAGTGGTATATTTATAATTATGTAGATCTTAAATTTCTTTTAGTTTATTCAAACAGAAATGGCATGTTTTAATACTGATACCATCATGATCATCAAACCAACGAAGCATGCATTGACATTTTAATTATTTATGCCATTTATTTAATTTACGTTTTTCTTTCTTACGTCTCTTAATCTTTCAAATGATTATGCAGTTTTTGTTGTTGTTGCGAATTTCAACAACAAAAATATTCGAAATCCCTTTTCAATTTACATAATCATCGTTCGTATAAACACAATTTATTTGTTTGATGATTGCTTTTGATTTTTTTAGCATTTTCTTCGTACTTGAATCTTTTCTGTGGCGTGTGTTCTATTGAATGCACTCGACCACTATCCGGAAAATACTCATTTTTTCCCATCAAGTCATTAACCAGAACAACTCATCAGTTTCTCAAGATAATTGCATACGACTCCGTGAATGTTAAGTAAGAAATAAGTTAAACATTTACACGAAATTATTTAGATATTTGATCGTAACAAGTTAGCGCGAAGACTTTGGTTAATTGCAATTAAAATTTGTGTAGTATTTGTTGGAATATTATAAATATCGTGTAGCCATTGGCTCAATTCGCTTATTTTTATAATTCTTTGTCTCGCTTTTACCATTTTCTCTTTCTCTCTTTAAAATTGTTACCTTACAAGCATCGACAACAATAACGTGTAGAAGACGTACCTGAAATATTTCAAAAATGAAAATAGACTTAGAGAAAGAGAGGTACCTACAAAAGAATGAACTTTTAGTCCTCTCTATGAATGTTGTTGACACAGGCCCCATCGAAAAGCTTACAGAACACTAAGAGGAAAGATTACTATCGCCTTTAGAAAAGTAGAAGAGGAAATGCAGACTAGGATTTCAACTTTTTTTTTTCGTCTCTTTCACATTCACTACATATTATTTAATTTAAAATTTCTCGGAATGGACAGTTTTCTCTCTTTCTTTGTCTGTTGTTTTCCGTAAAACTTTATGATCAAATATTAATTTTATGGCTTTATTGTGTTGTTGATGTCCTCGTTGTTATTACTGTTAGAACGCGGCCGTCACGTTTACGGTCATTTCTACACACGAAGAACAACCATTAACGTTGCATTTTACTTAGTTTTCACCAACAACAACAACTACAAAAGAAAAAAGTAAAATAAAGGAAAAGATGTTTATTTATTTTATAACGAAGGGCACAGATACACAAGGGCTTAGAATATCCGCAATAAAACGATTTGTTTATTATTGTTGAGAAATTTCTCTTTTGCCTGAAAGAAAAGGAAAAATGCGAAAGAAAATGATGGTAATTTAAGAAGTAATATTATTCATTAACTTCACGTTTAATATAATATTATTATATCAAATGCTGAAGAGATGGTAGTTAACTTCATTTAGAATTAAATTACATGTTAATTGCAAAAGAGATTTGCACCGCAGGAAAAACACAAAGAAAAGGAGACGAAAATAGTTTAATGAGAGCGTAATCGAAAATTTATTCCAAACGAAAATGAATTTTATTTTCTTTGCCACTCGAGCAGCAGTTTACTTTTCATCATTATTCACTATCAACTGGAATTCATTTGTAATACGTTCGAAACGTATAAATAAATTAATGATCATAACATCTATATACGAGTTTATTATTAATCTTAATTAATAGCTATTATTAAGGTGCATTATAATAAATTATTATTTCTAACGGTTAGCAACATAAATATTGCAAGTACCGGGTGATCATAAGAAAAAAATGCATGTTTGCATTAAAACTTCTTTTTTTCCTTTCAAATTTCTATTACAACACCCTAAACCCTAAAATTAGTAGAAGGAGAGACTTGGGGAGAGAAAGAGAGGGAATTGAAAAAAGAAACGAGTTTTGCGGACGCCCATGTTGGCTGCCTATTCTTTTCATTATCCTAGTATTATATAGTAGTAAAACGGGATAGAAGATATTTTATTTACGGGGTCCTCAGACCCTCCTAAATGGCCATGCACACACAGACACTACCAGTTTATTTTGAAGTTTCGTCAAGTACAGTGTTCACGTACAGTTTTTCGTGGTGCTATTGCCTTAAATAAATGCTCTTCAATTACGAAATAGATTACTCAAATGAAATTTTAAGTGAAAAAGTGCGTTTTTGGATTTCGTTCTAACATCAGAAATAAAAATTAGATTAAATTCATTCGGTTACATTTTCCATTTGGTGACGTTTCATCTCATTTATTGTGAGCCGACTTCTATTTAAATCTTTTGACAAATCTAATGTGCCTTCACGGAAAGATGGTAATACCGCCACACAGGTACTTTTCCATTGATAATGAGAAAACATTTTTATTTACATTAATTAGATTTTTGATTAAACGTTATCTGCGATTAAGAAATTTACCCATATTTAGTGCGAGCGTGTATTTACTGGATATAGAATTTTCCTAATTCATTTTCAATGTAGTACTTTTTCTCCATGATAGGATATACGTATATATATATCAGAGAAATAAATTAATATTTTTTTTCTCTTGGATGGCAGTAATGCATTTAAGTATGGTATCGATAAAATTTTATACGTTCGTCGCGAGTGGGCAGCACATACAAGGAATTCACCGGATTCGATGATCGACCAAACATGTGGTATAATAATAATGATATCCATACCATGGTGTGTCTTTCTTTTCAGGCTTTTTCCTACTTTTCTCTGCTTTTTCAATAGCAGCATATTTCGTTTGGAATTATTAAATTCAGAAAAGTTAATTTCTTAACTGATCTTCCGCGTGTATTACTATAACTTCGATCGTTCAATAATCTTGTTCATTTTCAATTAGCAAACGAAAATGCATATTTTAATTATTGTAATTTTTATCATTAACATTACAGCCTTTTTAATATTCTAAAACTGTCGCAGTATTGTCTATACGTCGCGTGAATTATTAAATAGATAGAAAGGTGATTTATGCTGAAGTCCGCAAGTTGCACATTTACTTGTATAAATTTCGAAAGAAAAAAAAAAAGAGATTGTTTATTATTAATTTTGAAATTTTAATGTGCAAATATTGACTTTCAAGCTTTAATGGAATAGTAATAATGACGGTTCTCCCGCCAAATGGAAGAAATATCCTTTTATGGCAGTAGACGAACCCCATTGTCACATTTATGTAGTTTATATAACCTACCCCACAGTCAGTCACACATACGCACACACACACACGAATAATATATGTTTGATGATGAATTCGAATGCACACATTGTAATATAATTGCATTTGGCACCCTTTATTATTACGTAGTACAAATGTGCGTTTACGTGTCTGCGTGTACGTGTGTACCAATTCCGGTTCCTCCACAAAATCATTCCCCCGTGCGGAGCCGAAGAATGAAAGAAGAATAATAGCGTTTCCAAACCATCCCCAAACTGAACATTTAGCCCTGCAACATCGAAATTAAAAAAATCAAATATAGGAACGAACGGTAAACGAAATTTCATTATGCAACGATGAAATAATTATACCGTTAGTATCAGATGATGTTATCGATTAAACTAAACTACTTCTCCTTTTTTGTCCGTTTCCAATCTAGTGGCGTCGCAGTGTTGAGTTGCACGGACTGCAGCGGCAGCAGTACGGCGTCGAGCGACATCACGGATCCGGGATCGCCTTTCAGCACAGCGTCTAGCCATTCGGAAGACTCGTCCGCTTCCCAGCACTCCGCGAAGATGCCTCCGACACAAAGTGCTCATCATCCAGCGTGGCCTTGGAACAGGGAGGACAGTCCGCCGTTGAAACGACCCGCACAGGACCGGACGGCGTTCACGAAGCGTCACAAGGTGAACAACAACAACAACAACAACGTGCACGGAGAAACGAAAGCGATACAGGCGACGGCGGCGACGATGCTCACGATGACGGTACCATCGGCGACGGCGATGTCGACGCCAACGACCACGACCACATGCATCAACAATAACACCAACATGACGAGCGCGCAAGATAATACGACGGCGTACATCATAACGACCGACAAAAGGTCGAACGGCAGATCGAAGAAACAGGAGAAGCAGGAGTTTTGCAAGCAAGTCAAAATCACGTCGTTCTTTAAGTCGCAAATGAAGGCAACGGCGACGTACACGACGAAGAGCGCGGTCGCGAAAAACGAACTGTCGACGACGAATACGAGCAAACCAGTGCCTAAAACAACAAATATTAGTAGTAATAATAATAATAATATACGTAAAGTTCAAATTACGCCCGTAGTAAAAAAGAATTCGCTCGAGCACGGCGGCAGCAGGCCGCGTAAACTGGCCCAGGTCACCGTGCACCGACGGATCCTGCCGGCGCCCAGCAAGCTGCCGGAGAAGATACCGGTGAACAACGTGACGCCGATGCCGAATTTTCCGTCGGCCGTCGCGTTCACGGCCGTCCCCTTTCCGCACAATCTCGCTTACATCCATGCGAAAACGCCGAAACCGCCCGACAGCATCTTCATACCGACGCAATTCCAGACGTTGACCGCCGACAAACTGAACGCGATCCCGATCGTGAATCGACCGTGTATAAACGTCATCCAGCCGTTGTCGAAGATCGGAACGATAAACGGTTTCAATTGCGTCAAACTCAACGCCACTGTAGTGCCTATAGTTAAACTGAACGCGTTAGCGCCGTCTTCGTCGATTAACAACGGCAACAGTAGTAGTAATAATAATCCGATGGCATTGAATGTCGAAACAGCTAGTCCGACTGTGTTAAGTGCGAAACCAAAGACGACGGCGACGGACGCGTCTCTGAATTTATGCAATTCGACGGTGATGGTGACCGCTAAGCAAATGACGACGACGACGGTCGCTACCACGGCCGTGAGCGCAAGTTCCTTGGGGACTTTGCAGCAACAGAACAAGTGCTTGGACGAGCAGAGTCCGCCCGATTCCGATAGCGGCATTTCGAGTAAGGACAGTTTGGAGATTTCCGTCTCTCAGAGCGTCGTCGTCGAGTGCCAGAAGTCGCCGATATTGTCGCAGCCAAAGACAATCAGATTCCCAGCGAAGAAGCAGGAGAAGATCGAGATCAAAGACGTGAGACCTAGACAAGAGGACGATGCGGATTGTAGGTGGGCCGAATGTCATGCCAAATTCGATACCAGTGGGGCCTTATTAGAACATCTACAGGTAAAATTATTCCCGGTTTGGTTGTCGCCGATGATAATTAATTTTCGTGTTTGGTTAATCAGGTAAATCATGTGATATCCCAAGCTACTCAAGAGCAGTACGTGTGCCTTTGGATGGGTTGCAAGGTACACGGTAGGACGTCGTGCTCCAGGTCGTGGCTTGAACGGCATGTTCTCGCTCATGCCGGGACCAAGCCGTTCCGCTGCATCGTGGACGGTTGCGGTTTTAGGTTTAGCTCGCAGGTAACGTATTGTATACGGAGTAATCGACGAAAGGCTTCTTCGTCAACGTAGTTTTCTTCTTAATGCGGGGAAGGGAAGGCTAGGTTGAGGCGGTCGCGAAGGAAACGTCTTTTGCTATGTAATATTTTCAATGTAAAAAAACGATCTAATTTCAGTCGGCACTTGAGAGACACGTGAATAATCATTTCAATTCGGACAGTACGCTAAACAGTAGCGCGAAAAAGGTCGAGAACGCATCCGCGAAACTGTTCAAACGCAATGGAAAGAAAATACGTTTCAGACGGCAGCCTTGGTCAGGTAAGAGGAGATTTCTGGCGAAGCAACGAGCGAAATCGTCGGACGTTTCGTTAATCCGTCCCGTTTTTTGTTTTTTTTAATTTTCAGCTCGCATGTTTGATTTCATCGATTCGGGCATAATGGAGGGCGTGCAGCATAGATTATTAATTATGACGGAGAAACGAACCATGGGACAATTCAAGAATTCACCCGGTGACACGCTAACGTTACACAGCCAAATAGTCGCAAGGAGAACGGAGTCGGATGGAAAGAGGAAATTGTTATTACGATGGCATCCGGAAGACATGTACGTTTATTTTGATGGCGAATCGAACGATTAAAATACGAAAACTATCTCAACAGTAATTGCAATTTGACTCATTCATTCATTTCTTTTTAGAATACCAGACGAATGGATATTGGAGAAGGAATATGTAAAAACGAAAACGATACCGATTCCATCGTTGAATATATCGGCGAAGGATACGCTGAGTACGACCCTGTTTCCGTCGAATAACGAACGACAGAGGCAGAAAGCACGTAGGAAACCATTAAAGCAAACGTGATATAGATGTAACGATAATAATAATAATTAACTCTTGTAAAGGTCGATCCTTTGTAAATTTTTTGAGAAACGCGAACAATTCGATTAATTTTATTAAAAAGTGAGGGAGAAAAAGAAATGGTTAACGAGGGAAGCGTTATTATTTAGAAAAGAGAAGAATCGTTTTTCATCACAAATGATCTCAGCCAATTATTAATTATATATTGTAAAGTTTGAATTGAAGAAAAATTTACAAAGTATCATCACTTTAAAAGCTCCTTTCGTGTATTATGGGAACACAACTTGTATAGTATCTTTTTTACCCTTAGTTTGTTTAAGGGCGCATTAATTAATTGCAATGTACAGAAGACAGATTTAAGAATGTATGTATTGTAAGTATTGTAATGTTTAGGTAATTCGTTCTTTTGGATAATTAACAGAGCCTCCCTTTTTTATGTTTTCATTCGGAGAACGGATGGTAGATTGAAGAATGAGAGGATTGAGCTGTTAAGCCAATGACACTATGCAACCAGTTCACATAAAACACTGCCAATGTTTATATATGTATACATAATAGCTGGTTAAATTGTAGGATTTTTTTTAGTTTATATTTTTCTTACTCCATTTTGTTACATATAATTTTCACACATTTTCTTTATATATACATGTATAGGAATATAAGAAACGTATAACATTTTTTTTTATATAAACGTATTTATAATTTATGATTGAGTATTAAGTTGTGTGTTCTTTTACATTTATTAATTAATACTGTTGTAATAATAATCGACAATATTCATGTAAAAAAAAGAAAACAAACTGAAAGTTAGGAAACTTCTAAGACTAATTAGGGTCGAAATGACGAATGTGTTCGGAACGATTGTTCTCGTTTTAATTATTAATATTAATTTCAAACGATTTATATTATGAAATTTATTTATTCTACTGCTCACGTACATACTTTTGTATTCTTTTTTTATTTAACTATTATGAAAATATTTGTTCCTGGATTTTACAATAATGTATGTTGGCGATTATGCACTGCCTAAGAGGAAATGTAAAACGTTTTTTGCATGGTCACTGTCGATTTGTGAAAGTATCAAAATTTTACTTACGGAAATTTAAGTAATATGGAAATGTTTTAGCATTTTCTTTAGCAAGTTACAAAACTAGTTAGTCTAATTGAAAATCATTCGATGGTCCATCACTGCCAATTATGACTGCCACTTTATTGGGGAAATTAAAGAATTCCCTGGGAAATTTATTTAATTATTTTAATGCCATGGACTCTCTACGTTTATATAATTTTTTTGTGTTTATTTAATTTTTTGTTTATAATTAATTCATCAGCAGTGCCATTTACCTTTTTTCAACGTCAAATTTAATTTAGAAAAGATTTTTGAGGAATATTTTTGTAGCGAAATTGAGAGTACAAGTCAAAGTACAATGGTAATAATAGTAATGGTAGAATTTTTAAACAGTAATAAAAATAAGGACTATTGTTATTGTCAATAATGTTAATTGAAAAGTTTTTTTGCAACTTAGAACTTTTTACAAGAGGATTGTCCTTTTGAAGAAGAAGATAAGATGTGATATTTTTTGTAGCGAATTCTTTTATTATTATTACTGATTGTTGCGCGATTTTGATGAAGAAAAACGATAAATAATTTGTTTCTTTTTGAATGAAAATATTTCTTTGAATTCTTTTCTATATTTTTCATTTGATCATTACTATTCAGTAAAAGAAAAGTTGTATCAGTGCAGATAGACACGTCCATTTGCTTTAGTTAGTTAATTTCGAAGTAAAACGTTTTGTTCTTAATCAAACATGATTGATCTCTTTTAATATTATTAACTAAATTCCAAAAAACAAATTAGTGAATATATACAAAATTTCATTTTGAAGCCAAACTTTTAGTAAGGTTCGTACTTATCCTTATATAATTTCATTGTTTATTGCATTTATTATTATTATGAATTTCTTGCATTTATTTCATTTATAACGGAACGATAATTTATAATCATCTCATTTCAATCAAAATACATCGTTTTCATTAGATTCTTTTACGTAGAAGCAAAAATACGTGATAATGTGTCTTATTGATTTCGATATCAAAAAAGTAGGATCATTATCATTATTCAAATAATAATATAGACTGAAAACAAAAAGAAAATTAATTAAATTAACTATTTATGACTTTAATTTTTTTACTATTTAGTTTTATTGACTGATTTTTATTTAGATATAATTGATTAATTACGAAGTAATAAATAGAAGAAGCAATGTTCAAACTTTTTTATACATCATGAAATGAATTAACAGAGTTGATTTTTAATTAATACTGTAAATAATTAAAAGCGACATGAATTGAACTAAAATCGCAATTAATGAATTTCCCTACTAATCCTCTAGCCGATAAAACAATTCAGCCAATACTCGATTGTATTAAATATAGAACACTTTTCGAATCGGATTTCATTTTGTACTTAGGTTTTTTCTTAAATGTGCTCTTGTATATAGAAATTACTATTGTAATAATAATATTGTCATTTTTGCCGAACAGAATAAATAAAACGTAAATGAGACAGAAATAAAATGTAAAATAATAAATATTGAATTTTACGATTGTAGATTAAGATTTTAATGAGATACGATTTAAGTGGCTCATTGAGATGAAATAATATATACTTTTTTATGGAGAATGAAAAAAACTGAAAGAAAAACGGAAAAGTAAATAATTAACTTCTAGAAATAAAATAAGACTGCAAAATTATATCAAATTAAATTTAGGTGTTTTCAGATTACGTACATTTAATTATCTTTATTTTTCATTTTCATACAGGATGTCCAAAAATGCAACCAAAACTGAAACAAGAAAGAAATAATGAAATAATATTGGAGATTGTTATTAAAAGAGAATGATAAATAATTTGATGAATTGGCTCGACAGATTTCTGTTTTATAATGCAAGATGAATATTGAATGTTAGATTGTGTAGATAATTGCTTCGATTTTGGAAATAATCGTCGGTCTCATCTGTAATTTAGTAAGCGAAGGAGCTTTTTCTTTTCGAAGGGAATAAAGGAAATGGAAATGACGATTCTTTCTAAGGTCACTTTTATTGAAAACGTTTTCAACCAAGGAGTATATAAGTGTTAGTGGCTGGTTAGATATATTTTAATGATTAAAATATATAAGACAAGAGTTGTAAAAGTTGCTTATGTGTGGAAAGCATTTAAATTGATTTTCAATTAATGAATTTAATAGCCTAATTCTAATTGATATAAATATTATTATATGACATCTCATTATTTAATATGCCGAATAGAAAGTTTTTGGATTTTATTCGGAAGTTTTTCAATCAGTTATTATATCACTTCGATCACTCGATTCTATTATTGCTTTATGAACGTTAAATTAACTAAAGGTGAAAATTCTATTTTTGATTATTATCATTTTGCAAAACTAAAGATTCTATGGACATATAGATATATTAATTAATGAAGATGTTTAAAACAATGTACATTTCGTCTTATTTGATTAGGTTCTTTAATAAATAAAGTTGTTGTATCGAAGTGAAAATTAATTAATAAAAAAAGATTTATTTGATGAACGAAATTAGATTGAAACCAAATTTGTAATGAAGAAAAGAAAGAGAAATTATTTCGATCGGGAATATGTTTGAAAACAATTTCCAATGTAATTTGTAAATATAGTTAATGATAATGATTTATGTTTGTTTAAATGTAATTAATGCCCAGATTGATTTAATGAAGAAGGTTTATGACACACTCACACACACATACACACGTTAAAGCGAAATAATCACTCCATCGTTATTATTTTTATTTCTTTTTTGAAAATTTTTCCTTTTTTTTTCTTTTGGTTTTTGTCATTTTCTCATTATCGGTTTTGAACAAACAAATTCTACCTCACATGATTAATAATAGTTTTTTTTTATATAGTTTCCTTTTTATTTTAATATATATATATATATATATAAATTATATATATAAATAGTTTAATTTAATTTGTAATATTATTATTATTATTCAAATTTAATAAAGAGAATTCAAACTATAAATGTAAATGTCTGCATACCGTTTAATGATTAAAAAAATAAAGAAAGACTGTGCATATGCAGTTAGTTTACGAATATTATAGTGGCAACTTTTAATTGTTAATTTAATTTGTAGATAATTATAAATTATTAATTTCTTTCCTTATATTCATTTTCTCTTAATAATTATGACGTAACGTTTCTCTTTCTTTTTGCAATATTTCCTTTGCGTTTATTACGATTCTAATAAACATAATATGTGTATAATAAAACTGTGTCACATACTGCATTGATTTGTTTTCTTTTGAGACGAAAAGAATAAATGGTGTAGCAGACATGTTCAAAGTTATGTATCTATTCTATTGAGAATAAATATATACAAATAATTTTCTGGATGTTTATTTTTAATTAAAAACCATCCAATTACTTCCATAAGGTATTATAAGCAATTGCTTCCGCAAACATACGAATTAATCAAACACATCCTTTGTCCATGCAAAATCCTATTACAGAGAAATCGGATAATTGCACGAGAAGATTTCAGTTATGTTTGTAAATGTAACGTTTTCCACGACTGAAAGAAACTGGCTTCGCATTCGTTTATAGGAAAATTAATCCGTAATTTTTCCACTCTTTATTTCTGGAAAAAGTTACATTGAAACGTAAATGTGTCCGTTGCAGCAATATGTTTCGGTTTTATGAAATGAACGTAACACGACTTTTATAGTTTTGTGTTTTATGGCTTTTGCATTTCTTTCGAAACCCATTATTTATTATATTCCAAACATAACTATTTTAATACATACGCTAACGGGAAATTCGTATGAACGAACGAAACGTGAAAGAAAAATTTCTAAAATAAACTAACGAACTTGTATATTATTGTCATTAAAAAAAGTTCCTAATGTTTCAGAAACGAATTTAGAAAATTATTTAAAACACCACCGGCACACAATTTAAATTTTGCGTGGAACGTTCGTGCTCTAGAGAGCTTAATTTTAATTGGTAGCAATTTCTATTTGGATCAGTTTATGGTACAACAATGTTTCTGCTTCTACATGTTTTATTTTATTCTTCTCTTCGTTATTTCAGTTTATGCAGATTAAAGTACCAGTAAACTCGTATTTCCCGTAAACGGTCTAATAAATATTGTATTACGGAATACGGTGCATTTACTCGAAGGTTCAAAGTGAAATATCTATACATGACTCATTTGCTAATACATGGACCAGAAAATTTCACCGTTAACCGACTATGCACATTGGAAATAGAAGAGATTAGAAGTGTGCACTTTGGTATCTAATTTAAAGGGAAAAAGTGCACACAATAATAGTGAAAACAGGGATAGAGCGTATAAGTTAATTATTTATATAACGTATCGGTCGATCTATAAAATATTACTTTTGCCTTTGGATAATCAATTTGCCAACAAACAGGTAACGATTTAAACGAATTTGCCCACTAACTCCATTTGTTAGCTATGTAATTAATTTATAGTGCTTATATTTAAGAACAAACTTTAACTGTTTAAAGTAATTAAACATTGAACCTGAAGGTAAAGCTCTGCTTTGTCTTTAAAGTTCGCTACCTATTAAATCAAAACCCAATTCTTACGCAACAGTTTCAATGTAATTTAAATAATTGATAATATGATACGATCGAGGACGTTATCTTTGCCGATTTTGTTTTTAATTCTGCAAGATTATTATTTTATTTTTTTGTGGAATCAACAAACAGACACGCGATCCAAACAGGAAACCGAGGTTGCTTTTACAACAAATGAACACAATACAGCATTTCGATATGCTTAGAACGTAAAAAATACTATGAAATTTTTTGCTTTGATGAAATACACGGAAAAATACATGTCGAAATGACTGCATCATCGAAAAAAAGGAAACCTAATGAAATTGCATTAGTTTCGTAACGTATCAAATTATTTTTTGTATATCGCTTAATTTACGTTTAATGCAACTTTTATACGAGTGCAATAAACTGATTGCTAGCGCAATATGATAAATAAAAAAACGCGAATTATTCATAAATTAGTAATCAGTGCCGAGGAGTATGGATCATTAATTTTTTTAATTAATCGAAACAAGGACGAAATCATTATGGGACGTAATCCTAATGTCCAATTAAGATTACATAATTCTTAATTGAACGATCGATGTTCCGTTTAACCGTATTGCTGTTAATGGTTGGATAATACGTGGTATTTATCGAAAAGATATGATTATAACGATGTTTTATAAATTATAAAAGGTGTTATACACGTGGAAACACAAGAATAGGAAAAAATCAAAAAGGAAAAGTTTACAAAAGATGGGCAAAAAATGAGCATTAAAAAGCGTTTTATTAATGTGTATGTAAATGCTGCAAACCCGTATATAATAGGTTGAAAAGTGCCGAGGAAAATTAGCATAAGGATGAGGAGGAACGTTATTTAAACATAAAATATGTATCTCGAGATACCAGTGTGAGATAAGAATAGCGCCTGTGAACGTTTAAAACACACCTCACAGAACTAAAAAAAAAATATTTAAAAGAAGGGCACTCGTTAAATGTGTAAAATTCCTTCAGTAAATAATATTATTTAACATCACTTTTACTTAATAATAACAACAACAACGGCGACCAACAAGCAAGAGCTCGTGTTCGTTTTTCTTCCCTTTTATTTTCATGTGCGCTTTAACAAAGTGTTTTTAATAACAATAAATCTAATGTGTGAAAGAAGAGAATTCCTTTCCCAGAAACCACACAGAAAAGATGAAATGGTGGAAAGCCTTTATTTAAGTCTTCTTCTTCGCTTTGTACGTACGTAATTTATACATATAATATTTACACGTGTTTTGTAAAGTTAAATATTTGTTCGAAATAACATAAATAAAAATTAAGGAAGTTATTCCAAACATGTTTTCCGCCACGTACTCTTAACGCCCTCTTCTATCGTTCATCATCGTTCCTTCCATAAAACTGATCCATTTCGAATGCTTTTCAAAGAAACGCGAACTTTAAAAGTTATTAAACGACTAATATTTATCTAACAATAATAAATCGTTTCGAATTTTTGGTGCTTCCTTCTTCTGCGAAAATTTCACTTACTAAATGCACCCTGTTAATCGACGCCTATGATAATGATGTGCATGAAAATGGGCAAAAATCGCTGGTGCTGTTGCACGCGGTCGTAGAAGTTGTTGTTGTTGGTTGTTCGTCGTCGACGCCGTCGTTGTTTGTTGTGCGTACGTAGTGGAGATAGGATAGGAGGTATAATATCCTGACTCTGAGCGCAAAATCACAAGCAGTTTAGTTCAATTCGAACGTTCGAAACGTACGGTATTATTATTGTATACTACTAACTCTCCGTGGACGTACGAAGAGATTGTACGCAGAAAGGAAGAAGAGTATATAATATAGTTAGTAGTACCACGGAGAAGAAGAAGTAATAATCTCTCGCGTGCTATTGTAGCGGTACTTTGACTCGTTTCTTCTCTTTCGGTTTATTATATTATTATTATTTGCGTTCGAATTTTTCTCTCGATATTTCAATTCCGTTCGGTTCTTCTGATTCATCCCGCTAGAAGCGTAACGTTTGCCATTCCATCTCCCGAATACGAACCTTCATTTAATTTCCCAATATATGTACAGTGTTTGTTTGTAAATAATATAATTGTGAATCGGCACCTAATTAAATACCTTCTTCATTTCCCGGTACTTTGATCACCGTTCGAACTCTTCACATTTTTACTGTTACTGTTTGTTGTTCGTTGAAAAAAGAAAAAGATTAATGTGATTGGAACTTGTGCCGCATAGAATTATTGATAAAATACTTTTACGTTACGCAGTTCGAGTTGGGAAATTTTGCTAATTGGAAGCTGAATTCAAAGTTTAAAGGTAAGAGCGATTTAATTCCATTTAAAGATTTTGACGATGTGTTTTTAGCTTGAGCTTGCTTAAGGGATCAATAATTCGGTTTATTTCTATTAATTATCAAGGTTCTCTTTAAATAGGTAAGGATTTTAAATGGTTAATTATAAATGTAGTGTTAAGCGATTACAAAATAAATTTTATTTCCTGGCAGCATCAATCTAAGCGCTTGTGATTTTTTTGGACGCGTTGTAATTAAAAAGAAATAAGGAACACCTCCAAATTTTTTTCTAATGCTATTATTTAATTCTTAAATAACCATTGGCATTGAACTATAGAAATTACTAAGCATTCATCATTTAAACAAAAGGAATACAAATTAACGTTTGAATCTAATTTTCAACTTATTTATCATTATTTATGTAACAAGGATTTTCACTTGAAACACTTACGAATGCTATTGTGAATTTTGCAAAAAAAGTAAAAGTGTCTCCTCACTTATTTTTTAATTAAGAACTCTGCCGGCGTTATGCTTTCTAAAGGTAACAGAAAAAGAAAAGATGGTACTCGAATTATCCCAGCAATTCATCAAAAATGTATGAAACAATATAAAATATTTCTCAGGATTTTTTATCCTCATTACTATTTGGTAATTTCCTCGCTTTTTTCGTCATTTATTAGTACAGAACTTTGTTTCTGTGAATCGTTTTGTTTGCTATTTAAATGGCAATATTGCGATATTGGCACATCGAATAATTTATTATAATCTGGCCTCCGCCATTATTCCTATAAATATTAATTAACTCGTTTGCCAATTTCATTAGCCATCAAATTAATTAGTCAATAATCATGAGCGAAGGAGCAATTAGTAGTTGATATTTTCCATTTTTCTTTATTGAATATTGATTTTGACGATTTGCTTTTAATTTTAATCGATCGTTGAAATGATAAGTAGCAAGTAGGAGACGAACACAAAAAGATAGAGCATCAATCGAACGAAATTGTGGGTAATGTAATGAAGAGTAATGAAAGAGCAGAAACAAAAAGAAAAGAAGGTAATGTTAAATACAAATAAAGAGACGTTTATACGCTTCGACACGCATTGAAATCGTTCCGTACTAATTCAGCGATTACTATTAAAACATTTACATATTAATTAACGACATGCATTTTATGTTTGTTATACAATTTAAAATGAAATGAATTAAATTCCATCATTCCTCTTCTTCTTCGTTTCATTCATTTTTTGCTTCTTTGCGTTAATTCTTCTCCGATCTTCTTCGCTTTTAATTCGTTTGGCCTTTAATCTCGTAATAATCTTTTAGTTTCAGTAAACTTTTTAACTGAAAAAAGAATTATAAACGTGTTCTTTGTTCGTTTTTCTCTCATTTTCGTTTTCCTATTAAAAGCCAACTCCCAATACAACAAAGATACTTAACGGACTGCAGAAGAACGAGAAGAAAATAGAATCTTTACGATATTTTCCATGCAACATTGTTTCGTTTTAATTGGCTTTTAAAACGTACAAACTAATTGTACAAATGCATCGATAATAAATAAGAATTTATTCTTCGATTCCTTCTTTATTATATCCTCTTTTTATTTGAGTGTGTGTTTGTTTTCGTTCCTTTTCTCTTACTTTCATGCTGCTCCTTTTATCTAAGCATTGTTGTTTAATGCTTTAATAATAATTCAACTTCAATTAGGAACTGTGTGATGACGCAAAGTCATTAAACTTTCTCGATTCTCAATTTACTCTCGTGTAACTTATCCAGAGTGCAGTTTGTTGTAATAATAATAGCATCCGACAAATCCAATTGGTTTCATATTGCAACATCCATCTCGACTCTAAAGAAATTTATTACTATTACATCTTCCTCGCAAAAAACAAAAAGCTTAATAGTCTTTAAATCCTATTTGAACAAATAACCAATACAAAACCAATAAAGTTTATATCTTTCTTTCTATATGAGCGTGTTTGCTAACAAACAAGAGAACGAGTTTGCTTGTTACACTTATTATTATCATTGTTATTTCAACAATGCAAATAGATTACGTGTGAGTATTGTTGATGTATTTCGATTTCGTTTCATTTAAATTTTATCTCCTCATCGGTTTTATTTATTTTCTCCTCCTTCGTCTTCTCCTGGTCTCGACAGAAATATTAAAACCTCTTTCAAGATTATTTCGTTATGAGCAATTATAACGAATTAAAAACGTAAAGACAGACGGAGTTAAATAAATAAAGAAATCGAAAGGCCAGGTCTCTTCATCTCTCTTCTTATCCACTTTTTATTTGAATTTCTTCTGTTCTTCATCTCCTGTATCGGTATACGTACTTCTCACCTTGAATATTAAATAATCAATAAATATCGTCTTTATACTGATGGTAAATAAGAAGTCGTTATTAGCATTAATTTCTCTTTTGTAATGCACTAAATTCGCAAAAATCAATCCAGTTTTTGATTCGTGACTTTATTTCAATTTTAAATCAGCATTATAGCGAATAATTTACTTCGTTCTTTTTTACTGTCTCTTACTTTTATACTTATAGGTACTATTAGTTCGTGGTCTTTGTAATTTTTCGTTTTTAATTATCGCACATATTATGGAAATTTCTTCTTATTGCTTTTCTTTTACATGGGAAACGGGTATGCAAAATAAGGTAAATGAAGTAAAATAATTGTAAAAATAAACTCGTGTAAGTCGCATAAGAAAAATAAGTAAATAAGAACAATTTCCCTTATTTGGGTTAGTAGTTAACTTCAAATAGATTTTAATCTTATTTTTAAATTAAACGGCGCAAAAAATAAGCGAAAGCAAATGAAAGAATTTTTAACGATTTTTCTTTACTTTTCTTATAAAATCACCCACTTTAGTTGCGCCAAGATAAATGGGGCACCTTTTATACTTTATTCGCACGCATTTCGCAAATATAATATAACAATAATAGTCCCTGCATATAATATTCACTTATAATAACATTTTTATATTTATTATTTACCTAATAAAAATTCTACGTTTTATTACCGTGCTCTCATTTTATTATTGTTATTCAAATACTTTAAAATAAATATATATATTATAATTAGATCCAGATTATTTAAATTAAATTCTTCCTCGTCGTCTCCATCGTCCGCGAGCGAGCTGCCACCATTTACTACACTTTAAGATCATATTTATTCGCTAATAACTGCTACCATTTACTCGAGAGACTTTATAGTCTCACTCGTCTTCGATAAGTGTAGCCATAAATATTGCCATCTAAGATTCCTCTTATTTTATAGGTTCTCTTTACACAAATTGCGATAATCGAGAGAATTCTTTCCATAACCCACTTTTGTTCGCTTTTGTTCGCCTTTTATTTGCGAATTTATGATTTTCCTTTGTTATTCAATAAGTTTCGTTTTCTGCAATCGATTCGAGAGTGTTTAAAATTCAAATTTCGATGTTTCGATAGGGTATTATTATTTAGAATCGGTTTTTCGTTTTCGACTCTAATAACATCTTTTAGAATCACGTTTACGATGAAATAATTAATTAAACCTTTCGAAATCGATCTGTAGAAAATTACCAACGTCGCTAGTGGTTTTCGAATTGCATTTTAAGCTCTTTTTAATGTTAATAGGTCGTTCAATTAGAACCGTAAAATTGCAATGCTACCATTGTGAATTTCATATACGTTGTTGTTCTCTCTTTCTCGTAAACTTTTTCTAAAGAACCGGCGAACGACGGAATTCCTTGCATTCAAAATTTGTAACGCAATTGTTAATTATACATTGTAGATAATTGCGAATTTTCTATTACGCGGAATATCCTCCTCGATAATCGACTGGAATTACGACCTCACTTAAAATTAACAATAACGTTATGGATAGATCTAATTTCATAGGGGAAAATTAAAATTGTTTTATTTTGGTTGATGAATAGGCGCGTTAATGGGAGAATGAAGAGGATATATGGCCACGTGAATTATGCGAATAAATTTTAATTTGCGTTGTCGGTAGTGTATAATTTTTTGTTTGCAAATTATTCACGCTTCTATCAAGAATTATATAATACGTAATTCTCTCATCGATCTCACTCGCATCGCTATCGTTTTTGACATTGAACTTTGATGATATTTTAATGGAAACAGATATTAATAGAGAAGAGAGATCTAATCGACCTAATCATTTATAATGCGATGCTCAATACGGAAGTGTAATTTATGATGAAATAATATTATGAAAATGGACTCATTACTCCAACAATAGTAATTATTTCTGGATTATAAATGATAGATGTGAAGGACGGATCTTCATTAGAAACCAATGAGTACTGAAATAATTTTGATTTTAATGATGGTGTGCAAACAAATATCCGAAAATTGATTAATCAACTAACTGCTTAAAACAATAAATATTTGTTTAGTTTGAAACGTTATCATCCACAACGATAATTGGATTAATACTTATAAATTAATTTTCATCGAGTTATTTTCAAAATAAAAGTATTAGACCAATTAATTAGTTGCTGCTGCTAACTAATTATAGAAAATACTTAAGTATAAGCTGAAACAAACTCCTCATCTCTTTTCATCTCGTTTCTAACATTAATTAAACAATTTAACTTGAATTAGTTAATTGAGAAAAGTGAAGTCGATTTTACGACCCATCCTCATATAGGAATCGTTTATTATTATTATTTGACTTTAATACTATCATTATAAAATTAAAAGACAATTAATGGCTTTACGTTACTAATGATTGAAATTGAAAATGTTACGTTCTCTTCCTTTATTACACGCGATTAGTATTATTCGTTGAGACTTAACCGTGGTATATGATTCGAAATAATTATTTTGCTGCGGTGTAAATTATTCATAGAGAAGATTGGAAAATTGCCATTTAAATTTTAAAGAAATACGTGAGAATCTTCAGCATGGAAAGTTGTTATTACATTTCGTAATCATTTCTCTTTCTTTCCATAATCGTAATAACAATCTATTGCCAATTAGTCATTGTGCGTATGCTAATATGTAAAAAAGAACAAAAGAAATGGATAGTTTGGAAGAATATTATGGCAACACTGTAAAGAAAAATCCTTAATTAAACAAAATTTATTACAATTTTCGCAAAATAATTGACGCCGTTCGACGATTTTCTTGATTAATGTGCGATTTCTTCCAATAACTGTGTTTCCATTTACAATTGTCTGATGTTGATGATGCTGATACGACGAAGAGATAAATGAAAGGTAGAATCTTTCCGTACAATCAACGAACTATTGTCGACTTTTGAAGGAAAGAACAATGAGTAATACGTTAAGTGAAAACGCATCAGGAAAGTTGAATTGAAATTGGCAAAAATTTATGTAGGAAAGATTTTTCTCTTCACCAATATAGAAGAGGAAACAATCTAAACGTGAAAATAATCGAATATTCCAAACATTTCAATTGCTTTAGAGTAATAGTTGTTTTGTTGATAGAAGTACGATAGGGCGAAGAAGATTCTCATAAGAAAACAGAGAAAGGAAAATTCGCGCTCGCTATCGTCACATCATCCATTTATTTACAAAATTTTTCTTTTTGCAAACAAGAAAATGCCATAATCGTAAAATTCATTTTTGTTGTTTTCTTCCTCTCCTACTTCTCCTTACATTTGTAATTACGAAAAGAAAATCTTATTTAACATCTCTTTCGAACTAATGAAGTACAAAGAGGAATTTATTAACTATCATTAACAAAAATCCACCACAATCTCGTTATCGATAAAATACGTGGCAAAATCCTTCTATAAAAGATAAACTTCACATAGACGATAACGAGGAGAAAATTTAAATGTTCGGTGATTTTAATGCGCGATTAAGAAACAGATTGCGATTGTTTTTCGATTGGAACGAATCAGGTGTTTAAAATTTGCACATAACTAACTACTTGAACGATTCGTTACAAACACGAAATATTATTATTTATATGTCAGGCATATCATTTGGAATTACATTTGCAGACATGTAACGATTCGATGGCTTCGTTAATGTAATAACACAAGCAAAGTATTGTTTACGTAATATGATTTTATAAATTAATAAATACATGTTTCATATTTAATTATCTGATTTAATAATCACGAGAGAGATATATAGGCATGATGTCTTAACAATAAATAAACGATGTTTCCATAAAGAGAGAATTGTGATTTCTTTTTATTTTCTTCTTAATTTTAATCCATACCGACGACGATGAACGTAATCAATTATATTTGGAATGACTTATTGTATTAAAAAGCCCGAGTACCCATATATAAATAAAAATGCCGAATTAAGATTGCTCCGTGTACGTTTATTATTATCCCTGTTAATTTTTGATGGTTGTTACATAACTTTAACCGTATATTTAAATTGCAATATTGCTTTTTTGGGGCATAATTTATTTGGAAGAGAAGTTATAAATTAAATCGAAATGTTGGATGATTTATTTCACGTGTAATATGATTTATTAATTTTTTTATTAATCGTTATCAAAAAATAAGCAGGCAAATTAAGTTAAAAAAAAGTCAAAGATCGGCATTAAATGAAATATTAGCAATTTTGACAAATAAATTATTGACAACATATGTATCATTTAATGCCGCACATAATAAAGTTTCGGTTAGTCAGTTAACATTGAAATCTATCAATATCCAAATAATGCAACCTCTCATTCGCTGAAGATCATTTTTACGGTTCATTTATGAGGTAAGCTTTCACTCTTAAGAAAAAATGATTTTTTAAAATAAATGATTGTTATTATACATACCGATTGACTTTCAGTTTTGGCATCTTTCACTTTTGAAGTATTCATCATTGTTAAGACCAATACACTTTCTCATTACATTTTTTCTCCTGAAACTGTAATTAATAAGAGTGGAAGTTTAGGTGTCGAGCATCCTTCTCTTGTCCTTCTTACAGGTGAGATAGAATGGTAATAATAAAAAAGAAAACGCTACGTCACGTTTCGTTTTATGTTGGTCCATAGCATATAAAAAATACCTTTTCATGCCTTTATAACACACTCACTGACGGTATGTAAGGTTACGTAATTCGTATTACACACGTCTTTTTTTACACAATAACCGTATACTAGATAATAAAAAGAATGATAGTAGTAATAATTTTTTCTCACATGATGCCGGTTCTTTAATAAATTAGACGAATGTAACGACGTTAAAGGCAGCAGCAGTGTTTTGTAATTTATTTTTTCATTAAAAAAAAAAAACGCCAGATAGAAGAAATGAAAATATTACCAAAATCCTAATTGGAATTACTAACAAGAAAAACGTTGGATTTTAAATCTCTGCCATTTTCAAAATGCTTTGGTAACATTTTCACGTAAACGAAGAATGTAAGTATGTTTATTTGTTATTATTTTGCACGTTCTACATTAATTTTCATGCGATTTTCTTTGTTTTGATTTATAGCCTTTCGATCAAAAGACGATGGTGATGGCGATTATTAGAAATAGAGATGCACGTATCCATAAACTTGTCCTTTGGCTGAATCACGGTGATGGTCTTGCTAACAAATAACGTTTCTCTTTGCTCTCCATGTCCAGCCACTACTTCACACAGCACGCTATCTAATTTAAGTCCGTGTGATGTGACGTAGTGGTATGTCTAGGAGGGTTTATTTGCATCCCCTATTGCACGCCAAAACTGTTTTTTTTTTTCGATGTACACGATATTAATTTTACACCAATAGCAGCATTTTGTTGTTTTTTTTTTCGTTCTGTTTGTTTTAAATTTGTTTGCGCAATTTTCATTATACTTTTGTTAAAGTATCTCGATGTATTTCCGTTTCAATTATTCGCACACAATTCCAAACAATTTTTTTTTGTTATTTGCATCGTTTGTTCTGTTTTCAAATTTGCCGAAATGGTTTCAATTAAAGCGTTTTCAGTTAATGATAATTACGGTTATGTTGTTAATACAAAGGGTAATTGAAAATGTGTTTGGTTAACAATAATATTAATTCGTAGAATTAATTTGTAAACGCTTTAATTGAGCTTTCGCAACGTTATTTGTTTGGTTCATCGTATTAGAAAACGAATCAGGCGAATTAAATGTTTTGATATCGACTAGATCGTCTTATTAAATCAAATGAACTGCATCGATTTACTTACCGTTCCATAAATGTACATTTACCATTTGCAAGATTGTTAATTATGCTGATGTAATTGCATGTTTATTAGAAAAAATAATAAAGATTATTACTCTTTTTCCTTCAAACGATCGAGCGAGAATATTAATAAAAAAGGATCACTTGCTTTCGTATATTAAAATCATTAATATCCCCCATTTAAATACACATATATCCATAAAAGTACGGGATTGTTCGTTAGAATTCATGGTTGAAACACGGGAGTGAACAAATGGACCCGTATTATTGTTATTATTATGTAATAAAAACGATACATTTTCTACTTAAAACGTTGCATAAGAATCTCTCTCACTTGGAAAGTACATTTAATCTCGAATAACGCAACGAAACGATCTATAAGTACCTTATATTAGTTCTTAATACGTACATACGTACACGTATATGTATATAAGTAAGTAAAAGTGTGTGTGTGTGCATTTTCTTCTTATTTTCAGTTCAAAATGATCGTGGGGAGTAGGAACTGCTTAAGTTTATTATACAGTTCAGTTAAGTTCAACCAGATACAGAAAGAGAGAGAGACCTCCATAAATGGCCCGAACTGGACTGGTTAGTTTAGTGCAAATGAAATATACTATGTACACATAAAATACACATACGTATACAGTCATACATATGTATAGGAAAGGAGAGAAATGTAAAGAAAATGAGCAAAAGACAGCGTGCGTGCGAGGGAGAGAGAGAGAGAGAGAGAGGGATGCAGGAACGGAAAGAAACTGTGATTTATTTGTACGAACGCTTTTAATTCCTTTTAACACTGAACTTAACCTTAGGTTTATCATTATTAAAAAGGATTGAAGAAATGTATCGACGGACAGAGAGGAAGAGGTTGCGAGAGAAAAGCAGATCTGTCAAAGAATATTGATTCTGCTAGTAAGTGAAATAAATTAATTTTGCTACGAGGGTGTACTGATATATTCATAGTCTAGCAAAGAAACACCACAGTCCTCCTTTAATTCAACAACATACTTTTTCTCCGCGACCCTGTATTGGCGCTTAAACATTTTGGCGTGATTTTGCAATAATATTGCTAATAAGTAATTTTGTTCGTGTAGAAATGCATATCGGTTGATGTACTCCACATGGTCAAGGCTTATTTCATATCAATATTCCCTCAAATAAACGGCAACAACGTTCATTATTATAACTAGAAAATGCATCCATAAAATCTGAATACGTGAAAGCTTTTCGTAGATTCAAAATTATTAATGCCCCAAAGATTCCATGCGCTTTCATTCAACGTTTGCCGTACATCCTCATTGCTTTTGTGCATACTTCCATAAAGAAGACTCTCTATGCAGGTAAAATTTCCTTCTTTATCTTCTTGCCTTTACACGTAAGCAAGTAAGTGCAACTCGCTCATTATTTACCCTTGCAGTTGCATCTTTTTATTAATATCATTCGTTATTAACGCTTAATGCTTAATAAAATCGAAGCCATCAATTAAAATGTTTCATCCGCAAATGAAAACAAAATGAAATAAAATCACTTTTATTGAGCAGTTATTGCAATCTCATTTTAAGTCTCTTAGGATTTTACCATAAAAGTCATGTAGGTGTAGAGTATAGTTATCTGGCAAAAATGGATGTCATCAATTTCATTCCGTTTTAATCATTCTTTAACGATTAGAGGCTTTATTATTATTATTCATTCGTTGACCAATTTTAGTACGCAAGATAGGCGTCCGTACTTAAATTGCAAGAATAGAAATTTGCTACTCGCTCGATTATGACAGAAATTACAATATGGTAAGTAACGTATTAATTTCCAAGTAAAATATTCGCATAACATTATTTTCTTTCTCTCTTTTTTTGTCGTTTCTTCACTTTATACTCTTCTAGTATTGTGCAATTATGAAAACGAGAGTGCTTTCCAAATTAATTTGTATCTAACTTTAGAAAAAAAAAAAATCTTGCGTGTGGGCTTTAAAAAAAGAATAGCTCTATAAATGCGAAGTTAGCATTATCAATTTACACGTGTTTGATGAGATTTAATTAAATAATTATAAAGCAAGATGATGTAAATGTTTTTTGTTTCGTGACGAAGAAGAAGGCGATTGATTTGGCGTTGCTTTGATTATAATTAAAAAAGATTAGTAAAAAAAGAAACCTAAACTAATTTCAAAAATAAATTAAGCGTACTAATTAATTTTTTCTTACCATTTCTGAATTTTAATCTAGTTTTTCCTTAGTAATGAAAATAATATGAGAAAAAAGGCGTCCTTGGCGTGTATAAGAAGTATATGCTAGACGTAGGCAGAATTTCATTATTTGGCAGTAGCAAAAAACTATTCGAAATTCAGTATGATTTTCAAAAATTAATAAAACATGGCCCTCTTTCACTGGATTTGAAATTAACACCAAAATTAAATTTGAATAAATTAAGCCGTTTGGCAGTGAATATGGTTAATCTACGAGGATAAATCACTTTTATTTTCCATTACGGAAAAAAAGGAGATTAACATAATTCCGGATTTCTTTGGGGTTTAATTAATTAGTATAATGTAATAAACACCTACAGGTATTAAATAATGTTAATTAATCATCCTTAAAATCGATTCAATTAATTTAAAATTTAAAATGCAATAAATAATCGGCCAACATGAAATATTCCTTATTTCAACGATATATTAATAGCATCAGATTAACACCTATTTAGTCGTTCGTAAAAGGAAGAGTTCTCATCTTGTTAATAAACTCATACTTAATTTTAAAAAATTAAAAATTGATCAAAGTCCATTTTCTTATCTCGCTAATTAACAATGAGGGAAATTAATCTTCTTCAGCGATGATGATGAAAAAGAAAAGTAAAAGACACGTAATTGCGAAAAAAGCAACAAACTGGAAGAACGGAAAGGAGCATGAAGAAAATAAAAGCGGAACGACAAGGAACTGATAAATGAGAATTGAATGAATATTGTGTTCCTTCAATAAAACCTTAGTTATGATTGAAGAAGAAGAAGGAACGACTGAAATAAGTACATGGAGGAAAGAGAGAATGTCTTAAGGAATCCCACACGAAATCTATAACGTTTCATTTCATAACCTGGCAGAAAAAGAAGAAGGAAACAAGGTGGGCGATCCTGTATCAAAACTATTATTATTACTAAGGCGTGTGCCTTCTCTATGTAATTGTTCTACTACTACGTACTACCATTCTCTATGACCAATTCATAAAGCTAAACTTCCTTTTTATTTCTCTATTATTAAATCACGATGCGGAAATTTCTAATTTCTAAAACACGTTCGTAACGTCTGCGTAACGATACTCGAAGCAAATTTCGTTCCTTTTTTCCTGCATCAAATGTGGGAAGACTGATTCATTAATGACGGGCAATTAACAAAATGGAAAGCAATTAACCCAAATCGAAACAAAAAATGCGATAAATCTGATATTTATTCATTATTTCGCCGATTAATAATAATGGTTTTCAGCCGATACGTACATCAATGGAGGAGTGGGCACGAATCGAAACGATTTTTCATTTAAATCGACGACAAATCCGTTCTTTTATTATCGTGCAAGAAAGAGATTGATTTTTTTTTGTAATTCATCGACAGAATACGAGTTAACCGTAACTAATTGCAGTGACAACCTTGTGCGATTGGAAAAATACCTTCGTGCCGAATTAATTTCATATATTATCAATTTGTTTTAAATTAAGCCCACGCTCCGTATTATATGAATTTCAAATAGGCAAATGTATATTACTGGAAACGTCCGACCTAGAAATAAAAATACTTTCCTTTGCGTAACACACTTTTCACCTATTTGCTTCCGTTTGATGGAGATACATATCAACGATTGTCTTCCTATTCCATTACCTTCTTATTCGAAATAAATTGGATTGAAATTTAGGGCATCGCCACGCACGTAACGTTACCGTCTTGATTGATTATGTATCAATTTGCCCTTCGATATATTGAATTTAATTGATGGACTAGTTAACGTACACATCTAATTTAACTTTAAATGTGTGTATGTGATATTATAATTAAGATGTATTGCCTCGTAATGGTTCAATTAACCCTTTTGTAATAATTCAATTAAAATTTCTCTCGAATCTACGTACACATTTATTTATTGAAGTAATGTAACACATCTCAATTACGTGCATCGAGTTTTATTAATTGTGCCCCATAAATTTCACTCGTAACTTAATTGACTTTTGAGCTTTTTGAATATTGTAATAATTAGGAAATTGGCTACCAAAAATGTTTAGTTCCTGTCTTTCTGTGATATTGATGATAGTGTACTTCAACTCAAACGAGATTAACACCTACGGTGAGTTTTTTTGTTATATTGCTGATTATAAATCGACCTTAAATAAATTAAATTAATTGGTGTATTGCCAAAAACGTAACAGATAAATAAACGTTCTGAGGGTCAGAATAATAAACGAACTGAATGTAATTATTAAAAGAAAACAACACTTGGGAAAATATTATTATTTAATTAAACTTGGATTGTTTCTTCTTTGTGCTAAATCCATTTTATGCATACAGGTATATTTTAGTATGGAGTAAATTATGTTATTATATCGAATGGAATAATTAGATTGTTCGCTATCAGTGGGTTTCGTGTTTTAAAAAGATACAACCAGATATGTGGAGAATTATACGTACGTTCGTATACGTTTTAATATTGAAGGCGTTTTATGTTTTTCTGGATCGTTGCTAATCTTTAACATGGTTTTCGTAGGATTGGCAAAATTTATGAGATTGTCAAACTTGATTTGTGGCAAATTATAATCATTTTTTATTGCACGTTATTATTCTCCTCTAAGTTCTCTTTGACTGCGTGCTTTTTTTATTGCCTCGTTGCTGTTGTTGTTCCTTCTTCGTCCACTCTTCAAGCAATTTTTTTTTGTTCTTTGGTCTTACATTAAAATTGCTAATATAAATTTTATTATGGATATTTAATTATGGATGAATCATAATTACTTGTTTTATTAGCTCTATATACTTATATTATATATTTATACAAGAACGTCCATTTCTTTTTCCTGTTTGCTTTGGTCGGAGCTTTATTATTCATTTTCAAGGACGCTACTTAATTTTATTTTGCTTCGAAGCCACTATACTTCAGTTTGGTGCCTTCCTTTAATTTCGTTTCGTTTTCTTGCAAAGAATGGCAAATAATTTGTGTATAATTGAAATCGTTTACAGGCTATTATATACTTGTAGCCTTTATCATTTAGTTGACACTTTTTTATGTACGGGATTGATTAAAATTGATATTGAAACTGATTTTAGTGAAAGAGTCATTAATATTGAAATGAAGAGTAAGAAGAAAAAGAAAGCATATCGGAAATAGTTTCTCGTACGTTATGATCGAAAATGACGTGGCAAATTGTAATTAAAAAATTGAGATCTTATACCTGAGAACCGATTAAAATTGAAATGGTGTTACAATTCAGAATAGAAATTCGATTTATAAAAGAATCTATTCTATAGGAGAGGAAAAAATTTAAATCTTTAACGAGAGTGGAAAAAAATGAGAGAATAAAGGGAACAATCTGCGATGTTAATAATCCTTTTACTTTTGCTACTGTTTATGATTTGCAAGAATTTTAAAATTGATTTATTGGAGCGTATAAAATTTATTACTATTAATTGGAGTATATTATTATTGTTATTATAGAGGCGTAAATAAAACAAATTTAACATTACCATTATTTTTTATTCTTATTTCATCCTATCAATTATCTTTGTAAAGCCTCCGAGAAACGTTGAATACAATTTAAAATGAAAGAGAGGCAAAAAATATTATTATTTTTTCCTTTTTGGTTGATGCTGTTGTTGTGCTCTTCTATAACGATTATTATTATTATTATGATCTTCTAACAAAATGAAATTTCATTGAACCTTTTTTTTTGTTGTAGTTGATGTAGTTATAGCCGTTGTTGTTGAACTTGCGGTTCAACGTTCTATTAAACCTCTGCGATTCCTCTTTATGAAAGGATATATCAAACTTTTCATCTATTTCAAATTAAATTAAATTAAATAGAGAAATGAGAGAAGATGAAAAAAAGAAAAGAAATATAGTTAACAGTTATAAATCACATAACTAAATCAAAATTGGAATGATTCCTCAGTTTGATACGAATATTCTTTTCGCAAACGAGAAAGAAACGCAATGCTTTCAGTGTGAAGATTGAGAATGCGATTACATTAATTCCCTTTTTGTAATCTCCGTAGATGTCCGAACGTTGCTTTTGCGAATGTAAAAAGAAATTGTTTCAATTTCACCAAAAAGAATACGCTAAAAATAGCAACAAAATATGAAGAAAAAATAAATAGAAACCTCATAGAAAATGAAATCACTCGAGATCGGATTATTATTATTACATTTGCAATTGTTACAGGGTGAATATTATATGTATGAGTTGTTAGAATCACGAAGGTGGTAGCCTGAGTAAATGCTGCCTTTGCTGAAAAGCTCTTCTTCAGTTGATGTTTTGACGTACTGTACAAATCGCTCCTGAAATTTCGTTGGCTACCAATCTAATTTCAACATTTATGGTACGGTTTAACGAACGCCCGGTATAAAGGCTATTACCATTACTGCCATATAATACAATATCTCGAGTGTACTTAACGTTAATTGGAATCGAACGTAGTTAAAATTCAATGTCATACATTTTAAAAACGTCAGCTATCTTCCGCAATATCAATCTTTTGTCAGATTTTATAACATCTTCGAGCCTTCTCGCTGCTACCTCTTCCACTTACTTCGTCTTCTTTCTTGCAACGATCTTCTCGCTGTCTCTCCTTTTGCAATCTTATTTGTTTTTGTATTTAGATTTCTATTTTTTTTCTGTCTCATTTTCTATCGACCATCTTATTCTGGCACGACTACTACATATAACTGCATAAAATACTATCGATTTCCATTTAGAAATAGAAACGTACGCATTTGCAAGAAATTATCCGACTTTTTTCCCTTTTTGGTTACTTCTTCATTTTGCATTCAATTCTAATCTTACTATTATTGCCTTTGCATAAAATGTATGTTAGAGACTAAATTTTCTGTTTGAATTACTATTAACCACCAGGAAGTACAGATTTTAAGTGATAACTTACAGCGCCTAATATAACTGAAGTAGTATTCAATCATTGCTTGTTGAATTTATAAATCTCAAAAGATTATTATTTTGCAATATTCATAATGATATTCCATTGGGATTCATTTCGAAGATTCCAAATGGTTGGAGTTTATGAAGGATCTCACGTATAAAAACTTTACTCTGTGCTATGAGAAACGGTATCGATCAAAAGGATTTCTTTTACACGTTTTTTTTTATGTGCCAATAATATCGTTCCGTACGCCTAATAAATATTTAATTAAAAATGAAATAATAAAAGCGTAAATTATTATTATGGCCCATAATTATGCGACACCAATGCGAAACGCGCAATGTGTTGTTGAGGGTCTTAATTAAATATCAACTTAATGTCGTATAATAAAATTATTACTAATACCGAATCGTAATGGTTTATCTTGTGCTTCTCAATTCGAACGTTTTCATTAAACTTCTTTTTAGATTCTCGTACCGACGATTAATTTTCACATCGTAACGTGGTAAAAGCAATGGGCCAGTTAAAAGGCAAAGTAACAGCGAAATAATAAAACGTTTACAACGTAGAAATTTACTTTAGCCATTTCAAAATAGTCTAAGAGCCATTAGATTGTTATTGTTGGTTGCGCTATCAGGTGAAGAAGAAGGAGAAGAAAAAGAATGTTAGCGTGAGGGGCTGCAAAGAAACCAAAAGCTCGTTTCTTTCTTTTCTTAAAATATTAAAATTACATCACCCATTCATGCAGTAAAATATTAACATAATGTAGGTTGATTTTAATATCTTTCTTATTACTTACCCACACAGTTTTACAACTCGCAAAATATGTATATGAATACGTATTCGTATCCTTTTTTTCTCTTGGTTTTCCTCTTCGCTCCTTCTTGTTTCTTGCAACGACGACGACGATGGCCACTAAGCAAAAGGAAAAGAGCACAAAATGAGAATAAAAAGATCCATGTTATGGTACGTATAAACCAGACGATAGTAAATTCTCAAGGTTTTTACGGTGCTTTTCCATATACACAAACGTACACACACCGTATTCTTTTGCAGTAACAACAAGAACAAGAAAAGCAGTTCTTTATTTTCGCTAGCTTTTTTACTTTTCGAAAATTCAGGCACTCCCAGTTTTTTAGTAGATTACTCATTCGAATCGCTTAAGACAAACGTTCGCGTCTCGCAGGCTAATTATAATCGAAACTAATTCAGGTTCAAACGATTTGTAATTAATACATTGTTTGTATAATACTTTTATTGGGCGAAATTAAATAGCCAATCAATATAATTTGTTCTTTCGATTTACTACATCGTGTTAAAATAATAAACAGCTTTAATATTGCTCCAGTTAATGACCTTCAAGGGTATCACGTTTTAATAGACTCGATTTGTGTTTGAAAGGAAAGTCGCTTTGTGCAAATGCAAAAGATGAAGAAAAAGTGAAATTGATTGGACGTGATCTCCGTCCCACTTTTTTTTTTAAATTACAATCATTCCCGTTTGTTGTTGGGCGAGCATTTATTAATTTTCGTTTAAGGGTGTTACTTTTCTCTTTCATTCCAACAAAAAGAAACCTGAAGGCTATTCATCTATAGCATTAAAAAGGAAATTGATGCCTTTGATGTTAAGTCGCTCTCTATTAGAGCAAAGTGTTTAATATAATGATTTACCTTTTATTATATAAAATATAGTATATGCGTATAGATTGGGTGCCTAATTTATACCTTTACGTTGAAGAATCCAAAGAACCGTGCAAATTGGAAATGAAACTCGGGGGTAATAATAATCGAGTTCGTATTTCTTAGAAATTTATTGCCAATTTTGATTCGCCGTTTGCTCGAGGGAAAACGATTAATTTTTTGGTGGATGCACTAGGTAAATTATGAAGGCGATCCTTTTAATAGACGATGAAAAAACGATCGCTTCATTATCCGCCAGCGTCACAACTTAATTAAAAAAGTTACTTGGATCGTAGGATCTCTCGCCGGCTGCTGCTGTTGGCTTTAAGGCGGAACGTTCGTTTCCTGAAAGTGGAACCTATTAAATCTTGTGCCGAGACATTTAATAATAATAACTCATAGACGTACTCCTTCCGCTATCATTAAATAACAATACAAATAAGTGAGGATTACGCTCTGAATATGAAGAACAACTTATCGCCATTACTATTGTTATTGCACTTCTTGTGTTCGATAATAATTCACCACACTCTTGAAATTAATTCATCATCCGTTAACTCTCTTATATTATAATGTCGATCTAGCGATAAAGAGAATAACTTATTAATATGCGAAGAATGTAAATCATTATCGCGATTCAGTCTATTGGGCGACGAGCAAAAAAAGCGGAGAAACGGAAACGGTTTGTGAAACATTTTCTATTGATTAAAACGAAATTAGTAGCATATTGTTAATGCTTTCAAAGGTCATTTCTGCAAGAGAAATAATAAAATAGGACGGTCTGAGTGGTTGCATTAATAATTCAATTTATACGACAATTACTGACTACACGTTATTCGCGTTTACCATCCGGTGCACATTGCTATTTTAAGCTCGTGCTAAATTTGGTCATTCGATGGAAATATTTCCAATCGATCCAGACAATTATTCTTTCGACTCTCAAATCCTAATGTCATTCTAATCTAAAAATAGTGGCAATTAGATGGGCAAAAAAGTGGAACTAATTCAGTTTTTAATTTCAACGAACACGACGACGACGACGATGATAACATTAGATTTGAAGGCCAATCGACATCGTTAAATATCTATATTTGGTATTAAAGTGGCGGTTTGGACAAAACTGACGACAACGTACACAATTTGCATTCTCTCTATTTGCGTTCAGTTCATACATATTTAGCTTTAAAGCCATAATAAGAGATTGTCGTTAATGACCATAAAAGTGATAGAGACGAGCCAAATCTTAATTTCTAATTGAGAAAATATATTATATATATAGAAGACGAGAAAGCTTTAGCGAGAGGAAAAGGAACGATAGACGATCACGTGGCCATTCTCGCGATAATAACGACGATGCCGTTGATGATTACTTGGTGGTAATATTCGTTGTTTATGAGTTATGCGGCCGGAGAGATGGAGAAGAAGTAGAAGATGAAGAAGGTTCGCTCGCTCGCCATCGGAATCGGGATGATGATGCATGGACGTAATTTACTTGATATATATTACAAAAGATAAAATGGATTAAAAGTAAATAGATGGTTTTGTAAAGAGATTATAAGGAGCATAATCACCGTTCTTTACATTCCATTAGCTTATAAAACACACCGGTTCGGTTATAATTCGTGTTTCGTAAATATATATCTTATACGTTTACGAATACCATTGCTTAACAAACTGCCCGCCTGTCCATACATTTTACCCGCTTTCGCTTGTGCCCGCTCTTACGTTTGCCTGGTTAGCCGATGATGTATCATCTAATGGTATATGGATTATATACCTATTTATATTTATTTCTCTCCTACTAGAAAGATTCCAACTGTTACATCGTCTTCTCTTTTGCTGCTTGAGTAACAACAACAACAACAACAAGAACCTCGTAACATTGGATATTACGATAAATTATGGGATTTACGTTTCAAGTTCAAATCGTTCGCTTTTATTAGTTAAACTACGATTGCCTACCAATATGACAAGATCAATTAATTTCCCAGGGGATTTATTAATACTTCCATTTCTACAACTAATTTTACAATAATATTCAGTTTCGCCACATTTATCCTGCCGCGAAACGGCTAAGAAAACGGTCGACGGTCTTTTAAATCATACGCAGCATTTATCTAAACGTACGGGGGTAACGTTTGTTCTTAAACGGTTTAATTTATTATGAAAACGAAGCGAGAGCGCATAAACACGAGTTATTTAACGAGAAACAAAAATGGAAAATGAACAGATACAATGGTGAACCGAAAGGAATACCTTTAGCCGTTGAATTCATCTTATCATTGCTGGTGCAAGTATGAAGGATGAAAGGCAAGGAAAACGAAAAAAAAAGTACAATTAACGTCAATCATCAATCAAATTAAGGCATGCGGTATGTGCAAACGAAAATTGCATAAGAGCAAACAACAAGGATAACGTAGAACAATTCATGCGGAGAAGCGATATAGAAAAGAAAGATAAGAATTTCGAAAACGAAAAAAGGAAGGTATTATAACACAAACATAATACACGTGAGTAAATGAGAGAGATAAATGTTGTACAACGTGGGGTCCTCCAACTCTTTCTCTCCGAATACACTTATTGGTGCTGTTGTTGTTCTTGTCGTTGTTACAGCCAGTTTTAAAATGTGTACACCTTAAGGCTAGAAAACAAAACATTCCAACGTAATACCTTGCATGCTGAATCAATCACAGGAAATAATACAAACACATATGAATATTTTATATTCGAAATAGAAATTAAAATTCTTTCGGTTTAACGATTTTTATGGCTCTCCTTTCGTCAACGCGCCTCTTCGCACTTAAGAGCATTTCGTTTTTCTGCCGAACAACGGCGGAAGGTTAAATGGGAAAAAAATGTAAAGGACGTTATTGGTTAGAGAGTTATGCACACGTCCGTAATTTGCAATCCACCGAAGACCGAGGGAAAAAAGCTATTTCCCCATACGTTTATTGAATAATTTTCTTAGCTACCTGTTGTTTGGCGCGATAATGTATTGCTTTGATCATTACGACGAAGAAACATTTTTTTAATTGCATCAAACGGTTGGAATATGACAGGAATATATTTACTGAAACGTGAAAATCTTCGTACGTCACGATTCAGATTCCTCCCAGACAATTGAATAAATAACTCGTGAAGACAGAGAGAGAAAAAATTGAATGCCACCAGCAACGAAAGGCGATTATGCAATCGAGCAAACGATCGACAATTTGGCAGAGTATTTAAGCAAAATTCGATCGAGACCAATTTAACTCCGTATTTAGCTGCAAGGATTGTTTACTACTATTATCAATAAGAGAACATCAAAGAAAAAAGCACGTTCGACTTTCTAAGTGCACAACAATAAAATCCATAAAATAAATTGTCTTTGATATGTAGAAATTAATTAAAAACGGCCACGCAATAAACCCGGTGAAAGCAGCCATCAAAAGTAACTAGTTCTGCCGCTGAAACCGTTGTTAAAGAGAACGACACAAGGTTATCCTTGAAGAAATTATAATTTCAATTTTCATAATGCACGATCATGTTCTATTACTACTGCATTATGTAAATTAGTTCGGATTTAAAGCACAATTTGATATAGTCGATTAATCTTAATCGTACCGTTCCTTCTACTAAACACTTGTAAATACACAAAGTGGAATAGGAACATTTTTGATAGGTAAATTTCGCTTGGAAAACTGGAGAAAATTATATGGAAATCTTTAAAAGAATTCTGGTGAATGCGATTGGAATTCTAATCAGGTTTCATGCCACACACTGCAACGAAACGTGAAGAATGTTTGGATCACGGTGGAAAAGAAAGAGCGTTCATCAGATAAACGTTTAACAGGACCAACGGTCAAATGTATTTATGTAATAACAAACGTTTTGTATTTTATACAGAAATAATAAATTAACAAGATGCAAGCTGATTGATTAAAATCGATTAAAATAACCCTTTGATTTCGTGCGGCAAGTCGAATTTTATCAATTGATTGAATAAATAATGTTAATTCCATAGAATTAAATCGTGAATTTGTCACATTTTAAATATCGCCATTAGCATCAGCATCGTCGCCGCCGCCAAGAATAATAAATTTGATGATAGATATCGTATTCGTTGACATAATTAATGAGATTAATTGTGAGCGAGTTAACCTTAAGAGAAAGATATGAATTTATAAATCCTCTTCGCCGTTTATTATCCTTTTCGTCCATACACCGCTTACCACTCATCAACAACGATATTTGCATAATTTTATTAAACTTAATTATATAACGTGTCGTGTTCAATATGCGATTTAATTATAATATGCAATTAGAAAGATTAAGTTAACGACTTTTAATAATTTACATATTAAATATATGCGAGTACTTGTTTGCTTTTTTGCAATGGTGCACTCTTTTTCTTCGATAATAATGTCTGTTGGATAAGATTAGCAATTGGAGAAAGAATTTTACAGCTCGAGTTTTAAGAAGAACTAATACAGATTTAACGTTTATTATTTAATCGGCTCGATCATAATGCAGCCATTTAAAAACCGATTTTCATTCGCTTCGGAATTCTTCACATTTTTCTTTTCTCTCGCATTTTTCCTACTTCGTCTATTTCTTCACGTCGCCCATTCGATTCGATTATGTAGATGGTACGATGAGATAGAAGGAATCGAATTTTTTTCAACGTTCATATTAATAAAAAATTCACGGCCTATCGTTAAGATTACGTGGCATTATTTTATAATACGTTATGACGAAGAAGAAGAAGAAGTCTGAGAGAAAGTTTTTCCAAAAAGGCGCATTGTTGTTTATTTTTGTCGTTTTTCTTCTTCTTCTTGCCTTCGTGGAATTTCAATTTAACGTAACGATTACTTATTAATTTATATTACTATTACTATCGATTTACTCTTCTTTTGCACATGCAACAGTAGATTAAATTATTATTTATAAATCAATTAAATCGCTCGCAACAAAACCGCAAACGTGTAATAGTTATAAGAAACTGTTACGCAACATCGACATTCACGAGCAAGAAAGTTTTTAATGGATTTCATATTCAATAAATACGTGACCTAATTGATAAAAATGAAATTCATATTTGTCCATCGGTTCAAGTTTAAACGTAAATTTGTCGATGGACGTTAAATGGCAAAATCAATTAGATACTGTTTGAAATAGTAAAAGAGTTTATTTTATATTTTTCATGTTACAAGTATCATAAGAATGTTGGCTGTTAAAGGTATGTAATATCGTGGCAAGTAAGTCTAAGATAAATTGAAAAAAGAATTGATCGTGTGTATCAACTGGTGTTGGCTGGCTGGCTTCTGGGCCATGTAACCTCACTATGAATACCGTTAGCTAAGATTGCCTACAACTGCACAGGAAACGGTTTCTGCGTTTGAAACGAATAAGATAGAATGATGATTTCTTTTGGTAAATTAATTCTTGAAATCAAACACGTTCACGTATACACATACAAAAGGCTCTTTTGCACGAATTTTTATTAATACAATTATTATTAATGATTATTAAAAGTAAGATGGATTTTCACCTCTTCTTCTATATCAAAAATAACTTGTTTCGTTCCTAATTAGATAAAATCGGCCAGTTAATTGTAACCTTTATTTCGAGTAAAGGAAAACACATTATTTTTTCTTTCCAATTCTGTTTTTGATGTTCAGTCGTGATCGTATCTCGCTTTTTTTTAATGGATAAGAAATACGTTATAATTTCATAACTGGTAAGAATCACGATTTTTATGTTACTAATATTTGTAAATCGATTAATAATAATTTGAATTCTTTCGTTTCCTACGTAGAGAGAAAGTGTAATTTTCATTTTGAGGTTCATCTTGTATATTTTAGAAACTGATATTAAATTTTAATTGTAATCAATGAAAGTGACGAATTTATATCACTTCCAGCTGCAACCTAAATAATAGGCAAAGTTTACATTTGAAATCACGTAACTTTTAATGAAGTCCGTCTTCATAACTGACCAACTTGACTAATAACAATCTCGAGAGTGAGTTAAATGGCAATTACAACTACGTATTTTCAATAAACTGTTAAATTCCATACAATCATGGTATAGCTTATTCGAGATTGAATACCAATTAGATATGGTCGAAGGATGTATTTAAAAGCATCGTGTCTATTCGTAATGGTAACATAAACGAAAATAAAAATAGGAAAGAAAAACTGGATGAACCTATCTAAATTCCCAATATTTTAATAAATTGATAGGGTTAGTTTGTGTCGTAGAGCAATCCCTTACACGTCACGTATATTTCGTTAGGTTTGCTACGTGATCAGTTTGTTTGATACACAATTTACTCTTCTTCCCTATTTTTTCCTTTTTCATTCATTCTCATTTTGTATCATTTCGCCACATCACATTTTCTACAGTATTACGAAGAAGATGTTTGTGACATCCTTACAAAAGAACATCGGGAAAAAATGGGGAGAACAAACGGGTAAGAGGGAGACAGTGAAATGCACGTTCTGTCTTAACAGCAAGAAGAGGAAATTGCAGACACGAAGCATCACGATGCAAGTCCAAAGTTTTTCATTTAATCTTTTTATTCGAATATCACCGAGATGCAACAGATATTATTAAATTGTTTCTGATCTAAATGAAAATGAGAAACTTATCTTTTGCTCGTCCGCTGTTACCCATGAAATCCATCAGCAAATCCGCATTGAAACGATTGCTATCCGTTGCATTATGGTTAATTAATTCGAACTTAAATGAGTTTCTATTTCTATAAGAAGCATGCATATTCATTTCCGCGTTAACCGTGCCATTTATTTATATGGCAAATCATTATAATTTACTTAAAATAATGAAAGTTAATAGTGTCTAGTGTGATTATTATTCGAGCCGGTCTAATGTGAGATTATTAGATATCGTAAATCATTCTCCTGCATATGGATAAGTTGGCAACATAGTAATTTCTTATTTCTTTCTCGCCATGTTTCTGGTCCTTGTAATTTCCTTTATATTATTTTGAATGCTTAATTAGCCAATAATAAAATTAAATTATTTATATCCACCCATTCGTTTAAGTATTACTATTATTCACTTAATTTCTTCCTATAACTTTAATCACGTGTATTCATTTAATTTTGAAATTTTGCATTCTTCTACGTAATTTATTAATTTATCGTGCGAATTTAAATAAAACCGTGCAAAATAAATAAAACGCTTTGTACTATATAATTAGATTTGTTTTTCGCTTTTCTTACACAATCTTTATCGAATTAATATTGAATAATGCCGGCGCATTATTTATTGAATTAATTGATTCAATTTATTTAATTGCCATTCAAATACAGTGGCGCGGTTGCAATCTTACGAAAAGGAAAATTACCCAATTTTCCATGCAATTAAATGTTACGTAATTGGCGTGATGCCATCAATTCGTCAACCATTTTTATTTCCACTTACATTATAAAGGCATAAATTCGTCCACCCCTTATTTTTTCTGTAGCCTGTTCTGTTCGAGGAAAAACCCATAAACGAAGTGAAATGACAATAGGAAAAAGTTTTTAATTTCCCGGAAAATTATTCTTGGGTTACATTAAACCCACTTATTCTTTTTTCTAGAAAGCAGGGCTAAAGTTTAATGTTATTATGTGTATCAGGAACGTTTTCCGTGTTAGAAAAACCTTCTTTTTCCAGATGAAAAATGACACGTCAGATTACATTTAACGTAAAATCCATAACGAAAAAGGGAATCTTCTTCAATGCCTTTGCAACGTTTCCCTTCAATAAATTTCGAAACGATATCAATCCTATGGTATATAATTAGACATTTCTTAGGAAATAATAATGTAAAGATTTATTTAATTCCACTATCTATAATTACTCGTAATAATAAAGGTGTTAGATTTCCCTTTCGTAGAATGAAAACCACAAAATTTCATTATTTCAACAGTTTTACTAGTCGCAAATTATGACTGTATAAGCTAGAAGAGCAATTATTGTTATCGTTTAAATGAATGAAAACAGCTAACGTATTTGCAAACAGAATGAAAGATCATTTGTATTAGATAATATAAGATGCCATTGTTTGAGACTTATTGTAAGAACGAGTTACAAAAGTGGAACGATTCTTCTTGTCCATTTGATAAACTACTTAAAAATTAATGTGAAGATTCAAATCAAACGAATGGTAAATGAAGATACCTGTCATTAATAATATTTGTGATGTGATAATACGAAAAATTCTTGTTTTTCTCATCGGAATCGTGGGAACAATCTTTAAGGGATAAGTTCATCACAAAAATATACAAGAAGTAATGATCACATCGATACAAAACGAATAATAATTGGGTCATATCCACACGTTACGTGATTCTTCCCAACTTGCATTTCGCTATGATTAAATATACTTTTTGCAACAATCTACTTTACGCGGATCTTCAATATTATTTTGAATGAAATTGGCAATGAGAAACATGAGGAACTCATTGAAATGATATGAAACGTATAAATTTTCCTTAATAAATATTCCAGTCGTCGTAAATTTGTGGCAAGATCAAATGACAATTATCGTAATGGTAATATATGAAATTGTTTATATTTGTAATATACGTCTGGCACACGATTGAATTATTAAAAAGGTAAAATTCTATTTCGGTCGACGTTACATAAAGAAATCATATGATAATAATGTTTCTCGTGCATTTGATCGTGTTTTTTTTTCTCTTTTGCCTACCATCATATCATAGACTTTATCGACTACATTATCTCGACCAGAAATCCTTGGCATTCGTCCAACGTACGCTTAATATGGATAATCGATAAATGGCAATACGAACGTATGATACATTTAAAATAATATTTATTCCTATAGTGAAATAATAAATGAGAAGGATGCGGAGAATAATAAATAAAAAACTAAGAACAATTTCCGATTTCTTCTTGTTCGCATTTTAGTTTAATTTGATTTAAATAATACATTAATCGCATCATAAAAAGATTTGAGTGCTTCTAAAATAAACAAAAAAATATCTTCTTGTGTCCCGTTGATTATGAATAATTCATTTAGAAAGTTAATAATTATCAGCGGCATTATATTCAAATTTGAGCATAGAATTCAATAAGGCGAGGTATCGTATTCGATCCTGTAATTTTGTCAACATTTTGGGACAATTTTTATAACATTTCCTTTAGAGAAAGCGAATTGTTCATCACACAGACACGAAAAAGAAACGTGTTGTTACCAATCTTTTGTTAATTTAACACGCTTTTGAATCAATTAAGCGCTTCCTCTTAAATTTGAATCTATTCCTTATAATCTTGATTTATTACTACGGAAATTATGCTGTACTTCGGCGAGTAAAATGCTGTTTTATTTGTAACATGAATCAATTCAACAACGACATTCAGAATGCGAATCAAACGAGAACAATAATAAATATTTTTTGTAGTTGATTGTATATACAATATGTTTGGAGTATCCAGTTAGTTAATAAATTCAATTTGATATGTTAATACCTTTCACTGTGACACTCTAGTTATTCGAGTAACGCATACAACAAAACCGAAACGAAATTATTTATAATAATATCCAGTATGAAAGCGGTCAATTATATTCAATTGATTTAATTCTAGTTTCATGTGTATGTATATAAAAGTTTATTTAATTTATTTACGTTATGCTCTCCATCATATTTATTTACATACGCTGAATTAGATTGTTAATCTCGAGGAAATCATTTCTTAATTCCCATTACACAGAAATTGTCGATCCTTTTATTAATCATCTTTGCTCGTTTTGCAGAAAATGAAAAATTATTGTAATTAAAATAGAAAGGAATTTCAGTAAGCCAACAATGTGAAATTGATTATTTCTTTATAGTTAATTATAATTATTTATCTAACGATACCTTAAAGGCATCACACCAATTAATTTCGTTTAACATCTAAATTAATTATAATTAATCAACACAATGCAAGTAAGTAATAATGGAACGTGCGTGCAAGAATAAAACAATTCGTAATGCTATTAAGATCTCTCGATATACAATATCCATTTGTATATAAAAGTGGCCTACATTTGCTTCTCTCTAAACGATAATTGACGCTTTTTGCTTTTCCAAAATCTAATGAATTATTTATTAAAGCAATTTCACTCTGTTGCTAATTACACGTTCACTTATTCTCATTACTCTCTCGCCAATCAATTGCAAATTATGTAAATTTCATCACATATTAGAAAGAATCATTTCACTTTGATCACGTTGAGAGGGATTTTTATTTTCAATTTTTCCCATTCGATGCTCATCACGATTCGCTCTCACTTTCCTTCTATCTGATTTTAAAATCAAATCAACACCGTTCGACGTCGACATAAATTTTCTGGTTCCGTACAAAACCTTTTCCCCATCCATCCATCTACCAGTCGATGGTTCTTATTTATTTCGCATTTCCTTTTTTCCTTAAAGAGGTACATAAATGCGTGATCGGGCGTGAAAAATTAAATTGTATATTAAATTACCAGTTTTTTCTTTAGAAAAGAGGACGAAAGAAAAAAATGTACATGTGCGTGATTGCGAATAAAATTTATTCGTACGAAATGTATTAAAGAGGTACGATGTGTGGGTAAAATGAAATGATGATGATACTTTTGCCCTTTTATTTTTCATTTTCCCACTCGAATACGCTAAGGGAAAATCACCACTCCAATTGTTACTGTTTGTTTTTGCCATTGTTGTTTCTGTTGATGGGCGAAATTAATTAATTTAGAACATCTGCTGTTTACGTTTCGATCGTGGAAAGTAGAAGATAACAAGAGAGAAGAAAAATTCGGTTTAAATCCCGTATAAGGGTTTATTATCTCTTTTATTTTCTTCATTATGAACTTTCTCGTAGACGAGTTTTTTCCCTTTAAATCTAAATCTGTAACAAACGACTTTCTCGGAGTTTATTCGTTAAATTATCGAGCCTCATAAAATTTTATTTATTGCTATAATAGTTGATACGATTCTTATAACTTATAATATAAAGTTGGCGTTTCATAATTGATTCGGAATAGGAAATTTACCAATTTCTGGGTATAATTTCGATATAAACGCATTGGCATTTTCTAATAAGCGCATTTAATAACTAATTCCAAAAGAACCTTGTAACATATTAAAACGTATCTATGATTATTAACATTATTTTATTGAAGTAATTCATTTTTGGATAATGTTGTAAGTAGGCAATAATTATGGTTCTTATTACATATAATCCGTAATTATTTTTTTTTTCACTATCTTCTCTCATAGAAGCTTAATAACGAGTAATGATAGTGATAGTTAATAGGGAACAGACTCTTACTTATTTATAATTAGGTTTTAAACGTAATGATACTAATAACAAGGCAATTTATCCGTTGTAAAATTGATTTAGATTGAATCTAATTCAATCGTGCGATTGAATCTTATGTGTAAGTTATATGAAACGAACAAGAAAAGACCTATGGAATAATATAAAATAAATTATGCAGACGAATTATAATTTAACATATAGCTTGTTCACTTACTAAAATTCAATGTGAGTAAAACTGATACTAGGACAGAAAACCTCCACGCTTAACGTGTGTTAGGAAATCCAGGTAAGACGGTAATTTGTTCGTTCGTTATGAAACGATTAGTTTAACACAGAAGAGGAAACAGTAAATGAATTAATAATAGGTACATAAGTGACACACATACATTTCACGCGTGGGCTTCCAGCAATATGAACAATATTAATGGTAATGCGGTGTCGATTTCGCAAATTGGATTACACGACAGATTTTGATCTATTAGAAACCGAAAAGCACCTATAGCCGATTGTCGTTTCGACACTACGCTTCTTGCATATTTTTCCACCTTGTTTGTTGTCCGTTGGTATCGGGTAACGTCCGGAAGTCTAGACGATTCATATTTATTCCTAACCCTGCTTAACGCTCTTTTTCTGTTTTATTTCCATATTATGTTTTTGGTTTCTTTTGTATTCCAAAGTGTTAGTTTATTATGCTGCGTGGAAATAAGAAATAAATTTACAAATCTGGTCACATCTAAACGTAACAAATTCAGATTTTATTTGAATAAGTTACGACAAAAAGGGGCGACGATGGATATGACTGGAGGAAGAAAAAGAAGGAAGGCTGTGTTTAGCTTTTTTGCGTCTCTCTCTCTCTCACTATCTATGTTACACGTTGAGAATACGTTAAAAAGGAAAATCTGAATCGAAACGAAACCAAAAGTAAGATAAATAATAATAAAACATTTACGTGTACGTCGAGGATAATATAATATAAACATTATATGGCAGTATGGCTTATTTGTTAACATATTTATATGCACGATTTTCTTTATAAACTCACCAACATGTAAATTATTACGTATAGATTTTTCATGAAATATGTTTTATGTAATATTTTACGTACTACTACTATTACTAGTAAAAGGGTGATTTTTTTGCGTATAGTTTTCTTTTGGAGGTAACTAAATACGTTAAACATGCAATAATTTGTGCATGTGGCACGTATAACAGATATACACGAGATAGTTTTACACGTTGCTTGCGAAACAGCGTATGATAACGTGTTATGAGATATTTAGGATACAAACGAGAATTGAGTGGACGCTGAAATGAGAGAAGAGGAAGGAAACTAGAAATGAATGGCGTTAAAAGCTTTCAACCGCTCATAATTTATAAATAATTAAAATTTCCAAATAAAAAAAATCAAACCACGTTTAATACGTTTACACCTAATAATCATAAATATTAAAATAATATCTATTTAAAAAAAAATTGAAGTCTTTTCGATTAAACGCAGTCGGTGTTTTGTGATTTATATTACGATTCTTCCTTCTTTTTTTCTCTTCTCAATTCCATTCAGTTCAACGCTTTGCAATAATAGTAATGGCATGCCAAATAAAGAATAACTAATAAAAATAAATAATAATGAATTACCCTTTTTTCTTTAGTTTGTTTAAGCAAAATCACTATAAATTCTTATCATAGCTGTATATATGAACGTGTAAAAGTATGTCGTATTCATGCTTTGCAGTGTATTATAACATTTCAAACAATTCTGCATTTTAACGTTGAAATTGTCCTCTGTAATTGTTGGCAACCTTTCGTCAACTGCATTGCACCAAAAATTTTACTCCAACGATGAATAAAAAAAGCAGTTTCAAAAATCCTCTCCTTTTGTTATGCAGAGGATTCGAAGAATGTCGCGCAATTACCTGAATTGATATTGTGGCATTCTAATTATATAATTCGCGTAATGTGTCATTATTGCCAACCCTCTTTCTCTCACTTTTACGTCCCAAGGCAAATCAAGCATTTTATATCTTGTTATACTGCATTATGGCTTGTAATTGAAACAATGTCTTTCTTTCTTTTGCGTTATTGGCAACGAAAGGATGAGACACGACCGAAACCGCAGCAATAACTATTGGGTAGTTTTCAGCATAAAGTGTGCATGTAGCAGGCGTTTAAAAGCCGCATAAATAATAATAATACAACAGATAAAAATGACGAAGAAGAGGAAAAGTGGAAAATAATGAACGAGGAAAAGAAAAATGGAGGCGGCAATACGAAACATGCCCATATAAATTGGATATTTCTGTGTGTATAGTTATGTGGTGGGTACGATATGAGAGATTAAAAGGTGAGAGAGAGAGAAAAAGAAAGTTATTTATCGCGTCCATTCGCCATGCATCATATTCGTGTCTTATAATAAAATGTATATACGGTGGGACATTAATTCAATGGCATGGGTAATGTTCTTCTTCTCCTTCATCATCATCATCATCATGTTTTTCGCTCGATCCTTTTTTCTTGTATCTTGAAAAAGAATGGAACTAATTATTAAAATGCCGGATAAAAATCGATGGTTAAGATCATAAAACAATACCGATTTAGTTGCCCATAAGGTATCGTAGATCATCTTATTGAATGCTGCGCCACAACAAAACCACTTTTACTAATACTTTTAATCGAATCCTTTATCTGTTGTATACACACACGTATACGCATTCACGCTGAAGAAGACGAAGAAGAGAGAAAGCGCAAAATTCTCCTTTGGATTTTATTCAAGCCAGAATTTATTTATACGAAGGTTCTTCTTCAACGAACGTTAAACAATATTTTTTTGCGCCGCATCTATGAATCTCTCCTCTGCAAACCATAAACTGAAAGAAAAAGGATACGTTGAATTTGTTTTTTTTTAATGCTTTTACAATTGGTATGAAAAGGCCATAATTAAAAATCGTTTCGTACCTAAAGAATAAGGTGCGCAATGTTTAATTAAATGGATGGCCATAAATTAGTTTTCATTCTTATTATCGTTAGCGTACGTACAATTTCACTTCTCTCTTTTATTTTTTATCCGTTTTCATTCTGCAAAAGATTTGTATCTCAATCAGAATTCCATAATCCATAATTTGTGTTGCCGGCCCCGGTACGTGTTGAATGCGAATTTGTTCTTGCATCGCAAATAATAATAATGCAGTACCATAATATAGGAGACATAAATAGTGATAATGGAAATGCGTGAATTACGACAGACTTTAAGAAATGGCATTCCATTATAATGGCAATGGTATTGAGAGAAAATTGCGAAACGTAGGAGCAAACATTTTTTAGGATTAAAACCGCATAACTATCGAATGATATTTGATTTTCTAAATACAATTTTTTTCAAAATTGACTATTTTTCGAATTATTAATTCTAGGTAATCATTAATTGTCGGTGTGGTGCTATTAAATAATACTTGATCATTCAGTAATTTTGTAATTGGCCGCGAGCGATGACAACTCTTCTTCGGCCTCTTCTACCATCGACAACGACAATTTACGCCCCGCTCTAATAAAAAGCTCTAAATTATAAATGCCAACGAGTGGAAACAATATGGCATAAATCATGAAAACGGCGACGGTTTCCAGCAACAGCAATAATAATAATAGCAGCAATATAAGTACGGTCACAGTCCGACCTTCGGCTGGGTATACATTATACCTACGTCGTGGTTGTTAATAGTTGGAATGTACCATCATCATCATCGTCTCGCATCAGTTTTTCTTTTTCTCTTTATTAAAAACAATAAGCAATGAAGTTGAGAAAGTGAAATTGCCGCCTTTCCGAACGTACGTACGCACGGGGTTATTAAAATGAACGTTTATGAATATTCATGTTTTATGCAAATACAGCCGAAAACTAATAAGTGAAAAATCAAATGCCAACGAGAGGATGGATCAACAAAGTAAGATTGAGGGTAAATTAATTTGTTCCATTTGCTGACGGGAAAAAAATTGTTTGGACTACGATACCGTGTCCCACAATTTGCCATTTTAATCAACTATCATTATTAGCACATCATCGTATGGACCGATGACGGATTTATCGAGACCAGTTTGTTTTTTCTCACGTAAACCTACCGAATATTTATCGATTTTCCCTAACAGGATATTGAATTTTTAATTACAGTTATATCCCTCACTTTTTAGCATTCCGAATATGTCCTATGGAAATTTAATAGGAATTCAATGTTTGCAGGGAGCTATTTCTCATCAATTTATCAACAAAATATTTTAAACTGCATTCACATCGATATTTCTACTATCGAAAAAAAAATTAAATCCCTTTTTTACGGTCCAAACATTTTGTGCCAAATTAAAAATAGTTTAGTTCGAATCGAATATTGTAAACGAAATGTTTGCTACTGTATCAGGATGTGATTAAAAAATCCAAAATATTTTTTAACATCAATATTTTATTAAGAAACAGAATTATAAACATTAAAAAAAATAAGTTAAAGGTAATTAATTAACGTGCCAAATACCGTTTCGTTGTTATACGATACGCATCCATATGTTAATACGTTTATTAATGAACGGATTTGTAAATTAATTAATAATCGGACGAATGCATGAGAAATATTTAATTAATGACCGAGAAAAATTCAAACGAAAATGTCGGAATGTCATACGAAGCAGAAGAGATGGTCTCTTCAATTTTGACTAATTTTTGATTAACAAGATTTAAAAAAGGAACGACGCTTGTTATACCTTTAAATGGTAAACGTGTCTCTCCTACTCGTCATCATTTTCTCTTTCGTTTCAACTTTTACTTACATGCTTAAAAAAAAGATATTTCTCCGTGTTCCTTTCATATCGTTTTCGTTGTAACTAAACATTAATTATGAATAACATGTGGAAGATGATCTCTTTTTTAACCTCCGCCAGCTACGACATGTAAATTAACAGTAAATTCCATCAAATGGACATTGTAATAAGGGACACGGGGTCTTTTTATTCCTTCCTCGTGGTTCGCTATCTTTTCGGTTTTATCGCGAACGTTGATGATGATGAAAAGGAAAACTTGTAATCTCATGTACGAACCCATTAATTGTCGTGAAAGAGGCACGTGCTACTTATATTACCTGCTTCTTCGTCTTAACATTCTTCTCTCTATCTCTTCTTTATCGATGACGGCCTATTAATTATCTCATTATATCAATTCAAGTTGCAAATTTACCATCGTTCCTCTTTTCGTTTCAGTTTTTTCTTCGCTTTTCGTTCTTACCTTATACGTAAGTCGACAGTTTGATTGATAATCTATTATTACATTTGCAAGGGCATTTCCATTTCGAAAAGAAAAAAAAACATTGGCGAGAGTGAAGCAATCGCCTTCCACTTCATCTTCTTCAGCAACCTGTACCGAATGTTATTGAAGCGATAAATAGGAGAAATTCAAGTGTCTAGTTTATAAATGCATATTATTGCGATGCAATTTGTTTAAATTTCGCCATTAAAGAATAATGAAGAAACGGCCACGTATAAACCGTTCGAAATAAAATTTTATCGCAGCATATATTGGAATTTTTATTATCATATTCCTCTAACATCTACTCGTTTTTTCCCCTCTAAATTAAAGTCCAAATGTATTAGATATCGTGCCAAGTTAATAACAATATCTAAAATACGTTTAGCAACAATGTTGCACCTTATACCAATACGATTCAGTCGGTATTGCTAAAAACGATTTTGAAAATTGCAAGGAAAATTGAATAAACCTCGCAACTACTTATAAACTTTCCCCCGTAGCTTACGTTTTTACCGGATGTATTTCCTTCTAATCGCATTTTTTGTTTAAATTATTATCGTCCTTTTTCCCATATGGGACATATTTTATTAAATTTCCTTATTTAAAAGATTTACCATATCTTCTAATATGCAAATGTGTGCTTTCTAAAATGAAACGAGCTTTTAAAATGCCCGTACATATTTGCGATCTTTTAACTGGCAAAAAAGCGATAGGCTTTAATCGATAAATAAATCTGATTGATCCCGGCATTAAAAGAAATGGCCGTAAATAAATTCTAGAAAAATCATTTACTACTCCATGCGAATGTATCATTATTTCTATAAAAACGACAAGAAAAAAGGAATATATTCCGCAGTGTAAGTAGTTAGTTAATTTTAAACTGTGTAATTTTAAGCAGAACAAGCTAGGTCATCAAGTCGGTTAACAGACACAAGATTTTAGTTTTTCGCTTTGCTTCCTTTACGTTTCAACTTCTTCCTTCTTCGTCCCGCTTCTTATTTTCCACCCGTTTATCCCTTTTCTCGATGTGTACGTAACGAATGTAAATAATAAATAACGTTGATCTGAAAGATATATCATTTTCAATCTAACATCTCCCACGGGGTCAGTGTTTAAATAATAGCATGTTCTTTTGGTTCGACTCCTTTATTTTATTTTTTATTTTTGCTTATTTCATTGCAAAATAAAACTAGAGTATAAATAGAAGGGGCGAAAGATAGGAGGCAAAGATTGATTTCCCGCAAAATCTGCATTTGCCGACAGGAAGTAGATTTATCATTGGCTCTAGGTGAGCACGATCAATAAATGTCTTATGTCATACCGAAACGCCATTATGGCATTTCGTTCTTTTATTTTTAACATTCGTTTATGCAGCGAACGAACGAAGAAAAAAAACTATCTCTTCGTATGCGATTGCCGTTGTTACCATTTAAAACCATAACGAAAACGGTTCGCCGTTTTAGAAAATAAATTACATCCTCGACCGTAGAATAAGAGCAACGGAATCAGAAACAACCAACAAGAAAGCAATGAAAATAGTAAAAGACTTAAGAGACGTTCATTCATCTGATTAAAAACTGGAATAACGTCGATTAATAATTTACAACAGACGTGTGTGTCGTCTATATGTGTACGTTGGTTTGCACGGAAGCTCGCTTCTTATATTATTCTTCGTTTAATTGCCAACAATTAATGTCAACCACATTTAATAAAAATTAAATTCAGGAGGAAGAATGGCGAGAAGAAGTTGCAGGAGACGAAGAAAAAGAAGCGGTTTACTTAAATGGAGACCGATTCATAAATAAAATAATAAGTGGCATTATAAAAGGTGTAGCGTATGTTTAAAATTATTCCAGATGCGTTATGTAGGTAAGTGTTAAACGATCGTGACTGAAATTCTGCATATCACCGTCCCGTCCGCACACTTCTCTCTTATGTGCTTACCGTTGTTCGAGCGGTACCGTATTAAATACGGTAGCACATGGTGGTAGTTATTGTCAGTAATATAAGTTCTATGGTGCGGTAAGAAAGTTTTTCGACCGAACACAATGGAAGTTTCTCGAAGAAATGAGGGAGAGAGAGAGAGAGAGAGAGAGACGAAATAAGAAAAGTTAAAAGAAATCCAAGAGACAAAAAGAACAGCGGCAAGCAGAGATAAATAAAACTAAGGAGAGAAAAAGAAAGGAAAAATCGCACGGCTAAACATGTTTCCGAACTGACCACGACAAGAGTTCTAAAACGTGACCGATTTTTTAAAAAGAGTTCTCTCGATACTTCGTCCCATTGTTTTATTTACCATTCGTGTTTGGTAACATTCAATACTTACTTACTTACTTGCAATTTGCAACGTCAATTTCTTCTTTCGCCTTATTTTCTACTTGCCCCTGTCGTTTTTTTTTTCATATGTATGTATATAAATCCCCATTCTATACGTACTTTTTTTTCCTTTTCGTCGTTGACTTAAATTAACATTTTTCCATTTAGTAGTAGTTAGTAGTTGATTTCTCGATTGCTATTTTATGAGTTATTAAAAAAGTAATTGTATCCTTGTAGGACTGCATTAATCGCGACTATTTTTAGTATACGGCGATGATGCGGCAAGACAAACTGCACTCTCGGAGAGCACGTATTCAGCACGAAGAAAGTTTAATTAAGACACGCACACAGATGAAGACTCTATTAAAAATTATTCGCAAGAAGGTGTAGATTAAAAGGTCAGGCGCATAATATTCACAATGATGATAGACCGTTCTCATACAAAAACAAAAGCTTAATTTTCCTAATTATAAAATAGGAATCATTTTCTTCTTGATGGCAAATCAATTTCAATGAATTCGATTTCTATTCTCGTGATAGGTTTATAATTCTTTAGATAAAGAAAATTTTTAATTTGTTTTTAACTTTATTGCGATTTATGGTTCGTTTCCAATTCGATAAATTCGTTACGTTATGTGTAATAATAAATTTCAATTAATAACAGTTAGGTTTTTCGTATCGAATTTATTGTCAGACCGAATGAGAGAAAATCGTCGTACGGCAAACTGTATGGTGGCAAGCGAGCAATGTGGCGAAGAAGTTGCAGTAGGTTACCAGTTGTTACAAGACGAAGAGGAAATAAAAATTATTGAATGTTCCAATTGTGCAGTAGAGAAAAGTAGTTTCATGATTAAAAAGAGAAAGAAACAGCTTCCGTTATATTATTTTGTCGCCTTTTCTATATTGCGATTATTACAAACGTTATTATTGTTATACTTATAACGAATTAATTGAATTGTTACATTAATTTACGCATGATCAATCATAATCCGTTTGCTCGCAGAGGCAACCAATTCTCTATAATAACGACTATTTTTGCTTTGGTTTCTCTTCATTAAAAAAAGTCATTCCAGTTTTAGTTAAAATTTTATTGGGATAGTAATAACAATAATAATAGAAAACACAATTGTCCTGTCACCTATAAATTACTTGTAACACAAGAAACGTATTGCTCGATGTGAATGTGTGTATCGCAAAAACAAGAAATCTGTGGTAAAGCAAGCGGAACCAGATGGAAAATGGTAAAATAAAGAGAAGAACAGAAAAAAGCATTGAAGACAAGCAGATTCGTTATAAATATTTCGTTATAACACGAAGAATAAAAGTGCTTTCGTACAATTTTTGACACTGACAATATTTCATATTTTATTTCCTAAATCCTTACGCCCCCATTACCCACTTGACAACATCTTTATCTTTTATGAAGATACAATTTATAGATATATATATATATGTGTGTGTGTATATATACGTATTTGTACAATAAAGCTTTTTGCGAAATCTAAACGTTTTCTCTCCTTTTTTTGTTCATCATCAAATATTTTCCGAGAGATTTCCTCTCCTCGAATATTTCCAGCTTATTAAAGATTTATGAGACGTGAACGGACCGCAAAATTTTGCCGTTAAACATCCGATAGAGTAAAGAAAAAAATGTTATTAATAACGATAATGGATATGTAAATTATTATCCTTTTACTTTAAACGTCACGTTAACCAGATTTTTCTAAAAGGATATCATCGTTATTCGTTGTCTTTATACTAAAAGCTACCATCGCTGCCGATGATGACGGTGATACTACTCTTTTGAATTTGAAAACCTTTTATATGCAAATGCCCATTTGAATATTTCCCAGCGAAATCAAAAAACTTATTTTCAATCTTCAGCGAATAGTAATAATAGAAAAATAAATCGATTTCGAACGCAGCGAATGTTTGCTGGAAATGAAATATTCCTCAAGTTCTTTGAAGTTAGAGGTTTCATTAACATATTTTTTTTTTGTAATTAGTTCAACGTTGCTGGTTGGAAAGACCGATATTTAAATTATTACGTGAAGTTTACAGCTATTGCGATATTTATTATTATCAAAACACTTGTTAGAGAACTTTTCAAACTTTTAAAGAAAGTAATAATATTTTAACAATAAAATATGTGCTCGGCTCGGCGTTCTCGATGGAGCCTTTTTCTGCCTGCACCCTAGAGGAATTACTATAAGATGTGTGGTGGAAGAAATAAAAATAAGAAACAAGTGTTGTATATCCAATCTATCTGTGTGTACGTACGTTATAGGAGGAGGACTAGATAAAATTGTATAACCCATAGGTACATTTATAACTTATAGGTATGCTGGTGGTTGGTTGGCAATGGCTTTCTTTAAAAAGTTTCATATCGGTGTTGGATATACGTATTTCTATGTTTTTTTTCTTAAATTATAACACATAATGCAAGGTTATAATGCAATAAATAAGATCAACGCCACAAACATTATTTTGTAACGTATTACACATGATTACACGTGATTGAGATGGTTCTTCAATAAACTAGTTTTTTTAGGACGAAGCATAAAAGAACACAAAAATCTTCTTAAAATCAAGGATCATTTGTTCTATTCGAATTTCATAGAGTTAATTAATATTCCCACGTAACATTTAATTTGAATACAATAATATTAGAATCGAATGAATGGCGTGAAAGAAAAAGAACCGAAAAAATAAGAATTGAAAAAGAATCGATTTTTATTCCATTTTAACGCGCAAGAAGGTACAATAGCGTAACATTAGCGACATCCTGCCACCGCACGTTTCATTACCACCAGCTTTTCTTTCTTTTTTAATAGAAAGTCGACATAAAACAACGTAACTTTTCTCTCTCTCCTTCTTTATTTTTTAGTAACATGCACTTATTATAAGGTATGTGAACAAAATTTTACTCTGTTTTCATATTACTTCTTGCTTTTATACTATCAAGAAATGTGCTTGCTGCTGCTTTTGCTGCATACAGCACTCGGTTTGGTTTTGAAAGAACAATGGCAATATGTGCCAAGCTAGCTAACACAACGAGCAAACGTTTCTTCTGCCTGCCCGTTTACTTGTCTACCCTACCTACCTACGAAGAAGTGTATACACGTACTCTGATTTTATCCGGGGCCCTTTTTCCTCTCTTTTCGAATAACAATAACAAACGTACTGATGGTACAAAGTATACAAGTCGGTTATTATTATTTTTGCTATTACTGTTATTAGTAACTCCACTAAAAGTTGCACAGGAACGTTTAATGCTAATTAATAAGATGCTACGTGTCTGAAATACATCGCAAATAGGAAAATAGAAAATGATGGATAGTAATTATGAATTGACATTGCAATTACGTTAATAAATCATCGTGGTGGCAAAACGGAGTGCACGAAGGATTAATTTTATCGTGTGAAAACTGAAAATATTTCCTTTATCTAACGTTCTAATTATATGTAAAATATCTTTCATCGTCGGATACTGCCTTGAAGATTCCAAATACTCCTCTATGCAGAGAGAAAGATTCTTGCCTCTCTCCGCATCTTCACTCATTTTCCATCTTTAAATTTCACATGGAGCAATATAATTTTATTATCTCGTGACGTTTAATTCTTCTCCCTGCATTCATTTTTTATTTATGGTTTTATACGTACGAGTGGAGTTTGTATCACTACAAAAAAAAATAATAAACGAAGAAGAAAAAAAGAACGAAATTAACGTATGTATGGTATCCATAAATCAAAAAGTGAATCATTATATGAAAGGTATCATCATCACGGTCCGATTATTATTACCGTTTTACTACGTTTACGAATGAACAGGTTAACCTCTAACTTAAAGCTCTCGCATACGTATGATATGGTGAAACGGACGAAGAGGATGGAATTTTTTTACGGGAACGTTTCACAGATTTATAAAACCGAAAGGATATTACCAACTACGACGATCGTTTTCTTTAATAATAATCATGTCGTGATAATTTTTATTTTCTCTCTCCATCATCGTCTCTGGTTTTTGTTTCTTCTTCTGCATTCAGAACCAGACACGTTGTGTTTGCACACGCATTTTATACTATTCCATAGTCGCCAGCATTATCATTGTTATTTCTTTAACAAAGAATTAATTCAGGCAAGTATCAATGCCACGCATTTAATCATCGATAAGATATGAAACCCAACTCATTAGCAAATTGGATTAAAAAAAATTGATTGTAAACGCCGTTCAAATTCTACAAGTGTTAAGATTGTTTGGTGAAATCTTTGAGAGACTTCTAATCTTATTTAAGCTCTTCCTTAAATATGGATTACACATTCCTTTGTGGTCCTGGAAAATGCGATTTAATGAATTTAAAATATAGTTTACAGTTGCAATTAGAAAATAATCTCATTAATTTATTACTCCAGCTATTGTTATGGTCGTTGTTCTTGACGCATTTAAAATTTGCGTTTTTCTTGCTGGATGCCATTTGTAGAACGTTCTGCAAAATTCAAATGTGCATAATATCACATCGTTCATTTATTTCTTTTTATATTGTAATTCAGATAACGTTATTATCAACACACATTTTCCTTTGCATACGAATGAACAAATGGTCCATTGTTAATTATACATCTTTAAAACACGCATATAGGATTTTTTTTATACGAACAATACAATCCATTACTTATTGCTTTTAATTAACGTCCATCCATTCTTTTTTCAAATTAATTATCGAGTCGTATTATTAAACTGGTAGACGTTAATTAACAAGAAGGAAAATGATTTTCTAAAAGAAATTGTAATAAAATTACCGTAAATTGCAACAAAAAATTGTTCGCAAAGAATGAAATTATTGCTAGTGCTGGCAGAGAAGAAAAGATCCATTCGAACGATTTGTTCTTATTATTCTTACGAGAGGAAAGAAGTTTCGGTCGTCGTACGTATTTGGTTTTCTTCTATTTATGGCGACATCTCTTACCATTTTAATTCGATAATTTCCAGTTGTAGTGGAAACATGGGAAAAAAGTGTGAATAGGAAACGTTTTTACTACTTCAGCTTACTATGCATGCTGCGTACATTTAATGCAAATGCATCTTCTGTTAAATAATTCTTTACGCTCATATTAGATAATAATAATAAATTAACGCTCTTTTCTCTCTTCTCCTGTTTCTTCCTCTTCAAACGCTGCAGAGGTACGTAAAAGCAAACAGTTAGAGATATTCTTGTTCTGGAAATACATATTTCATGTAAATGAACAATGGACGAGTCAATAAACTTTGTAACGAAAATTTAAAATTTTCTCAATTACGTAAATTAATTCAAATATGCAAAATCTTAAGTGCATGCAGCTACTCTCGACCCGCTCTAAAAACGGGGGAAACTGTACCATTAAGCTAAGAGCTTAATTATAAATATAATTAAAATAGGAGTCAGCACTTTTACATTGTTAGTGTTAAAAATATGGGGAGAGTCTTTAAAACAAAGGGGGATTGTATCAGGTAAGGGGTTGACGTTGCAGTGATATGTATAAAGCAAAAAAATAAATAATAATAAACGTATGTATTATATGAAGATGAAAAAGGGGAAAGTTAATTACCTTTAATGAAAATGCAGAACAAAAATTCAAATACGAATACTTCTAAATTTCATGTTAAATTATTAAATTATGAAAGACAACTTTTCTGGTAACAGTTGTAAATGTTTATAAAGAATTAACACGAAAGTGAAAGAATTTATTATTATGGATAACTAGATAGCAAAGACTTTGTGTTAAAACAATAATGATAAATAGTTGAATAATTGAAATTATTAGAATTGTGTAACAAATTAATTTGAAATTAGTTGGAAAAGTTTCCATAGTACCGTTCGAAAAGTAAATTGCAAACATTTATTGTTGTTGTTGTTATTGCAAAATTTGCAAGTGGGAATTTGTTGCTGATTTATGTTCCTTTTTCTATTTGTCTTCGTACACAATCGTTATGGTGTCCTTTTTCTGAAACTGAACCAAACTGAAACGTACATATACACGTTGTATGTTGGTGGGAGTCGAAAGTGGCCGGACTTCCTGCGCTTTTATCATCACATTTACGTGACTATTGTTTTCTTTAGAAATTTATAGAATTTATTTTCATTTGGGCTTTTTTCCCACGTAGCCAAGTGTTCGTCATGAAAGAAAGAAAAAAGAAATCGTTATCAAGGCATAGAAATGTCTTCGTATTATTATAGCATAATTTTTACACGATCTTAAGGAATATCTCCATAATACACTTGAACGTGACTATTATAATATACGTGTCATAATGAAGAATATGTTTAAATTTGTAGACAATGTAATGATATTTCACTATAATTTACCAAGTGAAGATTAGTCATATTTCAAAAATAGGAATTACAATATTCAGAAAGTGGTGATTCAAGGATAAAATACCTAGAGACAATCATTAAATTAGATACTGAATATTTCAAGAAACCATTTAATTTCTTAATATGTTTGTTGTTAAAATAAACCCAACAAAGGGCAAATCCCTGGAGGACTGTCCGAAAGTCCCTCTACAATGTTTCATTTGGCTTTTAGTGACAATAGCGCTGTTATATTAACTTTGTAACTTTTAATGGTTTTTATTCGCCATAATGCAGCCATTATCTTTAATACGATTAACGTTATTAATTTTCGTTAATTATAATATTTGAAACATTTATTATCATCTATCAAAGCATTTTCTTTAATTTAATCTTTAATCTTAACAAAATCATATATTGACGTCACTGTTTACAGAAGCTCAATTTTGTGTGCAGTAAATTCGAATTAACAACATTTCGCTAAAATCTATTTTCAGCACTACAAAGGGCAATTAAAAGTTGCTACTAATTCAAATTTCCAATAATGAATGTGCAAAATACTCTTCGATAAAAGCTATTTCCATTTACATTGTGAAATTTGGTACATACAGTTTGTTTTGTTTTATTTAATTTTGTTTCGGGACAAGTTCTCATATAGAAAGTGAAAGTATTCATTTATAAATAATAATTTACAATAAAATTAATTGTTCGAAAATTCAAACCGAACGAGAAAGAAAATTATTTATTACACCAAGTAACTGGCATGGATTAATAATATTAATTGATCGCAACAAATATGTGGCTAATAGAATAATGTTCGTTTTGCAAAATAATAATGTTAATAATAATGCAAATCTATTGTTAACATTTACTCACAGATAATATCGTATCTTATTAATTTTAAAACAAGTTTCAATGAAAAGACCAACTCTATCAAAATCCTTATTATTATAATAATATTGTTGTAATTTGATATTTTTTCTCTAAAATTAAACAAATAAAATGTGTTTGTTATTATACTGGAATAGAGTATGCTATAAATAAACATATTTTAACTTATTAGAGCATTAAATTTATTTGTACGTTCCTTTAATGCAAAAAGGAAAGAAAAATAAACTGTAGCAGCCAATAGATTTGCGGTTATTAATTTCAATTAGGTACACGTTCGAATATTGCAAATCTATTTTTCTTACTATTGTATTGTCGTCGTCGTTGAATTTGCTGTTATTGTTGTCTGCGTTTCATATTACGTTCGCAATCTTTCCATGTATTTGTCTCTCTGCCAGTTAATCGAAACAATTTGCTGAAATAACGCGCGCACATTTCCTTTTTAAACTACAAAACGAATTTCTAATGCTTAATGTGTCATTCTTGTTACTTGTTAGGATGTAAAATTAGACGAAGAGCGACCAATTAAAAGCCTTCGCTAATTGATATCGAAAGACAAATATGTATCTAACGCAAAATTTCGTGGAAAACTTCGCAGAGAAGCAAACAACGTCCTTCTAAGAGATTAAGAAAGATAGAGAGAGATTGATGTGAAGGAAAGGAGAGAGAGGGAACAAGAGAAACAATCCAAAACTCTCGCTGAACACGATTTCCCAGTAGATTTTAGTTACATTTGGAACACTAACAAAACTTGTTCTTCTAAAAGTGGAATAGATGAATTTTTATTTTTGTTCTGTAACACGTTTAAAAGCCAGAGGAAAATTCTTTGTTGGACTTCATGGGAATAACGCGCGAGAGGAAGATTTATGGGCAAAATCTATTAAAAGAAGTTGCATATTTAATGAGAACCTGATGAATATCTTAAAATGTTTTTAACAGTCAAGTCTTCTACGATACAAACTTTTCTATTACCTATTATACATTAAGGAATATTTTCCAATAAACGTTTACTTATGTTTCAGGTGGTGTTTAATTAAAAAGAGAATAGGAAACGGACAAATAAAACGTATGCAGTTCCTTGTTTAAATAAAGGTGAGTTTGCCTTTTGTCACACGATACGAAACTTTTTATTATATAACAGGTTTCACCCGATCAATTTCGATGCTATCTTTCCCTTCTTCTAATATCATCATCTATACAATTTCTCCGGTCGCTTTTAATTCCGTACAGCGTTTTGCACCCCCAGTCGAAGGGGCGAGTCCACCAACAGCTGAGTGCGGATATTGAGTCGACGCAAGCGTCCCCGAAACTCAGTGTTGCCATTTAATGTTATGGAACACGCTCACATATACAAACTCTCGTATAAAAGAAACTGTGTCGATCAATTGAAAACAAAAATGTAGGAAGAGAGTAAAAAAAGGGAAAAGCCGGCGCTTTTCCCGTTTCATTTTAGTGGAGTATGGCAATGCGGGACACTTTTCATGATGGTGATGATAGTAAGGGTAGAGACACGAAAGTACAGGTGCCCGGAACGTTCGTAAATTATTTCCTACCGTTGGTAGTATTGCACGATCTACCCTCTCTGCAAGACACGATTGCGAACCCAGTTTGCGCGGAGATTCGTGAGGATGATGTGGTAGGTGGTTGACGTTTTTTCGCACCCCCTCAGTTTCCTTTCTTATTGCAATACGGTTTCGTTGATGTAGGGGTGAAAATAAGAAGCAAAAAATTGTTTTCTATGCCAATTTAATTTCCAACGAACAGAATGATGTTGATGATGTGTTTTATGAAGATTATTAAAAGTGACAATGGAAATCGTACGGTTGGGAAAATGGTAAGTTTTCTTATATACGTGAAACCTAAATCATTAAGGTGCAATTAATTATTCGCAATTTAATTCGTTGCGAAATTAATTGTTGATCCTGCGGTTTGTGCGATAATAATGTTCGGCAGCTTGTTTGTTATCAACATAAGGATATAACACACAATTCCAATTGGAAATTGGAAACGTTTCATTGAGTTTGTTAAAAGAAATGAGAAACTCGATCTACAAGCGAAAATCGATACTTCTCTTCCTGCAATTATTGTTTGTTCCACATCGTTTTGCACTTATAAATAAATCCAAGCTCCCTGGCCTTTAAAAATTGTATTGGATTCGTGCAAAAGTCAAAATATTTGCAAAATTAATGGCTAAAATAGAGGGTGAACACAAACGATGGAACCCTTTTATTATCCTAATAGTTCACATGTGCATATTTTGGCATAGTTGCGGGAGTGTCTTTGAACGGATGCTGGTGTTCTACTCTACTACTACCACTATATTGTGCGGGGTTGTTAACCCCATTGACGTTCAATTATTATCCCGGGCATGCAATAAAAAAATGTGGGTGGACCCGAAAAACAACACGAGGACTTGCCTCGATTTTGAAATTAATTTAACGTCGGTTATAAACCGGGATAATTAGCCCACACTTTTTAACAAGTAAACATGCGAGGCGATTATTATAAAAATTGCAAAAAGGATCATTTGGATTTTCGAGAGAAAGTAAAAAAGGTATAAACGAGGCGACCAGCGGTAATTTAATGAAATTTCTGAAATATTATCGCCATAAATGGGTGCATTTGTTTCGAGTTTTGTTGCAATCATAATTGGTCAATAATGACACTCTTCGCCGCTCTTTATCTCGCTTTTTAATAAGATAAACTCTGGGGATAAGTACGTGTGCGTGTGTATGTGTTTCGTTTAATGGGAATATGAGAGTACATGTGTAAGAAAAACTGGTTTTCACTTGGCTCTATGTTTATGTTTAAGTACGAATGTGTATTATTTATCCATACGTTTAACATTTAATAAATCGCATTTAAACGTGTAATAGAGTTATTTTAAAAGTTTATCATTATTTATAAATTAATTAATTAAAATACAAAGATGCGTATTAAGAGGAAAACAGCAGCAACAACAAGACGAGAAAATAAACGAAATTGGCTATAATTTTCCGCTATGCATGCAGCTCATTTTATTTGCGTATTTAAATGAAAATTGTTAATAGAGAAATGTAAACAAATCGATGAACGTTTTCGCAATCCTATAAAAAGCTTTGCACGCAAACGGATCATAAGAACAATCGAACACAAACGTTTTGTACGGTCCGTTTTATATTCTGGCATTTTAGCACACGTTATTATCACCTTGACACTTAAACGCAGAGATGAAATGGAATTGAGCCATATAAACTTTCTCGTTTCATTTTTTTCCTTCTTCTTTCAATTAATTTAATTCCGTCCATGTGGGTCAATAAGATATCTCGTTGTATAATATAAACAGCATTTGGCCAATTCTAAGTCACAGAAACGACAATAACTTATTGGCAAACATTCCAATGACATAAATTATTCGCAATATCAATATGATTTATTAATATGTAGAATTCTCGCATTTTAATTTGATCGAACGTTTATTTCTTCCTGGTTTCGCATATAATAATCCCCATTTTCGCCCGACGAAACCTCTTTAAATAATAACGATAATCCGAATTGTATTCTTCTGCACACATCATCAATTATAACTTTATCAACGCTAACAATCGTAATGGTTGTTGTTGTGTAAGACAATAATAATTTAAAGTGCTTTCGACGAAACTGCCAAACACCTTTTCCTCATCTCTTTACCGTCAACATTTATCATACTTGCATCGTAACATAAGGGGGAAGATAACACCCCCACGAAGTATTTATTGATGGAAGAAGCACGACTACCACCAACGTCCCGGGGTAGATAAGAATAATTGTATTGTTCGATGTACGATTGTTTTACGATTCTATATGGATCGAGGGTAAAAATTCTGACGATTACAAACGAACAAATCGACATGAATTTGTTGTGCAAAGACGAGGAGAGTGAATGGTATCTGATGGTTTATAAATAAACCATTAGAAAATGAAAAGTATCCATCACCATCGCCACGTAATGTCTTAATTAAGATTTACGATTATTATTATGGTTCTCTAATACCCAAGAAACGATTTAATGTCGTCATATTCACACTTGATAGCAAAGAACGGATTTATTATTATTATTAAGCAACTTTAGATATTAGAAAACTAACGGCCGTAAAATACCTACACCAGAATGGATATCTATTTACACGTGTGTATACCTATATAGCCGTATTATTAATAATAATGATAATGACAGTCATATTGCTAGTGTATCGGTTTATAAAACGGCTCAATTAAAATGTGTTGTTCTTGTTGGAAACGAAATAGAAATATGGTAATAAATTTATTTATTAGAGGCAAAAGTGTTTAGAAAGGAACAAATGTGGCAAACGGATTATTATTCTTTCTTTTTGTTGGCGGCCTATTTGATACATGTTTTAATATCGAAGAAAAGAAACATTAGTTGAAAAGAAAAATGCTGGAGAAAGATCGCGAAATGGTTATAAGTATGCTTCACTTTGTATAAAGTGAAATTAATTTATTTGTGATTACTATTGATAACGAATCGATTGATTTTGTTTTTTTGTCAGTAATAAATTTCAATTTTCATCGTCAATTCGTAGCATTTTGGATTTTCGTTTTAACGACAGGATTTGCTAATAAGAAAATAAACTTATTTCAGAACGTAATTGCGTTTAGTGTGCAGTTTAATTAGTAGCTAATTGGAGATGTAATTGGTTGTAACATCCATTTCCAATTTGCGAAATGTTCTAATACAAAATGTGCAATTTTTCAATTGTCATACACGTAAATCGTTTCATAAACAAAGAAATATTCCCAATAAATAAAAGGGGAAGTGGATTATTTTTTACATCGTCCAGTACATTGATAATAATTAGCTGATTTAATAATGCAATAAAACTTTGTCATGTTAGGATGCAATAATTTATTACCAACTATTCTTCAATCTTATTATTTCTTTCCTTTCAGTTCTATTTTATATTTCTCGTCCAGAATCTTTTTATTACGACATAATTTTTGATATCTAAAATATTACAAAACAGAAATTTTATGTAAAATAATAAAACGCTTAATACGATCGGTATCGGTAATGAAATATTAGTGGAGGAACGCAAAAGAAGTTGGTGAGAAAACGTCGACAAAAGGAGATCTTTAAATGAATGGATCACATCTAATAAGACTAGCATTTATAAATTACTCAACTAAGAATCTAAAACAATAGGGTCTCACTTCAACTGGAAATCTCGTTAAGGAAATTTAAGTATTTTCGTTATTACGATCGCTATCTCAATTAAAATTTATCGTAAAATTGTTTCTGACGGAATCAGATTTTCCATATTATGACAAAACTGAAATTGCTTCCTCTCGCGAACTTTTCAATTAATTTCTTTAGAAATTACTTTGATAAGTCGGTTTTTCTGTACGAAAAAAAAAAACAACTCAGGATAAAACGATTTTGCAAGTTAAAACGTGCAATAAAATTTTAACAATGAGGCTGATGCTCTCAGCTTGCCGATTGTTATACTGACCATTATACTTCTTCGACAATAACAATATTAACCGACAACAACTGTTGGATACGACTTTCCTACGAAAAGGATAATACGAATAAAAAGGTATTCATAACAAAATAAAATGTGGTAGCCTTTAATTACTATTCTTCGGATAAAATCAATTAATTAACAATGGGTAATTAGCGGCATTCAGTTAAGAAATGCAAAAAAAAACGAAGTTTAAAAGTCAAAGGAGCGATGATTTCACCGTTTAATTGTTTGAAACTAAATTGAAAACTGAAAGGGAGATTGAATGAAAGTATTTTTTTTTCATTTAAAGAAAAAGGATAAACCAATTTTTTTGACAGTAGCATTAATTAATAATAGGCAAACGGTTTCTAGAACGGAAATTCGAAAGAGATACGTATTAAAATTGAAAGTGGAACAATGTTAAGAGAAAATGAGTGAGAGAGAGAGAGAGAGAGAGTGCGATAAAGAATTCTTGTTCTTTTAAGAGTCGAACTTAACGCACACAAAGAAGGAGATGGCACACTTTTGACGAAAAGGAAAATGATTTAATTTCATTTAATGATTTATTTAATTAACTAACTTACATTTAAAATTTTGCAATTTTTCTTTTCGTTATTAAATATAACGCTGCCAATTATCATTATTATTATATTACATTATTATTAAAGATGACCTTAACTCCACTTTTCATTTCATTCATCAAACGAAATTAATTTAACAGATCAAACGGAACGAGAAAAATGTATAAGGATTAACAAGAAAAGAAAAAAAAACTTTCTAAATTTGTAATAAAAGCTTACTTTAAAGTTTTTTCATATTATTTTGTTACTGTTCAATAAATCTAATACCAAATTGATTTTAACATTTTAATTTATTCCTGTCGTATTACATCAATCAATCGACATTTTTATACGTTAATTAATTATAACAAAAAAAATATTATATAAAAAATTGTACATATATTACGCAAGAATACAACAGTGAACAGATCTAGCTGAACAAAACGATATTTAATCTCTTGAATTAAAACTAGAACAGCCAGCAAAAGAATTTAAAGGAACGAGCAAAGAAAAATTGATAGTAAACGAGTTGTTAATTAATTTAATGTGAATGCGTCTATTAAATAGCAATAAAAAATTAATAATCCTTTATTATTATTAGTGGCATTTCTTTTTTCGTCGATGTCATAAATTAAATTCAACAAATTAATCTTATAGGAAATTTTAAATTGATAAAATTCTATCAAATATTTACACTTAAATTTCAACGGCATTGAGGAAAACTTTTCCCTTCGTCTCAAAGGATTTGCAATTAAATTACGTAATTTTTTTTAAATGACGCCTGAAACGCTCGCAATGTAAGTAAGTGAAAGCTGTCATAAATGTTATTTCGAAAAAAATTGATTATGACGAAGATGATGATGATGAAGAAGAATTGACGTTTGGATGAGAATTGCGGGTGGCCTCACCAATAACATTGACAGCTTTAAAATGTTAATACTAGACGAAAAAAGAAATACATAATAATAACAAACGGGCTGAACGGATTTACATTTGAGTACGAACGGGTCGTCGAGTTTCACTTCTTGTACAATAATATACAACTAACACTCTCCACGTGAATTGGAAATTCACTTTGTTGCCGTTTGTTAGTCGTGCATACCGTATAAAAGTGAATAGGTAAGAAGAGGATGAATATTATAACAAGAAGAGTAGATTCTTTAACACTTATATTACGTAAACAAAAAATGGATTTGTTAATATTTATTAAGTATTTATGTTTGTGTGAGAGACTGACAGAGAAAGAGAGAGTGAATGAGCGAGAGATTTACTTGTTGCAAACTGGCTTCAAACGAGCAAGAACATCGAGACGTAATAAATTGATATTATTGAGGATATTATGAAAATGAAACGAAACAGGAAATGAACTGTTGACTCCTCACTTATTTGCATTGCAAATTCCATCTATTATAATAATATATTTAATAACATCTAACTCGCTCTTTCGCTCATTTTTTCCCATCCGTTTTGATTAATTCTTCTTTTATTATGGTTTCAATTAATTTAAATGAGGAACGTGCCTCGGTTATTTGTAATCACATTATTTTGCAAAACTGCAATTTTTCCCCGCAATGTGGCGATGATAATAATAATCAATAGCTTGATAAATACATCCGATATTAGGGTAATAAATCAAAAATCGAGCCAAAAAAAGAAATCAATAAACATAATAAACGGACATTGTTCGCCCTTCTCTCTGCCCCTCTTTTAGCAAACGCGATATGGTTTTCTGCATTTTATTTATTGCTTCTGTTTTACAAATGTGCGGAATGTTCCTGCATCGCCCTTTTTATTTCCGCCAGTTTCATGTATCTTCATATACGACGGTTTTAATATTAATCCAATGGAAGAATGTATGCGCGTGGGCGGCTAAAGTTTCCCCTTCAGTTTATTCCAAATAATAACTGCATTATTATAACATTTCGGTGACACGTGCCCGCCACCACAAACCATCAGGCACCATGAAAACGAACGCAAAAAAGTTTTATACGCAATAAACATTTACCCAATACCATTACTCACGTGAAGATATACTTTTTCTAACTTTTACCGTGAAAAAAAAACTGAACGAGAAAACATGCGAGAAATTGCAATTGCAGAGCGACATACAAAATAATTTTGAAGACAACGACAGTCGGCGCGTATTATGATCGATTATCGTTTCGCTGCCATTATTCAGACACGTGGAGAAACGTGTAAAATCTGAACTGGATTCTTATCCGTGCAAGTAGAATGTGGAGCAATGAACTTGAAATTAAAAAAAAAAAAAAACTCTCTTCTGCTTCTTAGAATGGGTACGTTATTGTTTCATAACATGCGAACTACGTAGAATGAAGAAGTACGGATAAGTAGGAGGATGGGGAAAGGAAAGAAAAGGAGTCACTTTAAAATTCAGCGATCTCCTCGTTCCATTTTAAGTGTTAGTGCATTGGAAATCCTGCAGAGGGGTTTCCCTTTATTTAAGGTTATTCCTTCGCTTCTTTTATGGTGGTAAAACGGTAAATGGGATCTGCACGCGTCTCCTTGCATAATTCTCTCTTTCCCTCGCTCGTTTTCTGTGCTCGAGTGCGAAGGAGACGTTAGACGATCCTACTACACTCGACACTGGCATAAACGGAGATGCGAATTCCAGAATACGGCACCACCACCACCACCGCCGACGCCGCCGCCGCCACCACGGTGGATGGAATCGGATGGGTTGCCTCGGTAACGGAGCAGACGCCGTCTGATCAATATAAAAGGCCATGGGCGATTCCTACGTACCCCCTAAATTATTTTTATTCTTCGCTTCTTCAACTATTTTCCTCCCGTTTCTTTAGGGTCTGTAACAGAAAAGAAGTGAAAGCCAAAAGGAAAAACATCTTGAAGGTAAAAACTAGAACGCTCGAGTAACATTTATTGGAGAGGTGGATGATGAAGCGATTAATTGTTAAACGTATCAGCAATCGTCTATAAACTTGTAAAGAATTCTTGCTTGATGAAAAGGTGTAATTGATTTTTCTTCTTCTTTAAATAGAGTACATATCGATTTTCGTCGGTTTCTCATTTATCGAAACAATAGCTCCAAAAGGGAACTTTATTAAATAATAGCTTTTTAATTACAATTTGAAGAATGGAATCCGGTGCTCGTCGTTGTTAATTTCGTTATTTGCATTTGGGAAACAAATTAACGATAAAAGAGAACTTTTTCATCGCGACTCAATCCTATAAGCTTCGGCCCTATTGTCTCATCGTATTTACACCCTTTTTTTTCATACCGTCAGTTTGCATACTCTTTTTGAATTACGTCTTCCTCCTTGCTTAACTCTTTGCATTACTCTTCGCATTGTCATGGAAAACCGAGTATTAACTAATTAAATAGCATTTGTTGCCCGTTATTGTTTGTCTGTATTTCTTATTGGTTTTGACGCTAATCAAATACCAATTTGGCCAGAATGTTTTCTTTTAACTAATGCTCATTAAAATTCAATTCGAATTAAAATGGAATTTGAGTTGCGAAGGACCGAAAGAGCAAAAAAGAGCGTTTTTTTTCTGATGCTCTCCTCTTCTACTTCCATTTTTTCACGGTCTTTTCTTATGCTCGTTTCCACATACCTTTGGATTAATACATCGTGTTAATGATCGATATATTTATGTATAAGACATCAATCACGTTATTTGACGTCTCAAAATTTTGACGACGACGACGATGATGATGATGATGGAAAAAAATATTCAGAGAAAATATTATAGAAGAACGTTCGTTAAGATGAAAAAAAGAAGTTTGACACTTGAATAGCGAATAAAGAAGGATCTAAAACCATCATCGTGCTTTGCCTTTAAGAGGGAACAACATTCGATTTTCTAAGAATGTATCGTCAAAACATGCAAAATTAAACGTGACGTGTTCCACACTGTATTCCTGGAAATGCAATTCACTTTTAATGGAAAAAAATCTTACTTTTAATAACAAACAGAACAAAGAAACGTTAATGAAAATAAGCATTAAAAGGAATCGCAAAAGAAGTAACAGAAATATTAATTGCCCGGTTGTTTTTTTTTGTGGTAACTTCCATGAACTCAGTAGAAACACCTTCATTTTGAGACAGAATTATTTAGTTAAAGTCGATTCAATAATACCCGTTCTTAAAATGGAAAATTATGATATCGATTAATGCAGCAGATTACGAAATATACTTTATTGCAAAAAATCTCCTCGCATAAGGTGTCTAGACTAGTAATAATTTGCTACAGTGTATGAGTCAATATTTACCATAATTTATTAATCAATTTATGACGCAGTTGCGTACGTTTGAAGAATGGCAAAGCAATTGCCAATATTTTATGAACTATTGGCTAAGAAACTTTTTTCTACCTTGACAACAAGTGGGTTTTACCTTGTTTAAATTTAATAAGAATAAATGATTGAAAATGAATAATTGGAGGCGATAAAAATGAGGAAAAGATCCTTAATGAATCAACTTAAATAAATACAAAAGTAAATAAAACAATAAGCAAATATTTAAATTAATTCTTTAGAAATCCCTAAGGTGTCTCTGAATTTACTTCATCGAATGGAAATTAAACTTTTCGCAATTCGGATTCCGTTTCTTTATTCTTCCGCATAATGCCCACGTAAACAATGGCAGTTGCAATAATCTTCAGCATCGATTTTCCCTTTACTTTGGATTTGAGGAAGTGTCATTTAGAAAAGCGGCAAGAGATTATTAGTTGTCGGCGAAAAGTGTTTATGGGTTTCCAATTATATGAAATCTTATCGACAAATCCATTTAAGACAAAGAAAATAGTCAATGAACTGAATGACATAAATATTTGATTGTACTCGATTACGCGGCGTGTTAGAGCGAAATAATGATAAAAGTAGATTACAACTTTTATTATTAACCAACAGATTACAGTGCTAAACGTTAACACCTATGGTCGGTAATTAAGGTGAATCAATTCGATTAATTTATTACGTTGTTGGCTTTTATTTCGGATTTTTTGTGCTGTTTTTCTTAAGCGATAATCTTCATCGTTATTATATGACTCTAATTGTACACTACGATTGAGAAAAAGAAGGAAAAATGAGCGTTAAACCTAGTCAAGGTGAGAAACGTGTAATTGCTTTAACAAGGAGCTCGTTAAGTACATCAAGAGCAACAACAACAAAATACGCCCCCACAGATAAAAACGTAAAATAATAATGCAGCCCAACAATCGATATGATTTTTTTTGTTATTCCTCTTCGTTCACATGAACCATATGAATCTTTTTGACTCGCTCCAAATTGGATAACAATTTGATTTATTTAAATCCAATTAGAACAAGTCGATGACTTCATCATTTTTTCTGCTTTTCTGCCGTTGAATATGTAAGAAATGTATTTCAAGAATTACAATTATCATCGGTTTGATTATTCAACTATCCGATACATGTGTATACCTTTAGGCCCTGGCCTTGTTTAAACATAAATATTTTTTATTATTTTAATAACGTTCCTGGTTTCGCATTAGATATTTGCAAATTAGATCATACGACCTTTAAGCGAACGTGCCATAAAATCTTTATTTCCTTTTTGGTGCCGTGCCATTTTATTTTTAACATAATATCAATTAGAGCGATAAGTTTATTGTTATTTTTGTTAATTAAAATATTTCAACTTGTTTTTGTCTCGCTCTCGCGTGGTTTCGCAATTTAAAATTCCGTACGAAATGCACGTCCAGTCGGAATTGGATTACAAAAGAAATTGCAGTTTTATTATACCAAAAGTGTGGGGTATAATAATTCAATGGTTAGAGCTGGTTAGTTAGCGCATAAATATATTTATTTTTTTGTTCTTTCTCCGTGAAAGAGGAGAGAAAACGGTCTTGCTGCTTAATAATCCAAAACCAATTGGTTCCAATCGAGTTACATTTTACAATTCATCCCACTATCTACGAGAGATAATATTACCATTCGTACGGAATTGATTTATAGGATTATATTTAAGATTTATAATGGGTAAATTAAAACGCATAATGAATGGAAAGCGTTTGTTACTCGTGTTATGCAAATTTCTAAATCGCATGAATTCGTTCTTCCTCTTCAACTCTTTGCTCGGTTTGTTCTTTTTTTTTTTTTGCTTCACTCTTAGAAAGTCCACTTTTATTCTTGACAAATAAAGATGTTATCTGGAATTATCACAGAATAAGAAGAACGATGATGCCATTTTCTCTCGTCCGTGTTTCTACGAAGAGCATTTCTTCTAATAATAATCTGGTTTTTTAGTTCAATGGACGTTAGCTAGACACGAAACATGCAGATCCGTCCTTATTAACATTTCCATACGCTTAGAGACAATGACTTTATGATGAATTTGAATAACCGGCCTCTTTACGGTATCCACAATGGTTTTCGTCGTATGAAAACGAAAGAAATGGCGATGTAAAGGCGTACTTATTACTGTAAAGTACCGCACTGTCATCAGTTTCGTTTTTTGCCATCATCTTAATCATCAAATCGATTGAGATAACGTTTCAACTTCAGATAATGATAATAAGAGGAGTCAAAAGATAGTTGAAGAATAACGAATTATGCAAGAGACTCTAACAAGCGATTTGACGCTAATTGTTCGTCAGATGTTATGCAAAATTCCAATAATTAGAAAATTTTAAATTTTTCAATAGGATTTGAACGGTTCTTTTTGCGGATTTAGAAGTTTCATAATATTTGCATGCACGTATTTATGGGATTAGCCTTTTGCAGTTGAATGAGATTTTTGGGAATTCGGGAACATAAGCTGATAAAAACACTTAATGTAAACTAGACATTTTTTTTGGTGATAATCATAAGTAAAATATTTGCTACGTTTCACCGTGATTCATCTCTAAGTAATTTCATTTCATTCAAACATTCGACTATCTATTATCTTACGGAATATCACCATTTACAATGTTTAATTTAATTAACAACGTTAAAACTCTTAGTTTCATTTAATGGAACGTACGTGTAAACGTTTACTTTAAAATTGTTCACATGCGGATAACCTATTTCGTAACAATAACAGGTGAGTGTATAATAAATTAATTGAAAACGCTTGAAAGTTCGTTTACATTGAAAGTTCGGCTTTACGTTTATGCTACAATGGCAGAAGCAAAGACAAACACGTCGAAAATATCAGCTTAAATTCTTTTATATAATTGCACCACATTTATTGCGAAAATATTTCCTCGCCTCCGAGAGTTATTATAATGACCCTATAATTATTTCGTATAAGACCCTTTCTTTTAATAATGATAACGCTACTGCTGAATAAAGGCTCGACTATAAATTGGCCGTATGGTCTAAATAATTCTGTTGATGATACTTAAGGATAATAACGGGATAATGATAAGTCGGCTTAAAAATATTTTTGCGGGGATAGAAGCTGTAATTTAACACAAAGTGAAGAAAAAATAAATAACCAAAAATGTCCAGAGCCAAAATACATTAAAATTGTTTTATTTCATAAATGGTGCAAATTTACGACGTTCTAATTACCGACAATTTTAAATGTAATCGAAAAAGTTGAAATTTTAATTGTTTAATTACACAATTTACGACACAATAATTTTAATTAACTGGCAACATTTCGTGGTAGTTACTTATATAATAAAAGAAAGAAGCTTATTTCAAAGTTACCCTTTCAATCATTTCAATTCTGATCCAGCGCTAGTTGTCTAACTATTGCTTCAAAGCACTTGATGGATAAGCCGAAGAAGAATGACGACTATCGTCTAAAATCAATCTTTCTTGGACAATGAAGATTAGTACTCTTTTATAGGATAACATACAGTTAAAAGACAAACAAAGCCTCTATGTAATCATTTCTAAACCCAGGTATATACAGTAATAATTGATTGTACTCCGCTTAAAGCCCGACAATAACTGCTACAGCTTAGGAAACGAATTATGGGGAATCATGACTAATTCAAAAGCATCTTCATCTTATAGCGGACAATACCAGTTCATATTGATTTATTTATCTGAGCAAAAGCACAACGAAAAAATGCTCGATTGCAACGACTAAAATAGCACTGAGGCAGAATAAAATTAAATAAGAGTACCTAGTTTCAAACTTTGAATTCATTGAAAATAAGTACTTCCACGACTCGTTTTTTTTGCGATTACCTTTCTTTTTTTAGATAATTATTGGAAAACTAATTTGCTTATTAACGGTTGCAATTTAATTTTAATCGCAATCATCAAGAAAAGCCCTGTGTGAATTATGCAAGTTAATTCTCGAGCTCATTTGAATCGATTTCTAATCGTGTAGTATTACGCATTCGATTAATTTATTAATTACTAATTCAAATACGCAACTTAATGTCTAGGAAGGAGATGTAAAAATTTTGAGCAACTATTTAAAATTAGATATGATCTTAATGAAATTCTTTTCTAACGTGTACATATTCCTTCGGTTAATGCTGCTGCTGTGGGAAAGCATCATCATCGTCGTGCACTTTCTTGCCATTTGCAAATGGAATGCATATCGCATAATGTATCATTTCTTATCAAGCAATAAGAAGAAACCTTTTCGGTATATTGCGACGCATATGCAGGAAGTGTAAAAGGTAAACGATTTAAATGGCGTTACGTGGTTCGCCGTTGTCGCTCTTCGCCTTCTTCTTCGCTTAAGTCGTTCTTTATTTTGTTGCTCCTGTTATTTGAATTTATTTATGATTACCGTTAGCTGTATTGCCATTATCATCATCATCATCATTATTGAATCGACTTTTATCCGAATTATCATTGCTCGTTGCCTGCTTATGGTAACGAAATTGAAGCGAGAGGAAAGTTCATTATTACAAGAATAAATTCCTTACGTTTAAATACGTGTAATCATTACTTAATGGGTTTATTAATTAAATAATGTGGAATTTACATCGATGCTACGGTACACACCCACATTTCACAGCTATTTAACAAGCAGTATTATTGTTGCTGGAACTTTAATATATAATATATAAAAGAAATATATTATTAAGCGTCGTCTTATAAATTCCAAACGTGTAAAATGTTATTGAACTTGAATTGTAAATAATAATTCCGATAAATTCGTTCGGTCGTGTCACTTGTGTAATTTATTTTAAAGAAATACGATACCACCTTCGAAGCTCTCTATCGTCCGCATGCATGCCATATCTAGCGACTATTCTTTTCATGCCTTTTTCTTCTTCTACCTTAAATTTAATACCTCTTATCGATTTTATCTGTGATTAGTTGATGTCGCCTCGTACGTATGTGTATTTCTTCGCGTCCATAACACTTAACCGAAAGGAAGAAAAATAATCGATTAATATGCATGCACATGTAAGGAAAACCGGTCCGAGAGAAAATGTGTGCCGAAAGTGAAGAGGTCAAGAAAGTGAGGTTGATTTTTTTCTTCTTCTTCATTTGGTTCGACGAATAAAGAAATTGTTCTGGCTCTCTTTCTTCTTGCAGCGTGTTTATTTTCGCTTAATTCAGAGATGAAAACAACATCAAAGAAGAACAATGGTTGCTATTCGACGTGAGGCGAAGAGTTGGAGTATATATCCTCCTCACGTTCAGACAGACATTGACCTCGTCACTTGTTAGGACCCACCATCTTTACATTCGAATACCCACATCCATCACTTCCACTCTTTATTTTCAGTTTCTTCTTTTCGTACCCAATTAAAGTCACATCTATCGACTTTTGCAATTCCCTTATTATTAATCGTTCCAAGTCAACGTTTTAATAATTGACTGATAACGAACAAATTAATTTTTTTCAACCTAACAAAGCGTTTCAAATTCATCGTTAATCTTATCTTCCTAAATTTTTCATTATGAACGCTATTTGTTTCTAAAATAATGTTCACATTTTCAATCGTTTTTTTTTTTAAGTTAAGTATGAGAAACGAGAAAACTTTTTTGTGTTATTCAAACAACCAACAACTTTTAGCAAAGATCAACGGAATAATTGAATTAGTTACCTCGGGCTATATAAACATACGGCATTATGAGTTACTCGTAAGACAAAGCCAAAGATGGAAAAGTACATTTTATGAAACGTTTTTGCCTCGTACGAAAAGGCCGAATAAAATAAAGAAACTGAGAGAGAAGAAAGGAAAGTAGGTAGATTATGTTTTAAAGTTGAACGAACGTGATTAAATCTGCAAATCGATATTTTTAATTAACTTAATTTTTTCAGGCTTTCCTCTCTCTCTCTCTCCCTCATTTTATATCATTATGAATGATAATTACGAAATTACATAATCCTCCTATAATTTATATCGACTGATTAAAAATAATTACTTGGCGATTATAAAGTACGAAGTGACCGTTCAAAGAATGGAAATGAAGTTGATTTAAATCTAAGTCGAGATGAATTTATGTTTAGATCGAGGGTGAATGATTAATAAAATTTAATGGCAGTGAGGGGATCCTGTTTACTAACTTCCTTGTTTTGATTCCAACCAATTAAAAAGTTCATCAGCTTATAACTAAATTGAATAGGGGATCCTAACATTCGTGTTGCGCGTATAATCCTTCCTTATCCTTGAAATGTTGCATAAATATTCCCTTTTACGCGTGACGTATAAGAAATCAGGATTAAGTATAAGGGGATGGAATTCAGTTTCAGCCTTCCCGCTATTACATTCAAACAATATTGAATACGAATAATTTTCATTTTGTTAATTATTCTGAACCCTATGATCCGCATCTTTCCAAAAGATTTGCGATTATAAGTCTCAATAAAACTAATACGGTAATTATGCAAGAAATATCGGCATCGGAAGCTTTAAAGTTCGATTAATATTCAGCATCTATCTCACTCGATTTCTATCCTATTTGGCAGTTAATTTGTAAGATAGTTATGAGCAAATGTGAAATGTTTAATCACGTAATTTAAGTACTAATCCATCGACTTCCTTATAACACCTCGCTGAAATTACTTTATCCCATATTTCATTGATTTATATGCCGTCTTTCTATTTGCTCCTTTTTAATTTTTCTTTATTAAACCCTTTACGGAAAGGATTTATAATAATAAATTTATTATTTAAGACGATGCTGATATATTGTTATTGTTGTCTGTCGGATTTAAATGGCTTAAAGTACGGTGAACTTAATTATTATTATTATAATGACTTTTGGGAAGGTGTACATATGAGATCATCAACGCTAAATTGTATTACCAATTTGGGTTATACGACTCTTCGGCCAATAATAAAGAACAAGTATTATACGAATGCATACACATAACTATAAAACATGTTTTTCCATGCGTCTTTACATTTGGCAAATTCGCATATTCTTATTATTTCCCCATCTTGTGTACCACCACACATTATTGTTGTAAATGATATACTGTTACAAGTAATTCTGATAGAGCAACAAAAATATTAAATTTATAAGGACGCCGTGTAACGGAAAACTGGTTTGCTTGCTGGTCCTTTTGGATGAAAGCGAAAACCGTATAACTCGAAGAATGATGATGATGATTACTTTCGGTTTAAAACCTTTTTCTTTAATGTTATTTATCATTATTCTCATTTCGAGCGTCATTTTGACGCCTTCGTCGTCATTTTTTATCCCATATTAAGTCTTATTACAATGTTGTATTACCATATTTTAAATCCTCCTGCCAGTCATCGTGGCAAAATAATTAATTATTAAATCAAATTAATTAAATTATTTAATAGGTTTGATTAAGAATGTGTTGTTACAATTTCCTACTGAGGTTCGAAGTTATTGTTAATTATATAACGTTCGTTTTCCTTACTAGCAGAATCTCTTCTCATCATACTTGTTACTAATGCTGCTGCTGCTGACAACTTCGTACCAAACTTGGGGAGTTACTAAGGTTACAGTGGTAGGGTGTAATAATGCTGAAACGAAAGGAACTTTTCCAATAAGAAATATGTGAAGGAATCATGACGAGAATTCATTAATTTACAAAACTCATTGATTCCGTTTGTGATGTTCCAAATTTAAAAGCTTATTAAATCGAAGCCGTTCTTCTTTTAAATAGAAGGAGCGCCATTACGTTCAATTAAAAGGCAAATGAAATATAATACTTGTCCTTAAGGTCGTTTTATCGTTGATTTGTTTGCATTGCAATGAAAGAATGTAACGATCTTATCAGATGGATCGAGCAATAATACTTACTTCCATTTGTTCCAAGAAGTTTGATCAATTATAATGATCAAAATGTAATTACATTATTATAAACTGGGTCATTGATAAGAAGCTTTTGTGAACTCCTCAGTAAAGGAATACAATAAACTTCACATGGCCGCCATCAAGTTTTAATGAATTAATTTAATGAAAATGATACATTTCCTGTTTTTTTTTGCATTTTTAAATGCTTAGTAGTAATGAATAGCATAAACTATAATGCGGTATCATGCAGTAAGCAGTAATATGAAAACTCATCGACGATGAATGGGGAAGTCTTAGATAATAATAAAATTAATTGAACTATAATCTAACGAACATTATTAAGCAAACATAATCTTCGTAAGTGTTAAGTTAAATAATATGAAAGTGCTCGGAGCTATGAACTTTATAAAATATGATCGTGTAATTAAAATTATGGTAGGTTGGTAGTAAGTAAGTAATAGTAGATAGTTAGATGTATACAATTTTATTTTATATAGATGATTATGATTATTACTCACCTCGTTTAGTTTATAAAGCTATTAGATGGCGCACCAAAAGGAAGTGCGAGAGCGAAAGAAATAAAGCGCAAGAAAAAGGGTCTTAGTAAATTGACAATAATTATCAGGGAATTGTAATACATACCTTATTACTGCAACATACCTACCGTTATGTTACCTCTCTAACGAGAATAATCGACTTTGTACACGGCAGATAGGATATTTGTTAGTTTGTATAAGAAATGCATTGAACCATTAGTTAAATCTACATTCTTTAGCAATTAATTTATTTGTTAGACGTACCTTAATTTTCGCATTTTGATTGTGAGGTCAAAAGATTTTATTGAAATCATTTTATTATTATTCCATTTAAATTATCACGATTTTTTAATCTGTACAATAAAAGCTATTAACGTTAAAATGCAAAAAGAAAAAATAAATAAATAAAACATATTCAATTGGATTGTGAAATATTTATTTTACGATTTTAATATTAGTATTACCCTATAAATAATCATTATAATATTAAAGGCGGTTAACGATTATGAATAATACTCGAACAAAATAGAAGGAGCAAAACAGCGAACGAAACCGAGAGAATGCCGTAAAGTAAGAGAAATGCAAACGATTTTTATGGGAGTAGAAAAGGCAAAATGACGTTATTATTATAGTTTCGTGGCCAGTTTGTTCGTATACAAAATTCATTTCGCTTTGATATAGGATACCGTTTGGAAAATGTGATTTTTTTCCTTCAAAATTACTATTGTGTGAGAGAAGGTTAATGGAAACTCAATTGGATTCTCATCCATCCTGGAGTTGTTAAACTCTTACAATTACTTAAATTACTTTCCTTTAGTTCTTTAACGTTGCGGTTTATATCGATGCTTTGAATTTTAAACGGTATGCTCATTTAGTAAAATCAATAGTATCGAAGATCATGATCATCATTATTATTATCTCCATCATCATCGTCGTCGTCGTCATCAGTTGATATACAGTTAAAATTCTTGCGAATAACCCGAGCATGGAAATTTCTATTTCAATAGGGCAAAGAAACGTAGTCGCCGTTTCGCAATTCTTTAGCAAAATAAAGTCACTCGCATCTCTCTCTCTCTCTCTTTCGTTGAATTTATTCTTTTTACAGGTATAGAGTAGTAGTAATAATAATGGTCTTTATTGCCTTACATAGCTAATGCTAGACCATCACCGACAATGGATAAGAATGAGATTTTTCTTTTACTTCGTTTTATTCCGTTTCGTTTTTTCCTTAATCGAATGGATTAACGGTAAACGTAAAGTGATAACTATCATTCCTTAACAACTGGATCCGAACCGCGAGACTTGTATTATTAGAATTGTAAGAGAGGCAGAAAAAGAAGAGGAAAATGGTGCAACTCTCTTATAACTGTAAAACAAAACTATTTAACTCTATGGAACCCAATCTGGTGAGACACATTACAATTTTTACGCGCAAATGTACAGTAACGAAAGTTATTTGAACACTTCCAAGAGCACATTGTTTTTGTAAATATTGCATACGAAACAAAAAATCACATTTGAATACGCATTTAACGATAACAACAATATTAAAAGAGTGGATGTTAATAAGCATGTGATGATGATTATTATAAACGGTTTTAAGTGGTACGTCCGGTTCCGGGCACTGATAAACGACACGACAATTGTCTCCCCAAAGCTTTTAATTAACATACATTCACTGGGACAAGAAGGGGAGAAAACAACTTATTCAGAAAAAAAAACACACGAATGAATTCGAACATTTAATACAGGCAGATGAGATGGAAAGAGATTATAACATCATGCATTCTTTTATCGCTTTAATTCAACGATCATTATTGTTATTATCTTTATTTGCTCGTTTATAATTATAGCCATTAGAAACTTGCTAAATTTTCCTACTCGCTCCAATTAATTATTAAGGAAGCCACTTGAATTGATTATTACATATTCAGTAGTTATGCGTACGGATGCAAGATGAATAATTTAAGGAAACCCTCTCCCATCATCCATACGTGATTAATTATTTATTAACGAAACGAGTTTTTGGTCTAGCTTAATTAACGTAATCTATTATGCAAGTAATTTATCGACGTGTTTATAATAATAATAGCGGTTTAAATAAAGAATAAGCGTAATAAATACAATTATTTAATTGTAACTCCTCATTTATTATCTTAACAATATGTATAATGAATATATATACGTGTGCTCTTAATTTAATCGCGATAATTAATTATGTAACGAATAAAATCTACATCGATATCCACGTCGTTGTTGTTCTAATTCCATTTATTCTTTACGATATGAAAATATTTTCCATTATGAAACATGAAACTGAAATAGGACTCGGGCGTAGACGTAGTAATATGAAACATTTTAATGGTAAGAGAATATTTTACAATATGAAAAATGCCAAACGACTCTGACGTTATATTATAACATGCTATGCAAATTTTTCATTTTTATCTTATCTAATCTTCAATAAAGAGAGAATTTCGCGATCACTAGCAACTGTATGTGTTACATACGTTGTCAGCAAGTAGATGACTTTATTGGTTTGCTATTTATTGTTTTTCTTTTATTATTAAATAAAAGTGTTGCAAAATAAGCGAACTAAATTTCATTTTATAGCGCTAATTTAATTAATAATTATAATAAAGCGGGGATTTAATATGGGGAACGACCGATAAAAATCGTAATCTTCTAGCAAATATTTACGACGTCACATCAGTCAATAGCACTAATAGATATTTAGCGTGCAAATAAATTTTGGTTCATATGATAAAACGATAGTGTACCACCACGCTGAGCAATAAAATAATCTATTGTATTCTCTACTGCAAGGTAGAAGTGTAGTTATATACGAATGAGAGTGCAAAAATATTTAACTTCACGTGTCGTTTAATATATAATTTTTGCGAAAAGTTGTGTGTTGTTCTCTTTAAACGATGAAATACAAACATAAATTCAACGTTGATGGATATTATTTATATGCGCTCATGATACAAGTAGAAAATGTTTAGAAGATTGATAAAGCTAAAGCATAATCGCAAGAGTAATGAGTGCCTTGTAACAACAAACGCAGCATTAAAAGGCGGTCAATTGTAAGTAGATTTAATTAATTTTCATCTTATAGATTTTATATTTAACAATAACTGCGTTTTAATACGACTCAAACGAAACAATAGCTGCAAAATCGATGCATTAAAAACCTTATCAACAATTTATCAGCGTAAATATAATCATAATAAAACAATTTTATTGATCTATATTTCCTATTATAAATGAACTCGTTTGTTTATATATTAAATCGATTAAACGAATTTAAATGAATCACATTAATAAATAAATGATTCGAATAGTTTTTTTTTCAATTAAAGGACTAATGTTTTGGACCCGAATCCTTAGAATTTTTGTCTTAACTCTGATAATACGATATTATCATTCATCAACTTTTTTATTATAGCTGTTAAAGGCATTAATCACCTATTTATTGCACTTTTATAGGAAAACTTTAAAAGTTCCTATCTTTCGAAATTAGGTCATGTTCCATAAGAAATATCGTAATCATATCTCTTTCATCGTTCAGATATAAAAAGAGAAACATTTACTCGCAAACGCTTGCAGTTGTAAAACTTGCTAACCATAACGTTTGAAAATTAATATTAACATTTCCGTTAATCTCAATTAGCACTTGTAATCATCGCGTATGGTAATTTAAGAGGTAATTCTTTTTATTCTCGTTACGATCGAAGTTATATTACAGTTATTCGTCTAAATAGTTAAGCTTCCAAATACACTTTCCCACCTATAACAGTAATGTGCGGCAAATTGCTACTATAGGTAAAAAAAAGCGTTATGGAACTAATGGCCATCCTAAAAATACTCATTACTACTTTTATAAATTATATCGTTCGGTACAAGAACGTTATTATACGATTGCAAAACAGTAATTACGTGAAAGAATTGATCAAGGCTCTAATAATGTCATAACCAAATCTAATGGGAATAAATTAATTCGATTCGCCTATAATGACGACTTTACTTTAAACTACTTTATCTGGTTAATCGACGAAAGTATTACATCTCGATACCATATTTAATGGAATACTTCATAATCGTTTCGGGGAATCCAAAAAGTTTAATCATACAACTTAATGGATCACGTTTTACCTATATCCGAACGTAAAAATACCCAAATATTCTTATTATTATTGTTCTTGCAGATGTGAAAGATTAACGGTGACAATGGAGGACGAGGGGGATCGTGGTCTCGACGAGAGTTACCTTCTTGTGAAGGTACACGTACCCGACTTGAATGTACAAAAGTGCCTCCAATTTCCCAGGGACCAACTCGTTTGGGACGTCAAGCAACAGTGTTTGGCCGCTTTGCCAAAAGTAAGTTACATTTCTTCTTATTCAATCATCGTCTCTTATCAATTAATAAGTATAATGAAATTTTGTCTAACCACGGATTATCATTACAATTAATTTTTACCAATGGTAAAATACCTTGAATAATATATTATTTTAAACGAGTTTAAATTTATTGCATATTTTCGTAGGATTATTTTTATTTTTTTTAACAATTATTAGTAATAAACGGATAATGAAATTGGTGGTCCCACGAGCAAATTTACATTTTTTGCACTTGCTAATTGAGCACACGAACACATGCTATAATTTAATTTCAATCTTATTGAAACCAATCACGATTTAACTGAGAATTGATTTTTTAAATTAATTAACGAAATCGCAATAATTATTAGCTTTTGTGTTGTTTTTTTTTCAATTAACATGCAAATTAAAGTTAATTAACAGTTTTTATTTTATTTTATCTTTTATTGTTGCTAATGTTGTGGTGGTGGTGGTTACTTAAAAAAATATTGTTATAGGTGGCTTCTTGGTACAGGGTATGTAGTTATTAAACGTTTTTTTAATTTCATTCCTTTCAGTTTGTTCGTTTTTATTATTTATTAGTTTTGCTCGCTTGTAAAACTTTAAGGCATGCAAAATGAATAAAGTAACCTTACTTATTGTCTACTGCTGGATATTATTTATTATTTTTTGTTAATTTTTTTCTTTATTGCTTCATTAAAATAGTTTTACAGCTATAATACATATAGGGTGGGTATTGGGTATAACTACACTTTTTACGACTTTATCCATACTCTTTCGTAATTAGTACTTGTACGTTCAATTACAATTTTTCCCTTTCCTTCTTTCTCGTTCACTTTTGTTCTCTCTTTCGTTCTTTCTTCATTGTCATATCTTTTTCACAATTATATGCTGATGTTAGAATGCATTTTATTATATTAATGCTTATTGTATTGCTGTTATTGTTATTATCCATAGTTTATCGAATTTTGCAATTAACTCGTTGTTATTGTTAGGAATGTTGGAATTTATTATCATTCCCATTTTATATTCACGGCACAGGATTACTTTTATTATCGATTACGTACGATAATGTTCTGCTAATAAATAAACTTTTACTCTATTACAATACGTTATAATTGTAATTGAATTTATCTCAATTCTAATTATCTATTGATGTGCCGATAAATTTCATTAGTTGTTTAACAATTCCAATCATTTGCATATAATTCCTTAAAAACCGTTTCGGGGAAATTACGACAGTATGTGAGTTTAGTGTTAATTAACCGCAAATCCTCAAGTTACTTTAAGAAAACCACAGCAAAATCCCAAGATGGCAGCTATTGTTAATCAAATTATCGACCCACAAATCTGAATATTTTAGTCATCGCGTACAGACTCACACTTTTGAATGGAAAATTTGCAATTTAATTTCCCAAAACTGCCATACAAAATTATGCATATAATAATAACGATATGAAAGAGGATGATGCTAATTTGCTAGATTAAATCAAATTGAATTTATTTTGCAACATGTCTGGTTCCTGAAATTGTTTATGACCGTACCAGCATGTGATCGAAATTAAAATCACTGAATCGTTTTAATCGATTGGCAAGGCACAAACAAATTTAAATCCGCATTTCGATTGTGTTTTGCACAATTATGTGTTAATCGAGCTCGATTTAATTTTAAATAAAAGGCCCCTTTTTATAAAATGTACCAGATTTTTTTCTTTTTAATTAAGATTTTTTTTTCAATGTATTAACTATAACTGAGTACAAAATTCAAGAAATAATATGCTAATCAATCATACTTAATGATATTATTTAATAATAATCACATCATTATGGACAAAACTTTCACTTCCATCATATCAGTCGGATCAAAATTCTTAGCATTCCTTTTATTTTTCTTATGTATTACTTAACTGACACTTTACCAGCCACAAGTTATACAATTATTCTTTCTTAAGAAAAAAGACATTGAACATTATGGCTAATTAAAAATAAAAAGGCTTTAAATGGGAATATTCTTATTAAACCTCCGTTACAATCATTACATTTGATCGACAATTATGAAGAATGATTGAATGCTATATAAAATAAAATTATACAGTTTAATAATGATGTGGAAAAAATATACGATTGTATTAGTCGATTTTAATAATAACAATAGGCCTTATCTCCTGACAATCCCTTAAAAATATTAAATTGCAAATTAATAATTGTTTAGAAATTCTATTAGTACTTCAACTTATTGCAAAAGCATTTCTTTCACGACGCGTTTTTCGCATATTTCCGTTATTAAATGCTTGCTCTAATCAGATTAATACAATATTTTGATATACGAACATGTTCTAATAGATAGATAAGTCATAAGTAACTATTTAAAAAATTGTCCACTCTATTCCATTACTAAGTATTCCTCTAAGTGTTATATGTCAAGGACGTTGATTTCGAGGAAGATTTAATACCTTTTTCGAAAAAAGAGAAAGATTAAGTGGGATTATATATTTTAAGAAGAAAAAACTACTTGAATTCGAATTATTTAAATTAGTTTTGTAGTTGGTTTTTAATTTATTTCTATTTTGTTTAAGATAGAATTAAATAAAAACTGTTTTAGCTGGTCTAATTTAAATTTTAAAAGGTTTCGTTCTGAATGCCTCTTTTTATTCATAAATCACCGAGCAATTCGCACTATTGTTGTGTCTCCTGCGTTTATTTAGAGCTCCTATTTTATCCAATATCTTTCATGTTGTTTTTTACCTTTGAATTGCGAACTTTTCTAACTATTTAATTTTATGCAAATGATATTCAATTATTTCCATCTTGATAATTCTTAACTTTTTATATTTTATTTGTCTATTATCATTTTAGCTGTGACATCGAGACTACTCCCATTAAATCTGACAATAAATTTCAGAAAGTACAGTTGCCACTCATTTATTAACAGCTTATTCTTAGGCAGTGTTAGAATAAAAAGGCCACTCAAATGCTCGTTATATAAAATTGGTCTAAAAAGAAGTGCACGCATTAAATTACCTTTTTACATGATAACTTTATAGCCTATTCATTCGGATTCTACGGAAATAACTGAAATTCCGCTACTTTGAAATTATAACAAGCGCCGTAACGTAACAGGTGTTAAAATAATATGATATTATTTTGGTTGAAAGTAAATTGAAGTTTGTTAACGAATTTTTCATCGTAATCATTATTATTATTTCTGCATTAAAACGTTCTGACGAAAGAGAGAGAATAACAGTCAATTAAAAGCGACTCTAATTAGATTCCGTGATGGAGTGTTATTTCACAAAAATAAGTTTAATTCGTTTAAAAAGCTTGCTCTTTTTTGGTAATAGAATTTTTATTAAAGCTATGTTCTCTCATGGTGCCAATCAACATTTTTAGGCATGTAATTGTTTTCATGTTTCCAAACATTTAAAAATAGTTCCGTTAAAGCGCCTTTTAAATTTGTTGAATATAAAAGCTTTTATAAGTGGAGATAATTTATTGGAAGTTAAAGGAAACGAAATTCCAATAAAGTTTGGTGCGTCATATTAACTTGGCATTGATAATGAAACCATAACGAGTCCTTCATTGTAATACACTTCGCATAAAAATAAGTTATTCTTCACACAGGAAAAAGAAAAACAAGGAAGAAATGCTTAATAACAACAATGTATCTTGAATAATTGTAAATAATCGATGATACTATATGGCCTTTCATGTAAGAGATTTTAATGTTAATTTTATTGATACTTCCATCATATTCTTTGTTATTGCAAATAAATATTTACATATTAAAAAGAACCTGTTCTCATTCTTAAAAGCAATTGCCATCGGTATATTGCATTTAGATTTTTTTTCTTTGAAGTGTATTACAAAGTTTCAAGTCAAATGAAATAAGCTGGTTTATGAAATAAGAAAAAAATTGCAAAATTTGTATTTGGTTCTATGCAAAACTTAAATGCCCCTCGGTTACTGTTTTTTTTTTCTTTATCGTGTCGTTTAATGGATCTCTTTGAACAGATTGCAAACGTAGAAATTTTTCCAAAGGGAATAAAAGTAAAGGAGAAGATTCACAATTTACTGCCCAGTCGATTGTAAAAATTGATTTACAACTTTAAAACGAAAAAAAAAAGTGAAGAAATAAACGTTATTCACCACGTATACATACAACCACTGACCCTTTCATACATTATACTTCTTCGATAATAAAATACTGGAGGTCAATAAATGTTAATGGCCATCTTACCAAGCGACCTACGACCATCATCATCATCATCCATATATGCAACGAACCGATAAATACTAATTTAATACTTATCTCGTACGTCACGGTACCGATCCTATTGTTTTCTTTAAACTCTCTTATTGTCAAAGATTAATGTGCAAAAATCAAGGGATGCAAGTGTGTTGGAGGAAGACAAAGCGTTTCCCTTTGAAATGTTGAATAGAAAATGTTCTCTTTCCCTAAAATTACTGAAAGCTCATGTTTATTTATCGCAAGCGATGCTTTGATGATAACGTCGACGAAAGTTCTTGCGGTTTAATTTAGAAATTTTAAACTAGACGAGAGGACGGAAAATGCTAGCTTATTGATTAATTGTTTGGTAATTACGAAAACTGATTTATTGCGAATAGAAGCAATTTGCCATAAGTTTTCTATCTCAGAAAACCGTAAACTGATGATTGCGAACAATTGGCTCGTAATAATTGCAATGCGAAAGAGTTTGGAATTATTTCCAACTAAGCACGACAACCAAACAACAAACTTCAAGAAGTAATAACTAAAAGTAATTAAGATTAATTTTACGAACGAATCGTTGTTGTATTATTTGTAATATAAATTTCCAACTTGTAATTTATTATTTTATAAATTTACTTCGTTTCAGAAGGCATATTTGAACGACTCGTTATTATTTGAGTTAATGACCATTCTCTTTGCCGGATTCCCTTTTTTTTTTGTGGAAAATGAAATAAATCACATGTTGTAGGCGTAGTAATGTTAATAATAGCAATGTAATAGAATTTATTATTAAATTCAGTCCTATTGTATACGCGATATTGATTTTCTCATAAATAATATTTAATCTAATCTAAGCACCATCATCTCAAGAATGAAACCTTTTTTGTGTGTATGTAGGTTCAATTGAATTTTTATAGCTTTAAAAATAGTTTCATGAGCATGCCCTTTCTATTTCGATATTTCATGATGGTGAAAGTCGAATAATTACAGATTATACTGAATAAGTAATAAGTAAAAGTTTTAAGGAACAATTTTATTGCCATTTAATAGTGATTGCAATCTAATCGAACTACCTATCGCGAAATCGTTTATCTTCAAGTGCCTTTAACCGCAGAAACTTTCACTATAAACAAATTCCAGTGATAGCAAAGTTCTCGTCGAGGATTTCGTAAATTAAATGAGAAAAATTGCCCTATAAAAATGTAAATAATGATTACATAATTAAAGCCAAATCTCCAAAAATCAATATTATACGTACATTTTGAATGTAGGTAGGATATTAAGCTTATTAAGCGATGTTTGGTTTCCATTATTTCCTTTTTTTTTAGGTTTTTATCCAAAATACTTTTTAATCAAGTACTTAATCCCAAATTAAATAATCTCTAATCCCATAAACGAATTGTAAATTTATTCTTTTTGAGTCCACATCAAACAAACGAAATTAGATTGCAGTTTTATTCTAGTTTTCGCAAATATTTCTTTTATGCATTTAATTCGTTATTTTAGCATAAGTAAATTAGTAATTTAATCCAGTTGAAATGAAGGAATTGTTTTATTCACCATTTTCTATCGATTTGATTGGAACGCAAATAAATAAATCGTAAATATAAATAAATTCCTCGGATTAATCTTTTTCATTTCCCTTTCGGACTTCTCTTCGTAATCCCTTCACACAGTTTGTATTATTTTTTATCTATGTATCTTACTTACCCGTAGCTTTATTGTTGCGAGGGGGTTTATTTAATCGATTCCTCCCTTACTTTACATTTTAACGGTTCTTTATTTCTTACGTTCATTGATAATCTTATTTATTTCGCTTTAAATGGGAATGTTATGCTAATAATAATGGTTCCATTGCGTGCGTGTATTGTTTAATAATAATAATATTGTTAGAATAATCAATAATTACCACGATCTTCCAAGATGGTAAAATAACTAAAAGTAGCTCCTTTGTTCCAAATTTGTTGCTGCTTCATCAGCAGAATTCATTTACAATTAGACGCGGATAATTAATTGATTTTGCGAGCAGAAAAGCGCCAAATTACTTCTTGCTTTTCGAACGAAATTATTTTAATCAATTAAGCGCTCGTTTTAAACGAAATCCCTTAAACAAAGATGACGGCTATCATCGTTTACGTTTCTGGATGATGTTCATTACCGTAGGAAGGTAGATAATGAGAGTGGCGGTTAATAATTACAACAGGTCGCCGTCATCATTTCGCTGCCTTGCTAGTTGCTAGTTGAAAGCGATTTAAATAGATTCGTGCGGTGATCGATAGCTTTGTGTACACGTCTAGAAAACGCCATTCATTCGGACCCAAAGATTCCGTTCAGACGAGCAAAAGAGCGCCCATTACGGACGTACTTAATTGATTTCAACGTACAACTCAGTCGTGTAACGAGTGTAGAGGAAAGACCGACAGAAACGAACGGATTTCGAAATAATCTAATTTCGTGAATGGCTCAAGGATTATGCTACGTATAATGCATTTCAATAACGATTTTTCCTTCTTCCAACTAATGGTGCAAAATATTGCAACTAGTTTTTTTGTATTTCAAAACCTTAACTAAACTAATTAAGGGTTTAATGAAAAATCTCGTATCAAACAAAAACTATTAATCTAATATTAATTAATTGCAGCACAGAGAGTGGAGCTTTTATTTAAGAGAAAGCTTACATTGTTTAGTTCAAGTAAAATCGCATTATTAAAGTTTAAAATGTCGTCAGTATCTATGGTTTAAAGTGATTAATTTTATAAATTTTCTCGTAACTCCGATGCGCTCTTCATTCTAAATAAATTCCCTTTATTTCCATCTTGTTTTGTTGTTCTTTAAATATGTTTAATGATCAACAAACCATAAAACCATAAATAAAATCTTATAAGGGTTTGCAAATCGAGAACGATTTGTCATAATGCAGTTCTAACAAACGATCTGCGAAATTTTATATCTCGAAAAAACAAAAAAAAGTAATAAACGTGGTTCTTATCGCGTTTAATAATAATAATATTGTCTTGATGATAATGTCTTATTCCATTCTTTACGACCACATGCACCTACAATAAAACGGCACGATGGTATTTTCTTTTATGTTGATTACATCAACGTTTTATTCGTCGAAATAAAAATAGTGGATGAACAATATTATTGAACAAGTTTTCAGTAAAGTTCTACAAGATCGATATCACGCTCACAAAATTGCTTCTCATTTTAGTAAAACCTAATCCTGCGCTTAAATTTGATTGCATTTTGATTTGTTTTAATTTTTTTTTAAATATCAACTAGAAATTGATCGATTTCGATTTATTATTACGTATAATATGCGTCTGATTTCGAACTTAAATTTAGATTGACTAGCAACGGAAATCGAAGTGGAAAATCCACCCTCGAGAGACGGAAAAATAGGAATGGAAAAAAAGAAGAAAAATCAAGTGAAACGTTTTATTCGTATCCCATGTACCTTTTGGGAATCGTAATCAAGTTACATCTCGTTCGCACTTGGAATTATGGCAAATAAAAGAAAAGGGATTTTCTTTTATTCCCTCTTCATTCCACTCACTCTTCTTCTCTGGCTTTTCTTTTCTTCCTTCGACTTTAACATAATGGAATTATTTAAAGTTTTCCTCTCCTTTTTTGCTCATTTGCCATTCCTTTAGTCAATACTGTTACGAATACAGTTTCATAAATTTTGCAATTTAATTCTATCTCTTACATACGTTCAAAAACGAAACGAATGTGCGGTTATAATATAGTGTTCTTATTATTATTACCATTATGAAACGTCGATAGTAATTTAAAAGTGTTGCGATTAACAAAACCTTACGCCTAGAAGGTTTTTTCTTCTCAGTCAGTAAAGATTAAGCTGGATGAAGGAATGTTGGTCGGTTAGGGTATATATATAAGTACCTATATCTCATTTAGATGTATGTGTATATTGGTATATGAGTTTAGTGAACTGTTACGTTTAATGTTACATTCATTTCATACTCACGCTTTAAATAACAACTATATTTTTCAACAATTTCCAACTTACTTAAAACCGTTTTATTTTTCTATTATTTATTATTTGAAAAACTTATTTATTACGTCTTTGGTTGGCAGCCATGTGTACTGGCATTAACTTAGTAATGCTTGCAGCTTGTCCTCTTTTATTCCTTGAAATCGATTTTGCGAAAATAAGCTATATTTCCATATGCAATTATTGTTCTAATCAATTTAAACACAACTATCTTTGCAATCTTGAAATCTAGCAACTATCACTTGCTTTTCTGTACACGCGACATCAAGCTAATATGAATGAAATTTTCAGGAGTTAAAAGAGAGCTTCAATTATGGATTATTTAGTCCACCCGAAAATGGTAGAGCTGGAAAATTTCTGGACGAAGAGCGACGACTTGGGGATTATCCATTTAATGGTCCCGTGGGATACCTAGAGGTAAGAGAACATCTGTAGCTTCGAGTACCATTTTTCATATCCATCATGATCCACATCGGAAAGTTTCTGTTCCATTTTATGCTTCGCTCTTGTAATAAATTTATTATTTATTAATTTTTAGACGTCTAGACGTATTTTATGATTGTAACATTAAAACTCTCACTCTGCTCTAATTAGATAAAATTGAGCATTTGTTTTCTTGTAATATCAATTATAATCACAAAAACGTGTAGTTGATGAATCTGCGTCATCACAAAAAAAGGGTTTTCTTTTAGAGACGCTAGAAATGTCGTACAACGAATGTCAATTTATAACTTAATAAACGTTAAAGAATCAACGACCGAATGATGAATGTTTATTTGATTGATTGAAATGAAGACGGTTGATTATTTAAAAAATAAAATAAAGCGAAGAGGCAGACAAGATAGCAAGTGGCAAACAGACCGAGGAGCGAATTCATTAAAATCAATATTCAATTTGCAAACACACTGATGGCAGCGAATGGATGTACGTGGAGTAATTTAGTTTCGTAAATGAAGACGTTACATGTTCATTTGAATTTACGTTTGTTTATGTATTGCCATTTTCCACATTTTCCTTGAGGTTTCTTTTGATGAGTTAGTGCCACTTGGAAAAGCGCCAATATCCCAACTAAATTGCTTCCAAATTGTATTTTTTTTATTTAGCAACTCTTCTTAAAAGAGAAGTCGATTTAATAGAATTTTTCTAGAACAGAAAAAAAATCGATCGTTTTTTTTGTACTTTCAAATGCATGTATTGCAAAATTAATTAAAAAAAAGCTCTGTTACTCATGAGTTTAATATTCTCTATTTGTTTTGTTGATTGCCTACATATAACAGTTAAAAAGCGTGTATTTACTGCCAGTGCTACTAATTCGATTTTTAACTCCATTAAACCTTTACTGAAACGGTTTCGCATTTTCTGCATTTAACAACTGATAATGTCATACAGAACTAATTCGCTGAATGTATTCAATTAACTTTTTGCACGGCATTTCTCTCTATGAAATATTATTGATAATTAAGCAAAGTAGCAAAATCGTTTAGGAAAACAATGCTAATGTCCTCGTTGCTTATATTCTTCGTCATCTTATTCATTTAAAGTAATTTTTAACGGCAACGTAATTATCCACAGAGCGAGCTTATAATGAACATCAGTGTCAGCAGCAGCAATGGAGTAGGTACTACGATTCGCTGTAATCGTACAAGAGGTTCATGTTAACATTTTATCTATTAACTAATTACCTTACAGCAAGAAGTAGTATGATATTGAATTTAATCTACCTTGTTAAAAGATAATGAGGGCTCTTATAATGCGGAACATAGGAATCGTAGAAAATGTTCCTTCTTGCAAAGTTAAACGGATTCGTTCTGGCAACAAGGGAGTCGGATGTGTATAACGATTATTAATGGAACGCGTACATCATTTTAATTATGCCGAGCTTTTACTAAATCGAATTAGTATTAATCCTATGCGTTGCAGTTAATTAATTATTTATTTTTCTCCTAGTAATTGAGTATTGATCTTAATTTTGATTAATAACAATAATATATACATACTCGTGCGTAAAATGATTGTTTTGATGTTTTACCTCGTTAAATTTAATTGATGGCGCCCGATAAAAACATTTTTGCACAAACCGTTGATTATTTTTCTGATAAAAAAATATGTCTCACGTGAACTGTTTAATTAAGTGACTCGTGAACCGTTAAAGTTTAATAAAGCACTCGTACCTAGACCACACAAAAAAAAAAACAAATCGTTTGATGTCGCTTAAGCGAGTTACTTCTGACCTTTGTTTTTTTTTTCACCTTTAATTTGAGTTAATTAAGTGTAATTAAATAGCTTAATCAATATTGACGCCGATAAATTGATTTCGTTTTATAAGTCGAACCAACTTTTAAAAACTAATTTTCCAACAAGGTTTTTCTTTCGATGATCCATTTTGTTGTATTGCTTTCCATCTCTTTCTGGACAATTAACGGTGACAATTTATCGCTTGGACACGAATTGCACGTCCAAAAGCAGCAGCCAGTTTTGCTGCTAATGAAAATTAAATTTTTAATTTAAGTTTTAGGACGATCATAAAATAAGGAACGAGAAAAGAAAGAAGTGGCAGATGACTGCGCCACATTAAGTTGATGCAAAAAGTTTTATGCTTTCGCGAAAAGAAACGAAAACGAATAGAAAAAGCGAAAAGAAAGTTTCGAAAATGAGTTAAACATTTGCATACTTGTGCATTTATAATCACCCTGAAAATGAATTTGCTTTGCAATTATGTAATATAATCATTAAACTTATCACAATTATTTTTATTTAGCCTCATTATCGAAATGAAATTGAATAATAAATATATTGAAATCTAAAGGTTTATTGTGTCGTTACGTCGCGAAAAGTACTTTTATAAACGTTAGAAAAACCTTCATGGGGAGGACGAGAAAATTGATTCGTCAAACAATAACTATCATTATAAAAGTTTATTATAAATAAATGGGGCCCACATTTTAATGTCATCCACTTTTATTATTCATACACTCATCAATTTTCATTTTATTTTCCATCTCGTTTTAATACAATCTTTCAGTTTCTCTTAAATTTTTTCTTTCACAAATGAAAATTATATGTTACGAGAATCGTATCACGAGACGTGACAAAGATTTAACGTAATTTTATTTTTTAGTGTTGCCGATGATGAGGCTGATAATCAAGTACGACAACCGGCAATTTACGCACTTTTAAGTTGCAAAATAAAGATAATACAAAAGCAGAACAAAAAAAAATCCGTAAAACATTTTACGACTTTCGTCGCCCAGATTCGTATCGCGATGAAAAAAGCAAGAACTGAAAAGAATGCTACGTTATAAAAATTGATTATAATGTCTTAAACGTTATTATCGTGCTCATTTAATATTTATTGATAAAATTACTGGGGCACAAGGGACGAAAGTAACCGTGAGGCGCGGAGGATACTGAAAAAAGGACGATCGTATAATTTAATATTTAAAAGTTAATTTATAAACATTACATGTTTCCTCTCGTGTTCTTTAGATGTATGTGTGAAGTTCACCTAGATTTCCATTTCTCTAAAATCTAACATTAACATGCCATTATGCGTGGAATGTCTCTTTAACATTATGACGAATGTTAGGTTACATTTCCGATTTTGTTCTTTCTGCTTTCAGCTAAAATATAAAAGACGAGTGTACAAAATGGTCAATTTAGATGAGAAGCAATTAAAGAGTTTGCACACGCGGACTAATCTAAGACGGTTTTTGGATTATGTGACGAACGGACAAGTGGAGAAGATTACGAAGATGTGCTCTAAAGGTTTAGATCCGAATTTTCACTGCCAAGACTCAGGTGGTAAGTAAATTTTCGATCACTTTCAAGCAAATCCTTCTTTTTCTCTCTGCTTAAAGCATTCTCAATTGGCAGCATCTCTATGTATGTTTTATATTTTATTTCTGTTTCCTTACGCGTTTTTAGCTACTTTTTAGGACGATTCGCTCGATCAATTTCCGGCATTTACATTGGACGTATGCAATGTATATCTCTGCACAAGAGACATTATTTATCTTGGTGTAACGAACAAAGACGCCACTTATATTTTTCAAAAGCACTAAAGGCGAAACGTTTTGAAATTTAAATATTATTACTTTTGTTTTTATAAAAGGCATTCAACAATTCTTTTGTTAACCAACGTGAATGCCTGCATTAATGTAAATTTGAATTATTATCACCATCATCACTGGGATCATCAAATAATTGTTTGAATTTTAAATATATTTCCCCCCTTTTATTTCTCATTATCTTCGTTTCCTTTTTTTTTTTAATTAATTTTGCTTGTTATTCTTTCTTCGTCTGAATAATGAAGTAACCACTTGTTAATCGTCCGTACAGTTTCGGCATTCATTTTAAAAATCCGCTGCATTGTAATATCTTTTAATCAAACTTTTAACTTTATCCCAACAGAAACGCCTCTTACAATTGCGACCGGTATCAAGAAGCCGGCAAAAGCGTTGATAGCGCTAGTGAACGGCGGCGCACTTTTGGACTATCGGACGCGCGACGGTTCGACGGCGATGCACCGGGCCGTCGAGCATAAGAGCTTGGAAGCGATGAAGACGCTGTTGGAATTGGGCGCGTCGCCGAATTACAAGGACGGCAAAGGACTGACCGCACTCTATTTAACCGTTACGCACAACGTCGAGTACCAATTCACGGAAACATTGTTGCACGATCACGCGACGATCGGCGCCCAAGATCTACAGGGATGGCAAGAAGTGCATCAGGTATTTTTAATTTGCTCTATTGGTTCATCACGATTATTACTTTCTTCGTCGTCGTCTATCCGTTTATAAGACATGTCATTAACATTCAACGTGAGGATAAACGTAATGGTCGTGAAACTTTAAATAGGAAAGAATGCCATCTTCCTATTCATTTCTCTTGTCTTATACTTCTTGTAGAGGAATACAAATGAACTTAAAAGCAAATGCACAATTTATCTATTGATATGATAAATGGAACATTGAAAAGTGATCCGACGATATTTCGTAACATTTGATATTATTTATGAATGACGAAGAGAAAAGGACGCAAAGAATACATTTGCAAATGCATTTCCTTCGCTAAAAGTCGTTAACATTCCATTTAAACCGAACAAACAGTAAATGTTAATTAAAACCGATATTTGGTTTGAACAAATTCAACTTGTAGCCTATTGCTAAATAAATATTTGCACATAAATTAGCGTAGAGTCGATTTTTTGTTGTTGCTGTCATTTCTTTCTTCGGGCCGGTTTTTATTTGTTTAGCTTTTTTTTAGTTTTGCACGTTTCGAACTCGGTTAGACGTCTATTTAATATGTTGAATCGGCCAAGCAAGCAGCGTAGTCTAGACCTATTTACGCAAACGTTTGTAATAAGTTTATTAATGTGTACCGAAGAAATTTATAAATATAAATGGGGGGCAAGAAGTTTACGAAGTAAATTGCTTCGATAAATAATACGCTTTTCACGTTTAACTACGGTTAAACTTTTTCTTAATGCGAACACGAACTTTAGCGATAAGTTTTGATGCAAAAAAATAAGAGTTGCAGCGGAATAACGGATTTAATAGATTTCTTCGGCCGAGAGCGGTTGCCCGTTAATATTAGAAGCGTGGTGCTTAAAAGCAATCGTATAGCATTTCACTTTTTGCTCAATATTGATGCTGATAAATTCAAAATTTCTACTTTCCTGCGCTGAAAAGTGTTTGCAACTTTTACAAAACTGTTAATGCTATAGTAATAATTATGATGTTCTTCATTTCGTTATAGGCATGCCGAACAGGGTTGATACAACACTTGGAATTGTTATTATTTTACGGTGCGGACATGAATTCGCGAAACGCCTCGGGCAATACGCCGTTACACGTGTGTGCCGTCAACAATCAGGAGTCTTGTGCCCGTCAACTTTTGTTCAGGGGCGCGGACCGTCAGGCCTTAAATTACGCGAATCAGACCCCATATCAAGTGGCTGTCATTGCCGGAAACATGGAACTGGCGGAAATTATACAAAATTACAAGCAAGACGACGTTGGTGAGTTTAATATTTCGATAGTTGAAAGAACTAAATGAAAAGAAAAAACCAGAGAAGGGAAAAATTATATTATTAACGAAGCATCTTCATCTCTTTGTGTTGCCGTTACTCTTGTTGTTATTTGTCCCTGACTGCAAGTCTGAGATGTTACAATTAAAAAAGGAATGGCAGATTGAAGAACACGGTGGCATGAAATAGCACGACCGCATTTAATATTTATTGCTTTATCCCCGCATGCCTTATCTAGCCGAACGTATGTTCGTCGCATCGTGAAATCTAGTGAAATTTAATATTTACGAACAATTTTGCATATGCCACATGAAACCGGCGATACCAGGTGCGGATTTACGTTTGACGCGAAGGATATTTCTTTGAACATTTCGCATATACGATCGCAAAAGAAAACGTATCGTCCTTTATGCATATACGCATAGAGTATGGATGAAACCGTCTGCAAATTTCACTTTAATTAATTTGTGAAACTACTAATGCCTTTGTACGGTCTACGGAATAAGTTTCATCGTTCTCTATTTTGCAAAAGAAAAATTATTTTGCGACTTTTTTGGCCATAAAAAGAAATTTAATGCCTTCATTGAAAGAGCTAGTCCAAAATGTTAAAAGGTCAATGTCAATTATTGCTCGAATTGCCATTTTTAAAACGTTCTCGTATTCCGAACTAATTGCTTGTTTTACTTTTACGCTCGCAAGGAAGATTTATCGGCGAAAAGCTAATTTTCAAATTAGCATCCTGCGTTTAGATTAGAGAAGTCATTTGAATATGATTACGGAAAGTTATTATAATTTGACTAATTTTGCGAAATGTCCGTATAATCCGGGTCCCGGGGCGAACGTTAAAGAAGCGTTTCACGTGCTAAAAGAGTAAGCAGTGCGGTTTTAGTATGTTCATGCTGTTGCTTATGCTGGTGACATTAACCTCGTCGAAATGTAATCTAAAACTACGATATTGTTCTTCTTTATTATTACGCTGTAGTACGGCACGATGATGTTGTGTCTACCATAATGAAGTTTCATATTTCGTACGTTTTATGCCAGGGACTTTGGACATATTCTTCGTTTTTCACCGTCGACTGTTCACTTTTATTTCTATTTGTATTTAGATAACGTAATAATAATAAGTGAAGAAAGGTATACAATATCGGCATGAGCAAGCAGCTTTTTGCTGTTGCGAAGAAAATGAAACGACAACGACTGCATTCCGCAAATCGTTGTGTGCACGTAATTGCACAAGAACAAACGATTTCCATAAACGAAAATCGAACGACATTAAAATATCGATTATAACGCGTTCGGTGTTAATATATGTTTTAATTAGAGCCGTTAGCTTGTTTAACAAATTTTCCTTACTAAATAAATAATTTATTATTCACAAGTATTTAGTAATTTCTCCGGTACGTTGAATATTCAAATGATTCAATCGGGAAACGCAACAATCGGTTTACTTCCTCGTCGCAATAGCGAACAATATTATTTGCAATTGTGTTAATAAATATTAAATTTCTAACATTACCACGATACGTTTTCTAATAAATACCAGTGCGTTTACCCTTATTTTGGATTCAACATAAATCCGTTTGATCGATATTAGTGTTATACTATTCTTATTACAACGTGTTGTAATGACTGGAAACTATTTTTCTCTTATAGTTGTTTATATTTTTTGCAAAATAATAAAAGTGTTTGTTGCATGTGTTTAATAATAATTATTAGCACGAACGTAATACGTATACGAATGTAATATATGATTATTTTCCAGTGAATTTATATCGTTAGCTGGAGTATTAGATTTAAAATTGTTGTTGTCGTTGTCGGTGCTGTTCCATTAAGTTCAATCGATTAATTTTCTTCTTTTGATCATTTTTTTACTCGTGTTCCATTTCATTTCTGTTGTCTTCGTCGTTAATGTTTTTTTTGCTCCAAATCAATTTGAATATTATTACTGTGACTGCAAACAAAGAGTTTTTCTTTTGAAATAAATGTTGTCTGTCGAAGTAAAGAACAGTGAGTATCCGATTGGTCCAGATTCATTTCAATTTTTTCGTTGTGTCGTAATTCGAGTAGGTCTAGCACTTTAAGTTTAAGGATAGTTTGCTTACATCTTAAGTTTTTCTCTTTTTTGTTGTATTATAATGGATATTCATTTTTAATGTACGACCGCTTTCTGTAGCTGTTCCTATTATTATTATTATACGATTTAATGAACTTCAATTTATAGCGTACAAGAGCAAGAAAACTGGTTTCTAAAATGTTACGTAATAATGAAACGCAAACTTATTCGAAAATTATTGTCATGATGATAATCTATTCAATTTCAAATCACAAGATCAAAAATTATAGACGAAAAAGAAATCCTAATAAGAGGCAACCCACTGTGCGTCGAGCTTTGAAATTGAATGGATTAGAATAATGTTGAGTTGGGATCTTCCGAAAATTTTGAATTTAGAAAATTAGTATAAATATTGCGATCATCGTAATCGATCAATTCAATTATTAAAAATCTTTTCAAATAGTCATCGAATCTGAAAGAATTTCTTAACCAACCCGTTTTAGAGGCCAATAAGTCTTTGCATTTGATTTTATATCCGCGACTGTACATACCAGATTTATATTTTATGTACATATAGGAAAATTGCTGCTTATTTTACAACCACATTTTGTTCTCGATATTATTTTTTTATTAGATCTAATAAAACTCTTGCAATCCGCAGTTTATGAAAAGGCACAGCAATTTAATGCTCTTGCCGATCTAAAAGGGAAAAAAAGCAACGATAATCCGCTGCATCAGCAAATGAAATAGAAACGACAAGAACGGGGGAAGATGAGCATCGGACGTGCAATTTCCTTTTATAATCGTAAAAGAACGAAATGTGTTTGTAAAATAGTTACGTATTTCGATTTCTTTGATTTCCAATTTGCAGTTTTTCGCCTTTTTTACTTATTGGAATTTGTCTCTGTTCTCTATTATTTTTCATTCTTTCTTTATGTTCCTTCTTTGACAAGAAGTAATTTTAAGTTAAAGACAGCTTTTAGATTCTTAGCAATACGTTTCAGTCCCTTTCCGCGGACCGCCGAGTTATAATCCGAAACGGAGATCCGCTGTAGGGTGGCTGAACAGGGCGCCTTCGATGAGCTGCCTTGCACTACCTCCCTCACCCTGTCCTAGCGATCGTTCCTCAGCCCCCTACAGTTCGGCAAGCTCAAGTTTGAGCGATGGAAGTGCACCACCAGGCCACGAAACTGATACGGCCAGCATTGTTACAGGTACGTTTGGTTTTATGGTTTGTTTTTTTTTTCAAGTTATTATTTGTCGATTAGTTCCTTGTTTTCTGCCGACGATTACAGATGAAGAGTAACCGTTTTTATTTTAATTTATGATAATATATTGCTAATTACGATAAAATGTCCTAGAGTTGATTAGTTCTTTAAAATAAAGTTTTTTATATCCCCGATAAATAGGACCAGCAAGGTAACTCGTAACTCTTTCAATGGATTTTCTTTTTCTGATCTTATTCAATCGACGATTTTTTGCGAACATTATTTTTAGTTTTCTTAATCTCATTTGGACTTATTGAAATTTTGATTTTTTCCGCATGTTTAATGTGCATTTGATTGCATTTCAATGTTATTATTATTGAATAATATCTACTTGAAATTCGAACGAATACAAATAGAGAGCTGCTAACTTATTTTGGAATGGCCTACATGTAACTCTCTTTTTTTTTCTCTTTTTGCAATTGAAAGCTACGTTAGAATGATAAAATTCTACATACCGTTCATTTCATTCATACTAAAACTAAACATTCTCGAAAAAATGATCGAAAATCATTCAACTAAATCGACTTCATCAGTAATACAATCATAACAGAACGTAAATTATATTAACAATCAGTTTGATTAAAAATCAATAATCTCGACAGCTTAACACAATTATGATGATATTTTACCTAGTGCTTGCACTGGGTGTTACAGACAAAAGCTTCGGCGACACCAGTGACATAATCAGCGACAGTTCCGGCGTTGGCACCGCTAATTCCGATACGACGATCGGTAGCATTTCGATGCCCGGTAGTACGGTAGTATGCATAGAAACTTATAATGCCACCGAAGATGGACATATTAGCATTAGGGAAGGTGATATTCTGGAGGGTGAGTAATTCTAACTGACAAATCTTTTTATTTTAACAACACAACATTTTTCGTTTGTGCATGTTTGTTTCAAATTGTTATTCTAAAGTTCTCTTACATGATTATGTAAGAGAGAACATGCAATATTTTTTGTAAATTCATATCTGGAAATTATTTCTTATGTTCCTCTTTAAAATTTTGCTTCTTTTTCCTCCTGGTGAGTAATTAAGGTATAATTAAATTCCACGGCTGCACACGTAACCGTACTGCTTTGATTATTATTTTAAATAGAGCGAGTAATAAATTAACGGAGAATTCAATTTATTTCATTTCGAAATTGTAATTAGTCTCGAACATTATTAAACGAACGACCTTGATTCAAAATAATGAAAATCACCAACTGAAGAAGCCGATGCTAAATGTCTATTTCGCAGCAGTACAATCGAATTTGGCTCGCCATTATTTTAAATCGTGTGTTGCAGGCGATCGAGAAGAAAAAAGGCAAAGAAAAGATGCGCACACATTGCGGATTTTCTTATTTGGATACGAACACCTTCCACTCATTCTTTTTCCCTCTGGTGACGTTTTAAACCAGTTAATATTATTTCGTATCGGTTCCAGCGTTTTGCTCGTTTCGCCTCCTTTTTTTTCGGTCTTTTTGCCTCGCTCTCTCGTCGGTTTTAATCGCGAAGTTAAAAAACAGAGAAGACCCCCTGAGTGAAGGAGACCTCGTTCAATGTCAGAATGGTTCTAATTGTTTACGTTACGTTCGAACTTAACTAATAATCGTAAATGTGCGAATTGTTTTTTAACCACTTTTATAAATAAATCCCGATTGTGCTCGTGTACGTCTTGTCGATTATGAAAAAGTTTTATATACGCGCACCTCGTGAGTATTTCCACTTTAATTTTGTTTAAAAGGCAACGATTAGTAATAACATACGAGACGCTTTTCGTTTCTTTCGAAACGCTCTTCAACATGCAGGATAATTACAACAATCGCTTAATCGTGAAATTATCACATCAATTTTAGTTACCGGTGCGTCGGACGACGGCCTGTTGGAGGGCACGATTAAAACCGGCGGCGGTAGGAGCGGCCTCTTTCCGTCTAGTTGCGTGCAAGAGGTGCGATTGAGACATCACAACATACAGGCGCCGATGATGGTCGCTCGAGATGCACGTCAGCCGCCCAGAAACGAGAACAGAGTGGTCGGACGTCGTGAGAGCACGTCGAAGCATTTCGCCACCGCGCCGCGGCTCAAGAAGCCGTAAGTAATAATTACACGGCGTTTATTAGCGTTTCATTTGCGCAGCGAATCGCGAGGCGCGTCCTACACGTGAGAGTTTCTCGCGCGAGTTTACTCTCGGAGAGCGAAACTCTCACGTGTAAACTGAGAGTTTAGTCTTCTCGCCGCTCCGAAAACTCTCAACTCTCACGTGCAGACGCTATTCGCAAACTAGCGCGAGAAATGCGTCCTTTCTGCGAGTTTTCGCGCAAGTCCCATTTAAAATGCTACCGCAAAACTCTCACGTGTAAACGCATGCGAGAGTCCGGTTCTGAGAGTTTCCAAAACTAGCAGCGAGTTGATGAAATTGTCCAGTGTCCGCCCATTTTGGGACCAGCTCTGAGCTTCTGAGAGTCCAACTATCGCGAGTGTTTGGCGAGTGAAATAGCTGTTAGTTACTCTCACGCGTAAACGCACCTTCATAATACTTTGACGATAGCGATAGAAATCTTATCCACTTCTTCAATTTCTGTTTACAGTTACAGCACAATATCGGCGGAACCGCGTACGGTCGTCTTGCACCGCGGCCGAAAAGGTTTCGGCTTCATTTTGCGCGGCGCCAAAGCGACGTCGCCGCTAATGGAACTGACGCCGTCCGACAAATGTCCGGCCCTTCAGTACCTGGACGACGTGGATCCGGGCGGCGTCGCCGACATGGCCGGTTTGCGGAAGGGCGATTTCATCTTGGAAATCAACAAAGAGGACGTTTCGTCCGCGTCGCACGAGCACGTCGTCGATCTGATCAGAAAGTCCGGCGACCTGGTCTCGATGACCGTCGTCTCGCTGGCATCGCCCGCAACGCCCGGCAATATACCGAACAGCAAATCGTCCGGCACGATACCGGGCGTCAATGCGGACGTGCCGATCAGTCGCCAGTACTCGACGTTGCCGCGGAAGTTGTCGCAAGGCGGTAATAACGCGGGTACGTTGAGCAGGTCGCATCAGGCGCCGTTGCCGCCGCGACGGGATCCGAAAACTACGCTGAGCGTCGGCAGGGCCAGAGCGAAGAGCATGGTGGCCGGATTAGGTGAGTACGAGACGAAAGAAACAATTTGCTGTTAACGTTTTATGACCAAAGTGATACTAAAAGGGAAAAATAGTATACTATAGGATAATTGCACATGACGATTGAAGTAATTACTAACCTACTAACCACCATCATATTCATAATTTTAAATAAACAGCACGCATCATCATTTGAAAACGTACAATAAGCGAACGAGGGGTGAGAACGGGGAATTAATCCCTTATTGTACGTTTTGCTAATAATCGCACTAAAGCGCTACGTGAAATTAGCGCAACTCATCAGGCCATTAAAAAAATCCTCATCATCATCATCTCATCAACATCCATTAACATAATCAAAAAAGAATTAATAGAAAGTCTAACCGACACATTAATCATTTATCACCGCCTCCCATCACGACTAACAAGAAGGACAACTACAAACGCAACCGATGTGCATGTGTGCCTGTTTCAAATGCAACTTTCAATTTCAATCCCAGAGGGAGACGAAAAAGAGGATGCCGAAGATATAGCGAAAGCGAGTTCGGCGGAATCGATACATCAAACGCCGCACGGCACGATAACGTCGACCACGACGACGTCGTCGTCGTCGAACTCCTCCTCGCAACCGCGCACGGCCTCGATCCGTCAACGGCCTACGTCCAGCCGGATAACGTCGCAAGAATTAGAGGAACTCTTCCAAAGACAAAGGGGCGACACGTCGAACGCACAAGCGTCGCTGATGAGCACGTCCAATTTCCAGAACAGCAATCACGCGAGCCAACCGAACTCGCCGGCGAAGGGTCGCGTGTACGCGAGCGTGGCCGACATGAAACGGAGCAAGGGGAAGAACGCGAAGCTCCGGTTCCCGAATTGGTTCGCTAAGAACGGCGGCGGCGGCGGCGGCGAGTTGCATCGCGATTTTCACAGCACGCCCGACCTGGCGCATCAGGTGGTCGTCGCGTGCGGCACGACGACGAAGAATCACCGGAGTCAGGAGGACGTCAATCTACCGTCGAACAATCGGAATTATATGCCGCCGCCGAATCATCCGCCGCCGCCGCCGCCGCCGGTCGTGCAATTGATCAAAGTGGACGTTCGCGGACAGACGGAGTACGAGAATTTCCGCAACAATAAAGAGAAAACGGAAGAAGGTACGATCTTTTATTATACCACCTCTGTTCCATATTAAATGAGCCATTAGCGATTTTCAAAAATTCCAAAGTAAATTAGACATTTGATTTATTTTATTAATAGGGTTATACTATATCATTAGGTGCATAATTAATTTTTTTTTAAACAATCGTAAACAATCAACTTTTTAATAAAGGTCCAAATTATCATACATTTCAATTGCAGCCTCCGATTTTCTTGCTAGAGTGTCGATTCCAAGTGTGCAAAAGAGCTAAAAATTTGCATCTACGAATGCCCTCACATCGGTTACCTAGTTAGCAAAATATTCTCACAGACCACCATATAAATCGTTCGTTGAAAAACTGGTAAAGTGTGCGAAAATTTTCTTTACTTGGTAACCGATGTATGGGCACCCACAGCTGCTTTTACCTCTTTTGCACACGTGGAATCTACCAACTAGCAAGCAAATGGGAGGCTGCAATTGAAATGTATGATAATTTGGACCTTTATTAATAAGTTAATCGTGTTTACGATAATTCTTTTGTTGCGAACTGCTTAAAAAATAGCTTTCAAAAACCGCGGATAATTAAGCACCCACCTAATAATATATTGTATTATACTTCCTCAGGAAGTAGATAGAGCTGCTGATTTATTTTGGAAATGCAAAACCATTTTTCATCGATGTGTATGTAATCAAACATGTCTTGAAATTGGTCATTATCATCCACAAACAATAAGCAACGTCGCAAACGTTTTAACTTGTGGTCATAAATTAATAAAGGGTATTCGAATGACGTTTTATTTTTCCATTTTTTTTATGAAACGGCATAATGATGTTGTCGGAATATCGAGTTCATGTCCTAATACACGAAGAGTAGTTTTGCGGTTCACTTCAATATTCCTTATTGTCATTAACTTTTCCGTGCCTTCAATGGGCTTGTGGCTACAGTTTCCGTTTGTTTTAGGCTTGACGTTTATCGGTCCTTCCTTTTTCATACATTCTCTTGCTGTTGACCAAATGCGTTTAACTGTTTATGATTTTGTAACAGAAAAAGCAATATGTTTTCTCGGGTTTCACTCTTCAAATTAGCATCTCCCATGTTTAAGGATAATAAAAGTAAACAAAAACGGGTAGCTGATACAATTTCAAAAAAGCTAAAAATTGTGAGTTTTTGACAAATCACAACTCAAAGACAAAAATCAATAAAGTCATATTCAGTGATAACTTGGTTAATAATTACCACAAGAATACGTTTATCAAAGCCCATTTGAAAAAAATTCAGTAGTTCGTTATTTTCGACCAAAAACTCAAATGGCTCATTTAATATGGAACAGAGGTCGCACTTTCTCTCTTTCTTTTTTAATTCAAACAGCAGCAGTTTATTAATAAAGCGATGTTGATTGTTTCGTGTTTCAGGTGTAGTTTCGTCATTTAGACCAACGGCTAATGCAAAACTGTACGCTTCGCCCGAAGACGTGAAAACGGTCGGCTATCGATCGAAAAGTCTGCCCTCGCACACGTCCAAATCGCAAGTTCGAAAATCGCACAGCATGCGAATTGGTTCTACCACATTTAAACCTGCAAATACATCCACACCCGCATGCAAAAATGTCAATACGATTAATAATAACAATAACCCGTACGCACAGCCTATTAGAGCGTCAAGATCGCATTCGACCGCAGGTAATGATAGATGATTAAGATTATGAATAATGGTTTGAAACTCTATTTCTATAGTATACTATTCTTGCAAAAAAAAGAAGTGCGAAGAAAATGATTTCCTTTCAGTCGAAATACGCGTTAGTTTCTAATAATGATAATAAATCAAAAAAATACCGAGCGTAAAGTATTGCGAAAATGTTATTAAGGTTGGCTGGCGAGCAAAAATGAAAACGACTAATTTACATAAAACTTTCCTCTTCGCCGCATTAGGTACGCGCGAAAGGAAGAAACGGCTACCGAACAGTTCCTCCGCATCTAACGTAATCATCATTTCGCAAACGACCGGTGCACCGCCACCGATACCCGATCCGGACTACAGTTGCAGCGAATCGGAGGCGGAAACCGATGACGACGAACAGCAGAAGCAAACGAATAAATTAGCATCCAGATTGTCATCGATACAATTGCAACCCATAGAGAATAGTGGCAATAGTAATGCAAGGTAAATATTGAATAACGCTAACAATTATACATTTAATACATTCACTTGGATTTTTACTCACTCTCTCTCTCCTTCGATTTAATAATAGTAATAAGAACAATAACTGAGTGTGTTTGTTGAATTTATACGATAATGAAAGCAGAAGTTTCATTACAATAGATACACACATATATTGCGATACATATACGTGCAGTCAGTCCATTATTGTTTGTGTTCTTGTATGTTTGCGCAATTAACGAATAACTGAATCGAAACGACGTTCGTGATTTTAATTGTAGCGGCAGCAGCAGCGGAAGCAGTTCGGTGCCTCATAGTTTTAGCGTCGAAGAGATACAAAAGGGCAGATTGCTGCTGAAGTCGTCCAAGTCGTATCCGGACGATTTCCTGAAGAAGGCGAACGAGGCCGACATGGCCGCTTTAGAGGACGGCGACAACAGCTCGTCCGGCGTCAGTTCCGATCAAGAAGTGCCTAGCGGCGTTTCGACAGACTTCCCCGAGAACACCACCAACAACAACAATAATTTGAATGCGACCGCGAACAAGACGCAGCGCTCTCAAATAGGTAATTTATAATAGAATTTCATCATTGCAATTGGAGTCAAATGGAACTGAAAGTTTATTCCGCAGGATTGATGTCGCGGCACGCCGTCTCGCTGGCGCAATTGCCGCCGCCGATCGAAGCGGACAACGACGAGAAGGAGGAATTCAATTTGCCGCCGCCTCCGCCGGAATTCGAAGGTGGCGCGCACGTGGCGGAAGCGGGCGAACCCGTGCTGGCGCCGCCGCCGCAGTTCAGCGACAGCAAGCAGTCGTCGAAGGTGCGGATCGTCGGTGCGGTGCCGAAGAGCACGGGTAGCGGTAACAAAGTTGCGGCCGGCGCGGCGACGTCGTCGTCGATAGCGGCTACCGCGTCGAAGATTAAGCAGGGCCGGCTGCACAGCCAGTGATTCCTTTCCGTTGGTGGATGAGACGAGCGAACGGGCGAATTCTTTTTATACACGTTTACGATAGAAAAATATATGATACACACACACACACACACGTGGTATTTCAGTGGCGAATATGTTTGTTTCGTTTCCGTATGTTTGCGTTTCGCGCGACAAGCAAGCAACCAGGTTAAGATGAATTAATAAGCCGAAATGATTAGGATAATTTTTTGTTGCGTCAATGCGATCACTGAAAATTGAAGATTTTTTACATGTTGTATCATCACAATTTTTGTAAGACGTATAAATATAAGGTCGAGTCAATTTATATATAATACTTGATATTTAATATGATAACAATTAAAAACAATATCCCTTTATAAGATATTTGATTAACAAATAACATCACTGCAACCGTGTGGGCAAATGCGTCACTCCGTATGTACGAATTCCAATTTGCAATTAGTTATTTGTTTGAAACGAGCGAGAAAGAGATGATATTATATGAGCAATTGGATTATTCACCGATATTCTTATTAACGCTATCATAAACTTTCATATGTGTAAACGATAATTGAAACCGAGAGTGAGGTAAGAAGGAAGGACAGTACGAACGATTGCGATGCGAAAAGTAAAAGTATAAGAAGTTAATTAAATTAATCACACTCATTCCGTCATTAATCATTACCTATTATTGTAGTTAAATTAACTCATTCGTCCTCATTGATATTATTAAAAGAAAATTTGTAATTATGATAATCTTTGATAATAGTAATTATTATTATTATGAAGAGTTAAATAAAGGAAGAAGAAAAATGTGATTTTTATCATTTTATTTTTGGAAGTATCTCATTATTAACGGAAAAAACTAAGTAAATAAAGAAAAAGAATGAAATGAATCTTGGTATATTTTTAAAAGATGATTAGATAAATTCTTCTTGCGAACACTATTATTAAAATACTGTTAAATGTGTATGATGTTTCTTTAAATTGAGCAGCAACAATTGATTAACTGATAAAATTGATGATTCATTCATTATCGACAATTATCTTGTTTCGAACATTTGCATTCATTACGTTTGATTAGTCATGCCATTTAAATTTCGCTAAAGGGGTTAATAAGGGCAGATTAAGGATTATGAAATAAAATCACGTTGAATTTTAATCGCAAAACATTATTTCAACATATACAGTATTATTTAAATTAGAAAAGGAACAATTACAAATTTATCAAATTTTGCACTTGACTCTGCAACCTTATTAGACTGCCTAGTAAATAAAAATAAAATTTTAGCATTAATTAATTAAAAGAGGTATATGAGAATGGCCTAATTATGCAGAATCTATAAATACCAGACAATTGTCAACAGATCTGTTAATTGCTACAAATTGCTACTTCCTTATTATGATTATTTGTAAAAAAAAATTGTATAAACTGCTCAACTATTATTCTTAATTATTATTAATTATAATTACTACTAATTAGATGCCTATTCGATGCTAAAAAGTTATTAAAACTACATGCATGTTATTATTGTAAATATACAGTTTTAAGGAACACACTCTTGACCGCGATGATGGGCGACGTCTAAGCAAATAAACGATAATAGACCGTATTAATTAATTAATAGTCTATATATTATATACAGTTTTTGTATGACAGATTTTTGTACATTAACTGTTGGATTTTATTAAAATTCCAATTAGCTAAAGAAAGGAAGAGCTTTTACTTCTCTTGAATTTTAATAGAATCGATTTTCTATGATGAGAGGAAAATGTTTATTGAATATTTTCTTTTTCATTCTTTTATTTTCGGGGGGTTAATCTTTTGCAAGTGAATTTATCAATGTATTTTTTAGGAAATGGCTCACACAAAACATACCTTACATTTCATTATTTAGTCGTCTTAAGTAACAAATTAATTGTTGCAATAGTAAAAGTAAATGAATGAAAATAGAATTTGTCATGATAATTTCTATTCAAACATAATTGATTAATGAGAAATGCTGTAAGTAATTATTATTGACGAACCATAGTTTAAATTCCAACAAATATATAAGTTTACGTTTCATTCGAAGCCATGAATTTTGTACCTTATTAAATAATTACGTATTATTATTATTATTGTTCGTGTGTTGATTTCGTGTGATTTTACGTTTGATTTTAAATAGATTTTTTCAAGTGTTATCGATAATTATTATTATTATGCATATTTAAACTAAGAACACTTCTGTTAATAATTAATACACGTAATAATTATAATAAAATAAATTACAAATGTTACTCTGTATTTGTGATGTACTATTTTATTAATTCATTTTCTTGTAATTAAATACAAACATACAACACAAAAACACTAATTTGTACCTTTAGAATATGTTTTTCTTGTCTATTTTCCTCTTTGTTTGCACTATTGAATCGTAATAGTTGAAATCTAAATACAGGAAGAGAGAAAAGAAATGATAACAAATATAGTAATTATTATTATTCTCTATATTAGATGTGTAATGCAATGAGTTGATTGCAGCATTCGTTTTTTGTATATATTTAATATTAAATACAAAATCTAATATAAAAACCAGTAACTAGCGCTTCATTCTTTCAGTAATTCAAAAAGTTAAAAGCAGAACGCTTTAAACGAGAAAATTTAAATAATTCGCGCTACAAATTTCCCTTTAAACACCCCAAAACTTGAACATTCCCTGCGACGTAGCTTTCGCAATTTATTGATTTTCCCAAATGTTGTAAGACACGCCGTTGACATTAGCAAATAACAAACGTTCCGTAAATCCACCTGTTAAAAACAACAACAGCAAAGATGTGAGTGTACGTTAACTATAAACGTCTTCAGATTTAAATCTCCATAAAAGGATGGGCGACGTTTAGAATCGATTGGAAAACAAAACAAGCATTCTAATCTTGAACGATGAGCACGAAAGTTTCGCCACGGCACAAGAAGTTGCGTTCGAAAGACGATATCAAGCAGGAGATTGTGGCTCAAGTGCATAAACCGAATAAGAGAGACGACGTCGGTTCCGATAAAGAGGCTAATAGAACGGAGAATTCGGAGGAGAGTTCCGGTTCGAACAGGACTTACTTCCTCGAGGACAAAAATGAAAATTACAGCGTCCACACGCCGAGCCGAGAAATATCGGTGGACGGTGAGACACAAATCAACTCGAAGATCATATCGTTGATCGAGAGCGAGATGAAGAGAGATATTAACAAACAGAACCATTTCACCGATTCGCGACCGCAAAGTTTGAGTTTCTACGAGGAGGAGAAGATGCCCGAAGAGCTTTCCGGCAACTTGGAATTGCTCAGTCCGGAAGAGAAGAAACATTACAAGAAGCGAAAAGATTATATCGATATGGACGAAAGGAACGCTTACAATGCCATTCAGGACATTTACAACAGGGAGAACGAAGAGATACTGATGAACGGATCGCTGAAGAAGTCGAAGTCGCGCAAGAAGAGACACGGCGAAAACGAAACAGGATTAGGTAAATTGCGTTCGGCGAATAATGTCGATTAAACGTCCATTTGGTTCTTTCTTACAGGCGACAGTAGAGAGATGATGATACCGAAAGAGAAGAAGAAAAGCAAAAAGAAACGGCGCGACTGCTCGCCGGTGTCGTCGAGTTCCAACAAGAAGAAACATCGGAAAAAGGACGACGAGTACGAGCCTAGAAACGATATCACCATAGCGCTGGAGGAGTTACAGGACGACGTGTTCGAGAACAATCAAGAAGACCACGTACGTCACGAGAAAATGAAAAAGAGCCCAAGGAAATCGGACAAGGTTTACGTGCAGCGGAAGAATAAGTTCGAGGTGGTCAGTCGGGGTGCGGGCGATAAGAAGAACCCGGAATCGAACATTGACAAAACGTAATTTGATCGATTGAATCGATTAAGCGCACATTAAAATCGATTGTCGATTTAGGTTCGCCGATTTGGCACCAATTGAAGTGGCCGTCGCCGTGCAAAAGCGATGGATACCGATGACGAATTTCTGCCACGGGCTGCTTGCCGGTCTGGCCCTCGCCCATTTGGTACTAATCAAGTCCAGTAACTCGTTGGAAGTGCAAAATTACATGGAATACATCGCGTCGTTTAACGAGTTCTACGACTGTCTCTTTTACATTTTAGTTGTCATTTGCACCGTCTCCGTCATGGATAGGTTCGCAAGTCGATATCGATTTACGTGAATTAAAACATGTTCGCGCTTAATTTTCAGATTGGATTTCGCACACTGGAACGTGTTCCACGTGTCGTACATTTATCAAAACAAACGATCGCTGTTGATTATCATCTTCTACTTGGTGGCGCTCGTTTTGCACTTGAGCGCCGCACATATCGATAGCAAAATAACGATGTTATCGTCGCACGATAACGAGACGCATATCAATATAACGGAATCGGAAATGATCACGTGGATCTCGATGTCCAGCTGGAAGGACGCGTTCGCGTTCTTCGGATGGATGGGCGTCGGGATCGGATCGTCCGAGGACATGTTGTTGTCGCATTTGAAGCATATGGTCCAATATGCACATTTGGATAATAATTGATGATGTTTAACGAAATAATATAAATATATCCCTCTGTACGTTTATGGAAAAAGATGAAGAAAACTTAATTTAACTAAAAACGATTTGTGTTTGTTCTACTAAATATCCAGTTGCCGCAAGCGACATTTGCTGATGTTGACATTCAAATAACATTTTTAAAAAGTTTCTTTTAAAGGATTCCTAATGAGGTTGGCTTTTACGGCATATTACTTTTATTGGGTAACATCGCTCAATTTCTTCCAGGGTTTCTAACATTTTACCAATACACGCCGCGATTATATGTCAAGATTGTTGGTCGCGAATTGCCCATTTTTCGAAGGGACTCCTTGCCGGAATCGCCGTGTTCCATATGTTCGCAACGGGAAACACCGAATACTGGACCAATGCGAAGTTGTATGAGGATCATCTTGAACATTTCAACATATTCTTCGATTGTGCATTCTACTTTTTGGTCGTGATCGCAATCGTTTCCGTTTTCGATAGGTGATTCTTAATACGTTTCAGAAATGTGCGCTCATTTGAATCTTAAATATTCCAGTTACGATTTGGGGCACATCGACGTAGCGCACTTGTATTATTTTTGGAGGAATCGCGGACAGTTCTCGATTTTGTTCTTGTACATGATCGCCATGTTATTTTATTTGAATCAAGAACCACCGGAGAGAATATCAGAATTGGACAATACGAAAATAATCGAGCAATTGTATCAATCCACTTGGTTCGATATAATTGTAATAATTGCTTGGATTTTCGATGCGACGATGTTGCGCGATAATTTATTAATGACCCATTTAAAGAGTATATTAAACGATTGGCAGAGTAGAAACGAAGAAAAGTGAACCCTTAAATGATTATATTAAAAGTTCTTATACAATATTATTACACAGATAAAGTGAGACGTTTGTGCTCCTCAAATATAAATTTATAACAAAAAAAATGGATAATTTTACAAGTGCCCGTGAATTGTTTTTTGTTTTCATATTAAATAATAGGAAACTTTTGGAACGTCTTTTAAATGCCCAATTAATATAAGTTTTACGAGATGTCAAAGCTCTTTAGCGGCTGGTCTGCAACAGCGGCTTAAAATAATTACATTTCCTTCCATATAATATTAAAACTATTACGAATGACTAGCAAACTAGTGGTTACTACATATTAAACATATTTGCATAAATAGCAATTTCTTGGAAATAATCTTTGTAGCTTGAAAACGTGATGTTCCATTCAGATGAGTATATTACGAATCCCGCGTTGCGTTACTGTATCATTAATAGCCGATGAATTCATCTTCATTTGCCTTTGGCCAATTTACAATATAACGCGCACGAATAGATCATGCCGAACAATTGTATTAGGCAAAAGCCTAAACCAACCGTACTTATAATAAATAAATGCCTCTTTAAATGTTCCTCCATGCTTTCCATGCAGCCCTATAACGAAAGAACAAAGATTATATTGAAACTGTTAGTTAGATAATTAAAGAAGTTACAATATCGTGAATATTAGATGGATGATCGCGTTTGCCGCAATTTAAAGTCAGCGTTTTACAGCAGGAATCAGGTACAAGTAAATTGTTCACGTTCAGTTCGTCCTCCGTTCGCCATCTACTATATTTCCAATCTTCGTACGATATGGCACCGCAACATTTGAACTATAAACAGAAACATACCGTGCGAGAGTTTTTCTTTGGATTATATACACGGAGCGAATGAAAATGCTTACGTTTTCTTGTAAATAATCGATCGAATCGGTTTTCACGTCGTCAACTTTGTATTGCGTTATGAACGTTTCGTTCAAGTTAAATCGTAACTCGTGCGAGACTTGCTCGTAATAGAAAAGGCCGATCACGCCGACCATCGCTTCTATTAAAAATATTAACAACAACGAAAATAAATACTGAAACGATAATAGAAAAAGTAATTGAATTTTTCAATCTATTAGAAAAATCTGCTTTTTTTGCGTTCGACATAATTAAATACTCACAAATAATAATAACGTCCTGTTATCTTTGTACAACGAGCAGAATCCCAAGAGAGAAACGAACAGTACGAATGCTCCAGCAAATAATAGGAAATATGTGATCACCGGATACGTTACGGTTGATAGCAGATGAACGTATTGGTATCTATCAGTGATCGTCCATATGGCTATGCCAAAAACTGCCACTCCGGCAATCTAGAAAACGACAAAAACAATTTAATATGCAAATAAATCTACTCGCCAAATCATAATTCATTTCGAAACTGCAATTAAGCAACGTTTAATAACACGTTTTCAAATTGTTAGAAGTTTGGATTGTTTTCAAGAATCCGTAACCGATAAATATTCTTTGATATTTAATATGAGTTAAGCTAGGTCGTGTGCGAAATTTAACGTCCACACTAAAAGTCGAAATTAACCGCAACGTTTATTTATTCCCATTCTTTGAATGCTTTGAAGCAATCTAAACAAATTTTTGCGGCATTTCAAAGCGAAAAGAAGAACAAAAGTTGAATGACCAAAAGAAAAATTCAACTTTTTTGACTTCATATGTTGTTGTACTCACCAAAAATATTATGTTGAAAACGGTTAGAGCGCACTTTAAAAAACCCGACGTGCAACAGCCATCGTCGTTACTCGATCTTCCCATGGCAATGAGCGATTAATTCAATGCATTACCTGCGGAAGAGAATAAAAAAATTGAATTAATTGGCACATTGATACACTTTTTTGTTTGTGCAACACGCACAATATGCGGAATTACATTTACACAGTTCTTTTTTGTAACAACGTAAAGCGGTTGTCTTCAATTTAAAATTAGAGCATCAGTAAGCAAGACCAACTATCTTCTATCTATTTGTTCAGTTATATGCAAATGCATACCAAAAAGAATATTAAACGGCCGCAAAACTATAAAACCGTACATCATCACGAAAAATCTTTTTAAAAATGTTTATGACAATGTTGTGATTCACTTGTGACGCGGTTTATTTTTGTTAACGGTGCCAAATGGGAATCGATTGCAAATGAAATAGCCAAATCTTTTGCAACGAGAGTTAATTGCTTACAACTGGATTTCGAATTAATTTCGAAGGCGTTAATAGAATTTCTGCGCGTTAAACGAAGTAAATGAATTTAAAAAAAAAGTTCTTTGCACTTACAAACTAACACTTTTCACTTTCAGCCGAATTCGAGAGTTTATTTTGAGAATTGCAGAAAGTAAACTTGCAATGTTATTTTTAGTATTGTTTATACATCTGCTACTTTTTGCTATTCACGATTATACATTCGAAAAACGATTTTAGTACCAATTCTTTTTCAAACATAATTACGTTTATTACGTCTTATTATTAATGCGGTTTTAAATGAACGAGTACTGTATCTTCAACAATTCGTGCACTGACAATTTATTTATAATCATAATGTAAACGTTTAATTAACACAATCGCATGTGCGACCGGTATAAAGAATTAAAAAAGGATTGTTTGTGCGTTTACTTTCCTATTTTAGAACATCGTGTTTCATTTATAGGTAAAGAATTTTAATTGTCACGCGTCCGCAAAAGGACCAAGGATCTGTCGCACGGTTTTCGAACACGTTCATAATGTAGGTCTAGTTCAATAACTAACTAATAATGCATAATGTTACTTCTTTTTATATTCGTTTCTTTTCTCTTTCGTTTTTATCTTCTTCGTTCGAAGGTATTTAAACAACCTACGCTTGGAAATCTCGTGTACACATTTCATAATAACGCAACTATAGTTAAATAACAAGATGTATTTAGAATAAACCTACACGTCGATGTAAAATAAAAATTGTATTTATTTATTTATAGACGTGTAGAAACTTAATTTAGTGCAATGGGCAAATAAGAAACAGATATCCGTTAAGATTGAAGATGCGAAGCAAACCTACACACAAATTTTTGAATCTATTTTCAAATAAACAATCAATAATGAATAATTGAGTCTTACAAAATTACTTTTGACTTAAAATTTTCGATTTTTGTTTGGTAATTGATGAACAATTTGTACAAAACGTTCAATAAATTGAGTTGATTAGCTCACAACAATTTATTAAAGCAATATATACAGAAACAAATTAATAAACGCATCTATATACTCATAATTGGGATTTCACATAATATAATTCAATATCAGACATTATTGTTTTGTAATAATACATGCATAAAAAGAATTAACTTGATTTACTTATTTGCAATAAAATTGTCTTAATAAAAATTAATAATAATAATATAAACATACATACAAAAAGGTAATATTAATTGTTACATCCTTATAAATGATTTGTGGTGATTGTTAAAGCAATTAGTATAACATTTTTTTATCATTTTGATTCCCTGATTTACAAATGTATATATAATAGTAGATTATATGTCTTCCGCAGGGAATGATTGTTCAATCAATTTCATTTGACATTCTTTTTGTTAACAACAAAAATATGATTCCAAATAACTAAACATAATTTTTTTCGTTTATATAAAAATACATTGTTACATCACATACAATTATATTTGGTATATTTCGTTTTCCGCTATTGCTTCCATAAATGTTATATACAATTTTTCTATAACGGCTCATATACCTCACAAAATGTATTACTTTTTTTAAGAAGAAACTAGACCGTGTTTCGAAAAAGAAAACCCACTTATGCACTAGTACCAGTTGATAATGTAACATAATATTGAAATAAATGCACAATATCTTTTTAGTAAATTGAGGCAAATTAGCTTAGTTTGATAAACAATTATTTGCCTGTTGTAAAAATCGAATAATTATTTTACTATTCATCAAAACATTCTAAGGTGTGTTCCAGTTTCTGCACGATTTTCTTGTAAAAGTTGATTTGCTCTTTTAAAAAGTTCTTCATTGCGAATTTCATGTCGACCTCTCGCTCGTTCTTAAAATGATTCGTTTCGGCTAATAAGACGTACGTTAAAACGTCCGTCCTTTTGTGCATTTCGTTAATTTGTGTCGGATTCATGTTCGCCTTCGAACAATCTTTCTTTTTCTGCTGCGCACTTCGTTGTATGGCGAATATATCTGGAAAGGATCCGGTGATGCCTTTGTACAAGTACAATTTGTTAGATAGAGGCTGCCAATCCGTTTTCGGTTGTTCTTCAAAAAAATTGCCGATTTCGAAATACGCGGTACCGATTCTTTTGATCGCCGTTGCCAATTCCGATGGCGTCGACTTTTCCGCGGACTCGATAGCCGTGCCGAAACTGTAAAAACTCTCGCCGATCTTATTATATTCGCGTTTAAAGGCACTTTGATGTTTCTTCGTTTGGTCCGCTGCCGTTGCCAGCAAATTCTTGATCGCCGTATCCAAGTTGTGAATGAAGTTTGTGTTCACGTCGAAGTACTCGTCGACCCACGATGGTAATAAACTTTTTTCCGGTGCATCGATTGTCAAGCAAAAATCCGCTCCAACGTATAAATCTCTTTCGGCGTGTCTCTTGCCGATTTTCCACGCTTTTTCGTCCGTACACGTGATGAAATGATGCCAGACATCACATGCAGAAAAAACGGGATGTCTAAAATGCATTGTATTTTAATAACACATTTTTTAAAGCACGTGCTGTCGCTTCTTTACTCACCTACAAACGTAATCCACGAATTCTTGCAATTGAGCTCTTCGATGTTCTATAAATTGCTCCTCATACCTGCCAGATATCTGTTTGTCTGGTAATGGAGGTACACCCAACAGACAATATTTTTCTGATAATCTTTCATGCAACCAATCAAAATGTTTATATCTTCTGGACACTTGTATATTATTGAAGGATGGTGTCAACTGATATGCTATAAAGCTTTTCAAACCCTTCAATTTTGTCTCTTTTTTTGGACTAGTGACTAGAACAGTGTATGGGTTTTGAAGCGACTGCCATCCAAAAGTGTAATCATCTAATTTGATTATCTTAATTTTGGTAATATTTGATGACAATTTGGATAAGCCTAATATGTAATTTTCGCCGTTTGATTTTACAAACGTCGAAAATCGATTTAGACTCTTTTTTGTTACAGTTCCCTTATTATCAGGGCCTAAACTAAATTCTGATGCTGTATCATCAAATTGTATATTGTGATTGGGTTCATTTGAATAGACAGGTTGCGAATTTGATGGGGATTCATTAATATTCGTATAAACTTCCTCATCCCAATCATCATCCCATCCATCATTATCCTGTGTAGCTGGTGGATTGGTTGCTGCACTGTTGTCCCAATTGCTTGCACTCTCAGGTAATATTGGTGGTGGCATTGCTGGCGGACCAGTATTATTTATAACTTCTACATAGGCCTCAGGAAACAGGCCAGCTTTTCCCTGACTGTTTGTGCCTTCCCACCAACCATCGCCAACATCTGTTCTAGTCACTGTCAACGTTTCACCAACTTCTATTGACATTTCGGCAGTTCCTGGCTCGCCAGAGAACTGGTATAAAGCACGCACTTGAAACATTTTCCTATCCTAATGGTTTTACTTATCAAATTGGCAATTGAACTTTTTTACTTATTCTTCAAAAGTGGGTGTATTTTACGTAGCTAACCTAAAATTAACGAAAGAGCAACATATTTTTTACGTTCAAACGAAAGTGGATGTGTATTTATGGCATACTTACATGATCATCACTTAAATATCACTAAATACATCACAGAAATTAATTACAAAGGAATATTTTGGCAAAACCTAATACGAATTTATCACAACAGACTAATTTAATAATCATCAAACAACATAATAAAAAAAAAGAACTGACGATGACAATATTTGCGCAGCGTTTGAGTAGAAATGGTCGGCGCAGTTTAACCTCAAACACAACTAATATAATTAATAAAATATTTGAATGTCCTTTTGTCCCCGCAGATAATGAAATTGTTTAATTAAAGCGATAATATTCTTAATAGGTGAGGGTAATACTGCCTTAGATATTTTCGTTTGATAATTAGATAAACATATGAGTCAGTGCCGATAATTCAAATTGCTTCCTTGAGAAGACCGCAATACGAGGCGTTAAAATATTTAAAAATTATTTTACAATTTATCATTCAGAGATAATAAACTTAATGGATTAAAATTCAATAATCCAATCAATTGAAGTCAAATAGGAAATAATACTGTTTGAACATTTGGCGAAAGTAGAGCAGTTTCTAAAGACCATATAAGTTAATTAACATGACATTTGCTTCTGATTTGTGAAGAATGTAAGAGATAAGATCTACGAATTTGAAATTTTAAACGAAACAAAATGTTTTTATTTGGGTATTAGAAAAGAATTTCTGTAGGCCGACGATTTCAAAAAAGAAATTGTTATTAAATAGTTTTCAAAATATTCCGCACGACCTTATTTACAAATTGATGCAAAATACCATCATTTTGGCTACGACAAGTCGACTGAAATACAACGCGATATTTTTCTTTCCACTATTTTCAGAAATACAAATGTGGGTTTTTGTTATTATTATTTCAGTCCTACATCAAAAACAATAATGGCAATGCAAGAACAAAAAAAAAGTCCGAACAGAAAAGAAATAATATGGCAAAATTGTGTTTTATGGATTTTCCATAAAATGAAATTAATTGAATCGGCTATTTGTTGTTATTGCGAATTAATTAAAACCGAAAATTACGTCAGAAGGCGATAACCTTCGTCGAGATCAACATTTTCTGCTTTTTTTGTGTCTTTCTAGTCGCGTGTAGATTTACAAATAATTTAATAGAACAACAATGACTAGAAATCGATATTAGAGTAAACGTAAAAATGTAATTGGTTGTGAAATCTTTGTGGAGCGCCTTTCAAGCGCAACTTACCACTTCCGGTTCAGTTTAAACAATTCGTATTATAAGACGTCTTACATGCACACGCACTTAATAACACATTTGTAACGATATTTTGCAATCAAATTTATTATTGTTTTACTTGATTTCGCGTATTTATTTTCCGACTGTTGCATAAATCGATTTCAGTTTGACCGTTTTTTTAATTCTTTTGTAGGTTACACTTTATAATTATTTATTGTAAATTACAAGGCCAAATTTTATTTAAACATCAACATCACTTACATTCAAATTCAATTTCGATTTGACTAAATAATAACGACAGTTGTCGTTGATAATAGAGATTCGTTTGGTAAACAAAGTGAAAAGGAAACTAGGATTTAACGCATGTTCTTGTAAAATTTCGTATGATAATGATTAAAATTTTTCCGTACTAATCCAAAAGAAACTTAATTAGGACAGACACGGAAATGTATGAAATTGATTAGAGAAAATCTCTTCCTCTCTCTCTCTCACTTTAATGTGTAGAAAAAGGAATGAAACGAAAGAAAAAAACTTGATGCGCTGATTCAGGTGAAATAACTAACGAGCAAATGTCGTGTCTCGTCTAAACGAAAAAAAAAACAGAGAGAGAGTTTTCTCGTTCATTACAAACCATTACGGCATTTGATGAGACAATAATGTTGATGATGGCATTCAAATTGGAGGTGGTCGCTTGCGCAAAAAAAAGCAAGGACAATTAAAATACATTTGCGCGATCGATCTAAACGAAAATATGTATTTTAATATCAGGCATTAGCACAACAGGTCTTAATACATTTTCTCTTACAACTTTACAATGTAATCGACAATAAAATTACAAAACTCACTTCTCTTTTATTTTAATCGTAAATTAAACATTTAAAACCGTAAATTCAAAATGGCAATAACGTTAAAAGCAACAAAGAATACGAGCGTATTATAATGATTCTAAAAGAAGACACGACGTCACCTACGCTGCCGCTGTAAAAATAAAAAAGAGACGAGAATTAATTAAATGACCATCGTCTTATGTAAATGTAAGAGACGGTCTCACCTTCAACCGGCGCCGCTGTTTCGGCTGCTGGTGCCGGTTCCGCTGCGGGAGCTGCTTCTGCCGGTGCTGCCGGAGCCTCGCTGGCCGCAGCCGGTGTCGCCTCAGTCGTGGCACCTTCAGCCGGTGCCGATCCCTCTGCAGGAGCAGCACCTTTTCAAACGATTATTTTTCAAATGTACAGTATCGGACCATAAGATTGGCAACTTTCTTTTTTTAGCCATAACTTTCGTTTAAATTAACGTAAATACCATTTCCTTTTCACAATTTTAATCCTCATTGAAGGCACTATTTGATCTTCTAACGAAGGTTCATCTAAATTAAAGACATTTTTGAAAAATAGCACAAAATAAAATTTAACGCGTCAAAAGTTTGGCAACTTTATTAAAATCGCGATTATTTCGCATCAGTTAAGCTAATCTATAGTTAATTTTTCTAAGTTAGCGAGTATTTAGCGTCTCTGAGATGAACTATACATAAACTAGAAGAAACAAGGTTAACTGAGGATGATAAAAAAAGAATTTACAGAGTACTCTCTGAAGGGCGTGCAAAGGCCTTTGTGGTGCGCATTTTTGGTGTTTCCAAAAAAGTAATTACTCGAGTTAAATTACGAATGGAAGAAGAAAAGCCGGCAGAACGAAAGTCTAAATCGGGTCCGTCCAGAAAGATCGATCGTTCAATTTTTACTTCATCAGTTGGGAACCTTAGGCTAGCTGCGCCCGATATTCCTGCCGAATTGGAACGTTTCAACGGTTCCAATTGTATTTCCGACAAAATAATGACCCCAAACACAAATCGCGACTTGTCAATGAGTGGTTAGAAGACAATAATCTTCGGTTCCTTGCTTGGCCGTTACAAAGTCAGGACAAATCCAATAGAGCATCCTTTGGGACGAGTTGGGCAGGCGAATAAAAGGAAGAATTTTGAAAATGCGGATGAATTATCTCAAATTTTGAAGCGAGAGTGGGAAACAATCGACGCCGCCACAATTCATAACTTGGTACATTCGGTGAAAGCAAGATGTGTATTAATTGTATTAAGAAAGTTTTGTTGCCCTGAGTTAAACGTTTTGTTGATTAGACTTTTTTTAAGTTGTCACACTTGTCGCGAGACATTTAGTTTTCTATTTTACAAAAATGTCTTTGATTTATATGAACTTTTGTTACAAAATCAATTGATGCATTAAATAAGGATTAAAGTTATGAAAATAAAATTTAATTACATTAATTTAAACGAAAGTTATGGACAAAAAACCAAAGTTGTCAAACTTATGATCGATACTGTAATTCTATAAATTTTATCGCAGCAGTACCTTCTGCAGGCGCAGGTGCTGCTCCTTCTGCTGGTGGTGCCGCTCCTACGCAAAAATTTACTATAACGTGCACGAAGAGCCACCGATACGATTATTTACCTTCAGCAGGAGGCGCTGCAGCCTCTGCGGGTGGCGCGCCTTCAGCTGGCGGCGCACCTTCTGCTGGGGGAGCGCCATCCGCTGGAGGTTGTCCTTCGGCCGGTGGAGCTCCCTCTGCCGGCGGCGCTCCTTCTGCCGGAGGTTGCCCTTCTGCTGGCGCTGCTCCTTCTGCTGACGGTTGCCCTTCTGCGGGCGGAGCACCTTCTGCAGGTGGCGCGCCTTCCGCTGGTGGAGCGCCCTCAGCTGCAGGAGCGCCTTCCGCTGGCGGTTGTCCTTCGACTGGTGGTTGTCCTTCCGTCGGTGCAGCGCCTTCTGCGGGTGGTGCGCCTTCCGCTGGCGGTTGTCCTTCAGCTGGTGGTTGGCCTTCGGCAGGTGGTTGTCCTTCAGCTGCTGGTTGTCCTTCAGCTGGTGGTTGTCCTTCGGCAGGTGGTTGTCCTTCGGTGGGCGGCGCCCCTTCTGTCGGTGGTGCGGCTTCGGTCTTTGTTCCTTCTTCGGCCGGTGGGGCCGGTTCGCTGGGCGGCGGTTCTTCGCCTTCCTATAAAACGGATCGATTTACGAGCTCTTCAATTGGAATGCTGATCATTTATGTTCGTGCAACACACAATGCAAGCGCGTTAGATTTGTCTATGTAATTCTCAATTGCGTTTGTGCAAAAGCTTCTATGTTGTCGGTTTCTAACAATAAGTTATAGCAATTTTAAGCGTGAAAATTTGCACTTTGTACTTACTAAACACTATCGAATTTATTTCGCCAAACAACTTTGTTGTCGAACGATTAGAATGAGACGAATGCTGTATAAATAGAACAGATTTGCCTTACTGAACATAACAAATTTCGAGTTTGTTTTATAGCTTAATCTTTGCCAAAAATATTGCTGTTTATTATGATTTGCGCATATAAAACTGTACGGAATTTAATCCAATGTTTATAATTTATGCGGTTAATCTTTTTGGAAATCATACAAGAGAATATTAAAGATTTTATTCATCATAAAGCCAGAAGATGTTTAGCTCAATTTAAACGATGTAAATATTTGAATTTGTTGTTTTTTTTATTTTCTATATTTTGCTATTACCTCTCGGAAGGTATAAATTTAGATCTGGGTTAGTTTAGAATACTGATGAGGATGATGTATACAGAAATGATAGTTAGGTATAGATCGGTTAAACGATTATGGGCACGTGTCCAAAAAGAAAGAGCGACGTTCAAAAAGGTTAACAGATGAAATTGTCGATGCAAAAGTAAGTAAAAATAGAAAACCAATGGCATCTTCTTCAATTCCGTAGCCTCTGGTATCTGCGTTCAGGAGTTTTCAATCGTTTTAACACTTCCACAGACGCTTACGAACCATAAGGATTAAAGAGGAAATGGTAGACATATGTAAATAGACAAACACGAACGATTACATTTTTTTAATACTTAACATATATTTTTATAAATATATATATGAGGGATATTCACAAAGATGTAACGTTAAAATTTGATATAATGATGTGTGTTGCTTATTATTTTGTTTTCCTTTTTTACTTGTGGCATGGAATAACCCAAACTTATAGTTAACTTAAAGTGTAAGACATTTATGCTTCAGCTTCTTCTACCTTTTTCTCGTCCTTGGCCTTTGTCCATTCAGGTTTCTTCTGCAAATTGAAACAGATCTCGAATTAGCTCTTCACGATTTGACAGCAACGCGTCGAACAACAACATGAACTATGGTGCAAGAAGAAAACAATTTGTGCAGATATTACTAACTACTACGACACATTACAGAAAAAAAAAGAGATTTGTATCCCTTGGTTTTGTATTAACTGTTGGATACCTAAAAATGTAAAAATAAATTGATCAAAAATTACCAAAAAAGAAAAGAATAAAAAGAGAAAATGGATTAGTGAATGTGTGCAGAATATAAAATAATTGCGGTGTTCATTTAATTTGTGTGTAAACGGCAATATTGTAAAGGTAACAATAATGTTCGACAACAGTACCACGTGCTCAAAGTGATCGGATTCACGTGATTTTCTTTTCTCTCGACATAAATTTACCTTCACATTAGCAGTGTTGAGCATTAATGTTATTCTGAAATTATTGAAGCAAGTTAACAGAGCTGAAAGTTGTTTGCCATTTTTTTTTATAAAGGAAATTATCTTCAACTTAAATGCTGAAGAAGTTTCCATAGAAATAATGAAGAAGCGTAGTAAGCTAAAAGAAGTAAAAGCTTTTTGCAACCTCCTTGGCTAGATTTAGCTCACCTTTTTATGCTTAACGATAGGTTGGTTTTGATAGATTGAATTAAGATAGAAATAAAGAGATTCGCATTAATTGTTAATGCGTTTGAAAAACGAAAAACAAAAACGAAATATGTTGGTTTCAAAAACGTTAAGAGCAAGAAAAAAGATAGTTACAAAAATAGAAGAAGATGCGAAGAAAAATAAGTGCAGTTTCTTAATCAAAATTTATTATTTAGAATTTTAATTAATTAAGTAATTAATTATGATTATATATTTATATGTGTGTGTAATCGTGTATTATAATTGATTAATTAAATCAAAAATATATATATGTGTTTGTGTTGAACGGTGTTGTATGTATATATTTTGGATGTTTGTGTGTTTCATTCTTTGGTGCTACAAAATCTACTTCTTCTGCCATTCGGCCTTTTCGGATTTCTTGGGCTGCGAAAAATAAACGACTTATCTAGTATGAATGTTGACATTAAACTTAAAGAAATAATGGAATTGATGAATGATGTTGATGATAAAAACGAAATAATGTGGTGAAGAATGAAAGACCTAAAAGACATTTATTATAAACAAAAGTCCTCTTAAAAAAGAAAAATAACTAACGATAAATACGATTGCGAAATTACGCTTATAAAACTTACTTCTTTATCTTCTTCTTCGAGGGTGAATTCCTTCTTCTTCACAACCTTGAGTTGGTTACGGAAGTTGAATTCGGCAGCCTTCTTTTGTAACTTGGCAAATTTGTTTTCATATTTGGAGACTTTCTTCAATGTTGGTTTGATGCTAATTAAAATGAAAGCAAATGTTTTTTTTTTACTCTTGTCGTTGTAAATTCACAATTTTCACTTACAATTTGCCTCTGAGGTCGTTTACTTGGCTGTTGAGGTCGGCAATCTGGGCGAAATTTGAAAAATAATGTCGTTAATAAAAGTTTGAGGAAATTAAATGCAATCGCTATTTGTGATATTCACAATAAAAGCTTTTAGAAATTTATCTGATCAACTATTATTGTGATTATCAATTTAAAGCAGCCTTTAAATTAGCCAGCAGCTTTCTTTGGGCAGAAGCAAATGAAATTCCTTGGCAGTTCTGCCAAAAGAAAGCAATCGCAAAAATATCACATTGATCATTAATTATCGTAACTTTCACGTGATACAGTTTTCGATGCCAAAGCTATAAGCCAAATTGCATGTAAATGGTGCGAAGCTTGAAGCGCAGAATTCACTACAAAATAACACAGAACCACTGATTAGTATAAGAAGTTTTCAAGATAGAATTACATAAAGAGCTGGATAAAAGAGCAGGACAGCCTCGAGATATAAAAATATAGAATAGACAAGAAAGAAGAAGGCTAGAGAAAAAGTAAAGAAGGAGAGCTTCTGGGAACGGTAATTCGTCGATATTATGATATCATTTTACATAAAAACACTAATTACTACTCTAATTATACAAAAAACAAACAAAAAATAACTGGCGATTCTCTTTCAAATAATATGAAAGAACCTCAAAAAAATTAAAAATATTCACATCAAGATGTGAAAATAGCACAAAAAATGTTCTGCTTCGGTATATATTTACAAGGTATCTCATTTTCATTTTCTACAGGTCAACACTTTGACCCAAAAATAAAAACCATTTAAAAAATCTGCAAAAAACTTGTCCTTTTTACAATGAACCAAAAATTGCATTATATTCATGGGTATATTAATGTTATTCGCTGGTCTAGAACAGCTTTCGTTCTGCGGTTTACCTAGAAGATTATTTAAAAAAAGAACGACAAAAACACGCAGCAACTTATCACAAGTATCATTTTCTTTTCCGTAAGATCCTGCATGTTCGTTTATAAGCTAGATGATTACTTAATTATACGAAACCAAAAATGAAATTATCCTGAACAAAATAAGACAGGATTTTTCGAATTACATTTTATATGGTAGCATGGCACTCCTACTTTTATGTTTCTCTTTTAAAATATTTAAATTATCTGGTGCCGAGATTCCGATTAAAAGACGTTTACAACTTTCCTATAGTTTTCTTTAGAAAATTGATCAAAATTTGTTAAAAAAAATGATAACTAAAAGTACTTCAAAGCCAGGAAACCTTTAAACTGAGACTTGGAACGTGTCTTTTTTCCTCATCTATAATTAAAAAAAAAATAACGATGAAATTACGAAAAAATCTGCGAAAGAAAAAGATAGGAATTTTCGTTTTGTGCAATTCAATTTCAATCTTTAGAAGCAGAAGGGCCATACTGCTTTGGGAACTGATTATTAATATTTAATTTGCTAATTTATTTACTGCTCAAAGTTAAATGCAAGCTTATTAAACAAGGGCTTTTTAAAAATTGTTCTATGACTCAAAAATACTGGGTTAATCAAATAATAAGGGGCGTTTCCAAATGATATGCTTGCTAATTTTCCATTGATAAAAGATGAAGCCTCTTTCGTTTTAACACCAAGAATAATTTAGAAATTGACTTAAAAATTCGTTAAGCTTAATGTTACGTCCTTTTTTAATTTTTTAACGATTAATTAATTAAATGGAGAAATAATTTGCTATTAGACAAATATAAATAATTCAAATTGTACAAGCACAAGCACAAATTTAAGGGTAACGTATTAATACAGCACAAAAATGTTCAAAGAGAGACAGGAGGATATTTCTTTGGTTCGACAAAACTCTTTGTTCTACGTTTCAAACTTCCTCACTTTTTTTTCTCTCATTCATTGATTTCTGCTTTTTCGTTATACGATTAGAGAAAATTTAAAACGTTCGATATTAATTAAATACAAAATACTAACTAAATTATTTACAAAAGAAATAAATAAATAAAGTAATGAATGTATCTATGATAGTAATTGAATATGTTGATGAAGAACAGTATAAAGTAATGTTCGTAAATTTCACTTTGATAACGTCCATCGCATTTTGCTTTCTCGCATTGAAATGCGATGGATCGTTAATTATCACAACCAATTTGTGATTGAATTATTTTGATTTCATCTCGTGTTTGTTGTGTATGGTTTGATCGATATTTGATGAATTAATTTCGGTATTGAATTTGGTATTCTTTTGGAATTTGTTTTTTAAATTGATTTTTTTTTGTACCTCCCAATCTCTTTTTCGAACTTCACGTTCCAAGTCCCATTTTTGTTCCTCGCAAATGTACATGCGGTCGTAATAATCCTTGCAAATCTTCTTAAGTTGACCTTTAATCGGAAACGTAACCAATATAGAGAAAGATTAATAGTTTTCATTGATTGGAACCTAAACTTTTGCATGGTCTCCTGTATTATTTTATACTATTACAGACTAAGATTGAAAAAAAAAATCTACGATATGCAGTAACACAAAATAATTGCAAATTCTTTAAAGAGTGAATTCAAACGTTTGCGTGACTGCACATTTTCTATAAAAATTTACTTCTATTTGAAAAAAAAGGAGTACGATTAAAATTTAAAAGACTACATCGATAGAATCTATGTACATCTCTTTTTAATGAGATAAGTGGATAGATTATTTGGAATATAACGAGTAATTTTTTATCGAGTTTTCAGCTTTTCATAATTCATTGAAGATTAGAGTTTGAACAATAAATTAGTCGTTATAATCCAAATAAAATGAAAAAAAGAATTATAATAAACATTCCCAACAGAAGAAAATTAAAAATCATTCAGTTGCATTTTCATAATAATTTGTACATTAAAATGTTGTTGATTTTTGTATTATAAAAGGGTACCTCGCAATCTTTAACTTTTTCTATCCATTCGAGATCAAATTTATCTGCCTCTAGCTCTTTAATTCTGTTCCAATAACTTTGACAAATAGTTTGTAGTTCGGCTATAAAATATAAGAAAAAAAAGAACAAATACGGCAATGTTAAACACAACAGAGGTTCGACTGGATTGTTCATTAATAATTTTTGCAACAAAATCTCTGCAATTTTAACAATCACAAATATACATAGAGTACACAAAAACAACGTATTGTAATTGTAAAAAATTATATATGGAGACGAATAATTGGGTGTATCTGTGTGTGTAGGACCTTAAAATCGATAAGCTAAGCGTAGTTCTTGAAAAAAGCATATTGAGTCGTTCAATTATTTACAAATTGTGGGATAAATTTGTATGAAAATTATGTGGAAAAATAGATAACAAAATAGAGAGAGAAAGTATGAAATTAATGTGCCAACTTGTAAAGCAATGTGCGATTTAAAATAATTAATTAATTAATCGTCCTTCCTTGTGAAGAACAAAGAGGAAAAATAGAGTGTCATTGCTGTGCGAAAAAAGTCTTTGATGTCAAAAAAAAAATCTTAATTGTTGTAAAATCAGGAAAAAAATCAAATTATATCAGGCATGCCTATTATTATTAATTAATTAATATTTTCATTGACTTCGTGTATCTATCACGGCTTCATTTTATCTAACCTGCATATCTTTGTATTCTACTTCCTTTTCAAGATCATATTTCTTATGTTCCAACTCGCCAATGCGCTTGTGATATTGTTCACAGTATTGTTTCAGCGCAACTAAAATGTGGGCAAAAAAGAAGAGAGAAAAAATGAAAGGATAAAAATAATGCTCAATACATCACATTGTAATTTCTAAATACGAGTTCGTTTGCTTGAACGTTTTACCGGAATTGTAATTAATCTACTTTGATGGAAATGATTGCTTCTACGATTTCCTAAATGTGTGTGGTTTGGATGGATGTGTTTGGAATTTAATTTAAAAAAAGAGTGGCTTGAAATAGAAAAATAAAAAAGAAAGAAAGAGTGTTTAAAAATAGGTTGTACTAACACTGAACGGATGTACCAAGTAGTCTTAGAATTTTGGTCGATCCGTTGTCAAAAACGAAAGGTGCGTACAAATTGAGACGTACATTCAAAAACGTTTCGAAAAATATTGTCAATACATTTTTCTTTTCGAAAACCACAAAAAACACGTTAAAAACGGAATTAACCTGCTACAAGTCTAATGATTAACCCCAATCAAAAGCTTTTGAACGTGGATTTTTATCTGTTCACAAATTAGGGTGCAATCAGAATACTTCTTTCGAGGTTAAACGAAAAAAACAGTAATTAAAACATGCAAAAAGTAGAATTTTTGCCAAAAAAATAAACTAAAACTAAAAAATAATTCTCGTTTTCAATTCCATTTCTCATTGAAGTTTCCTTTTCTATTCTAACCTCGTAATCTTTCCTTGTTACTTGACATTCCAGATCGTATTTTTGGCTCTCTAATTGGTTGATTTTGGCATAATAGCCTTTACAAATTTCTGTTAAGCTGCCTGGATTAAGACAAAACGATTTCATTTAACATTCAGATATAATTTTGTTGTATTAAAATATTATTACATAACTAAAACTTTACTCACGGGCGAATGTTTCGGGTTCTATTTTTAAATTAGAATTTGCTTTTTTGCTGCTTAAAAAAATATGTGGTTCGTAAACGATTTTTGGGGCTCGTATTGAGAATTATGAAAATTAATTAAAAGTTTAGAGGCTTTTCGATATGAAAGTTATTAATAATTTTGAAATTCTGTAAAATGTACGTCATCGAATGTTCTTTTTTAAATATTTGGACTAAAGTTCATATATCATAATTATCTTGATAAAAGTGGAAGTGAGAGATACTGAATAGATCCTACCTTCGTTGCAATCGTCAAGTATTTTCGGTTTGCCACAACGTTCCTCGATGATGCGTCTCCTCTCGGCTGACTTGCGTTCTTGCTCTTTCTTCAATTCTTCGGCGGCTTTCTTTCTCAACAACAACTGCAGACGAAGACGAAGAAGGATTTACATCAATTTCCCGAATGAATCGAAAAGAATCGCTTACCCTGAGTTTCTTCTTTCTCTCCGGTGTCATGAAACCTTTCTTGGCCCTCTTGTCCTTCGAAGCCGCTTCCATACGAGCGCGGACTTCGGCCCTCTTGCGCTCGATTTCAGCTTGTTTCCTCTTCTTTTCCTATAGTTTTTTTAAAAAGGGTTTTAAAAAATAAATTGTTATTAATAATTTAATCATTATGAAGTAATTTTCTAGGAAAAGGATTGGGGTTAGTTGAATTTTTTTCTGGTTGTCCTTTGGATGTCTTACGTGCCTCCTCAAGCTTCTTTCTCTGTAAAAGGATAACATTCGCATTAGAATTTATTTGGAAACTTTCTAAAAACAGTGTTAGATGTGAAAGTGTGGTGTAACTTAAAACAACAACAATTGCTACAGTGCTAATTTAATACTACATCAAAAGTGATCTTTTTGTGCAAATTAGTGTCACGTGTGTTTATAGTGTGAAAGTGCCTTAAAACTAAACGTGATTTTTGGTTAATTCTAATCTATTGCTCGTGGACGATCACAGTTAGCAGCTCAATCAAACAACGATTAGCAAAGCAGAAAATCTAACTTACTCAACCAAATCCAAACAAACTAGGATTCAATCGAAACCTGTTTATTCTACTATAATAATAAATTACAGCATAATAATAAATCAACCACATCATCATCATTTGAGTGGTATAATTAATTTAAAAAGCTGGAAAACCTACATGATTAACCTAAAAATAAACTACGAGAGAGAAGCTAATAAATTATTTTTTTTTGCCCAAACAAAAATCAAAATAATCCATGAATAAGTAAAAATTTAAAGGCCAATTAACGATTTTTATGCAATTTGTATATTGCATTAAATTTTATAACTATCTACAAATTCAAAAAAAAAACGAATAAAAATTCTACTTGAAGCCCTACAAATCATTAATAAAAGAAAATTGCGAAAAGCTGCATGCCAGTGATATTTACCTTATAGTTAAGGGTAATTGAAGCATTTCAGCAATTCGATACTGAACGATTGAAATTGATCCCGTAGATAGTTGGAAGAGAAATTTATGAAAAGCGAGAATAAAACAAAATAAATCGAATTAATAATCTCTTGATCGATGGCATTCGTTAATTGATACATACCTAACCTCATCGTCCGCCATTATGAAGGATTTTCTTGGATTGCTTCTTCTGGAAAAATAATTAAAGAAATGGTTTGTTCTTAACTTTTCTTTTAAATTATGCTAAATGAAGAACTTATAAATAAATCGAAAATTGGAACATACGTAGCCAATGTACGGACGCTATCTTTGTCTTGTTTTATTTTTAAATCGTATCTTTAGCTCGGATTTAAAATAGCCAAGACGTATGTGTGCGTGTATATATGTACGTCCAACGTTCACGACGTATCCGTTCCAAATTTGGAAACGGTTCGGGTTACAAATAGACGCGATTCCAATATAAATATCTTTCTACATGATTTACGTATTGTTTTATTTTAGTGAGCATAATCTTTTGATTTTAATCAAGGAAGATGATTCTCGGAGCTTTTGCTCATGGTCAAGGGAAAAGCTAATAAATTTGCTGTCTAACAGTAGATAGAGGCGGCCAAATTCAATTGCAACTTGATAATTGCGATTCGATTACAATTTATCCACAAATTTACGTTACGATCACTTTCGATTTAAATCACTTTCTCGTATCGAGCCGGTCACTAGCACAGACGATTTTCGAAATTCTTTCGAAAAATTACTTCAAAAATTCACAATTATAATTATTACTACTTGCTAATGCAAAAATGTACATAGGTATTAGCCAATCATTACGTACCTCAAGTGATGGAAATGGGTGACCAGCCAACAACTGTACCTAGTGCTGACTGTGAAGAAGTTTTTGGACAATGTAACCGACGACGCCTAATTTACCCCCATTCCACCGGCCGTCGTGTCTCCCCACCCATCCCCCCACGTGATGGGGACGCGAAACATCCCATTCCCCCGTTTTTCCTTTTCCCATATAGGCATTGTGTGACCGAATGGAATTGATGCCTCGAAACTAGAAATAGATTTTATAAGAGACCTGATACTTTTTAAAGTTTACCCGCTATATGCATGCCATTTGGAAAAGTTACGAAAATAGACGTTTTCGGAGATTAAATTATGTTCTGACAACTATTTTCTCAAACATATCCGTTGCTCCTTCGAAATAGAGGAAGGTAAATAATTGGTTCATCAGCCAAAGAGAGACTTTGAATCTTATTCATTTCAACGCTTTTTTTACCTCATATAATTAACTCGTTTTGTTTAGTAAAAACTTAAAAGCGTTAACCATCAATCAAGAAATTAGCTAATTATTCAATCGTTTCATAATTAAATGCCAAATTGCCTGCAACATTTAACTGAAACTAATTTTTCAGGCGGCACAAGCAGTGCTCCGTTGCGGTGCGTTACTGAAGCTGAAAGGAGCGTCCTGCAAAAAATCGCTTTCGGTTATCACATCGAATTCAGATGGCAGATAGTAATCGAAGGCGATTCAAAGAGCGATCTTTATTTTGTTAAACTACATCAATGACGTCATAGAGGAAATTAGCAAAACAAAACCAAGGCAAACCGAATTAATCGTTTCTTTTTTCGCTCGCTAACCAAAAAAGTCGTTTCCTTTGCAGTTATCGATTAAATGATAATTCCTTATCAGATTACTTAAAGTTCAAAAGTTATTTTTGTATTTTTTAGTTGTTTAAACGGTTTTATGGGCAAAATTAGTTTGTGGCAACAAAAACAAATGCGAGGCTAAGACGAATTGCAAATAGGTCAAAGTGGATACGATCATACCTGGAAGCAAACGATCATTATCCAACAGATTTTTTTGGATTAAATTTGTTATTCGAATGGAACATTAGAAATTTCCCGCAATTCAAAAAGCCTTCAAAGGAAGAACTTGATGGAAATAAAGATGGTCACACAATTTTCAATTAATTTACCAAAAATTCATCAATGAATACAAGTTAGATGACTTTTTTGATATTTAGTGGATCATTTTCGAAGGAAAATTGTTGAAAATCTCCTGTTCAGAAGCCAATTAAATGTCTTGCGTTTTTTTTTTATTATGAAAACGGCCCAACATCCTCCACACCCCGAAGAACGAACGACGGTAATGTTGCAGTTCTTTGACCCCGTTTTCCGAACGCCTGCATCCCGAGTAAAATAATAATGTACATCTCGATGGATTTTTGCATTCACCTAGGCGAAATGCGAACTTTTCTCTCGTCGAAGATCCTCCTCTTCGTCTATTCCAAATCTGTGATTGTTCCTTCGAAATCGTAGCGAAAGCTTCTGTCATTTCCTCCGTTCCTTTGTCCGTTCTTTTGAACTGTTAAATTCGGCAAAAGATGAAGAAATAAGGAATCGGCCGTAGCAAAAGGTGTCAATTCAAACACACTGCCGTTAACCTGTTGGCATGACAACTCCGGTGACGTCATATGCTAGTCACGGGCCCCTAGCTATATAGGTCAGCTATTTCTGGATATCTGCACCCATACACGAAATATGCGAGAAAATTCTCAATGAACTCGAATTATAATGAACAAAATCGTTAATAATGATGCGGGGGAAATGGGAAAAATACTTATTCTCTTTGTTTTGTTTTTTTCATTTGAGTGTTTGAATAGAGACCGATTGTGGATTACAAAATTTTGCCAAGGAAAAAACTTCTTGTGGCAATCATTAATTGATGTCCAACATTAATCCTGCGTTGGATTCGTTTCCTCTCGTTTGATTTTAATTTTCGTTTGCCATTTGATCCTGAGCTCTACTCATTTTGAATTTTCCGAAGCCTTCACGGTGGCAAATTTACTAAATATTTCCTTATCAAAAAAGCGGGCATGTACATGTGGAAAACACTGGGAAAGAGCTCCCTGCAAAAACCAACAGAAATAAGTACGAAAAGGAGGAGAAGGAAAAAAATAACGCATTGACGACATTCAGCGGTTGTCGTTTGAGTGTGTCGGGAAGGGGGGGGGGGATGCTTTAAAATAGACTCACCCCTGAAATCCCTCCGATGGAGCAGTGAACGATTCCTGCAATCCCAGAATGAATTTCATGCAGTGTCCTCGAACCCGTGATCCAGGACATCGCACCCAGGATAACCTACTTTATGCCACGACCACCCCTTCGTTGCTCCCTCTCTATGACATCATGCTGACGTCATTAGGAATCTGGACCGAGTTTTCATTCTGAAATATCTCCCCCATGTAGTTTTCTTAACAAATTAATTTTTTTTCTCTCTCTCTCTCTCGCGCTCCTCTCCCTAGATGTTCATCTTGTTGTTTTGCTTGATTTTAACTTCATCATTATTATCATCTATCTAGTGCCGAAGCATTTGATGGAATGGAATTATGGTTGCTTTATAATTTGATAGAGGATAATTGCAGTAGGACGGTAATTATGAGTTAATCCAACGTAGGTGTCCCTTAACCCCATCCATCTATATCGGTTGGATAACTGCAACTGAAATCGTTCTTCCCATCTTGGCAAATTACGCAAAGCGCTTAATTGATTAAATCGCACTTTATATAACAATAAACGGATTAAAGCGTCAGCCATCGGAGCGCCTAGTCAAGGATACGGCGATTATTTTTGTTTTCGCAATAGCTCGCAAAACGTTCTGCTCGAATTCTGCCCACAGTGCAAAAATCGTATTAATCTAATGCGAAACCGTTTCATTTCGGTTGTAATTGTTTACATCGTACAATTTCGCAATTATTTATTATACGCAATATTACATTTTGTACTTATTTGTATTTAAATTACTTTAAATCGCGAATGATAACATTCTCAGGACGCAATGACGTCATAGAGTCGAGGCAGTTAGATGGCCAAGTCAATACTTGTTGCAAAGTGGGTCAAATAGCGGGGATAAACTGGGTCGTTTCAGGGGAAAACCGTACAGGTCTATGACCTGCGAGTTCAATATACGCTCCCCAATAATAAAATACACACACCAACGTACACGCATATACGTGTAATACGATTATTATTGCAAAATTTCAATTTGCTTAGGGAAATAATTAATAAGTGGCGACGATTGGGGGTTTCTTTCTTGAAAAAAAAAAGAACACCGACGTTTTCGGGAGGTCGACACAAGAAGCTCCGTGGGCTGGTCGTGTTGAAAGAAGCACAATATTAAGTAGGCCAGAGCTTTTAGGGAAATCTTCGACAAACAACATTCTCTGCGGGAGATTCAACGAAGAATCGGGGGAAAGCTGCTAATGGACACTTTAAGGACGTGCCAGCAACAAAAACGAAACGATATGCAGTTCGATTTTAATTGGTCAAATCTCCACGACATCCATTACACGTTCCCAACGTACAATCCACCTATAGGCAAAAATTTTCAATTTGGTCGTTAACAAAACTGCAGTTTCTCCATCTCGCTTTCCCTCTGCACCAATCCCTTCTCTCTCGCATTTTCCTCGCTCAACCATTCATTTTCTGGACGAAATCGTCACGTCCTTCTTCAACGCACCTATATACATAACACACACACACACACACACACGCGCGCGCTGATATAAAATTCCCTAAAAGTTAAATACAGTTTATGCGCCTATCCTATTTTCTCACGTTCATCGCCGTTCCTCCGGCGAGCGGAGCAGCACACGTGAGAGACGACAATCAATGTAATGACGTCAGAATTCGAAGCGCCAATAAGCGTCGGGGTCCATTCAGTTTTCGAAGCTTTCCATGTTGCAGATTCATCTGTAAGCAAAGAAGGATTTCAGTATCGCGAGACGCGTCGAGAGAACCAGTTGGGAAATTTCACCTTGAAATCATACCATCGCCACACGACGCGCGGCCAAACCATCTTCGCCATCAGCTTCTGCCACTTCACGATCGCCATCATCACGATCATCGTCGACTCCGAGCGCACCCACAAGAACTCAATCATCATCTTTCGTTTCACACGCACATTTTCCGGCCGAGAAGAAGTTTGATGCTGAAGGTAAACCCAGTCGCTTTCTTTCTTTTTTTTTTCGTAAGAAAAATACAAGGAATGATCTGTGAAAGTAAATAAATCGTTTTGAAATTAGATTTAGCTGCAGTTAACTGGCTCGTAAAACGATTTATTTCGTTTACACTTTGTTTTATTGAGGTTGTATTAACTAGCCCATTAGGTTTATAGATGGATCATCTGAAAATTAAATAATTAAAATTTGCTGAAGCCGACAGAAATTGGGTAAAAACTCTTGAGATGCTTTTACGCTCCCCACTAATGCAAATGAAACGCATTGAAACTCCATCGCAAAAGAATTAAAGTAGTTGCGACATTAAATTTCAAATTTCACGAACCATTTTTAATTTCTGCAGGAGAATTACTCTAATTAAAATCATATCTTATAACTTGCAACCTATATTAGGGTAATTTTATAATAATGACGATGAAAACTAGTTTGACTGGTTCCCTGAATTCCAGTTGGTCTTCTTCAATCCATCAACTATTCGATCTTGACCCAAAATGCAAAACTGATTTAGAAGCGAGTTGGAGCAACGATTGATTAATTCGGGAAACATTTTACTTATTATTTTTAATCAATGAAGACTTAATTCTAGAATACAAGAAATGAAATTTGATCTCCATGAATATTGATTCCTTTTGTTTTAGAGCCAGCAATGAGAACCGCTTTCAGATTTAAATGTAAAAAATTACATCCGAAACAAAACTTTCATATAATCTTAAAACTGACATTCATGAAAATTGCCGATAATTTATTGAACTTTTAAAGCTTTGTCATTCTAATTAATAAATTATCGTTAGCCATTGGGGAAATTCCAATGGCTCCTTCCATCCGAATTACCTGCCATTTCTATTACTAACTATGAATATTACAAAAAAAAGCCTGAAACATTTCGCCAGATACTGGCCGTTACGAGCGAGTTATTCAATCGGAAAATTGTTGACATTTAATTGGATAATCAAAGGAACGAATTGCATCGGGATTTTACTTTCATCTTTCCTCGTCGCAAAACGAAACTTATTTTGCGTAGGTGTGTAACTGACCTTTCTTCCTTCGTCGTGTGGGCTCTTTGTATATAACACGGCTGTATTTTGTACGTGGGACGCCCACGCAACAGCTGACGAACACTTTGGGGGGTTACAATTTTCTAAACCCGATGATATTCCTCGTCGTCGTCGGTGCGGAATCGAATTTCTTTAAAATTGATTCTTTTGCAATTATCGTCATCAAACTCGTGGATTTGATAGGCGTATCATGTAACTGTCGTTAAATTGAGCCATTAATTACAGTAATTTTAATAGTTTCGTTCTCGTTTTGCTTTGAGAATTTATTCAATGAGAAATTGTTTTAAAATCGCTTAATAATCATTCATTGCGGGGAAATTTAAATTTTTAAATGCGACAAAACCTTTTGGCCGTTAATTGCGAGCAATTATTGTTGCTGGTTAAAGAGATGCAACGAGAAGAAGGTAAGAAATAATTAAAAGATCGTCGTCGTTAGAATGCAAAAAGCTCTCCGTACATTCTCCATCCACCTTTTTCTCTTTCGTCCTGCAGGAAAACAAAGCGCACCCGCTCTCCGCTGAGGGTAATGTCCTGAATGTTATCCTTGTCTAGTCCTGCGCTATTATTAGTACGAGGACGAGTTATTTTTAGACGCCGAATATAGGTTACTGATAAACTGGAGCGCATGTCCACCATTCAATGACGTCACTTTCCCTTCACATTATGCAATCCTGGAGCGAACGAATCAACCGGAAATGAAAAAAAGCTTTATATATATACGCTAAATATATCCTTGGAAAATTATCATGTTTCATGCGGACGTAATAAGAGGCAAAATAATCGATCCGGCAAACACGATGGTATACTTCTGCATGGTGATGCTTAATTATTAATCGAGTAATAGCGCGTTGGAGATGAGGAGGAGAATTGGGGTAAGCTCTTCTAAATTTCTCTATTTGTTTACTTTGATGAAACTTTAAAATGGTTTTATCATTATGATTGCCGTTACTTTGTCTTTCGGTGGGGCACAATGAGCGTGAGTGCAGAACGAAGGGAGAGAATATCTTATAACTAGGTCAAACGTATCCCCTGAAATCCCTTCGGAGCTTTAACTCAATGGGTCATTCAATAAAGTGCAAAGAGGAAGCTCTATTGTATTTTACATATATATAGCATAACATCGTTATTGTATATCGTCATAACAATTACTTTTTGTTCTTGTTACAAACGAGACGCATTAATTATAAGGACGTTTATTAAAATCAATCGCTTAACGATTCAAATTTAAAAATTGATGTTTCTTTGCAAAACAATTATCCGTTTATCGATTCAAAAGCCTCTTAATGCGGTATCGTAAAAGTTTAATCGGTTTCATTCTTAAATGTCATTTTATATTCGTGGAATATAATGTATTTTAATTAATTATTATATTAATAACAAGAATAAAATATTTAATTCAAACGACCAGATGAAGCAAGAATAACGAGGCGTTTAATTGTAGAACGACAAAGAAGAAAAATCTTAATCGCGCTAATAAGCGCATTGTGTTTTTATTATTGATATTAACAAATTATTGCTGGAACGTGATCAAAATTCAATAATAATTAATACAAATCACCCATTAAATTGACTCTCAAAGATGAATATCATTGAAATAACGATAATGACGAGGGAAAGCTCATATCGAAGGATGTTAAAGGTAACGTAATAAAAAAAATCCAATTAATTGTGCGATTAAAATAAGTAAAATAAAAATAAATTCATAATTTTCGCCATTCCGTTCTATTGGAAACTACATAAATTTCCTACCTATAATCCGACGCTCCACTTCATAATCAATATCAAGTAATGACGTCAAAGCGACGCCGTGACGTCAGCACTTGCGAAGAGACTTCAACGCTAGGTGAAGCGCTCGACGCGGAATACCGCATCGATGTGCTGCGATTTGCCGCCATTAAAGTTAATCTAACCCGAGAATGCAGGTAAATTGACGTAGTTCTTTAATAAAACGTTGCAAATTTTACAGTGGTTAGCACAGAAGTAGTGCAAAAATCAATTAAAACGAATAATGTTTTATGGTGGATGCGCCGGGCAATTAGACTTCAGCTTTTTTTATGTTGATTTCTTTTGTATTTCATTGATTTATGAAGCAACGTCAGTGACTTTAAAAGACATTTAAATGCAATTTGATAAAATTGCGAGGAAATATTCAACTTTATCAACCGCAAATCATTAGATTTAATCGATACACTACTACACACTACTACACTAAGTTTTCTGCGGTAGTTTATGGATTCTTTTTATTTAAATGCGCTAAATTTTCAATTATTTTATCACATACAGTTTTTTAATGCGTTTTAGCAAAAACGCGCAAAACCCCTCTAGATTTCTCTGCGAATCTTTTACTAAATTTATCGGCGAATTAAATTGCAAGCGTTAAATCAAATTTCCTCTGCGTGCAAAAATTGATTTTCTTGCTTCCTAATTCGATTCAACGAGCGATTTAATAAAAGAAAATTATAAAATGTTACGATGTGGAACGATATTTCATTATTATTACCATCATGTTCGCAGCCGAATCGTGAATTAAAATCACTTTTTTATAAAAGAACTGACGTCATAGTGAAACGGTCTAACGTCACGATTACGTTATTGATTCTGAATACTGAAAATTCGCATGGAACGTTTTCCTTCTGGATTCTTTTCTAATCCTTGCAAGAATTTTTTGTTATTTTTTTAAATCATTATCAATTATTTTTTGTAATATTAATATTTTGTACTGAATCAAATTTGATTACTTAGTTTTCTACAAATTTTGTTGGTAATAGACAAACTCGATATATGTAAATCTATAAATTGCGGACACTATTAAAATAGTTTCTATATAAAATTAATAGGACCTAATAATATAAACGGTAAGTATTGATTGATGTGATTCTAATACATAAGCTGACACGAAAACTTTTACTAAATTAATCAGTCCAACGAGTACCTGTCCATTCTTTCATATTATACATGCGACAATTAATTTGAAGTTATTAATATGAATCCATCGTATTCTCATTGAATGTTTACCGTTTATTATTACTTTTTATTCTACCTGAATAATTCGTTACATCAACAAATCCAAAATTATTTAATAGGAAACCGTTCATTAATTGAATTACTTTGACGCGGAATAAGTTGCTTACATCCCCTCAATTTTAATCCAATTTATTTAATACCAACATACTTTTATTCTAGGCACCAAGGGCGACTCGTCAATCGAAAAGAAAACTAATTCGAACCGTCAAGGAACGATTTCGATTCGTGCTGATCATTCACAGCCAAGCCACAGGCACGAAGTTTTGCTTTTATTAATTTCTGCCTGTTGCGGGTTCTGAATGTTCAGTAATAACCATCGATGTTGAGCTGCAAGGATTAGGTATGAAATCAACGAAGGGTAGGACCGAAAACGATGTTTTTTATCAGAGTTCAAAAATTTTACGTCACCCACTTCGTTTGTTTTAAATTGTTAATGATTATTTCATAAAGTATCAATAATGAAATAAGGATAAATATTTAATGAAGCAATAACACGAGTCGTCACTGATGGAAAATGTAGGGCTTCAATGGAGGTAATCCAATAACAGGAAAGTGTAAAAAAATTAGATACAATGTACACTTATTCAGCTTCCTTTCGTTATGTATGCAAACTAATCAGGAGCTACCAGTAACCTATACCAACAATTTCCTGTTAATGAGGAAGACACTGTGTATATGAAAAAGAAATTGTAATGACTAATCATTGATGAAATAGCTAATCATCAGCAGAAAATTCTTAATTAAATAGCAATTAGATGCTTAGTTATTAGTTGATAAATCGAAAAAGCTGACCTGTCTTTCGCTAAAAATTTCTAAAGCGAGCTTTCTTCAGCTTTAGTAATAAAAGTATGTAATTTTGTTGCTATAATTATTTATAACCAGTTACACGATTAACAATTAAATCAGGAAGAAGCAATAATTGAAGAAAAAAGTTGGGAAACTAATTCAATTCTCTTTTAAAAAGTAGAATAATAATTTCATGACGCTGAAAAAAGAAGCTTCTAACGTGGTAGTAATCCACTGGAGGGGGAACAGTATATAAAACTTATCAACGGAAATGGATTCAGTAAAAAGTGGATTGATGTGGCACGTGTCATCGTCATCTATTATACTTAATGGTAAGTATTAGCAGTCATCATCAAGAAGTGGAAGACGTTTCCAATAATTTTTTTCTCGGTCTGCAATCGCAAAAGATTGAACAACTGTTAATAATCGCGCGAATCGAAAATGAATTGGTTAATTAACTATTTTTAAATTTCCATTAGATATTAATAATTATTTTTAAAATAATTATTTCGAATTTCGTTAACTAAATTGCGTGTCGTTTTCGTTAATTTAAACCCTCTCTTTCGCTCTCATTACTCTTCATTGTTTCATTTATGTTTTGTCGAAGGTTTGCCTCATACATAAACGTGAATAATTGAAAGACATCTGCGAGAGTTCCCTCGGAGAAGACTTGTAATTACCATTGAAAAGTGCGCGGCGGTGCGGTGTCTATCATCTCTTTTTCTATTTATTCCAATACAACTTGCTAACAAAATGACCCGTATTGAAATTATGAATTATTTAGAGTTAATAATGAGGCACATAATACGAGTTCCAATAATGTTGGCATTCAGTTTCCGGTTTTTAGAGGGGAAACAATGCTTAAACATTGAATTTATTTTGCTGGTGTTCGTTATTTTGAAGTTTCTTTTTTTCTTATCAGATACGCGAGAGTATGGTACGTAATCAAGTTTATTCGAATGTAATTACATCTATCGATAGGAACAAGCATTTAAATTAGCGACATGCTGAATCTCACTGCAGCTGCTGGACGCTGCACAAGATTAGATATTAATAAACTCTTGTGCGTGTGACAGCGGCTATTGTGGGTATTCTTATTCAACGAGCATCTTCAAACCATTTAAACAACAATCACTGTGGGTCTTGTTAAGCGAAAGCGATAGTCATCATTTTAATTTCTTTCTTTCGGTAAGTGTAAACGCAGAAAAAATATAATTGCAATTATCAATATTTATTTGACACAAAATATACAATTCTCTCCATGTAACAATTCAAATCGTATGTTAATTATAATTGAGCAAAAGAAGAAACAAAAACAAAGACATGGAATCGTAACCGTTCCCTACTTCGCAAATTTAACAATAATTTATAACGTCTTTTTAAACACATTATAATTTGTTTGTACTTCATTCAAATAATTATTGGAATGTACCGTATAATAATAAAATATATATATAAATATATATTAAAACGATAATAATTATATCAATAAATAAAAATGAGAGAAAAAATTCAGTCGTTTCGTAATATGTATAAACGTTTAATGATCGAATCGTACAATGAAAATTCTTTGGCCTCCTTTACCATTTTTCCTCTTGTTTTTTATATCGTAAGTACATTTCCACTTATTTGTCAAAAACCTTAGTGTCTTCTTCGAAACAAATTTAAAAAAAAACAGAACCAGCAGAAACTCCATACTTTAATTCTCGTTTATTCTAAGTAAATCGTTACCGTCTAACAGGAAGGTGCACAGAACGGCGACCAATTTGTTTCGTGACGGCTCGAATTTCGGATCAATCGCTAGCGAAGATCTGTAATACGTGATGGCTTTTTCCAATTCGCCCTGAAACGAGTCGTTCGATTAAAATCGATTGATAGGGGAAAATGTTTTCGATTTACCAGTGCATCGAATATATTCCCCATCGTATAATGCGTGACTGCAAATTCGGGGTAAATGCCCAACGCCGCTTGTGCCACTGATAAGCTGTCCCACGTAAAACCGTAACTGAAACATAAAGGAAACCCTTCGGTCAAAAGACAAAAACGTTTGTGTGTAATAAGCTAACGTTAGCAGTAAGTTTGCGAGATTCGTTAATGGAATATCTCTCATATCGTGCGGTGCATATACCATGGCGTGTTGTAAACAAATCGCCGCTTCTTTCGCGTTACCAATAACTCGCCAATAAATCGATGCGGCTGTATTCAAAACCCAAGAAGTTACGTTCTAAAACACACGTTGAATTCTAACTTTACTACAAAAACAATGCGAATGAGGTCTTACTTCTTGCAGGGCAATTTTTATTTTGGTTCCCAGTTCCTCCAAAGATGATTGATGATCGTTCGACATGTACTCTAACCATTCGAATAGATTCTTTTCCGGTTTCTTTGGCAACTCGTTATTCAGCAAGGCGTCCAGTGCTTTGCCCAAAAATCCAGGTACTTTCGTGTACGGTTTAAAACAAAATGGTTCCAAATATTTGTTATTGTTCTTATTCAAAGGTTTCAGTAGCGATGATATGCTAAAATGAGAACAAAAAATTATTTCTAGTACCCTTACCATAAATATTGTCACTTCATACTCTACATTTCTTGAAGCTACAGATTCCCACATTGTCGTGAAATCAATTAAGTCGTTATTTTGCACATCGCCGCAAGGGAAATTCGAAAGTTGATAAGTACCAGACTTATCGTACACGTGTAAAACGACCTCCTGTTTCGGATTGTCCGTTAGCGAGACTGAAACTGCCATTTGATCATTAAAACGTTATTATTTAAAGATTCATAGAAGCACACCGTAGAAATCGCTTAGGGCGTTCGCACTTGTTGTCGTATCGTCGTGCGTTATCTTCATATGGAAAGCTTTCAACGGTTTATCAGGCAAATTTTCCAAATGCGACTGATCCGGTTCCAGACCGACCGAACCTTCGGCGATCAAAAACGCCGGCAATAGGCCTTTGTTAAGTCCTTTGCTTTTCAGACACTGATCGTTGGTCGTTATCTTCGTTGAAAGTTCCTCTACAATAAATGGTTGCATCGTTTGTTTTAAATCAAATAATGAGAGTGATCTTTACCCACAGTGTTGTGCAGTTTATCTGTTCTAAAGCACTGAATCGATGCGGTCTTACAGATTTCACCGTTTGTCGAACAAATCACTCCTTCCTCGCTGTGGCCGTCTGTTTCCGGTGGACACATTTCCTCCAGTTTATCCTTTTTATTCTTTATTATATCGTAATTGCCCATTTTAATCCTGCACGCCCATATTTTTAATAGTTTCTCGGCGTAGCCGTCGTAATAATCCGGTTCGACCCTTAAAACGTTTTTCATGTAATACATCGCACGAATCGGATTGTTTTGCGTGTAATGTATTAAGGCCAATAAAAAATTCGTGCTCGGCTCGATGTAATTAAGTTTGAAGGCGAACGTAGCGAACTGCAAAGCATAATCGGCCAAACCCATTTGATGGAAAATAGAACCTATCGATATGAACATAACGTCCGCATGGATTCTTGGAACCTTTCCAAATGGTAAATCAAGGCAATCCAATATGTTATTGGTATTTTCGCGTACTCTCCAATACAAACTGGCTAATGTTGCTAATACCCACGTAGGGCCAGCTTGCTGAAAAAGAAACAAATTGATTAGGTACAAGTTTTGCATAAGTATAATTCTTGCACCTTATGCATTGCGGTGATAATTCTTTGCCCTATTTCAGCTTCCTCCGCGTTTCCCGCATTAACATAACTTAAGAGGATCTTCCTTAAATATGGATGACTCTTCAAATTCTCGTTTAACAACTCTCTCGATCCGTCGAGGAACAGGGATTCTTCGTCTTTGGATAGCTCGCATATGGGAGGATACCAAGGTAACTCGTGTTCAGCATCCTCTGGTATGTTAATATACTCCGATAACATTTCTTTGACTCTAAAAATGTATTCAATTTTAATAAACATATTAAATGAACCTAATTTTTAATTAAATCTTACTTGTATCCTTTATTTTCCGGTGGCATGAACACCGGCACCAGAAGATCCTCCTTTTCCGTAAGAGGTAGATTCCAGTCGACGCATTCCTCTTTGCTCGGCCAACCGGTCTCGTCGAAATGCAAGTTATTCTTCCACGACATCGTCGTCGGATATTTCAGTTCACCGTCCGGCGGTAAATGATCTCTCAATTTGAAATCGTTATTATTGAACACGATCTTGTTATTGATCGTGTCCTTCTTCGCATGAAACACTTTCGTCGCGCTTTGTTTCACTTGCGTGATGTGATCGTTGATCTTTTTCGATGCGCTCTCGTAATTCTTCAACAATGAAATTACATCGACTTGCATTCCACCGGTCGGAATCGGATCAATGAAGTCGCACATGATGGTAGATTTTGCATTATCCATCGTCTTTTGGACGCAACGTTGTTCACGACTGGAAAATAAATTCTCGAGAGTCGTTTGCGTGTCGACCGGAGCCTGTTCCCATATGAGACGTTCGCGTAATCGAAGCCATTGCTGTTGCTTGCTATGAAAATGATGTAAATCACTTAATATGTTTTGAAGCGATCTAAAAAGAAAATGAAGCAAATATTAGTTGTTGTTTAATGGAGTGTCTTGTTTTTGTAGCTTACTCATGTAATTGCAATAAACCACTTTCTAGTTTCTTGTGACACAAAATAGCGTGTTTCAGATTAATAGCTTCTTCTAATCCCGGTTGTAACTTAAGGAAATTATCGAAACAATTGATGGAACGATTAAAATTAGCTAATACAGCATATACATTTCCAAGGGCTAAATAATTAATGGCTTCATATGGATCATGATCAATGGCTGCATGTAATAAAATAGCAGCCTCTTTGGAGAACTTGGCTTGATGCAATACTCCAGCCAAATTCAATAACGGTATATCCTTGTATTTTCTAATACAAATGCAACATATTAATTTGGATATTGAAAGCTAGTAGACTAACAATAATATACCTGGGAACAAAATATAAGGCCCTTCTAGCACATTCAACTGCTTTTAATCCGACACCTTCTATTCTCCAATATAAGGTTGCCAAGTTATAATGCAGCCAAGATGAATTATTCTTGGCTAAGCCAAGTGCAATGTGATGCCCAAATTCTTTCACTGAAGTCATTGGCATTAAAATTTTTAGATTCTCCTCTGGTGAAATCGTAATATTTTTCCTATTTTTCATTGCACTTAAATGCTCATAAGCAAAAATACTAAATGGTAATTCATAATATTTGGTACAATCAGGTATCTTGTATGAAACAGTGTCCTGATTTTTATTGTCATTACTTAGAAATTTCTCCAATTTTATATCATTTCTATCACTGCCATTTGATGCAATACTTGTAAATAAGTCAATTTCACTTAATGATTTGCCAGCCTTCAAACAATCTGCATCATTATCATAAATGCGTGCTTCCAAGTCTGATGCACCTTCCAATGATGAGGATTTCTTGTCAACAATGGTTTTCCGCATTTCCAAGTCTTTATAAATATTGTTAAGTTCATTTCGTCTTGTTTCTTGATCGAGTAGTGCAAGTAAATCGTACGGCCGTCTTAAATGAAATGGAGAATCAATCTGAAATATGTTCAAAGAATTAGCTCTCAACTAATGATTGTATTATAAGAACAAATGAATATTGCTGTTATAAATCGCCAGTAAAGAAGTAAAAAGCGAGTGTTAATTGAAAATTTACAAAAATATTCAAGCTAAACAATTTATCAATTATATATACCACTGATTGAATTCTACCATTTTCGGTGACGACCCAATGTGTCGAGCAACGCACGTCAATTGTAGAATTTAAAAGGTACAAAATTATTATCCATATTTTACTTTTCATCTTCCTTTTTTATTACTTATTCTACGGCCTGACATTTACTCGAATTATTTTTATGGATGTCAAATCCATGTGGTTTTGACGTTAGGTACATTAAGGAACGAATCGCGATTCACACGCTACACAATATTATGCGGAATATTTGAAGTGCATATTTTTATTAGAGGCTTTTTTTTTATAAAAATATGCTCTAGCACTTTCTTCCAATTAATGCTGTAGCAAAAGCTCCTTAAAATCTTATGCGAACTGTATTTGTCTAAAATATGTTTTAAGAGAGGACACTCATGCAAATGCAACCAGAAATACACCTTCAAACTCATACAAATCCATTGAAACACTGTTTTGCATTTATAGACGTTACTCTTTTTAAAAAAACTGCATGAAACTATTCAGGAAAAAATAACTTAGGTCGTCTCACAGCCCTATTTTTGAGTTTTGATTTTGTATTGAGAAATTTAAAACAATTCGATGAGAAAAGTCGTTTTTGCTTATTTTGTTGATATTGAAAAGAGGACTCGGAGCAAGAACAGGCGATTTAATTTTAAATTTTGTGGTAGTTTCTTTTTTAAATAATTCGACCCCGTAATCTGCTGCCATCTCACAACGCGAGCTTATCTGCGGAGGACTTTCAATTGGACGCGAGTCGAATTTATTGTAGTGCGCAAGTTTAGTTGGTTGTATTGTTGAAAGGCGTGAAAATGTCTCAATCGCAAGTGCGACAAAATTTTCATAAAGATTGCGAAGATGCAATCAATAAACAAATTAATTTGGAATTTTATGCCAGTTATGTATACTTATCAATGGTAAGTAAATTCCGAATGAATTATTCAATGAGATTCATTTTGGTCTTAACATAATGTTTATGTAATATATACCAATCGATAATTAACGGAAATGCAAGTATTGAATGATTTATTAATTGCTTTTACAAATAAAATAAAAATTGGCCCAGTTTTAAGTGAAATAATCAATTAAAGGTACGATAAACTGAGTCTCAATTATTGAACTCGTCCATTTCAATTTTTATTAATTGCAATTATCATCGTTCTATTTATAATTGCGCACTTTCTTGGCATTCTTCACATACATACATAAAGTGCATAAAGTATTAGGCTGGTGCATAATTTCCAGCCGCTTTTTATATTAAAAAAAATTAAGGTATGCATCAAACAAAAGCCTTGGTCAAGCTGCGTAAACTTGAATTTAAGACAATCAAGAGATCGGTTGGGAGATCCACATCCGGAGGATTCTTCAGAACTTGATCCATTCGATTCTCTTACTTACACCGATCACTTCAAATTAGTAAATTTCCTTATATAAGCGGATCGGAACATTAGGACATCCGAAATAATGTTGACGAATGTACTATTGACCAAGTAGTAGTTAGTAAACTTTTGTTTGATGCATACCGTATATTTTTATTAATATAAAAAAACGTCTGGAAATCATGCACCAAACTAACAATTGGACTTTATCACGTTTGCTTCTAGAGTTACTATTTCGATAGAGACGACGTCGCATTACCCGGTTTAAAGAAATATTTCGAAGAATGTTCGAAGGAGGAAACGGAACATGGCAAAAAATTTATGGAATATATGAATAAAAGAGGTGGACACATCATTTTATGCGACATTTCTGCACCGAACAAGCAGGAATGGGGTACGGCACAAGATGCGATGATTGCGGCCTTGGAACTGGAAAAACAAGTCAACGAGGTAAACTATGCCCGTGAAAATGATGAAATGCTAAATCGATTTTCTTTCAGCAATTACTGACGTTGCATAGCGTCGCGTCCGGTCACATGGACGTGAATCTTTGCGACTTTTTGGAAACGCACTACCTCCAAGAGCAAGTCGACGCTATGAAAGAAATTGGCGATCACATTACAAACTTGAAACGTGTGGGCGAGGGTCTTGGCGTTTATATGTTTGATCAAAAATTCCGAGACGACTGAAGTTTGTTGTGAATCAAAGCAAACCAAAGAAGAAAAAGGCTTTATTTTCACGATTAATCTTTATGATTAATATTTTATTCTCATGTAGTCAATTAACATTTTATAAAGTTGCATGTTCTTTACAGATATCATTTGTATATCGCTTATATAATATCTAATGTACGAATATAATGGGAAACATTAACTTTGTATCCAGTTTATAGTTGCGTTAATTAAATAAAAAGTAATAAAACGATGCGCTTTTTGTTTCAACGAATCCGAATAAAGATCTATACTTTTATAGAATTTTTTTGAATGTTGCGCAATTAGGAGAACTTACGTATCATTGGTAGGCGTTTGTGAGTATATTATTTTGGTGCCATCGGTACCGTCTCTTCCTGTTACAAATTCATATGGATTTTTGAGTGAAAATAACTCGCATAAGATGGAAATAATGTAAAGGCATTTTACAAGTAAGTGATCTAATTGAGTGATAAACTGATTAATTTAATCTTCAGGTTATGAAAAATGTCCAAGAGTGATTCGTTGAAGAAGTTTCGCGAGGAATTGAAGAAACTGCGTTTATATGCCAAAGAAGCGAATATTTCGGATGCAGAAGTGGATAGTATATTTCAAAATGGTTTGATATCGCTTCAGAAATCCAAAATAGCAACACTGCCAAATAGTAATGTTAATAATAATGGAAAGATGAAATCATTCATATCCTTTACTAAATATTTTTTAATACTATCACTCTTCATGGTGGTAATTTATATATTATTGAATGTCCATCAGCCTACATCTAGTATTGTACTTCGAAATGTCCAAGGATTGATTCATCCAGGGTTTAAAATTATAAGATTTTTTAGTGTTCCATTAATTGAAATGTTTCCAATGCTCACTAGTAAGTCTCTAAATTATATTGATATTATAATTTATGACTATATTTTAATTTTTAGCGCTGTATGATGAAAGTTGTTTAGTGGAGAATCCATATTTCTATGTAGCTGACATGGAATGTTGGCCATGTGAAAATGTGCATTCAGTTGTAGATTTAACTGGCTTTAATAATTTTACCTTGCACAAATCTGGTGTACCTTATATAGTCAAGGTAGCAACATAATAATTTTTCATAAAATTGCATAAATCATGCAATATAATTTCAGAGTAAACAAAAGTACATTAGTGTTAAGGATTTACAAAATATGTATGAGGCCAATAAAGATGTATTTGACAGGGACGCCAAGTATATAAAATCAAATTCTTATATGAATTTGAGTGAATTTTTTGAAAGCAATGTATCAGCTATCGACCACTTTTCATGGAGAATTAATCGTATGAAACCTGCCAGATTGTTGAGAAGCTTATTTCCAAAGCCTGATATTGTATCTGATTGGACTGGCCAAAGTATGGAAAGATATGTAATGATTGATGGATCTAAGAGTTTTCCGTATACATATCCAAACTTTGAATGCAGCTACATATTTGTTATACAATCTTCTGGTATAAGAACTATTATATTAAAACCTTCCAAAGAATGTGGAGAACATTGCAAAACAATATCTGTTGTATTAAGACCATCATACGTGTGTAAGTATGGAATACATTTTCGGAAATTCACTTGATTTATAAAATGTCTATTAACTTTTAGTATGGTATAATTGGTGGTATTGGCGACCTATTAGTCTTCCAAATGAAAATGAAACTGATATTTCCATTAGTTACATAAGTTCATACTGTTAATATCTATTTGTTCTTACTAAATGTTGTGAAGGTTTAATGAAATTATTCTTGTTGTAAGCTTTTTGGCACCAAAGACAATTTAAATTAACCAAAGACTGTTTAACGTGTATATTTTTATAAAAATGTATTTTATTTAATACAAATCTATAATTACATTTAATTTGTGTCACTTTTTAATTTAATTTAACAAACAACCAGGAAACTTTTTGGTAGAAAATAATTTAACGTAATACTTTCTTTTAATCAATAATTTAAATAACTTATGGTACTTTGTAATAAACTGAAATTATTCTAACTTGTCCTTCAATTTCCCTTTCAAGAAAATGGGAATCAAGGAGATTAAAGCAAAGGCGCCTAATAGTAATACTGAATTCCATGAAAATCCCATGTCTTCAGCTGACATTTTATGTAATGTTTGACCAGTTTGTATGGCCACAAATGACGGTGGAGCTACACCAAAAAATGTTCCTGTAGCAAATGGTACTAAAGGTACTCCAATCACAGGTGCACTAAGATTAATGAACCAATTTGGCAGGAATGGCGTTACTCTAAGGAACACTATGTAGTTAAATAAGTTATTTCTATGCTTATTCACAATGACACTCCATTTCTTTGCTCTTGATGGAAAGTATTTCTTCACTAATTTCCTACCGAACAATTGTGATAGTAGAAAGCACAATGATGCTCCTATTGCTGAGCAGAAGCAAACTAGAAGTAATGCTTGGAGGAATGGAAACAAGAATCCTGACAATATTGACAGAAACAGTGATCCTGGAATGGCAAATGTTTGCAAGCTAAAATATTAATGTTAAGGATTTATAATGGTCATCATTTGAACTTGAAGATGACTTTTATATAAAGGATACAATACATATGTAAGAAAAACTCCTCCTAATACAGAAAAGTAATGGTCCTCTTTGTACTTATCTAATACAATGCCTAATTGCTTGGCATCTTCTATATTCCATGGTAATTTGAGATGCTTTCTCTCTTCCCTAAAATTGAAATTAAGTATAGTTTTATAGGAAGAGGTATTATGTTACTTCAACAAAATCTTACTCTGTAATTTCTGGAAAACGACTATAAAAGTATGCTAAACCAGCTAATGAAAAGGAGAATATGATGACCAACAATCCCACGCTGTTCTTTGTATTAATTTCTCTTTCTGAAACTGAATAGAAAACGTTAATTCCTTTGTACCCATTTAGGTTATGTAGGCATTTCGATGAATTGTTATTAATGATTGTAATTAGAAACATACATGCATTATGACCAATTAAATTATTGGGATTGGCTTGTTGATGTAGGATTTCACACATTCTGATGTTATTATTAATATAAGGAGTGCGGTAACTTTTACGACATAGTGGAAATACAGGATAATAATTGTCTGTTGTTGAAATGTAAGGACACTGAATGAAATTGCAAGAACAACCTTCTAATTCAACGTTATCCCTTATAGTGGACATTATATTATTATTAATTGATGAAAACTATTCGCTTCTATTTCAAATCTTCACTATTTAGCACTTAGCCACTACAATTTTGATAAAAATGACATTTCTCAAATGACATAGCAATCATATGAGCGATTGCAACCAATCAAATTCTTCGTTTTACACGTCATTGTTTAGCTTGCAAAATTTGAAAAGAAATGATTGTTTTTGCGCAATTAATTTAATTATAATAATATTTTGAATTTATGCAAATCGAATAACATTAAATATTTACGTTTACTATGAAGGAATGATAAGAAGATTGTATTGTTTTGCATATCACAAATCAACTTATTTATTCATCAGAATTTGGTGAATGTCGCGCACTTTATTTCTGATTTCAAACACTAACAAAAAGTGAAACTTTTTTAAATTTTAATTAGATATAATGCTACTGACACTGCTTTGAATTAAAAAAGAATATTACAAATTCTATCCTTAAATGAGAGGGATTATTTTTAGCATATGCGAATGTGGCAAGAGTCGCTCATATTTTTAAACGGCACAGTATGAGGATGTGTTCAAATAACCGCATGGTTTTAATTAATTACCTTACAAGAATTAAAATTAAAAGAAAATAATGAATTGCTGGCACGCAACAACTTTCTTTTACGTTTAAGAAATAAAAGTATCGCGTTCGCGGCACAAGAATATAGTAATAATAAAGTTTGTAAACATTGCCTAACTATGCGCATTTTATATGGCATAGATGCAGGTTTTCACGCTTTTAATGCTTTTTTATTCATGCGTCAAGTTCATTACGCTATAATTAAACATAACGCTTTTACAAACAACATACTAGACAATTTTATTTTCGCATTAGATTTACTCTACATGCGTAGAAACGAATTTTCCTTGCCAGCAAATTATGCACTGAAGCACACGCACTCATAGAGAATGCATATAATATCTTTAGCCGGCAATTGATACACATTCTAATGCGAAAGATGTTCAAGTTTAGTCCGTTGACGAACACCTGGCAGCAGAAATAACGCTTGCAGGTGTTTTTTATTTCGGGATTGCCTTCATTAATTTCACGAGATATTTAAGATTTTAACGAAACCCATTCATAAATCTATTTGCTCTTGATTTACGGTTAGAACATTTTGGAAATGTGTCCAAAAATTGTAATTTAAAATAACCCAATTCGAGTTTTGAATTGAAGGAATTGCGAAACGTTTCCTAATTTATACTGACCAAAACATTTTGTTTGGTTTATAAAAACCGCAACAGGAGCAAAAGAAAATTTATATTTGCGTGCATTTCGAATGGTGATTGGTTAAATTATCGACAGATTCGATTCCGTGGGATGAAATTGATGGGCACTTCCGAGCTACCTGCTCATCCTTAGATCAAAAGCAATCTTTTATAATGATAGACAATTAGGGGGGAAAGCTATTGGGAATAATAAAAGACGTTTCTTTGGATTTATTCAATTGCTTTTTAACAGTAATAGCATGTAGACAGTTTCTTCTTCCACTTTAACAATAAACCATCAAGTCGCAGTAATTGTATGAAACGGAAGTAACTTCAAAACGAATATAGTAATCGAAGAGGAACGCTGAATACGATTAGGACAGTTAATAATAAAAATGAGTGTACATTCTTTGGTGTAATTTAATAATTATTAAGGGCAAAGTATGTATTTCAATGATACATCAATTTAACAGCGGTTTAAAGTTAGAGTTCTCGTTCAAGTGTATAGAATAATGCAAGAAGTGCTCGTTTGGTTTGAAAAACTTAATTTCAAGTGTAAAATTATTCTTCCTAGTTGTGAGAATCATGTGGTTCGTTGACCGCAAAATTTATTACAATTATTACGAAAATATTTACAACTAGTAGTAATAATAACGACATTATTATAAACGTTCATGAAATTAAATTAAAATTGCAATAAAATTGCCGTAACATCAAATCATTCCCATTTAACTATATCGCCTAATTTTCGTTTGAACGTTGCTATTTCAAACTTAATTGCAATTGAATTTTTTATATCTATAATTAAGAGTTTGTTTGAGTTTTCTCGATTTAAACTTTTAATGGATTCAAATGATGGCAATCAGTTCAAATAACGTGACTATTTCAGTAGGTTTTTAGACCTTGGACACACAAAAAGTAATTACTAATTAGAAAACGATTTAAAAGTATGTTGACGATATAGAAAACCAAAATTTTTCCAAATTGGAACTGCAGAGAAAATCCTAACATTCGTCTAGATTTCTTTTACAAGAAGTCCATTTATCATTGAACCTCTCTCTGGCAAACGGTTGCAGTAGGATAACAGATGCGAATTTTAAATCTTTTCGTGCACTTTATTTTTTCGACTACCACTTATTTTTTAATTTTTTTTTGTTCAGTGAAATGGGTTTAATCCATCAGCAAGATATCTTTACGAGTAATATTGGAATTTGATTTGATTTTATTTTTAACTTTTTATCGTCCCTATGATGATCTTTCTTTTTGAAATGTAACGTCTTAAGTAGCGTATTTCGAAGACAGCTGCTGAGCGAATCGTTTAATACGTCTATAGCTTTAAATATTTTAATGCTCTTGTTATTGCCAAAAATCAAGCGTTGCAAAATATTTCAAGAAAATGCACTTAAACGAACGCAAAGCGATATTTTAAAAAGGATTTTAAAGTTTTAGAATAAAATCGCTCAAATTAATACGTAATGTATCTATAAAAAACTTTAAGTTTGATTATTAATCATATTAATCGACCGTCACCCACTATCGAGGGAACCTTTATTAAATAGCGAAAGCACGTAATTAAATCATAACGGTTCTCTGAAAATCAATCGAAAATCAGAGCGTAGGTCTTCAATCAATTCATTAACGAGCCCAGATTATTTAAGCTCGAATGGCAGCACGAAAAATTAATAATCCTCGAGATAAACAAACAATTATGCAATTTATTTAAAATACTAACTATTCTAATTGTCGAAACGAGTAAGTAACAATTTAATTATCGCCGTTAATAAGCAGGTGTGTTATTACAATATATTTAACGATCGCAGTTGTTTAATACGTTTTAAAAAAACCTTGGCTCTTCCTCGTTAGCCGTAACAATCGTCTAATTTTCTTTCGATACACACGATTCCCGCATTAATCGCGTTCATTTCGGACGCGCATTTTGCTGCCAGTTGAAAAGATGTGCGTTCGAACGACGATATCCGGCGTGTTCATTAAACGTTATCGTGCAATAATAACACAAATAGAACCGATAAATAAATACAAAAAAAGAAGAAACAGGTGCGTGTTTCGTTGTTAATGAATTCCCAAGCGGAAAACGTTCCTTTTTGCCTCTCCTCTAAACACAACTATTGAAGCAAAAAAAAACAACGTTTTTTCGTGTGTTGTTTCTGCCGAATAAACTAATTAGGAACAAAGAGTTGAACGCAAAAGAAAAGTTGTGACGCGTAATGAAAATAAATGGCGAGCGTTTACGCGAGACGTATGGGCGTCTTTCAGCGGACCCTTCAGACGGATTCACCAATTCTCCTTTTTCATGATTATTCGACTTTAGATCGGTTTTCCTCACTTTGCGCCTCAGGATAAAATTAATACCGTTCGCATATTCGTATTAATTCGAGAGCGTTCGTTTTTTCGAAACCGGACGATTTTAACTTCTTCCTTCGGTCGTTTGCTGCTGCCGTTTCTGTTGCTTGCTGCTCTCGACGCAGCTTTATGAAAAGTTAAAGGAACACAACAGATCATTGGCGCGCGCGTACGGTTCGGTCGTACACACAGAACAACGTCGTCGTCTTCAAACAACAACAACAAACAATCATCGCACTTTTACCTATCGTCATCTAAGTAGTGTTGTAGAATACGCGTAATAGCGATGATGATGATCATCATTTCGACTTCGATTTGTGATTATTTAACGTGAATTATTCAATTGTTGGTCCATTATTGCCGGTTGTGGATTAATTTTACGTTCGATCAGAGGAGAAGCATCGATCACGCGCTCGCCAATGGGGATTTATAAGTTTTTTATGGTAAGTCATCGATTGCCTTTTTAATTTCGTACCAAATACGACTTTTCATTTCCAAAAAGAAATAAACGCACTAAAAGGTTTTAAAGTATAAACAAAAGTAGTTCGAAATTGGAGTGAGCGAGGAAAAGGCGTTCGCTCCATAATAAACAAATAGATTATAATGAATTGGGGCTGTTTTCCCCCTCGTTGCGTGCTAATGACACGCACAATTTTCGTTTGTACAAAAGAAAACTAAAAGCTAGCCTTTTAAAGAACAAGAAGTAGCGTAGAATGAATTGTATTTGATGATGAGACCGCAGGAGCAAATAATAATTTCATTATTATATTCGAGTTATGACTGAGCGAAAAGCTGGTGGAAATGAATGGCACGAAAGCCATTCACGCAGAAAATATTCTAATTAGATTCTAATTAAATTAATTAACAATGTATACGTGCACGCACGTGTTTGTCGAATGGGTTGTTTTATTCGAGCGCTTAAATTGAAACAATGCCATATTTTAAATTAGAAAATTGCTTTTAGCATTCAAATTTGACTGCATTTAGGACGTGTTAAGTGAAATTTTTCACTTAAACAATTTCATATTTTACTTACGTAATTCCTTAGCAATTTATTACTATCTACGTGTAACGTACATATTATTAATATTAATAAGTCATGGCCGGATCGTGTTACAAAGAACCAAAAAAATAAAACAGAAACGGTCCCTAAAGGAATTGTTCTACGACTTCAATAATTTCCCTACGTAACCAGTATTTGATAACAGTTTGTTTTCCAATCGATAACCAATCGAATATTCCAAAGTCCTGTAGGTTTGATCATTTCCATCTAGCAAATATGTCCTCGTTAATGAATCGTCCCTGAATGCAATTTTTTATCGCCATTAATTTCAAATACACTTTTATATGTATTAAATAATTGTCGACCGATTAAAAAAAGTAAATAATTTACACACACTTCGGCCTCTCTTTTATCGCCAATATTATGTAACATAAGCTTATCAATTAAGATTGTGTAATAATCGTTCATCAAGCAAACATAACGATTTCATTTAACGAGCATAAAACCCGTTTCCTATGAAATTAAAAGGTGATTTTACGAATAAAGAGATTCGAATTTCGCTCGAATTCGTTACCTAACACGCGTTTGCACGTGGATTTTAATCGACAATTAGCAAATTCGAACGTTCGCAAATTGCACGCAGAGGTGTGTGTGCTGATTAATTTAATCCGCACCTTTTCTATTTAGAGCCATTTTGAAGCCGTACGAGCGGAAATATTGTGCGTTTAATTTACGGCCATCGCTAACGTTGCGTCGTCATCGTGTTTTCATTTAAATTTTAATTATAATTAACGCGATAAATTTGGGGGGTTAAAAATGGAAATTAAATTTTACTAGAACCATATTTATACCTGGCAGACGGTTATTATAATCTTTGATCGTTGCGCCACACACGTACGCGTTGTTGAAGATGAAGAGCTGAAGATTTCTCAAAAAGGAACGTACGAGGCAAGTTTCCGAGCGGACGAAGGGTTGCGACCGGGGATTTCTATTTTTTCTCTCGTTTCAAAACGTTTGAAATATTATACGTATCTTTTTTGGTAAAGAAGAGGGGTTTCTTGTTGTTTCCGTTAATTAAACGTTATAATGGATATAAATTTTAATATCCGTTAAAGGGATGATTTATAACTGAAGAAAACTAATTCTGCTTTTTTGTTCTTAAAAGAATCTCGTATCGTGTAATAATCTATGTGGATGTTGTTCTTTTCTTTTTCTTTTCGTTCAACATCTGCATAGGTTTTTTTCCCTCTTTTCCTTTACCCGCTTCGTGCATTAACAATGCGTTTTAATGGGAATATCTGTGAAGTAATGAATATTTAAAGTCGACTTTACCCATATGAATATATATTAATAATTTCTATAGACATCAAAAGGCATTTCTCTTCACCAAGCACCCGTGACTAGAATGTGTAAGACAAGTTGGAAAAAAATGTGTGGAAAATGTTATTATTACGAATTATGTTCTTTTTTCTCTGACGTGATGAAGTTAATTTTTCCTTTATAAATGAAGATTTAAAGTGAAAGAGAACTTCTGTCATTCGTCCGATGAAGCGTAAACAATAACCGAAGCCTTCGGTTCCTATTGGAAAAGAATAATAGTATCCTTCATTTGAAATTCAAGATTACCCATAGATTAGGATGAGTTTTTAATAACAATGTGAATGCCTTTTATCTATTTAATTCCCGTTCATAGCTAAAGAATAAGCGAACGAGAAAGAGAAAAAGCATAATAATGCTGTTTATACGAGGTCAGAGACACCCTCCTAATTCGGTGTATCAAAAATAATGTAGTTTCTTCTCTTTTCGGCGTGTCCTCTTGTGGAATGTGTGATGCTAAAATGTTCATTATTACACATTTCATGTTGTTGATGTTTTCGCAGTAATTTAACCGGAAACTTTCCCGGAAAATTATATTCATTTTAAACACTTTGCGCACAATATTAAAACCGTACCATTTACAACCGCCACAAAACAGCAGCAACACGGTCTCATATAAAGTTTATTATGAAATAATTGACCTAGGAAACATTCTTCACATAACCAATTCCGCCCGAATATCTGCTCTAAAACTAGTCAAGCCAAAACTTGATAATTTCATTTTTGGCGAGTTCTTGTTTTTGTCTGCGATCCATTGAAATATTTCTTAATGATTTACGTCGCATGATTTGCGCGCAAAAGTGCGATTTCATTTTAATAATTAGCATAGCCATAAATTTGCCAAATTTCAAGTGGACGCTTTCTTTTAATTTACTTAATTTAGTGCCCAAACGAACGTCGCCTGTCATATATACTTTTCATATTCAAACTAATTAGATTCCGTTTTAACGACTTTTAGTGAGGACGAAAAAAATGGCGAGAGGCGAATAAATGATCAACGTTCGAATTGGAAAAAGGACCTTTTTGTCGACGCCGTAATTTTAATTAATTAAAAGGACGATTCGTTCATAATTAATTTTTTATTGTTATCGCCGGGGTCATCATTACGGATTCCCATCTTATTTGGATTCTCTCGGCTTTTTCATTTTATGCCAAGTGATATAAATTCCGTAAACGCAGTGTAAAATAAACTTTTCTTTTTTTTATCTCTTCAACCCTCTAGAAAGGAAGCCTTTCGTACATATTTAAAGCTTGATTTTTTTGTTTGTATTTGAAGGATAAGACGTTTAGAACCTGCGGGAACTCATTCGGCTTTTTCGTTTTTATTCTTTTCCTCCTTATTTTTATATAGTAAACACTGTCCGATGGTTACAATAAAAATCACATGTTTATGTACCAATCTTTTGGACAGTTTATGCGTTCTCTTAGATAACACGAAGAAAATGCGGCGGTCTCATAATAAAAATAGGACGAAAAACACAGCTTTCGTTGTTATTCTTGAAATGGCGTTGTTGTTTCCTTTCACCCCATCGTCTTCTTCGTTAGTCTCATTATGTGTTAAGGCTCTTTTCCCATGCTTGAAAAAGGGGAAATAAACTTAAAAGACAAATAGGCATTTCATCCTCTAGCCGTGTCATTGTCTTGCATACATTTTTATAATTTTTTCTCCGCTAAGAAAGAAGTGCTCGTTAAAAAAAAATCGGATTTTTCTGGCGTTTCTTTGTGAGCCACTACATTCGAGTGCTTCTATAGTGATTTCAACTTGTAACGTCAACGCACATCGACGATTTCATTTTATTTTACTCGCAGTTTTTTTCAGGATTCTTATCACTTGTTTTTTTTTTCCTGGCGATTTTAAATTACATTTCTTGTGCTAAATCGTTTTAAATTGGATGGAATAAGCCAGATGGCCTCAATTATGTGGTAGTACGAAGAAGATTTAAACAATACGAGAAGATGGCGAGGGTCAAGTGCCTTTTATGTGTTATACAATTAGTGTAATTTTCCAATAATAATAATATTCGTGACAATAAAATTAATGAATAATAGCAACGATATACTTAATATAAGAACGACCACCATTTACATGTTACGATATACAAGCAAATTGAATGCTCTGGCATCATTGAATAAAGTGATTTAATGTTTTCACCATATAAACTTCTTATTGACGATGGATTAAGAAGCATTATCCTCCGCGATTCAAACGAACCCTCTTTTCAACGAATTCAATGATTAATAACAGCTCGAGGATATAAAAATGTGAACGTAAAGAACGCGAAGAGAATCGTATGAAATTTGTTATTCCTATTCATCAAAACGTACGAAACGTGTGTACGTTTTCTTATTCAACAGCAACTTTTTCAACTTCTTTTCCTTCGTTGGCAAATTGAATTTTCAACTTGATTCATTCATCATTTACTTTTTGATTCTTCTTGTATTACGTTTTTATTATTTGCCCAATTCCAATTTATATTATAAAAATCTAATAAAAAACTTAACGCGAAAAGAGAGCGTGCATATCCACTTGACTGATTATTATCATTGTCATCATTCAACATCAAAATTAAATATCGTTGCTCGAGCGCAATAATAAATCAGTCTAATAAAGAATATAATTTGTTAAGGAGATAAGAGAAATCGAAACAAGAAGAAAAGATAATTAGAGTGGATGTGATTTTAATTAATCCACATGAATAGGTTCTTGTACGAGATTCGTTTTTTATTGCTCTTATAATAATAATGAATTGATTCATGGACATATTGTACGTGCGACGCGGTGAACAAGAAAGAATGAAATCCCAATTGATCCTTATAAAAAGCTTGTAATTGTAATGGACACAACGACTCTCTTGTTGTCTAGACGAATTCGAATACCATTACTACACAAACGTATAAAAGATTTATTAATAGAAAGTATTTATTCGTTCATTTAAATTTATTTAATGAACTTCAATTAAAAAGAAAAGAAAGGAAAATAATGAGATGAAAGAGAGATTTTTTTGATTATAAAGGTTATTGAGGCAGTTTAATATAAAAGGTCGTGTGCCTCTTTAAAAATAGCCCCATCAATAATTAATAATATCCCACTGTTCGTTCGTAGAAAATTATTGTTAGAATTGAATGAAAAAAGAAAATGATCAAAAGCATAATATTTTTATTAAGGTATCGTATGGCAAATGACTAAGATGATGATCATGATGATAATAAAAGAAGTCGAGTTTATATTAAAGTTAATCGCAATGTATATCCGTTACATCTTGGAGCTTTTAACACTTCCAAGAGTGTCATAATAATATAACTCAATTTACTCTTATTACTTGAGAAATGAACTCTAATACTGCAACTTGTATATTAGATACTTTTGCTCTTCTTCTTCTTCTTAACTCCAAATTCTTGTTCCTATTCGTCTCTTTCCCTCTTTGTCGTTCGTTTCTTTTTCTTTTCTTTTACGACTTTCATTCTCGTTTAGGTTTTCGTGTTGTTTTATAGCGTAAATATAAACATTTCGCTAAATTTAACCTCTGGAACCTTGGAGCTGGCGAAGAACGAGTAACATGCTTAACATCAAAAATTTATGTTTTCATTTCTAGTTTCTACATAAATTTTGCATTACAAAAGGAGAGAGAGAGAGAGAGTGCGCAAAAAGTAAGAATACCTTTCCTTAAAGGCAACCGTCAAAAGAATGCCATTTTTTCTAGCACCATCTATTTTTTGTTGTTCTTCTTCTCACGATGATGATGGTTAAAGACATTCTTCTTTTCCCACGATTCACTACTTGCCTTTTTGAAAAAAAAAGAGACGACTATCTTTTTGACGTGAAACATCCCACAAATCTACAACAGCCCACAACAAACAACAACCTCTTAAACAAGAACACTTGGGTCGGAAATTTCAAAAGACTTATAGGAGACGTCCCTTTAAAAAATAATACAGTAGCATCGACAAGAACGAGCAGAAAAAGGAAAACGAAAATGTAAAGAACTAAAAAAAATCTATAGCCCCTTACAAATTTGAAAAAGAAAAGGGGGATGAAAGTAAAACAAAGTGGGAGCAATAAGAATTACGTTGAAGATAATAAATTTGTCATTGTTTATGGAAACGGAATTACAAAAAGAATGAGAATCCTCGTAGGTTTAAAGTCGAAATTAATTAGAATTAAATGCAAACTTTTGTATTGTTTAATTTTTTTGTGTTCGAATACAAAGGAGCGTCGAAAGAAGGCGAAAGATGTAAAATCCAAGAAAGGGTGGAATAATAAAAGTTGACAAATTAATTAATGTTAATTGTCTTATAGGAAATTGAAATGGACAACTTGGGGTTATAAGAAGAACCATTTCAGAAAATAAATTTCTTCACAAAGAAGAAACTCTCTCGGTCAGAATTAACAAAAAAGAGAAAGAACAAGAGGAAATTATTTTATTTTTAATCATTCCACTTTTATGTTGGTTCTTCCAATTTTCTAGTAAATAGGCTTTCTTATTTTTAATCATCTTCCTCTAAAAGTTTTTCCCTACTTCTTCTTCCTTTTCCGTAGGCCTCTCATTTATTTAACTTAAGAGAAAGGAAATCCTTTGCTTTTTTATCGACCAAAGTGAAAAGGAATGGGATGTTGTTCTTTCTTTTTAGCCTTTAAAGAATCGTTTAAAAAAATCCATTATATTATTGGGTCAAATTGAAATGCAACAATACTAATTTAATTTGATGGTGACTTGGTAATCGATTAGTTATGGTTTACCCATTAATTTTCTTTGAAATCGTATTACTTTCGTTCGAAGATTGTGTGTCATAACCACTTTAATACCCATATATTTATGACGACCATAAAAAGAATGAGCGTGATAAATTCTTGGATACCAAAAGCAAGAAGTAGAAGTAAAGGTATGTGTGGAATAATAACTTCCTTAATAATAAGAGAGAATAAGGAGTGAATTTATTTTTCTCTTTTCTGTTTGCGGTTAGATTAAATAATACGAGTAGTAATAGGATTCCATGGATTTTTTCTCATCTTTTACCGTTATACCGTCATCATTAACGTCATCGAATTGCTTTCTACTTTTTTATAACCCTACAAGAATTTCTTATTATTGGTATTATCATCATCTCTCAAGCGAACAGTCTTATTAATATCATATTTCTGTTGTTGCGGATTAGGGTTCCGTTATATTAAATACAACCATATAATATTAGAAAGAATTATGTTATTGAGCATTCGAGTTTTAGTAATTGTTTCGGTTTCCATCTAATACGCTTGACTTATTGTTATTCTTACGGTCAAACCGTACGAGAGGAAGATTATACGTGCTTCAATAATAAAATGTTAGTGATTCTTTAATAAAAAATTGTTTTTTTTCTGGAAAAATATAAATTCCTTCTTTTGAATATCTATCCGGAATATCTATGAATCAAAAATGATTCTTTCTTCTTAGAATGCTATTGTGGGTTTGAATCCCCGAAGAAACCCATTTAATATGACCAACATGCTAATAATGTTGTGGGATTATATGAGCTGCAAAAATTCGCAATTTATTAAGCAATCTTTAAAAAAAAAATGCGATAAATTCATCATATCAAATCTTTAACCTGTCTTTTTTTGTTTGTGATTTATTGTTTCTTCGAACCTTGATACGACGAACAAATAGGGAGTGCATTATGGGCATGTTTCATAAAAAAGAAGTTTCAAGGATTCGTACTACATTCAATTTTGCAATTCCTTGCATATTTTGCCTTTGTATCACCTTTTCATCTTTTACAACGCTATGAAACTTACAAAAAATCACCAGTTTTATTTGTTTAACATTGCATACGCAAAATCGTTGTTAAAATAATTAAAACAATAGTTTACGCGAAAGGAGCTATAAATTAGTTATTGGTAATTAAAAACGTAAATTATAACTATTGGTCTGTGTTTTTTGTAATTATGATAAAACCAACATTAAAAGTTAGTGCATAGAAGTCGCTCCAGAAATTGCAATTTTTTAACCATTGTTTTTGTTACTGCACAACTTTCTGCAATCATAGCAAACGAAAATCCATTAATTTATGATTTGCGACAATAAAAAGATACAATTGTGATTATATTTGAACGCATTTTCCTCCCGAGAAAACTTTCGTATGCGGTAAACCACGATTTAAGTGGATTTTTACTGAAACCTTTTCAAAGTGGTGCCGCAAAAAGGAAGAATATGCAGAAAGTGAGAGGGTTTTAAATCCTAAAACTAAATTTGGATTGTGTCCTCTCATGCGTGGTTTCGATTAAGATTTACAAAAGTCGTTAACAACAACAACAACAGCAATAAAAGATAAAAATAATAAATAACACGGCAATAATAATAAAAACGTGTGTGTGTGTGGGCATTTCGCAAATGCAAAATTAATGTTTTAATTGACAATAACCGTCCGTTTTCGAACGATTGCTGTGTAGTAGGCAATACGTGCGTGAAGTTAGTTAGTTTTGGGAGTCCAATAACGATTTCGTGCATTATTAATTAGCAAGAGGTAACGATTTAGTATTATTATTGCGGTTAAATGTGCGATAATGCGATTGCATTATAGATGCGAGTCTAAATGAGATTTTGCATTTTTGCCGCAACTGGTGTGAATATTACCGTGTCGTCGTCCACATCATCGAGTTTATTATGCCGGAGTTTTTGTAAAGAGGGACAGTTTCCCATGGATGTTGATGGGATGAGAATAGTAATAATGTGAGTTGACTTCCTGCTATTTTTGGTGCCGTATTAATTTCACATTCCTAATTAGAAACGAATGAGAGACGGACGATGGCACATTTAATATTCTTTCAATTATTTATTTATAAATTACTTTTCAATTCGGGGTTTTCGTGGTTAACGTTTCACTAAATTATAAATATTATGATCGTAACCCGTCTGCTTCGACGTTATTTTCGTAACAATATTTCGCACATTAAGAAATATAATTGCTTTTTTTGCCATTAAATATAAATAAATTTTTACGAGCCGTTTATATACACCGTACTAATAATTTTAACAAGAGCTTTTTTTTCGAAAATAATATAAGGTAGGTCGTCGTGTATTATTCAGCGTGTGGATGGTTATTAAACAAACATAAAAGTTGAAACCGTTTCGAGGGAGTCCTTTGAACACTCGTAAAATTGCACACGATGCAAAATAGAACGAGATGATTTTGCGTTCTATAGGCACGTAATAATACTTGTTAGATTCTACAAAAAAAATCTTTTATCGATCACGATTATTTAATATTATATCAGGAGTCGCTTCATCGAAACGCAGGTATCATTCAAATCGCTTGGATAAGTGTGCGATACGAAGAAGAACGATGATGGAACGCAATTGAATGTAATTTCGTTCTCTCTCAAAATAAAAGCGAAGCAATCAACCGTCTCTCACGCATATTGCAAATAACGTAAGACAATAATTTTAGAAACGAGAAACTTTTTTCCATTTTCGCAAAAAGTGAAATACTTTTTTCTGCATTACAAATGGATTCAATTTTAAATTTATTTCGAAAACCGATCGCTCTCTTTCGTCCAAATTTGATTATTATTTATGGATTCGATATATTCGCAAAATAAGCAAACAACAAATAATATTGCAAATATTGTTTATACGTGCTCTTTACTCGGAATTTACGTTCATCAGCAATTTAATTTTTGTTCTTTCTTTAAATCGTTACGTTCGCAATTTAAACGTAAGCTTTCTGCACCAAAAACCAAAACGAATTTTTTAGATCGTGATTGTACATGAGCGAGAAAAAGAGAAAGGCTGCTAACCGAAGCAGTTTTTAACTATTACATAAAAATGACAAGTAAAGGTAGGATTCAAACGAGTTTTTTTTTTTAATACCGAACGGGTTTTTGGTTTTTCGCGCGTATATTTGAGAAACGATTTGCAAAATAAGTCATTTAACAGTAGTAAAGTGGAGGAGATTCATTATGTTATAAATCTATCGTTACACTTTGGCATTAAATAAATCCCGGTGCTATTACAGTGTTTATTGCGAAATTTATTGCTTGCGAGGGACTTCTATTACGTTATTTTTATTATACAATTAAGAGGACCGTTTTCAGCGAAAAGACGTGTCGTGATTTTTCGTTTTCTATCGAACAAAAGAAAAAGAAAAGAAAATAGATTTGCTTTTTTGCTTGTTTTCGGTGCGTGTGTTTATGATCTTTTTCCTCTAAAATTGATCGCCGGAAAATTACGCAGACAGAATTTTGGCAACCACGAGTTTATTTAGGTAATAAATAAAATTTTATTTTGATGTTCCTCATCCTGCGAATCGTTCAGAAGCGACTTCTTAATTAGTCGCTAATAGTAATTAAGTCTTTTTCACTCAGAAATAATTGCACCATCTTACAAAATAATTCGCGATGATTACATAATGAAAATTAATCTTTTCTTTTCATTGAAAGCAGCAAAATTGGTAGCACATTGTGCGGGTAGATTTTATTTGCTGGCCCATTTCCTCGCTGCAATTTTTATCAAACTTTACAATGCGAATGGCGAATAAAAGCATCTGTAGATAGAATAAATTGCAATAAATTTTTATAAATGATTCCGAGCGCGCTTCTGAAACTGGCTCACGCTCTTTTCTACCTAAATCGTTTATCATTATTACCATTATTACAATTGATCGAAACTTTAAGCTCAATTGCGCACATTATTTCATATTTTCGTCGGTCCGTTGTAACAATAAATCTTATCAACTAAAAATTCTTTGTAAATTATTATTGGTATTACAATAAATGTCGCACAATATTTTCGGTAATCCGTCCAGTTCCCTATAATTATTTAAATTTATTAGTATAAGCTTATTAAGTTTCATAGCAGTTTGAAATAATTGCTCAATTTTTATCGCTAAAACTCGGTGAATAAGAAAGCGTTATCATTAAATACAAGAAGCAATTACTTAAGTTTCTTTTATGTAATACCCCGATCTAATTAAACATTAGTTACCCTTTTTTTTTTAATTTTGACCTTTACAAACCTCCATAAATTCATTTAAAAAATTGCTTTTTTTGCAAACCAATAATTAATTGTGCCATCCATTAGTTGTTCAAATATTACGTATTTGCTTGCTTATTTATTATTAATAATGTTGTTGTTGTCCTTCAACTGATACGAAATAAAAAAATATCCATTTGTTACAGTATATTTGTTAATAATGTACAGGATGATCGCGAAAGATTTGGTAACAACGAACTCCAACTTACCTTTACCAATTTTTCAATTGAATTATGTAAATTTGGGGGCCCCCTTTATAAATGAATTTTCGTTGTTATTTGAAGACAAATTAATTCAGGAAGAGTCTGCAAGCAAACAAACAGGCCGTTCTGCGTATTATTTATTACTGCTGTTTGAATTGTTCTTTTTTTCCGCTTGCTGCTTCTTGTTTTGCTAATTGAAAGCATTAAAGATGATTTATTGGATGACAATGGTCGTTATTTGTCATCATTAAGTTTGAATATTATTTTAACACGTGACCAATAGGATTACTACATGTCATTCTCGCCATGAGTATGTGCAATTATTTTTCTGTTAAATTTATCCACAAGAAATTAATGTATCCTCTAGGAAAATAGATAAATGGAAATAATAATGGGACTCGTATAAATCATTTTTAATTAATGCCAATCAACTTAAAAAAGCAAATTTTATGCTTATTAATCGGACAGCATCAATTAATTTCGATTGACCTTATAAACGTCAATAAACAATAGTCTTTTTTATTGTTATAAAAGAATCGTTAAAGAATTACGTAATGTGCAATACGATTGATTAAATACATTAATAATAATGTCAAAAGGAACAATTAAAATTTTCCATTTATAGTTTTATAATAATGATCTGGCAATACTTCACGGATTAGCCCATAAGTTTATTTTAAAAAAGATAGCGAAAGAGAAATTCACGTGATCGGAGTGACTAAAGGATTTTGCTTATATGGACGTGGCATAGATTCGGCGAAGTAAAGCAGTCTTCGTTTATAATTCAACACGTATCACAGAAATATATATTGTTACATTACGTTGCCTCATATGGATGACTTCAATCCATACTAATAATGGACACGGTCATCAATTTTATTAAATGCATCACAATACGTATTCATATGCAGATAACTACGAGGGTGGTTTGATAAATAACTTGTTTTGATACATATTAAATGGCAGACAACAATGACTGTTTTAACGACTATCTAATTTTGCGACCAGGTCTTTTGGAAGTCCAAAGGAAGTGCCAGCGTTCCTCAAGCTTTCTGATTCTATTGCAGAAGTGGATTTTTTAAGTCATTCATCAGTTAATTACACTGTTTATCGCCTATTACTTTGAGCAAATATTTTTCGGTCAGTAAAGTTTGGAGTTTCGTGAGCCGATTCTTACTACGATGGAACTTATTCAGTGTCTCAAGCCTCTGCTGGAGAAATTTTTGCTGCGTGTCACGGCTGAAATCCATGAATTATAATGGTGAAAGCTCGTTTTTGCATTGGAATAATGGGCATCCATCTTTCTGGAGGCTTTTTCGTGTGCAATTCATTATGCAAAATAAAGTAAACTCGTTCATTTCAGCTGCTCGTGGTCTCCACTCTCTCGTCCAATATCTATGATTTATTGGTCAACACTTTATTGATTTTATTCTTGATTTCAATCATGACTGCTGTTTTTGAACCTCTAGGACATGATGCATTTCGAATGCTTCTTGTGCCGGTTTAAAACTCGTTCACCCAAAGATAAACGGTTTCATAAGAACATGATTCACCCAATGTGGACCGAATTCGTTTATGGATTTCCTTCGCCGTTTCCCCATCCAAAAATGCAGAATTGAATAACATTTCGAATTCCAATTTTATCCACATTGTTTATCACTCGAAACACTCGAATTTAAATGAAGTTTTAAGCAATTTATTATTGCCGGAATAACTTGCAAAATTAAACTAGTAATTTAAAAATATAGAATTTTATGATTACATCGAAATCTTTTCTATAACTATATGAAACATGTTATATATCAAACCACCCTCGTAAAACTATTCGTCAAAGGTCGATTATTTTTAATAAACTTTTTCTCCGGTAGTAAAATAGATTTTTCAGGATCCTTACGATCAGTTATCATTTTTTCTCATCATCTGATTTACACTTTTTGTCGTTGTTTGGGATTAAAACTAAATCATTTCACAACCTTTTTCTTTCGCTAAATTCGATCCCTTGCCATCTGGAAGTTAACCTTCGCATAATGAATTAAATATTTCGTAGTACGAGATGAGAATGGAAACGTACTTCTCCATCACGTTCATGTTTGTCCGTTTGTTCATCAACAAACTTGAGTTGCAACAATGGTCTTAAGGCCATTAAAAATGTAAAACACGTGTTGTTCTACATATCTCTTTAGTGTTCCATCCACTTTAAAAGGAGTCCTTTTTTGTTATTTATTTTGCGAGCATCTTACGTAATTATAAGCGAGCGTCTGCTAGTCTACGTGATTCAAATGGCGATTTTTGCTTTGCAAAATAAAAACGACGACTATATTTAGCAAGAAGCCCCTTTGTTGCGGGGAGGCGGAGATTAGTTGCGAAAAAAAGAAAGAAAGAAGACGAGCGTCTAGTCGATAGGATGATGCGTTTTAGATGGATTTCTATTCGGATTAATATATTGGTCGTGTCTTTCAGTGGCTGACAATAAACCGTCTGCTGTTGCTGTCCTTTCTCCTGCCTCCCTCTATGGTTATAGCATTTTCGCCAGTAATAATGTATATATATATATAATTCGTCATGCCTGCATCTGACGTGTATCGCCGTTGTTCACGACATATGGTTACCATAATCTTTCTCAGGCAGCCAGCCAGTTTCCCCAACTTACCAACACACGCACGCACCGGATCTCACTCGTAACAACAACGATGATGTTCACCTAAGTAAACTTCGGATATCCGACAATGTTGAACCGACCTTCTCCAAATGTATTAATAGCTCCTCGACATTGAACCAACCGAATGGGAAACGACGGTGCCGTTTAATGCCGCTAACTAACGTCCAAATCATTGGAGATATCTCGTGAACATGATAAATTACTTGAATTGAATTACAACGCCGCCGCAGCCGAAACACTTAAACACCGTAGGAATTAAACGCACCTTAATTATCTGTACGGGTCTTAATGATGATCCATTTAATGATGTTGTTATCCATTATTCATTCGGCTCTTCGATTAATTAAGACAGTCATTTGGACGAGACGAAAGCAATCGCAATGGATAAAGAAAAATCGATTTTAATTCGAGATTATTCAACGATTTAAAACGGATTGATAGTGTAAAGGAAGAAGTTTTTTCTTTACTTTATAGCTGAGAAATGAGATGACGCAAAGTGAGAGGAAGTAATACCTTCTGCGGAGATACGCGAGAAAGAAAAGCACGTTTCCATCTTAATGTCCCTTAAAGGGTCCGCTCATCGTTCTGAAGAAAGTTTCCTAAAGATAAGACCGCAATATCGTAAGAAATAAAAATAATAAAATACGTGCTCCAAATTTACTCCAAAAAAAGAAGAAAAATATCGTGCAGATTTGATTAAAATCGTTCGAATGATAACATTCCTCGTTAGGCAAATTCGCTTTTCCGTGCGAGGGCGTGTAATCTATAAATTAAAATGAAAGAATTTCCGGTTTGCGTCCCTATTCTTTTTCCTTTTTTCATTTCAATTTAAAATTTCATGTTCTTCCGCCCTCTCTTCTCCCTCCTTTTTTGAAAGAACATTTTTATTACCGTCCTTTATGAATTTTTGTCGCCAAATTAAATTTTTCCGAAGTTTTATTTTCGGCAGCGCAATCATCTATTCCTCTGTCCCTGTCTTTCGCACTTACTCCCGATGAAATGGTGGGAAGAAATTGGAAATGATGATGGAGAAATAACGGAAAAAAGAGAAGATTCAAATCGTTAGAAAGAATTTCTGCTTCGATGTGGGGGCATTAACGTTTGCTTTAACCGGAATTGTTCCATGCGCCGTGGCTAATGTGGGGATAAAAATTGGTCTTTGCGAACTTTTAAGATTTATTTCGCAATTTACATAGAATTATTACGTAATGACGAAGTGGAACTTGTTTCGATTTTTATCTGAATTATTACACTTTAAACTCAGTTTTGTGTCAGGGACGATCAACATCGGAAAGGTTGAATTTGCAATTTGATCATTGTTAAATTAAATGTCAGTCTTTATTTAGCAGCTCGTGCTTGACATTTACGAATTCCGGCGTAAGTTATCTGCTTTTTAAAATAAAAATGTTTGCATCGAAAGGTATAACAGCACTTGTTAAACGCAAATTTGGACGCTGTTGTTTCTATTTGCGGTTTATGGGATATTTTCGGCCGCGTATAGACAAAACAACTCTCCGATCCCGCATTGAAATCGTATAGAACGTGTCGATTCAATATTTATGGCCGCCGGCTAATAATAAACTTGCCTTCGTCGTCGTCGATGACAAGCTTTATTGTTTTACCAACGACTGGTTTTCAAAAGTGACGTCTTTTTTTTTTTAATTTTTCGCTTTCTTTCGCAACGACTAATAATAACTAATACGCTATTCATTCTCTGTTACAGTGGGCGAACACCCAATCGTGCTTCGTAATATTCTTCCTAACGATATCGGCGTGTGCGATTTGTCCGAGGGGCAAACAGTATTTTAACGAGGACCTGGCAAAGTGCGTCAATTGCAGCGTATGCGACACGGAGCAACGGCCCATCGTGATTAGACCGTGTGCGTACAATCAGGACACCGAATGCGGCACGCACGACCAATTGAATAAGATTCTGGAGACGTTCGGACAGAAATTACCGGTGCACATACGGCACATGAACAAGAAACATCATCGGCCGCACGACGAGAACATTGTCCTCGCGCTGAACGAGCACTGTTGCGAGGGCACGTCGAACGAGGTGACGACGGACAAGTATCCAGCGAACGAAGGGACGAACATGGAGTTCCGGGTGGCCGCCGCGACGGAGGCGCCGTTTACGAAGGCCGAGACGATCGTTTGGGACTGGCAAAGCATCACGATGACGCTTGCCGTGTTCTCTTGCATATCGTTCTTTCTCGTCATCGCCCTGTATTCGTTACACCAGGCCAGGCAATGGAAGAAACTCAAGGAAAATTTCGATGCAGGTACGGCTGAATTCGCACGCTTAAATGGTAACGTGGTCGTTCGCATTGACCCGCGCGACTTGAACGTATTTCGAAGGTCGATAACACTTTCGTTTCGTGTGAGAGCGAGAATTCTGAGAAGCGTTCAAAATCTGGTTTCGCCTTGTTCGTCGTAATAATTGGCACGCGTTTTTATTGCTCGTTTTTAATTGACGAGCAACAACGTCGTTTGTTGGTCAACCTGTGGCAATCTAATGGCAATCGAGCGAGTTCGTCCGTATGTTTGCAGGAAATGTAATTTTTTTTTATCCTACAACCGACGAATGAAGATGACTACAGATTGAATTAGAAATCTATTAATGTTGCATAAGGAATCGACTAAATATCAATAAGACAGCAATTCTCGATTTGCGCATCTTTTATTCATGCTGCCATCGTGCAAATCTTCCTCTTTTATATTTATAACGTGTCTTAAATTCACGTTTACTTATTCACAACGCATTCGCTAATCTCTTTTCATATTATAACTTATATTCTCTTTCCTCTCGCCAATTCTATTAGTGACTCGATTAGATACACTTATCAATTGTCGAATATTAATTTTACGTCGAGCATTCAAATTTAATGAAATTCGTTTGCGGTTTCTTTTCGGACGATTGATTTATTTTGATTCTACGAAAGTTATTTTCAGTCGAACACCACTCGATATGCGTTTATTTAAGTCGAAGAATTTATTCGGTGGTCCAGACTATTTGTCTATATATAAAAATAGTCGAGCAGACATTTGGATTTGACGACGGCGATGGTATTTTCCGCTTCTTTTTTTTAATGTGCGACTTTGACGATTGAATTAATTTGTTAGTATTATTATTTTTTTATTCTTGAATGAATTTTGTTTATGGAAAGATTAACTAGCTATGATAATAATAATAATAATAGAAGGAATCCATTAGTATCCCCATCTTCTTCCTTATATTTTCGTAGTTGAGAATGTTTGGCGTTAATGATAATAAAAAGAGCGAAAGAGAAAGATGCAAAACATTTAAGTTCGGTTTCCTAGTTTCTGAACATCTGTGGCTTATTTTAAAAACGAACTATTTGCATCCCAACTTAGAGCATTAAAGTAGGAGACACTTTAGTGTCTACACACTCTTAACGGTTGCACTCGCTTATTTTTGCAATTTTAGCCTTCCATCCATCTTGATTTACTATTAAATGGTAGTAAAAGTTTATTTTACAGAGTAATTTAATACGTGCCAACTGGCTTCTTCGTTTTATTCTCCTTTCGCTGGACATTAATATACATACACGAAATTTCCTCTTTCTTAGTGTTTATTTTTTTGATTCGGTTACATTTAAATTGATCGAAACGTTCGCATTCTATCGAAGGTTGCTTCAACGATGAATACAATTTAACGCTGACAGCGAAAGGTGATGATGACCGAACGAAAATAAACTTTACAAGATTTAAAATAGCTTCAAGTGCATTTTATCTTCTTGTTGCCTTCTTCATCGTACCGCAACGACAATTATTTATGCATTACATTCAAAACCGAACGGAATCGCTTAAGTCTTTTATTTCGTGATCATTTTAATCTCATTCACGTCCTGGTACGTAGAGCGATTGAATTTTCTAAGAGAATGATAATAAATAATCGAGTGATAAGTTTGGAAATCCTTCAGATAACATCTTCTTAGAGTAATGATGCCATCGGTTAGAGAATACGATTAAGAAGGAAAAAGAAACAAAATCCTCGAGTTGGAGGTTGTAAGGATGAAAAGGAAGCTTAATTAAAGTAAAATAAATAAGATTTATTATCGCCATTTACACTAGACCTACCTACCTACATTTACCACCTAGATATATCTAATGCGACTACTTCACTATCTCTAATACTACTACCATATAAACAACAAGGACTATCTTTCTCCAGTTACATAATAAGATTAATGCCCTCAAAACAAAGGATAAACTTTACCTCGATTTATGGAACTAAATCGTAGATTAACATTGACGAATTTATCCGATCCAATAACATGCATAATATTAAATCGATCAATAATTGTTCGTTCGAATTTATCTTAAGAAATCAACCCCTAGCGGAATTATTACTATCATTAACTCCAACAAAACACATTTGGCTCTTTCACGAAAAGGTCGAATTGTCGTAGAAAAGCGAACCGAAAAAGGTCCACCTCAAGAAGCGACTATCTGAGTTTCAAACTGAGTTTCTTGCAGTTGCAAAAGTAGTGAAGGCCGCCCCTTTTTCAGCTATGCAAAAATTGGGGAAAAAAAGTCTCAAAAAAACAATGAATTTCAATGTAAAACTCGCATTTAAACTCTTATTAATCGATCGTTAATGTTTCTTTCCTTAACTAATCACCTTAACAGTTCCTAAATGAATTTACTGCAATTAGTGCAAAAATGCAAAAGTAGCGAAACTAAAAATCTTAAGAAAATTAAATTTCAAAAAATTTATGAATCCCAATGTAAAATTCACATTTAAACATATTAATCGATCATTCATTTTTATTTTCCTAATTAATCAACTACGGAGCAATATCTTTTAACAAATAAATTATTTTTAGGGACGCATATAATTATGCGTTTCCGATTGCATTATTTTTCAAAATTCACAAAAAAAGCGTATAATTGTAAAACGAGGTTGAACACAAAAGAAAGATTCATCCCAATGCGAATTGTTGCATATGAACTAGCAATTCTATCTAAGTTAAAGGAACGTTTCGATTCGATTTCTAGAAGGTTTTATTGGATAAAAATAATTCCAACCGTTTTCAAACGTTATTTAAATATCAGTCCAAATGATTTACATTGATTGAAACATTTTTAAAATAACTCCGTAGACCTTCAATCCTTAACCGTATGTTTAATTGTGATTTAAAAATTCCTTCTTATACAAATATTTCATTTATTTTCGGCCGACTCGAATAATATAAGCGAGAGAGAAGATTAAATAAAATTTGGTTAAATATTACGTCTAAAAATAATTTGTTAATTGTTGTTGAGAAATTTTAATGAGTTTCTTATAGCTTCTCGTAGCATTTAAACGGTTCATTGTTTTAAAGGAACGCTCCCCTTAGAGACTTCACTCTTTTCTGTCCTTTTATTAATTGGTGTTGTACCCAGTTTTTGTATGCAGAAAGAAGAGGAAGTAAGTGGAAATAAAAAAAGTGGAGGAAGCTATTAAACCAAATTGTTTTAAATACTTGTTAATAACTCCGGGATTATCTTTAACCTCGTAAACGTTCACTTTAACATCGCGTTATCACCCGTTAATTTTCTTTTCTTGTTAACGATCAATTTGTTCGGATTTAGAATCTAATCAAAAATTCACATATGCACACTCACACACTTCTAAATAACGCCTTCGTATTATTTCTTTCTTCTTCGGTCTCTTAAACATTCATACCACGGGTTTGGTATTAAAATAACGTTTTTATTTTAGTTCTATTTACGTGTCACTCGTTAAAAACGAATTAAATGTGTAATTTAGAAGAAATTAAGGAGCCGTTCCTATAATTTTTTTCCCCATTTCAAAAGAGACTTTTCGGGAAATTACTCATTTAATTCTGTTGCTAACTAGCCATTGTATGTATAATTCGAATTCTATTTATACGAATTAAAAGCGTCTCTCGCGTATTCTTCTTATTGTTGGCATGATTTCAATAAATCTGTTCGATTAAAGTTCTCTCTGAAATCGATTGGACTATAAAATTTTTCTTAATATAAACATCATTTTCTGTTTTTATGGAAAACGTTTTTCTTTTTATCGAGACAATCACGATGGAAAGACGTGTGATGTTGTTGTTATTATTATTGTTATTATTCATTGTTTACAGGAAAGAAATTAAAAAGTTGCGTGTAAAATAAGTTTGTCGCACGTGTGCAAACGAAATAAAGGGAGAAAAGGAAAGATAATAATGAAAGAGTATTAAACCATCACGACTAAAACGGAAGTGTTTCTTTGTCGTGCGTTGGTTTCTTTCCTCCTCCGTCTTTCTATCAACGCCACCATTCGTTCGCCTTTTTAATATTCCTTCTTGTGCGAATAAACCGTTCGCGTTTTCCCTAACGATTTGTTGAAAATTTAGCGTATCCTTTGTACCTTCTTCGTTTTTTCTTAATGCACGCAAAATTGAAAAATTCTTTGTTCTCTCCCAATCGTTTTCACTAATCCACGCATTCGTTTTCTTCGCTTGTTAATTTCGAATGTTAAAAACCGTACGCGATTAGAATATAAAACGTGTCCTTCCTACAACGACTTATAAACTTGCAAACGACCATCGATATCATCCGTACTCTGTGATCATCAGCTAAAAATTAATTAACATAGTATTTATTTCCGATAAATAAATAAATGTTTTGTATACATTAAGCGTTGTGTTATATTCTGGCCTCGCCGCCACGGAAGTGACGTAAGGAAATGAAAGAAAAATAACAATTCCTTTTTATTTTGTCGTCTTCTTAATACGATTCTCTCGTATAACAATAAATAAATAAACGAACATGTTCTTTAACTTTATTTATTAAGAAAAAAGGTCACTTGTCGTCACATTGTTATTTAAATTGGTTACAATGTACACGTTTAATTAAGTTAATCTAATTCTCACCTTAAAATGCTAATAATTCATTTAGAAGAGCGTGTGTTCCATAAAATAAACGAAATCCTTGTGGTTTGTTGCGGAAAAACAACGGAAGGGAATTGCCCTCGCGAAATTACCAATTTGTTACCGGGCCCTATAAACGTCTACGCCTGATTTATATTTATTAACCATAATACTTTTTTCTCGTTGAAGGCAAAGAATGTTATTAACATTGGCCAACGGACTAATAATAGCACGATTTTTCCTCGTTTCGCTTTTTCCTTCACGTCTCACTGGTGGGTGGTCCTTTAAAATCAAAGACCGACCACAAATAAATTCACTAATTGCATATTTATTAGCGACTTCAATGCTTTTGAGTACCTTAATTAACCGCAACCTAACGCCGATTGCATAATTCGATTGATATCCGTGCCGGCGCTATTAAAATTTACAGCGACTTAATTAAAACGTCGTTGAAGCTTTTGAAGACGTTACTAATGTTGCAAGTTCACTGATCACCTGGTATGTTTATCTCTTAATTATGGTAACACTTTTAACATCAAACGGAGATGCCGTTTTATAAGTGTAAATATAGCGAAGCAAAAGAAAATAGTTGTCGTAACGGTAGCGAAAAAGGAACGGTGTGTAATAAAAATATTGTTTTTCCTACTCGTTGCACCTTTTTTGTACATAAAAATAAACGAGTTCCTCTTTTCTAGTTGATCTCTGTTGTCTCTTTTACAATGTTAACGTACATATCGCTGATAGTAATAGCAAGTTATGCTACGTTAAATCGTTTCTTTTGTTAGTCGCAAAATATTAACGCATTACGTTGACAAAAAGAATCTTCTTAAGGATAACTTTGTAGCATGTATTTCGGTGCAATGATCATAAAACAAGTTTTGTTTTGTCCTAAAAGAACATTCGAAAAGAATCGAAATGAAACCACACAATTTATTTAGTTCTAAATCAAAACAAGAAATTTTGAATATAAATGCATTATTCTTGCTGTCCTTAGTCCAATTTCACCACAATCAACAAAGCAATAAGTGTGCAGTAACAGGTTTTCGAAAAGAATTATGAGGACGTGGTGTAATCAAGTCTAAATTCAGCCGGATCTAAATTTTGTTTATCAAATGAGTCGTCCCATTTGGCAAGGTAACATGTAAAAAATCTGTTTTTGTTACCATTTTTCTCTACGTGGCAAAACGGTTCTTTTTAAATAACAAATACTAAGCGAAAATGTTTAAATATAAATATCGTGTTAAATATCGCGAACGCGTGCAATTGCAACAGATTATTATCTAATTGCATATAAATGATGGTCATTAAAAGGTGGCAAGTACTTAAACTAAATCTTTGTAATGCGTACGATTATGAATATTAATTGGCCACTAAATTGTTTATGACGAATCGACGAATGAAGTGATTTATTTGAGTGGAAATTGTTGTAAAGCGAAAATAGATCGTTTTCTCTCTCTTTCTTTGCTCTTTGATTATTTAATCGATTACATCGTGTGTTTGCTTTTAGAGGGAAGCGCTCGGAACGAAGGTACTTTTCCACTAGGAAAATCCTTATCGTACACATACAAAAAACAAATAGAAATTCGTCCCTTTTTCCTCGTTATCTTCCTTGACCTTCTTCAATACGAACAATCCACAAATCAATACAACGGCTTTAAGAAGGCAAGTGATAATTACGTCAATGAAATTAAGCAGGATGTTTCGTGAATTGACTTTTTGCAAATTTCGAATGCTGAAAGCATTTTGTTATTCTCCGGGCACGTTTTTAGGTGTGCGAGTGTGCACATTTGTAATTGTGTGTGGGGGCACGTTTTCTCTACTCCATTATTTCTTTTTTCGTCCGTATGCGTAGTACAAATTCGAATTTCCTCAAAACTAACTGTTCATCGAGAGAGCGAACGAAAAAAGAAACGAAAAAAATTTACAAGACACAATGGTGAATTAATTTTGTCGTGGCGTAGGTTTTTTCACATTTCGTTTGATTTCTTTATTATTACCTTCGTAAATAATTTATGATGACAAATTTATGCCACTCGAAATCGCTTTAATGTTTAAATAAATCAAAATGGTTTTAATCATAATGAATTACACGCAGAGGAAATCGCGATTGCGACACTTTCTTCTTCCCTTGTTCTTGTCTTTTGTGATGGGCGTGTGAATCGCTTTCATAAGAGCTTAATTTATTCGAAGTGATGAATTTGTTTAAACGTTAAACGTACGTTTCCATTCGACAGAAAAAGAGAATTGTTTATGAGGATTTGTTAGCGATGTATAATGTGCGTATACGTAAATGAACAACATTAAACATTGTAGAACGTTATTTTAGGAAAATTGTGTGTTTATTTACACACGAGCATTTCTAGTTAGTTATAAACGTAGAGAAATCTAGCTAGAGTTACGTGTGTCTGTTTATTATTGGCAGTAACCCAATGTCAATAAACCAAAAAAGTAAGAAACACGAAAAGAATGAAGAAGAACCAGTTGATGGATTAATTTAAGAAGAACGAAACGCAGATAGATGCACACACAATTTCTGACGTTGTTTCGGCATTTGAATACATGGTTGGAAAAATGTTGACCTACAATTAATTGAAAGCCACGCTGTCTTCATATTAAACCGTATTAATCACGAAGCTGCGACGTTTACCAGATTTCCCTCCTGTGTCGATTAATATAAGCCATCGTAACACGTGTTGCTGATATGCAAAAAGAAGGAAAGAAGAACCGACGACAATATTAAATTACTCCGCCTGAAAAATCATTAATAAACTTAGCGAGGAAATTTTATTTATTTTTTCAGTTCGCTCATCATCATTCCGTATTTTTCTAACAGGCGGAAAGTGAATTACGAGAATTGAAAGTTATTAACCCGTTTCTCATTTTTTTTTTTGGAGGATGTTTACTCCATTAAAAATATTATTGCTTCATGTTAATCAATTATTATTAAAATTTAATAATAACAATTTTACAAAAGAGGAAGCTTAATACATCGATTAAAGTAGAAATAAATTTCTTGATGGTAATCGTATTAGATTAAAATTAAATTAACCCCAATGGAAGAAGAGCTGAATTAAAACGCTTTTTTTCTATCGTCCACTAAGTAATTTATATTCTTCCTTTTTTGGTTATTAATGAAGAGCTGCTGCTTTTAGATTAATAAAAAAGACTGTGTACAAGCTTTTACCTTAATTAAAGTTTCCTAGTGCTTTGATCAACAATTAATAACGTTACATTTGGAGTGGCACATAGGAACTGAAAGATAGTGAAGGGATGCTTTCTTTATTAAAAAGCAAATATGTATTTTTCTTCTTAAAGTACGCATCCTCGCTTTGATGATGAATGCGCGAAATTAAAAAAAAAAAATATTGAACGTGCATGCAAAGCAAGAGGATGATGTTTATGATGAAGAATGGAGGAGTTCTTTCAATTTGATAAATGACATCAATAAAATAAATGGGGAAAAAACATCTCATATTTTACCTACAATTTTATGACGATGATAATAATACTAAACGAAATTTATCATTAGCTATCTGGTAGCTGTTTTAACGTTTGATTTATTATTACGAATAGGAGAAGGAAAGAAGAGAACAGGATGCGCGAGGGGCGAGAAAACGGTCGGGAATTTTTATGCGAAATTATTAAAAAGGCAAGCAGCAAAAAGAGACAGGCAAAATTGGAATCAATTTTCAACGAAGAATGATGTTCATCGGCAGCTACGAATCGAAGAAAATATTTTATTGCACACGAGAGCTTTCGATTCGTAATTTTACGATATTTGCAAGGATGATGATGGTACATTAATTTTACAATTTATTACTAACTGCAAAATTTAATTTTTACATTTTGCACTCTATTTTAGCCTCTTTTGTTATAATGAAATCTTAAACTAACATGCCTAGTTAGTAACAAGAGTAAGGTCGTTGCGTATAATTATCGACGAGAATTGAATTACAAATCAGTGTTCGTCGTAGTAACAAATTTCAATGTGCGCTCTCCGCGTTTTCTATTCGGCGATTTGTAATTTTCATTTTATTTAACTAAGAAAGGGGATGGAATGCCATAAGAAGACAATCTCGTTACGTAACGCGAGTCATTTGATACGCTTAATAATTTATAAGGAAGCGGTTTTGACTGAAAGTCGCTCTGGACGTGACACCAGCAATTTTTTATTAAGAACTGTTTAAATTAATTCGGGACTTTTTCGGCGTCTGACGATTTCGGTTCGGAAAATTTGCACCTGCATTCGCCGGATGAGGGAGAAAATAAAAAAACGAAGACGGCATTTTAAAAATAGATTTTTTCTTCGTTTCGGCTCAAACGTCTACCGCTACGAAAATGAAAAGATTAATTGAAAAAGAAGTACCAGACACAACGCCTTCTGCACAAAGGATGTGTATATCAAACATAATTGCAATTTGTCTCTTACGGTTCTTTAACTACTTTTTCTTCTTCAACGTCGACCAGCGTTTTTAGTAGTAGTTGCTAGTTACCAGCAGTAGTATTATAAGAAGGAATCGTGCAGAAAATACAATTGCGATTATAAAACGAATTCTAAAAAAAGATTTTTTTTTGCTTAAAAGAAAAGGTCATCGAACCATCGGGATACGACGAAAAGCGACGTCGTTAAAGAAACTGACGAATTTCCTAACATACTAACTTTTCCTTTTTCCCCTTTACGTCCATTAGACATTCATAATATTGGCACAAATCGTCTTGTATTTATGTAGTAAAATCATAAACTTCCTCGTACCGCATTTATTTACAGGTTTCTTTGAGAGTAACTCAGCAGAAAACGAAGAAAAAGCAAAAAAGAACCGTCCTAGAAAGTAGACCAGCGGTTTACACTACGATGACGATTCATTCAAGAAAATGTTTTGCGTTCCAAAGACGGAGAAGGAAGGAAAAAACTTATTTTGATTATAAACTTAATAAACCGAAAAACTAAATTCAGACGTGTCCTGTTTATGTCCAAGAATATCGTTAACGAACACCGAATTTTTGCCCCGATTTCCTCTTATTTATTAATTTCGCTCTAGACAGTTCTGCTTTTTTTTTTCATTTTATTGCATTTCAGCAATCTTAACTTTTTCAACATCATCTCCAAATCGTCACTTTATCATTTTCGATTTTACAACCGTTCCAAACTCCATAACGTAACCGAAATTTAATTTTCACTCGCATTTAGTTGAAACGTTTCAGCGATTCCTTCGTCGTCTTCACGAAAATGATTTACATTCGTAAAACATACGTGCCGAATTTAAATTCTTCTCGAATTATTATGATGAACGTGATGTATAATGCGGTACGCACACCTTCGTATAAAATGTTCCCATTTGTAAAGAGCGCATGGTGTTAGGTAAATTGCATTTAATTGAATTATACAGTAAGATTAATAAACAATAACGGCGATTGGTTGGCATACCTGCACGATACGTAATGGGATGCATTTGCGTTCAAACATTTTGTTTCGATCAGTCAGCTTACGTAAGCTCACCCATTGGAAGTTGATGGATTTATTGGTGCAATATTTGATTTGTTATCGCCCGGTAGATTACGATTATCGCTGGTTCGTTCATTCATAATACGAATCTGCTTTATAAAAGTTTAGTGGAGAATTCGAATTCATAAATGCGAGGGAAAAGTAAATCGCGTCGCATTGTGTTCGAATTATTACGAGAATAAATAGTAGCGACCTCAATAGCATTGCCTTAATTGTAATTCTATAATTACAATTACACTTCCTTTAGAACGCGCTCCTTTAGTAAATAAATTTACCTATAAGAATATTTAGAAAAGGAAGAAAAAAAAAACGTTAATCCGTTTCGAAATTTTTCCTTCGAAATTATAATTAGTCCGCGAGTTTTCTTATTTTAATTTCGTTGATTTTGATACTTACAGATGTTGAAGAGCTGTCAGCGAGTTTGAGCTTAATGGCGGTGGCATCGAGCGAAAAAGGGGAGATTCTGGAACCGACTTTCGGACCACTGAACGATAAAAATTGTCTAAATAACAGATGTGTTTATTTAGAACAGTTACTACATGGTGAGGAGTTTAAATTAACTTTTTTCTCTCGTGCCGTACTTCTCTCAAATTATTATTAACATTATTACTTTAATTAACCCGAAATGAGAAGGAAACAAAGCGAGAAGGATTCTTCATTTCTTTTTTAAATTAAACTGTGTTAAATCATTACGCCTCCCATTTAATCCGAGGGAGACAAAATAATAATTAACGCCCGGAAATCCGTGTTGTTATTATTAGTAAGGCTTTCCTTGTTTCTTACTTATTTCTTTTGCTTTTCGTAACGGTTCTCGTATTGTATCCCTTTTATTTTCGAAAAGCAGTAGAGCATTTTCGTTGTCAATGTTCTTCCTTAATAAGCATTGATGTGAAATGACTCCTACTTTTTTGATGAGAAAGAGACTCCTTCTTTCCGATCGACTTAATCGCGACTTTTATCTTCTCTCTACGTTCCTTTCAAAGTTTTCCTGTTTTCCACTACGTTTAATTTAAAAATATAAAAATATCTCGATTTATTATTTTTATTATTATTATTATTACTTTTTCTCCTCTCATTCGGCATAATAAATTACTTTATATTACACGTGAGCAAACGTGCACCAAAAAGAGGAACATTTTCGGTGTATGGATGAGTCTAAAAATAAAAATATTTAATATTATACGTATACGTGTATAAGGATCCTTATTTTTTTTTAAATATATATACACGTCTACACTGTATATGTTCTATAGGGATATCATTCGGTAATTTTTTATTCTCTTATACGAGAAATCGTGCAGGAAGCAAGAAGTCTCCTTCTCTCTGTGTGTGTGCGAGCTACAATTTTGTCTCACCATCGGTTATTTTTAAGGTGACTGATGATTTTCGAACGTTTCCTGTTTTCTTTCAGTACGGAAAGACACAAAAATCGGATCGGACACCGGTAACGTATACGTGGAGGATTCGAATCCGGCGACTTCGAATGGAAAGACCTAGTCGTTATGGGCTCCAATAAAATATTTATCACATTAAGACCAGAAAAAAGAAAGGAAAACGTCAGGAAAATACCGTTAGAAACGAAAGGATTCGAGGAAGATGAGGAAGCATATCCGCAAAGAAAGATGTTAATTTCTTCCATTAAAGTTCTCCTTTTATCTGCTCATGCATACATATCTGATAACAGATTTTCTATTATAACTTTCTTCATGTTTAAATTTAAATGGAAAATTATATACATAAATATAGACTTTTCTCAAGTGCATAAATGTGATAAGAATATCTTGAGGCGTATCGATATATACGAAAAAAAAATTATAAATTCATCTGTACATTTTACCGGAGTATCAAAATACTTTTTTCACAATTTCTTTGATACATTATTGTATTCAATTATGATCCAAAAATAATATTTCATTCTTTCCATTAAACTGTTTAAATATCTTTTGAAAATAAGAAATTAAAACAAAACAAGAAACGCATCCTACCCGTGAAAGGAAATATTAAGCTCATTGAAAACCGCTTCCTGATTCTTCATATATTTTTCTTATTTGTACCGAATGTGACAAATTTATGGTCTTTTGTTCAAGAATAAACGTAATTTATATGTATTTTTAAATTATGAAAGTACTCAACTTGCTGCTGGTTAATAAATATTTTTTCATAAAAATTGATTTATGTTCAGAAGTGTACTTTGAATTTATTATTTCTTATAATTATCTCTAGTAAGAATGAAATATTATTTTTGATGATGTAGGGATAAATGTTCTTGTCCGTATTATGTAATATTAAAATTAATAGAGTACCTGTTTTATAGATGTATTCCTACAAAAATAATTAATGCTAATAATTTATAATTACATCTCGCTGTAGGTAAAATAAATGGAAATATGAGGAAAAATAACGAATAAAAAAAAAGTGTATTATTACTATTTTGTACATTTGTGTATATTGTTATGAATAATTCGTATTGTTTTTATGATATATATGTATTTATAATAATTAAATATGTTTATTTTTTTGCTGCTTATTCAATCATTGAAAAAATAAACCTTTACAAAACGTTTAGAATTCAATTATTTTAGGCAATCAAATTGTATTACCGGTTATTATCTTTTGTTGTTAATATTATTATACGAATGCAATTATTATTATAAATAAAAAATGAAATATAAACACGTAAAAAGAATAAACATATAATGATTAAATACAAATTTTTATTAATTAAATTATTTGCCAATCTATTTATTATTATTAGCCATCTCTATTGTACTATTGTAAATAGCTATAATTAATTATGTGTATATTTAGTGTTTAATTGTCGATGAAAAGAGTAATATTGTACACAAAATTATGAAGAAGCTTATTATCTAATAAACATCACAGTATTAAATATTGTAATCGTGAATTTTTGATATACAAAATCTCGCAGTCAGTTAGTTTAACCCGATTTTTCAAAAACGTTCTCAGATTATTTTTTTAAATAATTATACCCGGAAAAACTCCGGGAACCTTACATTTGATCAAGATTTAATACATTATCCGACATCTACTAGAGATAATTTAAATTGTTTGGTTCAAGAACGTGTTGCTAAACGGCGCTACTTTCTTCTCCTTTTAAGCGTGTTTGACAGTTTATGAGGTTCGGTTTTCCACATTATCATTAAATTTTATTAAATTTAATAGGATTATTTGGATTTATTAATTACATTTTATCAATAAATTATAATGGCTGAAGCTATGAAACAAACGGTGGCATCTATGCTGAAGGGCATTGAAAGGTATGTAAATCTAACCTTAAACAAACTGTTGTTAATTCATTTTCAATATACTATTAGATATAATCCCGAAAATTTGGAAACTTTGGAAGGATACGTCGAGGTTCAGGCACGCGATAACGCGTACGATTTAGAAGCTAACCTAGCAGTATTAAAGTTGTACCAGTTCAATCCAAGCAGTTTCAACATACACATAACGAGTCAGATATTGCTGAAGGCCCTCACAAACTTGCCACATGCAGATTTTATCTTGTGCAAGTGTTTATTGAGTCAAGCAAAGGTAATGATGCTTAATTTAATTTAAGGGAATGTTAAAATGAGAACTGTATTGTAGCTTGCAGAAGAGCCAATTAATCAGATTATATATTTGGCTGATATATTAGAAAAATGTGATTTCCAATTATTTTGGACAAGAATTCATACAATGCCAGAATTAACACAAAGAATCACTGGCTTCCTAGATTCCATAAGGAAATTTGTTTGCCATGTCGTTGGTATAACATATCAAACTATTGAAAGAGCACATTTAGCAACATTGCTGGGTGATGTGGATGATCATACTTTAAAGCAATGGGTCAACAAATATGCATGGAAAGAGGATGGCAATTTAATTTTCATTGCCAATCAGGATGAAAATATAAAAACGAAGAATATCAATGAAAAAATTGATTTTGAATCTGTTGCTGCTATAATGGCTTCATGCCGTTAAGTATTGTATTAAAAAAATATAATAATAATTTTTAATAAAACATTGTCATACAATCTATAGTTTATTCAAATTAATTTTTTATCAAATTTGCAGAATTAAGCTGAAGAGATGTACAAGTTGCTATTTTGAATAATAATCGCGAGATTCTAGAGTCATATATGAATATTTCTAATGAGTTTTTAGTGTGTAGCTCCATAAATTAAGAGAACAGAAAGGGTGTTAAAACACATTGTAAATGATGTATTAATGTATAATTATAATGATAGCTCATTTCTTTTACAAAAATTTAAATAATTTCATGAATGATTATTATTTTCTTCTATGTGATTTATGTAGTTTGAAATTTGAACCAACTTTTTATCAAAAATATTCCCTTGCAATACATTTTATTAAAATCTTATTCTATACTATACAAGATAAAAATAAATACAAATTTCAAACATTTACTTTCATGAACAAATTATGATCAATTATGAAGTTATATTATCATCTATTCTTTTATAATTAAAATCACTGCTTCTTCTGTCATCAACAGATATATGACTTCTCTCTTCATTACTATGGTTCATTGATCTTTCTTCATCATCAGAACTGTCTATTATTAATTCATCATGTAAATTATTTACCAATTTGCTTTCTTCAACATTAAAACCACTCCATCCTTCATCAACACATAAAAGGCTTCTTTCACCAACAAGGTTGTTCATAGGACTTTTGCCATTATCTGAAAGATTAGCTTTGTTTCCTTCTATGTCATTAAAATTATTTCTATTTCTGCCATCATCAGTAATATTAATCCCTTCATCATCACAACTAGCATTAGTCATACAAAGTTGTTCATTATCAGACTTATCTATTGATTTTAATTCATCTACTTGCCTTTCATTATCAAAAACAATTTTACTTTCAGCAGTAGTTTCGTTATCAGCAGATAAAAGGCTTCTTTCACAATCACCAACAAGGCTGTTCATTGAGCTTTCTCCATTAGCTGAAAGATCACCAACAAGGCTGTTCATAGATCTTTCTCCATTATTTGAAAGATCACCAACAAGGCTGTTCATAGAACTTTCTCCATTATCTGAAAGATCACCAACAAGGCTGTTCATAGATCTTTCTCCATTATTTGAAAGATCAGGTTTTGTTCCTTCTTTGCCATTAAAATTACTTTTATTTCTGCCATGATTAGTAACATTATTCTTTTCCTCATCACAACCAGCATCACTCATACATAGTTCTTCATTATCTGACTTATCTATTGATTTTAAATCATCTACTTGTGTTTCATTATCAAAAACAATTTCACTTTCAGCAGTAGTTTCTTCATCATCACTTATTGTTAGGCAACTGCTACTATCAGATAGTGTGATGATTTCTTCTTCAATTTGCAAATCATCCAGAGCAATGCCTAAATTATTTAGTTGACTTTCCAAATTTTCAATTTCATAGTCTAGATCTTCTTCTTGTATGTTATATTCTTGTAAACTTTTTGATAAGTCTTCTCGTTTCTTAATCAATTTTGATTTATGATTCATATATTCAGTTTCACGTTCACTTGCTAATTGAAAGAAATGTTCTGAAACATGTAATTTTATAGATTCAAGTTCATCAATTGTTAGATCATTTTGCTCTAGAATTTCATCTAATTCATCAAGTTCATCCAATATTTCACCCTCAGTAAAATTAATGCTACTGGAAGATGAGGCAAGAATTTGTGATTTCAAATTTTCCATTTCATGTTTCAACAATACTTTTTGAGCAATTGCTGAGAAATTCAAAACATTTTCTGTGTCAGACAAACAATCTTTAACTGGATTTAATGTAACTATCATTGTTAGTGGTTCCTTTCCCAGTAAACCACCTTGAAGTAATTGAGTTAATTTTGAATCTCTTACTGGTACATGCCTGTTTGATTTATTCTGTTTGACTGTGGCAATTTTAATGCATTTATTTAATGTGAGTAAAGATTTATTGATGGAATTGGATTCTGCAAGCCTCTCACCCACATTATTTGACTTCTTTTGTTTCTCTGATCCAGCCAGGTCATACAAATTAAAGCTACTAACAATTGGTGGCGAGTTATTCAAATATTGAACCATTGTTATGGAGAACACACAGTGTGATCTACTGGAATGATTGTTCATGCCTGTGCTTGCATAGTTGGCCTTTTGCAAGCCAATTTGTAAAAGTAAGTATGCTTCAATATCTGAGGATACATGGATTGCAGTTAAGCCTTTAATAGAAGCATGTCCATCCACAGTAAATATCTTAAGCTTTGGTTTGAGTGATTCAGTGTTTAATAAATCAAAAATGTTTTCATTATATATCTCATAGAATGTAACCCAAAGATCACATTTGACACTTTGATCCTCCACCACAGCAATTGTTTCCAATTGTATATTCCTACGAATGCTGGCATACATTTCCTTATAATACTTGACATTTTTTAAATTTGATATTGTCCTATTTCTAAAATTTACATGTCCCATACCTTCTGCATAAGACAATCTTTTAGTTTGCTTGTTTACTTTTGGATACCACTCTGGCACTGTTGATATAAATGGCACTGTTCTAACTAAATATTCCAATGATCGGGGTATGATTCCAGGTGCAGTGTCATTACCAAAAATTGTATAAGTTTTCCCAGATCCTGATATGCCATAAGCTAACAATGAGTAATTGTTACCATTTATGAAATGTAAGAATTTTGGTTTAACAATATCATTAAACAATTCTTGTTGTGCAGTATCACGATCATATATATTCGAGAAACTGTACTGATGAGCATTTTTCTTTTGATCTTTATGTATGTAATTGTTACCATCTACTTCAAACAATTCTCTGTTAGCCGAGTTCTTAATTCTCAAAATCACTTCGATGCAATTTATATCTTCAGTTTGTGCTTCAGATATTGAAGCATCTCTCGCACAAAAATAAGACTGTCTTCTATTCATTTTATAATTTTAAGCATTCAAAGATAAACTGCTGGAAATACTATTTAAAATCGTATTCACGAGTTATAACGGTCACAAATCAAGTTGAAAATTTTTCACAACTGTTATTGAGAGAGACGAAATTTTCAAATTGTATTTTATTATATACGAGCCATCTATCATGAAATAGTTACACTTCGTGAATTCGTTCGTTCTTAATTCTCAGCAATATCCCACTTTCATGAAAATTTATCAGAATTTCTAATTTTCAAATTAAATTAGCTAATTTTGTTTAGAATGAATATAAAAAGATTTTATAGTAATGACTAATATATTTTAATTTAAGTCTACTAAAATATATCTGAACCAGTCTTCCTAGCTGCAATCCAAGCCTGTTCTGATGTTAAAGATTCCTCTTTTGATGGGGTCTTTGGGCTACCATCATCATTTAAGTGATTATTCTTGAAATCCTCAGTTATCTTCTTTGCATAAACAACATTAAATAGATCTTGAGCTGTGAATTCTGATTGTACTACATCTGGTGTCTTGTATGAAACATAAGGTTTTAACTGAAATATAAAAATAGAGAATACAATTAGGTCCCTTAATCTATTGATTTATATTACCTTAAAGTTAGTCAAATCAGGTACAATCAGTTCTGGGATCATTTCTGGTACTGTGACAAATTTACCATCCACTTTGTACCCTACATCTCTTACACCTCTCTCTAAAACAATTCATGACTGTTCTCTGCAGATTTATAATTGGTAGATGCAGATTACTTACTGTGTATGGGCACATCAGGATCTTCTTTCTCCCTTTGTTGCTGCTTGAATATTTTGCTACCCCTTTTATTATAAAGCGGAAATTTCCTGAAATTTCTTTTACCTTCTCTAACAGCCGTAGTTGAAATACTACGTTTAATTATATTGACAAAGGACATATTGCAGGATTATTCTTCAGTATCAATTTTAAATAATCATAAAGTTGATTTATAGGTTACTTTCTGATTACAGCAGGACAAAGATAATATGCTGGTTGCTAATATATTTTGCCATCTACTGAGATTTCCCTCAAAAGTTTAGTGCACTATTCTGAAGAGCAGAGGAGCTATTTGTTTTAAACTGAGGACAATTTAAAAATGGTCCAATAACATTCTTTTAAAATTCTTATTTAAAATATTATTACCCACGAGAAACTTTGCAATTATCGCTGTTCTTAAGGGACTCTTTTTAAAACATTTGCAATCAATTGAAATCAGACATGTAACAGCTGTTCGTCGTTGCTCTTGTAATCTAACTAGTCTCTTTGGGCAGCCTTGAAAAGTATATCATCTTTGTTGAAAAACGTTTTCATTTCACAAATACTGAATATTATTCAACGATTAATCATCAAAATTAAAAGGTAACGAATGCATGTTTAATATTGTTGTTTCAAGTATGTATTTTTGGTCCACCATATTTATTGGTTTTATAAAATAGGTTAGTTATAGGAATTGAAGATGTTTTCCAAACGATTTCCTTGCAAGCAAATCATGTTTAAGAGGAATGCATATAGTGCATCTAAGAAGGAAAGGGTGCGGATTGCTCGAGAGATTAAACCTGGACAAAGTGTAAAGTTATTCTATCCAAATCCGGCAAAGAAGAAAATTGAAGAAACTATTATTAAGGTTCCATCAGCTCAATCAAAACCTGGTGTTAGAGTAAATGAAATGAACATACAAATGCTCTCAAAGAAGATATATGAACAAATATATAAAGAGCCAAAGATAATGAAGCATGATAAGGGCTTTGTAAATCAGTGCAGAGCAACACTACAACAACATGGTATTGTATTGAAAGAAGGTGATTATTTGGAAGATGTTGATTTCAAATTACCACCATTAGAGGGTAAGGACATAATAGAACATTTTCAAATAATTGCTGAAGATCAAGTTAAGCCATATAGAGACATAGTAAATAATTTATTAGTGCACTTACCAGTAAAACCAAGAGAATGGTTACTGCAAGAAGGATGGACACGATATGCTAAAGGTGTCAAACCTCAGAAAGTACCATATCCGTTGGAAGAAGCTTTAGTATTTGATGTAGAAGTATGTGTTAAATGTGGAAAGACACCTACATTAGCCACAGCTGTAAGTGACAAGGCATGGTATGGATGGGTCAGTAAATCATTAATTGATGCATCTTCAAAACCAAGAACACAACATCAATATTCACTGGAAGAATTAATACCTCTGGAAAGTGAGAAACATGAAAAGGAATATAAACTCAGTGAAAGTGCTTTAAGGCCTAGAATTGTTGTTGGCCATAATGTTTCTTATGATAGAGCCAGAATTAAGGAGCAGTATTTCCTAAAGCAGACACAAACAAGGTTTCTGGATACCATGTCCTTGCATGTATGCTTGAGTGGTGTAACTAGCTATCAAAGAGCAATGTTAAAATCCAATAATGACGACGAAGATGATGACTGGTGGAAATCGTCAGCATCCTTAAACAGTTTAACTGAAGTACACAAATTGTATTGTGGCTCTGAAATTAAAAAAGATACACGCGACGTCTTCGTAGAAGGTGACCTGATTGATGTGAGAAAATCATTTCAGGATGTCATGAATTATTGCGCAAATGATGTAAAAGCAACTTATAACATATTGAAAGAGATGTTTCCCATGTTTTTAGAGAGATTTCCGCATCCAGCTACATTAGCAGGTATGCTAGAGATGGGTACCGCTTATTTGCCCATTAATTCGAATTGGAACAAATACATAACTAATTCGGAACAAACTTATGAAGACTTGAACATAGAGGCTCGATTAACACTCGCTAAAAGGGCTGATGAAGCGTGCCATTTGCTGCATGACGACAAGTATAAAGAAGACGTTTGGATGTGGGATCAGGATTGGGAGGTGAAAGAATTGAAAATGTTGAAGACACGTAGGACTGCGAAAGAGGAGCCACCTTTAACCGCAACCACCGACGATTTGTATCAAGAGGAAGAAGAAATTGATCCTCTCGAAGAGAAGTTTAAGGGTTTAATGAAATCGGTCGATTCATTGTCACATGTTAATAGCCATCTGCCTGGTTATCCAAAATGGTATAAGAAACTTTGCACGCGACCAGATTCCTGCCCGGATTGGGTTCCAGGACCTCATTTGATTAGTACGGCGATGAAAGTAACGCCGAAATTGTTACATTTAACATGGGAAGGTTATCCATTGCATTTTGTCAATGGTTACGGATGGGGATTTTTAGTGCCGTTTTCTGTAAGTCTCGATCAGCAATATAATATGCCCATAGAACGCTTACTCGAAAAATGTCCAGTTATCACAATGAAGTCCGGCGAAGCTTCTACAAATGGCTTTGCCACCATTTCCAAAGATGTACAAGACAATTTGGCGAGAAAAGAATATTATAGTAAGGCAAAGAAAGATCAGACCGGCGGCGTATACAATGGTACGGGTGTTTGGTGTAATTTAGTATTAGAGAACTGTTGCTATTTTATTAAGCTACCTCACAAGGACGGTCCGTCATTTCGCGTCGGCAATCCGTTATCTAAAGACTTTCTCAACAAATTCTCTGAAAACGTTTTGGCCGGTGACACCGAGAGCGCAGAGAAAATATTGGAGATAGCCAGATTATTGTCCTATTGGCGAAACAACAGAGATAGGATTCACGATCAGATGATTGTGTGGTTGGACGAAATCTGTCTACCTAGAGAATTAAGAGATGGAAACATGTACGGTGCGATAATACCGCAAATCGTCGTTGCCGGTACGTTAACGAGACGAGCGATGGAACGTACTTGGATGACCGCGTCGAATGCTAGTACGGAACGCGTCGGTTCCGAGTTGAGAACGATGGTACAGTGTCCGCCGGGTTACAAGTTCGTCGGAGCGGACGTCGATTCGCAAGAATTATGGATCGCATCAGTTATCGGCGATGCAAGTTTCGCAAAGATTCACGGCGCGACACCATTGGGATGGATGACATTGAGCGGCACGAAATCGGATGGAACCGATATGCATAGCGTGACGGCAAAAGCGGTCGGCATATCGAGAGATCATGCGAAAGTATTGAATTACGCGCGAATTTACGGTGCCGGACAGAATTTTGCCGAGAGACTACTGAAACAATTCAATCCGGCGATGAGCGAGAACGATGCACGAATCAAAGCGGCCAAAATTTATTCCTTGACGAAGGGTAAACGGATTTACCGTTTGAAGAAAGAGTTTCGAGGCGATTTAATTGATAAACCATATTCGCAATGGAACGCGATAGACACCGCTAAATTGCACGGCAAAACTTTGGGCGAAATGTTCGTCAAACCGTTTTGGGCCGACGGTACGGAATCTGCGATGTTCAATCGATTGGAAGAGATTGCGAACAACGAATCGCCCGTTACCCCATTCTTAGAGTGCCGCTTATCGCGTGCTTTAGAACCGAAACACATGATCAACGATCGATTTCTACCGACGAGAATCAATTGGGTCGTACAAAGCGGTGCCGTCGATTTTCTACATCTGATGCTTGTTTGTATGAGATGGATCATGAAGGATAACGTACGATTCTGTTTGAGTTTTCACGACGAGGTGCGTTACATGGTGCCCGACAATTTGAAATACCAAAGCGTTTTGGCTCTACACGTTACAAACCTATTAACGAGGACTTTCTGTTCGATGAAGCTCGGTTTATACGATTTACCGCAATCCGTTGCGTTTTTCTCGTCGGTCGAAGTCGATACCGTACTTAGAAAGGAATCGAAACAGGATTGTAAGACGCCATCGAATCCGTACGGTTTGGAGAAAGGATACGGCATAGCGAAAGGCGAAAGTTTAAGTATTTACGATGCGATAGAAAAGGCAGCCGGCACGAATAGTTGTTGGTACCAATTCGATAGGTCTTTAATTTGAAGGAGCAATAAAACGAACCTCATTATGATATTTAATCTCTTACTTGTTACAGGTATGTCGAAGGCTACCAAAAGAAAACACGTTCTGATTGAGGTGTTACAAGACGATTTCTCACCGCCGACCGATAAGCAGCAAATCGTGCGAGTTTTGTGTAGTCGCGGGAACAATTTGCACGAAGTCGAAGATCACATCGGTGCGACGTTTTTGATTTCGATGCCGGTCAAGTTCCGCAAGAACGTTTGGGTGAAACGTGGCGATTTCATAATCATCGAATCGATAGAAGAAGGCGATAAAGTTAAAGGTGAAATGGTACGACCGTTGACCGGCGAGCACATCAAGTGTTTCAAAAAGGACGGCGTTTGGCCGGACGGTTTTAACGATAAGGAAAATAAAGTCGACGAGGAAATGTTTGAGAATACGAACCGATTGCGAATTAGTGAGACGGAAAGTGCTTCGAGTGATAGTAGCGAAGACACCGACGACGACGATTCGAAAGAGGACGGCTTGAAGAGCGATGAAGTATAAATCATTGATTTCGTTTTTTAAATACTATTTAAATTAAATTTTGTTATGAGTGTTTAATATACAAATTTTTAAAAGAAGACGTTTTATTCGGCATAATCATGAGAATAATATAGAGAATATTGTTTTGGGTGTTGATGGAGGATTTGTTTTTACAATGGGGAAAAGAGTGAACGGTTTGATGATTTAATTCTTAATAAAAGAAAAGATAAAAATAATTAATTCTTTATTTATTCTTTTTTTTTTATTGTACAAATATACATTACATTTCATTAGAAAAATTAAAAAAGGTTTATTAAATAATACAGTATATGCAAAATATTCGCAAAATTTAATGAAAATTGTATTAATTCAAATCGAACGTAATTTCATTTGATTTCATCGTTCAGTAAACTTTTACAATATCTACAAGATCGTTATAAATAATTTAATGATTGAATCTTTTTACAAAGAAAATTATTTAAAAAAAAGTAATAATAATTGCGATAGTCGTTAAGTCTTATGGCTAAAAATGGCAGGGTAGAAACGCACTCTACCAATTGATGAGCATTTTTAATTATTACAACATTATTTATTTACAAAAATGTACACATGCAGTCTATATTCGAAAACAATTTAATTACTAATTTAAACTAATCGTCATTCAAAACAAACATCCTCCATTTATTGTATTTTCTTTGAATAAGAGAAAGTATCTTAAGAGCACAGCCAAACCACTAACAAGTGATTAAGATCTCGATTCGTACTAAATTGAAGAATCAAATTCTACAGTCTTATCTCCGTATCGACGACCGGTTTGTTCCTGGCCTGTGGCGGCTGCCTCGACATCATGTGATGGGTGGTTCCTAATCCGGGCGTCACCAGTGGCGATATGGACGGCGATTTCGTCGCCAACGGCGACAACGACGGCGAGAAACTGGGCGACATCGCCGCCGACGTGCTGAACGTGGCTCCGGACGCGTCGTGACTTATCGGCGACCGTGGCAACATGATCATCTGATTGTGATTGTTGCCGGAATGATGACTAGAACCGCCGCGCGAATTCAGCACCGGCATCGCGATCGATCGCGGCGCGACGCTCGTGATGAGAGGCGGCGGTATCGTTTTCGACGTCACTATCGAACTCTTGCTCTTCACGCTCGAATTGCCGCTGGTGGCGCTCTGCACCGAAGCCGTGTCGTCTTTCAGTCTTGCTATCTCGGAGAAGACGTGCGCCAGCGGCTGATACTGCGGGCCCCAGTCCAATAGATAATCCCAATTGTAGCTGCCCGCCAGTTCCTCCTCGCTGTGCACGATCGAGCTCAACGAGCCGTTCATCGACGGCTGATGCGTGACGGTCGGCACGTCGCCGTAGCCGCCGATCGCCATCACGTGGTCCATCGTCGTGCTCAACGCGGCCGGATTGACGCCGCCGCCGTCGTCCGTCGAGCTGCCGCGATCGCTGTTCGCCACGTCGTTCAATTTGGCGTAGAAATTCGATATGTCGTTCTCGGCGTTACCCTCTTCGTCGAACATGTGCAAACCGTCTAACGGCACCGTTTGATGATGATGCAGCGTATCTTTGCTACTGCTCGCGCGCGGATCCGCACACAGTCGCGATGCCGTTTGCGGCACGCCCGTCGTGCTGCCGTTGTTAACGATCCCCAATCGTGCCAAATACTCTTGCGTGTTTCGCACGGAAACGTCCGATAGATTGTCGTCGTCGTCGTTCTGCCGATGGATGCCGTTGTCCCTCTGCAGCGGACCCTCGTTGATCATTCGGATCTCCTCGTCCTCGCCGTCTTCCCCGTCCTCGGCGGACCCGCGACCGCTCGACCCCGACTGTTCCGAACCGGACAATTCCGACGTCGTTGCCGCGCCGGAATTCGAACTTGCTGGATGGCTGGGCCCGTATGGCGGTATCTCGTCGTACTTGGGCGGCGCGAATTGATTGTTACCAGGCGGCACGCCGCCGCCGCCACGTATCGGAATCGTGTCGAACGCGCTGGGGTCCACGTAATTGTTCGCGCTGGCGACGGTTTCCGCGTTCAGATTCGGCTTGTTCAGTTTCTTGTTCCGCTTGTTTCGCATGTGTATGAACACGAAGACGGCACCGAACGTTATGATCAGCAATATGAGGGAGATGAGCAAACCCAGCGCCCAGTCGGCGATACCGTTGTTCGTTGCCGCAACGGTCGTATTGTTTTCGCGATTGATTGCCAAATTAGTCGCAGGATCCGCCAACGGATCGAGCACAATCTCGATGACGGTCATGTTGGTCAAGGAGCCCTGTCGCCCGGTACTGGCCGTTACGACTAGACTTATATCTCGGCCGGCGTTCAGCATTTCCGAATTGTCGAACTTCTTCTTGATCAGCACCGCGCCGGTCGTGCGGTTCATTTTAAAGTACGAATGCTGCGTGGTCAACTGATAAACGACCCTTCCGTCCGGCCCTTTGTCCCGATCCGTTGCCGTCACGTGGCCCACAATGTATCCGACCGGTAAATTGCCGTACGGCGGCGTGGCGAGGACGAAGCGATACGTGCGCTCGGTGAACTGCGGATGAAACTCGTCGCGGCTCTCGATCTCCACGCGCACCTTCACGCTCGAACTCTTGCCGCCCGCGTCCGTCGCCTTCAACATGAACACGTAGCGGCTCTTCTGCTCGTAATCGAAGACGGTGCTCGTCGTTATTAGGCCGCTGTTCGAGTCGACGTGAAACAATTTCCACGATTCGTCGACGGCGTGGTAACCGCTCGACGACACGCTCACGATCGAATAGTTCAGCGTGCCGTAAACGCCTCTGTCCAAATCGGTGGCGTGCGCGAGGAAGACGGCGGTGCCGACGGGCTCGTTCTCGCCGATCATCTCCAAGTATTCGCTGACCGGAAAATGCGGCGCGTTATCGTTCTCGTCCTCCAAATTCACTTGGAACGACGTCAACGTGCAAAGACGTACGACGCCTTGGTCGCAAGCTCTGATTATTAAATTATGCATCACGGCGCCGTTATCGTAGTCCAGCGTTTTGTTCACGTAAAGGTAACCGTTCTTCGCGTCGATCTTGAACAGATTGTAATCGTTGCCGGAAGTGATGTCGTAAATAATCATCGAATTGCGTGTATTAGGTAGATCGGCATCGGTAGCAATAATTCTGGAGATCGAAGCACCGACGGGCATACCCTCGCTTATTGTGATCTCGTAATCGCCCTCCTTGAACACCGGCGCGTTATCGTTCGCGTCCTCGACGGCCACGGTGACAATTAGGTCCGTCACGTTCGAGTAGCTGCTCTCGCCGTTCGACAATTTCAAATTGTAAACGTCCTGATGCTCCCTGTCCAACGTTTTGATTAAAATTAACGCGTTCGACGGATTCGTTATTTCGAACACGTCGTCGTCGTTCCCTTCCAATATGTAATAATTCACGTTGTTCGCATTCGTATTGGACAGTTTTATGATGGTCGTACCTTTGGCCGTGTCTTCGGGTACTTGCACCTTATATTCTCTAGCATTAAATCGCGAACTCGTACCAGCATTTCCGTGGCCGGTTATTAATACGGATGCCATCGAGCTCAAAGGCGGACTGCCCGCGTCGGTAGCGACAACCGTAATTTGATAATTTTGCGTCGATATCGACGATATATTGCTCTGGTTGGCTCTTAAAATTCCATCGTAAATTCCAATCGAGAAACCGGGAATCGAATGCAAGAGCGAATATTTCACTTTGGCGTTATCGTCGAAATCGGCATCCGTTGCATTAACGGTCAACACGTCTATGTAATTTGTCGATTGGCCTACGGACAACGTGCTCTGATAGAACGATTGCGAGAATACCGGCGGATTATCGTTGACGTCGGTCACTCTTATTGTTAACGTCGTCTGCGCCGCATGCTTCATGTCGGACGCGATCACTTTCAATTTGTACTCTTGCGCGTCCTCGAAGTCGAGCGACCGCTTCAGCACCACCTTCCCGCTGAATCGGTCGATACTGAAGTAATCCAACGTGTTGCGGTCGGTGTCTTTCGCGAAATTATACGTTAACGCCGGGTTCGTGTCCACGTCGTTGGCGGTAATCGTCGTCAAGACCGTTCCGATCTCGGTAGCTGTTTATTAATTAAGCAAAATTTAGATAAAAGAATAAACAAATCGACAAGAATCACTCACCTTCGCTAGTCGTGATTATATTGTGCGGCGGGAACGTCGGCTGATTGTCGTTGATGTCGACGATATTGATTCGTATCCTCGCGGTGCCGGTCATCTGCGGCACGCCCTCGTCCGTCGCGATGACGGTCAAGCGATACGTGTCGCGTATCTCGCGGTCCAAGACGATGTTCGTCTTCAGGATGCCGCTAAACGCCGGTTCGATTTTGAACGCGTTATCGTGATTCCCGTCGACGATGTGATAGAGGACCTTCGCGTTTCGCCCCTCGTCGTTATCGGACGCGATCACTTGCAACACGAACGTGCCCTTGTTGTTGCCCTCCCAAACGGCGGCCGTGTACTGTTGCTGCGTGAACTTCGGCGAATTGTCGTTCTCGTCGGTCAGGCGAACGACGATTTCGGCGTAACCGTAAATCGTCGGCGACGTCTCCGTCTTCGCCTCGACGACCAGGCGCACTTCGCGATAGGTTTCGTAGTCCAAAAGGTCCGCGCTCTCCACTTGTATCACGCCGTTGTGCGGATTAATGCCGAAGATGCCGCCCTCGTTGCCGCTGCCGAGCGAATACTTGATGTTCTGCCGACGGCCGTCGCTGCGTACCGCCGTCACTTGGACGACCTCCTTGTACCGTTCGGAGTTCTCCGGCAGCGTCACGTGATAGGAACTGTTTTGGAAGAGGAGTCGCGGCGTGCCGGTCGGCACGTCGCCGACGCTTATCTCGATTAAACCGATCGAACTCTTCGGCGGATTGCCTTTGTCCGTGGCCATCACTTTCAAATGGATCGTTTTCCCGTTCTCGCTGGCCAAACTCTGCGACGTCGTCAGAATGCCGGTGTTCGGATTCAGGCGGAACTTTCGATGCGTGTCCTCGTTTCCTAGGCTATAGACCATCTCGGAGTTGATGCCCTCGTCGATATCGTTGGCCGTCACTTTCAATATGAATTGACCCGGTTGGATGTACGCGGACACGCTCGCTTTGAACGGATACTGCGAGAACGTCGGTTTGTTGTCGTTCACGTCGCCGATCGTCACTTGCACGCTAACGTTTTGCGATCTGGCGTTGTACCGTCCGCTGTCGGTGGCGACGATCACGAAATTGTACACGTTTCGGCGCTCTCTGTCGAACGATCTGAAATTGAATCGATTCTCGTATTAATTTTGTATCGCAAACCTTTTCGAATCCGCTTACCCCGCCGTCGTAACGGTTCCGGTTTTGTTGTCGATGCGAAACAGCCATTGACTTTCGTTCGCCAGCGAGTAAATGATTTTCGCGTTCACCCCGGAATCCGCGTCGGTCGCTTGAACTTTAAGAACGGACGTGTCGACGGGCACGTCCTCCATTATGGTCACCGTATACCTCGATTGCTCGAATTTCGGATCGTTATCGTTCAAATCCTCCACGCGTAACGATATGTTACACGTGCCGGACAACGGCGGATCGCCTCTATCTTGAGCCGTTATCGTCAGATGGTATCTGGCCTGCGTCTCGCGATCCAACGGTTTCGCCGTTAGCTCGCCGTTCGTCGCGTTGATTAGGAACTTGTTGCCGAAATTACCGCCCGTTATCGTATACGTGATTCGTCCGTTACGTCCGGCGTCCGCGTCCGTCGCCGCAACCGTGTGTATAACCGCAACGTCGTTATTCTCCGGGACGCTCAACGGGTAACACGCGCCCACGCGAAACTCCGGCGCGTTATCGTTCACGTCGGCGACCGTCACGTGTAACGTGGCGACGTCGAAGTGCGTTTGCGAATTTAACATTTTGCTCGTGTCGCGCACGTAAATCGGAATTACGTACTTGTCCTTCGTTTCGCGATCCAAGCGCGAGACCGTCGTCACGATTCCGCTGATCTGATTGATCTTGAAGCGATCGTCAGCAATTCCCGCCGGTATGCTGAAGGTGACGTTGCCAACTGTAAGAGAAGACGATTTAAGTTGATTGTTCACAAGAAATGATTTCGTCATCGCGTATTTACCATCGAGAAAGCTACTTTTGGCCGACACCTTCACGACGGACGTGCCGGATGGCGCGTCTTCCGGCACGTTGGCGTAATAGACGGAATTGAGGAATTGCGGCGCGTTATCGATCGAATTCCGTAGCGACAAATCGAGCACGATGTGCGCTTGACGCGTCGGCGTGCCGTGATCGCTCGACGTGATGTTCAGCGTGTAAACCTTCGCCGTGTCCGGCGGCAACGGTTTCGTCAACGTCACTATCCCGTTGTCGTAGCCCAACGCGAAATAATTGCCCTCGTTTCCGCTCGATATAACGTACGTGACGCGCCCGTTGTCGCCGCTGTCCTTATCGACGGCGACCACGTGGGTGACCAACATTCCGACGGTGATCGAATCGCCGAAATGGATGCGCGACGCGGACGGTATCACGAACTTCGGCGCGTTGTCGTTGTAATCTTCGACGATCACGCGACACGTGACGGAAGTGCTCAGTCGTTCCGAGACGTTGACCGATTGATCGGTGGCGACGACGATGAGCGTGTACTCTTGTATCGTTTCGTAGTCCAGCGGTTTCGACAGCACCAGGCTGCCGGTCAGCGGATCCAAAGCGAACGAATCGTTGCCCGGATATTGGCCGATTAGGGCGTACCGCAAGTCGCCGTTACTGCCGGCGTCCGCGTCCACCGCGGTGAAATTGTAAACGGCCGTGCCGACGTCCGCACTCTCCGTGACCGTTATCGTGATCGGGTCCTGCGGCCAACGCGGCGCGTTATCGTTCGCGTCCGCGATGTCGACGCGCACGGTGATCGCGCTGCTCTGCGGATTGTTCATCGCGCTCGTGTCCAACGCTCGCACCTCCAAGCGGTACTCGGACTGCGTCTCCCTGTCCAGTTCGCGCGCGACCACCAACGAGCCGGTGCTGCGATCGATGTCGAACGCGTCGATCGAATTGTCCGACATCAGGGAGTTGAGGGTGTAAGTGATGTGGGCGCCCGTGCTGCCGGCGATCGCGTTCTCGTGGTCCACATTGTCCGACGTCACGATGGAACCGACCAGATGGCCGACGCGTACGTCCTCGCGCACCTGAAAAAACAATCGCCGGGGTTAGTTTGGACAAACGGGCGATTTGATCCGCGTGGCGTTCTACCTTAAACATCAAACTCGAGCTGGTGAACGTCGGTCGATTGTCGTTCAAATCGAGCACTTCGACTCGGAGCGTACGCGACGTTTGCTTCGACGAGACGCCGTTGTCGGTCGCGGTCACGGTCAAGCGATAGATCGTCTTCTCCTCGTGGTCCAATATCGTTTTCGTTCGTATGATGCCGGTCGTCGGCTCGATGCCGAACACGCCGTAGCCGTCGGAGTCGCGGCCTTTGCCAATTGAATATGTCACCGTTGCGTTCTCGCCGTCGTCCAGGTCAACGGCCTTCACTCTGACCACTTCGGTGCCGGGCGGCTGCTCCTCCCGTACGCTAACAACGTCTTCTTGCGGATCAATTATTTCTGGAGCATTATCATTTACATCGAGTACGTGTATTTTTAGTGGCACACGTGAACTCCTCGTTGGCGTTCCTTGATCTCTCGCTTCCACGACTAAATCGTAAATTTCTTTCGATTCACGGTCTAATGGCACCGTTGTTGCGATGTCGCCTATAAATCGAGGAGGCAAGAGAAAAAGAAATTAAGTCACTTAATAATGAATAAGATCCAATAAGCGGAGATTGGCGAGACTTTACAGTTAATGCATTTTAATCTCGAACATTAACCCAATAATCTAATCGACTATTTCACTATTAAACACCTTTACTTCGGCATTACTTGGAAGAGAATTCTCTTTGTGGCCGTGGAAGTTGCTTGCCAACAATAAATTCGTTTCCCTGTTGCATCAATTAATTTCTCTCGGAAATTTCATTTAAAAGAAATTCAACATAAAATTAGTCATATAATTAGCCAACGTTCGAAAAATTGTTAGGAATTAATTGTGGGAAAACGGAATAAATATAAATAATATAATTTATATCCACGGTGCTGATGATTTTAGTCGAGGAATTTACATATATCTCTTCTCCATGTTGATATTAATATGAAAATTTATTAATTAATGGGCGATCGTAATATGAACGTGAGTTTCCAGAAAAAAATGAAACGACAAGTTCAACGCTCCATTTTCTACCAATAACGACTATATATGTCTTAATAATAACTCAATTTCGATTACGAATTTTACATCTTCCGTGTTGTCACTGAAGAAAAGACTTCCTTGCCATTTCAACTATTGCACATTTATTATTCATTTATTATGATAAAACGCTTTTTTAAAGGCGAAAAGAAAGATGGAAGAAGAAGAAATGGTGGAAAATATGACTTTACGAGAGAAAACATGTTCGTGAATCGTTCATAAGGTATCTAACTGTCAATTCCACTGAACCACATGTGCCTTTTACTGTTAAAACTAGTTTTTCTTTTTATTATTAATATTTATTTTCATTTCTTTTAATGATAACTTCATAAATCTAAAATGCATGCATATTAAGATTTATTGAAGAAGAAGGATAATGAATTAAAAAAAGGAGAAGAAAGAAGTAAACAGATTTTCTTTAAGATATACGATTCTTCGTCGAATGTACATTGTGTATATGCATTTAGGATTAGAATAAATGAATCTTCTCTCTTTCTCCGTCCCATCGATTCTCCGATAAATATCGAACTAAATTTATCGTTTAATTTTAGCATATAATTTAAATTTCAAATGTAATTAGATAAATATTAGAAAGTTAAACGGAAAGTTTTTAACGTCGAATTAGAGTTTTCTTTATTTCAATTTAAGAATTTTTATCTCTTCTTTGTTAAGTACCAGCATCTCCGTTTACGACTCCCAACCTGAACCGACTCACTTGGAGTCTTGTCTCTGTGTGTTACATACGTACGCACAATAATAAATATTTTTCTCCTGAAAGATGGGTCTCTTTCCGTCCAAAAGAAAATAAAATAAAAAGGCGAAAGAAGAAAATAATATTAAAATACATCTGTGAAAGCCCATTTAAAATTCCATGTACATTATTTACATAGGTTCGTGCATGTAAATAAAGCGAGATGAATGTTAAGATAAAATCGCTGTCGAATGCGAAGGGAAGAAGAAAGCTCGAAAAGAAAGCGAAAGAAAAAAGGAAACGCAGAAAAGGGCGAAGATAAGAAGATAGTAGATATGTTAATGCCACTTATGTTCCAAGGCTGAGTCGTGCAGGATTTTTAAATAAACTTCTTGACGTTTTTGCCTGGATTTTCACCAATTTCACTCTTTCTTCAAACATCAATTTTACCGACTTAAAAACGAATCGAAATATACGAGTAAGAATTAAGAGAAGTTTACACTAATTCCGTGTTATTTTAGTCAATTAATTTTAGTCTTGCATTTTATCCTTGAGAGCCACCAAGAACTGGTATTAACATATATCTTGTTGCAGTTTGGCAAAAGTCGGATGATTGAAATGTATGAGGGGCAAGTAGATGCCGGTCACGTTGCCAGAAATCCCGAACGACTACAGAAGCTGTGGAATGCTTTTAGCATTCCGCTTCGAAAGAACAAATAATAAACCGTTGACACTTTCCATAAGCGCTTAGGACCAATCAACACAATCAACAAAACTACTCTTTCTTCTCTCTCTCTCTCTCTCTCTCTCTCTCATCTTTGTCCTTCCTTTATTTCTTTTCGTTTTTAAATGCGTTTCGTTTCCTTTTTCGATTTTATTTATTTACTTTCAATCGACATCTTATTAATGTTAATGCACTAATTAAAAAATATTAATGTAGGAACGTATATATTTGATGATTTTTAAACGGGTGTTAAACGCGAACGGGGCCTTTCTTTTTATTGTTGCATTAAAACCCTTCATAAATTTTTTCGTTCGTTAAGAAAGGAGAAACCAAACGATAATGAAAGTTTAATTTGATTTAATTGTCTCGAATATGACAAACATCAACATCTTTGTCCGTGGAAAGAACGGCGAGAAGACCGATGGAAAAAAGATTGTTTCTCATCTCTCGCATTTATAGAACGACATTTTAAGAGAGCTGTAAATTGTTTTATATTTATTTATTTTATTATTATCATTTTTCGTTTCTTTTCTTTTTGGTAAATGTACGGCATGAGATAAGTAAAAAGCATACACGGGTAAAAAAATAAAAATAAAGAGGACGAAGAGAACGTGTTGTATCATTCGGAGATCCAAGTGGCATTTTATTTTATGACACTTTTAACACATTTCTAAGGTACGCTCCTCTATATCCCGGTATCGGTTTAAAATCCTTTTATTTTTTGTTAATTTTATTCATTCTTCCTTCATTATACCGAGTGAATCCGGCGCATTGTCACCAGCAAGTTAGCAATCGGCACCGGACGATTAATTAACAGTTATGACGTTGTTTAGCGAAAGGAAATTGCAATGATTTGATGGCGTTTGAAAGTTATTCAATTCGTAGTCAAACTGCGATCAAAAGTTTCTTGTTCACCCTGTATCGAAATGATGGGTTAATTTGGAATAAAGGATTTCACGAAAAAAAAAATCGTCAACCGAAATGTCTTAATTAAAACATAACGGAATTTAATATAATAATAATTATTATGAGGATATTTATTATATTTTTAGTAGACAACAGTTATTATTTGATTCGTATTTATTTCTTCTTCGGCTTTAATTAAAGAGAATTTCGTTATTCGTTAGTGTGACTATGTATTACGCTTGACGAAGATAATGATAATAATAACGGTATACGTTAACATTGCAAATAATTGCTAATTGGATGATGTTAATTTTTTATATAAGAATACGAGGCAATTTTTAAAAGAAAATGCCAAAATTTCGAAAACAGCAGTACGAGAGAAATAACTTACCATCATCAATCACGAGTAAAAAGCAAATTCCAATTACTTTACGTTTATAAATAAAAATATTAGTTTTACTGATCATAATTAATCGGGCGAACTTCTAATTAATTAAAGTGTCATAAGACTTGCGAAACCGTATTAAATATCTATCAACGACTCGAAAGTTCTCATTTCTTCCTCTTACATTTGCCGTCGTTGCCGCTATTAGAGTTTGGTGAATTTAGGAATTTCAAGAATTTTCCCTCGCGTCCTGCCGCGTTTCTCTCTCACTGTGTTCGGTTCGTTCGTGTGTGCATGCGAATTGTGAAAGGAAAATATTTCACAACAAAATGGAATTGAACGTGAAATAGCTAAGAGAAAAACGAGAGACAAGATAAAACAACAACGGCAACGACTGCAACAGCACAAACCAGCGACTAAAATAAAAAGTCGAAGAGTTTAAAATAAGAACTATTCGATTCAGTAAGTACAAATTGATTAGACGTCTACATAAATAATGTGTATGCCGGCTCATAGTATATTGTTTCAATGTGCAATTTCTTTTATTGGACGTTGTAATCGTATACAGAGATCGCCAGAGTTCACATAAATATCACTTTCAGTTTCAAGGCCCCACGGCGGACCCGCAAATATCTCGATGTCAGTGTTACATGATTAATCTCGACACCTCAACAACGATCCTCCACTTGCTTTCCCTCTTTTACCCTCTTATTACTTTTCTTTTCGTTTCGCCATTTCCTTTTGCTTTCCTTCGTTAATGCGATAGCTTAAGAGGATTAGCAGCAACAGCACGAAGTCTAAGTAAATAAGAAGACGCAAATAACAGACGGTTTTCCAACTGCCACCACTGCGAGCTAAGTATCCCCATATTGGCTCATTCGTTGCCAGTTTCTTTGCGCTTTTCTGGCTCGCAATTCATCTTATAATCGGACTTAAACGCTTTTTAGAAATGATCCATTTCGCCTCTTCTCTTCGTGAGCGAGCTTCATTCATGCCTCGAATCCGCGGACTACCTTCAGATTTTCTTCTCTTCCCCTTTGAGTTTTTTTTTTCAATGAACTAGTTAATGGTAATGATGGTGCATAAGAGATATTAAGCATTATTACACAAATGTGGTGTAGTAGGTCCAGTTAGAAGACGCTGTATTATTGGTAGTGTGTGTCCGCGTGTGAAGTATGTTCGTGGAATCCGAAGAGTGCGACGTTGAGGGGCCGGGAATGAAGAAGCGGTCCGGCAGCATTCCCATCCTTATACTTTGTCTCTTTTACGCGCACGCACGGGTCTCTCGCTCGAGGATTTCTGAACGAAACGCCGCTTACGAGAGGGAAAAAGTGAAAAGAACCGATTCGAAAGGAAGAAGAAAGAGGAGAAATTAAAAAAAAAACCCTTTCGTGGCCCGCCGCGTCATTCACACGCCGATCTTCTCGCTTAATTAGTCTCATAAAGAGTCATCGTCATCAATTCTATTATAGGGGAAAATTTGGTCGCTTCGAAAGGAAGCGTTTAACCAAGTTAGACGTTTTGCTCCGCGCAATTTTATGATGTTTAAAAAAAAAGTTGATCTACTTAATTTATGCAGATTAATGCGACTGACAGTGGCGATTCAATTACCGCGATGCCAGTTATGAATTTGCGAAAAATAAGAACGAAAGAACGTTCGAAAAATGAACGTGGCCAATGAACGTTTCGTCTTATAACGTGACACGTTACATTTTTGCAGCGGAGAATCCTCTCGTACTCTTACATTTAATGATTGCGTTTGCTGGTAATTACACATTTTAAAGCCGTCCTTCCATCTTTCTTCTGCCTCTTCGTCTCGATTAGACCGATCACTAACTAACGTTTAATAAATATCAGGCTTAAAATTATTATAAAATTATTTAATTTATTCGTTACAGCGTTCAACGCATCGTTTTATTTCTCATTTCGAGATGGTATTAAGCCTTTCGTCGTCGTGAAAGAAGAAAGCTCATAATGGACTTTTATTATACTTATTTTTGTCCGTCTTCTCAAAACTTTATTATTGCATTTTGCTTTAATGTTATTAGAAAAATATCACGTGTAGGCCGATTTAATTATTAATGGCAATCATTAAAGAAGAGGCACACAGATGTTCGTCTATCTAACGTATTATTATAACAGCGACAAAAACTAACAGCACAAAAAAATTGCTTAATCAACCACGATATCCAAATATAGGATAAGTAATAAGCATGATAAAACCGCTTTATTTCTTTTCCCCCCAGAAAAAAAAAGAACAGAAAAGAAGAATCGAAAGAGAGAAATGAGCAAGTCTTAGCGACCACAACGGCTTATAAATGAAACGTACGCGAATTCGCAAGATTTATACGCGTAAGACGCGAAAAATGTCCACCGCAATTATTCACAATCGCACGTACAAAGGTACGTAATAACTGTAAAAGAAACTTCTCTATTCACCTGTAATCGGATTAATCTGGAAACTGGTGTTGCTCGGTATCAAATTGTACTTGACGGCCGCATTCGGGCCGATATCGATGTCGGTCGCTTTCACCGTGCCAACGCGCGTGCCGCGCGATAGATTCTCCTCGACGCGGAACTCGTACGACGTCTTCACGAACGCCGGATCGTTGTCGTTCGCGTCCAACACAATCACTTGCACCTGACACAACGCGGTTCGCGACGGCGTGCCGTTGTCGGTCGCGGCGACCGTCAGCTTGTACGACTCCTGCGTTTCGCGGTCTAAATTGTTACGCAAATAAATCCAACCGCTGTTCGGGAAGATGCCGAAAGTGCCGTCGGTGACGACCGTCGAATTGCGAACGACGAGGCGATACGTGATGCGGGCGTTGTTTCCGGTGTCCAAATCGATTGCCGTCACTTGCAAGACCTGGGAGAATAAGAGAGAAAAAAAAAAGCGAATGGAAAATTAGCAATTTTGCAAATGCAATTTGTTTAATTTGAATATTAGAAAGACAATGGGGCTGTTGTTGCTGTTACTGCTGTTGTTGTTAGGATTGATTGATGGCTATGATTGATTGCGTTGAGGTCGCGCAACTTTTGCGTTCAGTTAAACGAGCCATTATTATTGCGAAACTGTCATGGGCGCACCGATGATGATCGGATGGAACTCGAAATAAATGAAAGCGCCGTCGTACACGAACGATTTCTAATCTATTTCCAATTGGATGCGAGCGGGCTCGTAATGGGAAAATTAACGCTCGAAACGTAAACGGTCATTTAATAACGTTACGAAGATGATTGAACGATTTCGAATACCGGAAAAACCGAACCAACAAACGGACTATTGGCTGGCGAAGAAGAGGACGCGAAGAGGAAAGGAATTTCCTCCGTGCCGCCTTCGTTCCCTCGAGAGTATGACACGTCAATAAAAGCGATTTCGCACAGTTAACGCTTACTTTAAAATCGCTTAAATACGAACGCTTCAAATAATAATTTTTTTTTACCGAGGCTACCGAATTTCGATTTTCACTAAAGCACATCGAACCCCGAACAGTTATTTCATCTTTCCTATTTATACTGGGTGTTAAAAAAGGGTCCCAAACTTTAAGGGGTGATAATATGGCCCAAGATAAGCAGAAAAGTCTCAATGAACACGGGGCCGGAAATGGACCGTTTCGAAGATACGGAGGATTGAACTTTCTTGTAGCATATCTGCGGTTTTCGCTTTTTTCATTCACAAAACTTACATTACCGATACGTACAGTTTGGCGTTGATATTAAGTCGTTTATGACAATTTCACGAATTTTCGCTATGACTTTTTACTTTAATTCTTAATTAGCCCATCATGCATTATACATATGTGCTAATGCTAAATTGCAGAGACGCGCTTTGTGTTTAAAATAAAGCTTATCCCATTCTTCAGATACCTTCAGGTCGTCTTCTTAGAGAACATATCCGCGGATTTTTTTAAAGGAAGATGCTTAGGAAGAAGTGCATCTGTATCATGATTTGCAAACTCGCCAGATTTAAACCCTCCAGATTTTTTTCTTTCGGGAGATTTGGAAAGTTTAGATTGTGGAATAGATCAAAGATGCCACGGAATTTAAGCCAATACTTGGTTGCCAATGATTTTCGAAAGAGTTCTAAGGTCCTTGCGGCAAAGATGTCTTGGCTTTTGGGAAATGGAAGCAGGGAACTTTGGACCTCTCATTTGAGTTACTTTACTTTTGCTTTCTTTCCTCATAGTCTACTTTTGTGTACATAAATTGCAAAAAATATAAAAATTGCAAAATGTTCCGTATTTCCGAAACCGTCCATATCCATATTCATTAAGACTTTTCTGCTTATCTTGGGCCATATTATCACACCTTAAAGTTTGTGACACGTTTTTTAACACCCATTTCTTTCTCTTACCTGCGTGTTGACCGGTAGCGTTTCCATCACGTTCACTTTATATTCGGCCTGTTCGAAAACGGGCGGATTATCGTTCACGTCCTGCACTTCGACGAGAACGGTCAGATTGGCCGACAGCGGCGGCATTCCGGTGTCCGTCGCGGTAATCACGAGACTGTGCCGCTGAAACGTTTCGTAATCCAAACGTCGCGCCAAAGTCAAATGGCCGAACTTCGGGTCGATCTCGAACGCACCGCCGACGGACGCTTTGTTCGCAATTTTGTACCGGATCTGCCCGTTAATGCCGGAATCCCGGTCTCTAACGTGCGCCGAATACAAAGTCGTGCCGGTCTCGATGTTCTCCGGCACGGACAAACGGACCGTGTTCGACTCGAATTCCGGCGGATTATCGTTGACGTCAACGATCTCGATGTTCACCTGAAATGGCGAATTGCAGGTGAATTCGATTTGCGATTATTATTGCAGAAAGTTTCGAGTTTTACCTGCGTGTGGCCGTAAACCGGCGGATTGCCGCTCATCGCTTGGATGTTTAACAAAACGTTCGCTTTAATCTCGTGGTCCAGCGTCGCGGCGGTACGTATCGTGCCGGTGATCGCGTCGATTTTGAAGAATCCGTCCGGATCGCCGGAATAAATCGAATAGCGGCTGCGTACGTTGCCGTCTGCAAAAAAGGAAATCGTTAGTGCTTCGGCGATGGTAATGGGGCAAAGCGTTTAGGAATTAGGATGGTTCGCGAACGCTGTTAACCTTTTAATCTAGCAATAATGGCACAAGTCATCGTCGTCGGATGGATCTCAAGAGGGTGGGGCACCCCCCGCGTGTTCGAGCACAACAGATTACAAATTGTATCTTTCGCCCTTTTCTCTTTTAACGTCCCGATCCGTTTTCTTTCTCTAAGGACACAATACTATTGTGTGTGTGTGTGAGTGTGTGCGATGGGAGACAGATTGCACGTTGCAAACCGGCTTTTGTGTTTTACGGTTTGTTATAAGGTTTGTTTAGATTGTTTCCTTTATTTTTGGTTTCGTACAAACTAAAAATAGTCGTTCCTCTTATACATGTATGAATTCGCTTTATAGTGTTGTCGTTAGCGAACGTACGTAGAGAGATGGATAGAATGAGGAAGGTAGAAAGATCAAGTTTCCCGTACAATTTTATTTATGTACTCTTTCTCTTTTTCCTACTCCTCCTCCTCTATTACGCTCTTTCTCTCTCCGTCGTTTCTTCGCCATAAAGTACCATAACAAAGGAATCCTTACTCCTCTATCGTACGCACACACTTTCACAAATGATATTTTCATGTTAATACCATAGAATCCATGCATAACACCTGCATGGGATGGATACGTATATGCATATCCATGCCTTTTCTCTCGCCCCGACATTATTCGTAACGCGTTCTTTTCCCTGCTTTCTGTTGTCCTTCGTTTCGGGCTTTAAGGAAAAATCCGTCGAATTCTTCCGTCCAACTCTGGATTTGGATCTGAGCGAGAGACGTCCATTTGGAAAATTAAATATTCGTCGCCACTTCTTCTTTACATTTATCTTCATCTCTTTTTCTTTTTTCTTCTAACTGCCGCAACTTTCATTTTCGTGAATATTTAAAACCGATTTAAAACCACTCAGACGCCGATATGGCATTGATGGCCAATTTATTTGTTAATCAACGTAATTTACGGTAATTTTTATGGTCTTAGTGTTATTGCTTCTTTTAGTAACCTCAGAGAACCTAATTCGTGGTAATTTCTGCTTCGTAAAGTTACGCTCCTGATTGGCAATTAACGAGTGGAAACCGAAGAATAATTAAGAAATGTCATCTGAATTTGAATTGCATGCGGTAATAATGATTGTTATTATTAAAATAGGTCGGAACCTCCGCATCAAATTCCTTCACTTTCCATCACTGACACGTATGAATTTCTTAATAGATTTGCATAAGATATTCATTAAATACCATTTAATCATTCTCAACTGAAATATTAATCTTAATCCTGTGACATTTGCTTCTTTTTCCCTTCTTCTTTTCTTGCAAATAGAAGCCTCCACATTCGAAACTGGCAATTTGCAATTTCTACCCGTCCCTACTCGAATGAATTTAATTAAGGAAATAATATCGACGCCCTGAGGCAAAATATCGAATAAAAGAGAGAGCCGGCGAATGTAGCACGAAGCGATTAAATCGAGTAAATTGCATTTCCTTTAAGAAAAAAAAGGGCGAAATTTAAAACAGTAGGAGACATGTTAAGAGACTTATTTTATTTCTCCATTCCCAAATTTATTTTAAGGAAAACACGATTGAAGTCCACGTATATGGATTCTTTTTTGGGGTAATGGTATAAATCTCTCGGCATTATTATCATTAACAATTTTTCTTTTAATAAAGTACGTATCATCACATTTTATTTCGTTCGCAGCTGGAGTTAATTTGCAAAATGAAAATGAGCATTATAAAATGTATTAATGTTTATGCACGTATAACAGTATTTATCACGGATCATTTAACTCTTATTGTAAATTCCTTTCTATTGATGCTTGTCCATTCTTTTTTGGCGGATTGTTACTAATAGTTGCCAATGAATGTCTTGTGTTTGAACAAACGGCAAAATCGCAAGAGCCTCTTGGAAAATTTGCACATTCGTATGCGGTTTAATAGTTTTCCATGCACTTATCTAATCTAGTTTTCTTTGGCATTTTACAAAATTTTAACGAACGTTACTAGAAAATTTCATTATAATAGAAATGTCTTCGAGACGAAATGAAATTCGCACTTTATGTTATTCCGATTGCGACAAGATATAATTTCCGCTCTTTATCTCTTGTATTTGTTCGTTACAACAAACAAAAAGAATACGAAAACTAGTTAATATCGATACTCCGATACGATATTTCCATATCAATTTATGGAAAGTGGACTGAATGCTTTTAAAATGTTTCGAATTCGTTTTTCAATCAGATTTCCAATAAGAACGGTTACTCTAATGTCGCGCATACGTGAAATCTTATTTTAAGGGAAAACCTGATAATTAGCAAGCACAACGCAAGGTAGGTTACGTACATTATGCAAATTTCACCGGTCTTCTACCATTTACGGATTTCCTCATTTTCGCGTTACTCTTTATTCTCACGAATTGACTCGAAGAAAAAAATGTCTACCGCTCTATCTACCTACCACTATCGTATTATTGTCAGGTAAGTAAAGTAAGTTGTTGCTTATTAAGATTGGCTTTTTTCGAAACCAAAAAGCCAATAGAATTAAATATACAAAATATACACAAGAATCGAAATCTATAATTGAAAAAGACGAACAAAATAAGGAAGAAGATGTTGTCTTCGTCTTATGTACCTTTAAAAAAATGTGGTTTAAGTTAAATGTGCATTTTCCATATAAAAAGGGGCAATTATTTTTCTCTTCTCTCTTTCTTCTCGAGGGCTGCCATGCATGTCGTGGTAACAGACGACATTTCGGTAGCAGTAGCAGCAGCAGCAACAGCAGCAGTCGTAATATGTATATGCTAAGTGAAAAGTGGTCATTGTATTCGAGATGAGCGTTCACGGACTTTTGCCAGATCTCAACTCCTCACCGACTGTCGCCTTTTATATATATTATGTATTTCCTTTCAGTGACACTCAAACAATAACCATTCTATTACTACGACCGTCGAGAAGGGACGAAGAAACCGAAACAAAGGGAAGAAGTGAAACGTAACAACTGTACGGAAACAAAGTTCTTAGTCGCAGAGATTCGATCGTTTGATGGGAAACGTTTTATAAAGAAGACTTTTTTTGTGTTTGTTTCGTTTTGGTTGCGAACGAACTCGAGTTAAAAGTTTGTTTTGGTACCGCGGTGAACGTATAGCGGAGACGATCCGATTTATTACATTGTTGAAAATTTGGCCGCTCCGCTCCGCCGTTCGAAACCCCCGAAATCTCACCAAACGGGTCGGTCTTTCTTCTGCTCCCGTACGGTTGCAAAAGATGGATGGACGGACGAGCGACCGACCGACCGACCGACCGATGTTGGTGAAGAGCAGAGGGACGATCGGCGAGTAGACCCGCGATGGAAAGTCGGCGGCGATTCACTTACAAGAAGACGTTTTCGACAACCGCGTAGTACGCCGTGCCCATCGATTTATAGAAGTCCCCGCAAGAACAACAAAGTGGCGAGCTTAAAGTAGAAGAGGAAGACCGTCTTCTGCTTACGTAAAAACGTAAATGAGATTCATGCTAATAATTTTTACCCTTGTCGCAGGATTTCTTGTATTCAAAATTTGGCAATTTACATATAAGTGCATGCAAGTGAACTCTCCTCATGCAACGTCCCCTTTACCTCTTCTTCCATGCTACCTACTTCTTCCTTTTCTGCTTCTTCTTTTCATGTTTATTTTAGCTTTCCTTCTTCTTCTTTTCTTTTCTTTTTAGCTTCGTTTGATTTCAGTTTATATTTATTTCTGGTTCTTTAAATTTATTCTTTCCTCTCTTTATTCCTTTTCGACTTGAATAAATGTTATTGTTCAATTCTTTTATATAACTTACCAATTGAATTTGCCACTTATTTCTTATTATTGCAAAAGATGTCAGTTTATTTACTTTCTTTAGATATTTCGTTATTGTTCCAACTATATAATTCTTCGATCTACTGCCATCTTATTCTATCTCTATTTTTTGCTCTCTTCATCGAAGAAACACTCATTCTCGACTAAATAATGGCAAGCATATAGACGAGATTCTTAATAAACGTTTAATTAACATTAGTTTTATTATTACGGATACCACTTGAATGTAAAGCGGGTGCATTTCTTTTATTATTTTCTCCCATTACGATTTACCTTTCTTCTTCTCTAAAGGAGGCAATCTACTTAAGAATAATGGAATTGGATGCTTTTATGTTGATTCTTTTATTTAATTCCCTCCTGCTTATTTTTTGTCTTCTTTGCTCTTCTACTTTTTCTTATTTCATTCTCCTCTCGAAGAATATAGCTCTATACTACACATTTGGCAGATCAGATCAACAAAAGGGCACCGGAGACTCATTTATTTCGTTAATGCCTAGTTCTTTCTTATTAATTAGAAAGAGGAATCCTTATAATTCTTCTTCTTGTTTTTGTTTTGCACTCCGTGTGTGTAGTGTGTTTGTTTCGTTTACTTTACTCCTTCAACACGACATCCTTGCGAAGAGCAACAACCAAACAAACAAGAGGAGACGTTGTTTTGTCGTTGAGTAAGAGTATATTTTATCGCCGGTACGAATATTCGCGTTCCAGGATTCATTGTAAACTCGATGGAATTTATGTCGGCCCCCGGTTTTGTTCATTAGCATAAAAGAAAGAAGTGCTAATACCTAATGATCTGTACGGAATCTAACCGGATTTATGCTCGGTTAGAGCGAATGTATTATCAATTAAAATAAAGTATTGATGTTTTCGAAAGTACAAGTCTCCTCTTCTCTTTTTATGGCCGATCGTATTTGTAAAAGAAGTCGAAGAACTAAAAGAAGTACGGTGAAGAAGAAGCAGAAGAAACGGGGAAGAAAAATAAATGAGAGTCCCAAAGAGAACAATGGGCTAGTATGGGCGGACAACTTGGACGGACAAGACAATAGTTGTTAAAGATTCTACATTTTACATAGCACTAATACACTACATATTATTCGTCGGTTAAAATCAAAACATTTTTCCTTCGTACAATTTTTTGCTTTGTTCTTATTCAATTTGGTTCTTCTTTTAGGCTTTCCTTTTGATTTCGTACGTTCGGTTTTGGTATTTATTTGCATTTCAAGCGAAATAAATGGTACCAACACTACCAATTTTTAAGTAAAGCATTAAAATAAATGCCATCGCTTTTGACTAGAATCCAGCAAAGCAACATTTGCAATGATGCATATATGAAGCCTTTTCTTCAGCACGTCACCGGAAAAAAATGTGCTACTTGTTGTTTCATTGGTAGCAATGTTCATTCTATCCGCATAAAAAAAAAACACTTGAAGCAATTCGTTTTCAGGAAGGCAAAAAAGAAAAGAAAGTCGACGAGCGAAATTCTTACGGCCAATTAATTAATTAACTCCTTTATGAACGAGCATACATTCGATTCGAATAAATTAATATCATTCGATTATTTTCTCTCTTTCTATTACTTATAATAATGCGACAGAGAGAGAGGCACATATGAATAAGTTAAATAATAATTTAATAAATTACAAATACAACTAATTACGATCATTAATATTATTTTCGAGATTTTTATTTTCCGTTTTGCTTGATGCCGTTCCTGCCTTTTTCTTTTTCTCTTATTTGGTCCACCTGCTTCTTTAATTTATACTTATTATTAGTATCAATTCGTTCTCTCGCTCGCTCTCTTCGATTCCACGCAGTGATTTACGGTTTGATGTTACCAATGTATATTTTCTCTGTATAAATTTCGTTAAGCCCGAAAAGAAAAAAAAAGTGTATAATGAAAATAAATAAATAAATTTATGCGAGCGTGAGACACGCTAAGTCTCCTTAACTTTCTTCCTTCTTGCGGACCTCCCAAAAAATACGTACACACATTTATATTTTGAATATACCTATATGGGATATATTTTACCAAATCTACAAACAAACGTATCATTCGTACTGGTTCAAATTACAACTTTACAAAATAATGATAAAGTAAAAGCAAAAGAAATGCGAAAGCAGATTGGCGAAGAGCTCGATGGTGATGAAGAATGGAAATGAATATGCAAGCGAAAGAGAGGCACAATTAAATGGAATACGTAAATTGTTTCTTCTTTGCTCGCCTCTTTTCTTTTAGAGCAAAAATCCTTACTTTTGTAAAATTCTTTTTGTTTCCGTTTTCGGCAAGATTTAAACAATGATAATAAAGCAACAATCTCTGAAATAATCGTAATGATGATAATAAAGAGTAACGTTAATAATGATGATGATGGCCTTTTTAAAATTATTTCACGGAATGAAAAGGAAGTCGATTATCCACAATTTTCTCTATACGTATCCAGAGATAAAGTGCAATTTCTATTAATATAAGAGGAAAGCTTCTTCTATCCGCTACGCACGCCGCATTATTTCATACATATACTTTTCAGTTTAATTATAGCCAACAAAATAATTTATTTGCACGTAAAGTTATTATTATGCCGCATACTTCTCAAAATGTTGGTAACTCACAGGAAAAATTCTATTATTTCGCCCTGTACGTTAAGGGACTCTCAATTAAATCGAATGACTTTCATCTAACGCTTAACGAGAATTAATTAGCAAAGAAAAACTTAGATCATTATCCGTCAAATCATCACAGTAACTCTATGCAATTTTGCAAAGAAATATTCGTATAAACGTTATCGAAAAAATCTCTTTCCCTGACATGCGTCAGTGCGAGGATTGAGATTTATTGTAAATATCTTAATCATAAACGTAATAGAAATTAATGATAATCGACGTGCACGACACGTACGTTAGTTAATAACTGACGTGTTAATTATTTTTCGCCTCTTTCTAGTTAGCGAAAATTTACGGGGAAAAATTAGTTGCGCAATTTTAACATTTCAGATGGCAATGATGTCTTTCAGCTACTGAAGACGCTGATGGCCATTATAAGTCGTATGTCGCTTATATTGGATAATAAAGAAAATTAACGTGATTAGGGTTTATATAACGCGAAAGACATTAATGGCGGAATCGTTGCGAGATTCTCTTAAGGAAAACTGTTTATTAGATTTTATTGTTGTTGCCAATTAAAGCTGAGAGCGAAAGAGGTGACGTTTCTGAATGTACTTCTGAAGATATTTATGGGGTAATTGAAGAATTTTTTTGCGTGATGGAGGGGGAATGTTAATGTTCTTTGCGATAAATTTTATGCAGACGTACGATTTCCAAACGAATTTCGAGTGATGTAACCCGGCTTGCAATTGATTTATTGGAAATCCTGGTTTACGATCGATTTACATTCAGCTCTTTCTTTCTCTCTCGTTTATAAATAAAATCGGTACCAATAAACTTTCACAATATCGTATAATCTTTATTATCATATATTAAGAGAGCCCGTGCTGAATACTAATTTCCGTCTTCAATAAAGGAGAACATTTAAATCGACTTTCTTTAATTCAAATCAAAAGGAGATTTTTCAAAATTTATTCGCTTCTCGGTTTGGAACTGATTGCGTTCGATCGTCGTGATGCGAACAAATTGAAAAAGAAAATAAATGAAATAAGCATTGACATGGATTCGATCGATAAAGGAATCTGATTTGGCTATTTCTTATTCTCGATGTCGCTAAAACGAAACGGGTTAATTATAATGAAAAGTTATAAAATCCCTTTTGGAATGTTAATATTTAGAATGACCACACATCAGAAGAGAAATAAAATGCCCGTTCTTTTCGGACGGTGGAAATAAAAATCAAATCATTCGAAATAGTTAATAATTTTATAAAAATTAATTGGTTGTTAAGGAAAGAAGAACGGAGTCGTTGTAGTAGGAAGATTGTATATTAGAAGATCGTGGTTTCCTTCGAGATAATTATTATAAATATAGAAATATAATTATTATATTTATTTCCTATATATTAAAGAGAAAAAATCGTAAATTAAAAAAAAGGCATTCTCTCCACTCCGACTTTCTTCATTTCTCCTCTGCACCTTCCACGTAATAAAATCTAGCTAACTAACTAACGGTTTCACAAACGAAAGAAGAAAGAGTCTAACTATTTATAAATATTTTTCCGTAACTCGTTTAACGAGTTTGAGATTGTGATTTATTTTTCATTTTTGTTCATCGTCATAATGCCCTTATTAATAAAAACTATATAAAATAAATTGCTAATGACATTGCATTTACATGCATGAGAAATTGCGTTACAATTTTTTAATGATACGCTCTTTCGCAGAAGAAGAAGCAGAAATTGCCATCGATCGAAGTGGATAAAAAATAAAAATAAGAATGGAAATTATCATGTGTAGCAGCAGCAGCAGCTTAGGTTGTCTTCCACTTAAGTCGCATGAATCTATTTAAGATTATTATCGAATTCTTCAAGAACTTCAAATCGAATTACTTATTACTTACACACGTACCATTCAAAATAGGGACTTATCTTTCTTTGAAGGAGAAAATAAAACGAGAAAATGTCCTTTTTCTCTCTCGTATGTTTTTAGAACTATTTTCATTGAGATAATTTTAGTCCTCTTGTTCACCACTTCTTTTTGGTCTTCCTTTTCGTCGACCATTTAAATATATTAGGAAAAGTGTATTAAAATATAAGGGACTATTACCAATTGAAATTAATGAGCCCATTAAAGGATAAATGCTCGAACTTTATATATACGTGGCGACGAATCAGTTGTTAAATTAACACATTTACATAATGAGCAAAGTGAAAATACTAAAAAAAAAGAGGGAAACTCTTTTTTTCTTCGGTTCCTTTTTTCACTCTTAATGTGTTTGTGTGTCGGTATTATTGCGTTCAAGGGAACTTATCCGATCCAGATCTTTGTAGCTCGTTGCCATTATTCAAAGCAGTCTAGCCATTTAAATTTTAAATGATTGACCATAATAATAAAATATTCGCAATTACAATTATTTTTATTATTGTTCTTCTAGAGCAGAGAGATTGGAAAGTGTGGCAAAATGCGATTTGAATATTAGAGTCCGCATAATAGAGTCCGCAACGTTTAATTGCATACAACCATTGTTAACGTCCTTTTATTTTGCATATTCAATGTTTCTCTTGTCCCACTCCAGTGTGCCCATTTGCGAGTGACTAATATTTATGTAGTTTAACGCAATGTTATGACGCCGCATGATGAATGGCTTCAGATTCAAAAGGAATCGAAAAACGAGCCGCGAAACAAAGAAAGAAAACCCGCCAAAGCGGCCGACGACGCATTTGCAATGTACGACCAACTAGCCGAACGGCAATAAATTAATATCGGCCGACGTTCGATCTGTTTGAATTTCGATAACGGACACACGCTTTATTACGCGTTCGCTCTCAATCAGGACAATCGCATTATCCTTACCGGAATCGCTTACGGTCGCCTTCACCGAACCGACGATCGTGTCGCGCTTGACGTCCTCCTTGACCGCGAACGAGTACCGCGGCTGCTCGAAGATCGGCGGTCTCTGCGCGGAATCGATGACGCTGATGAACACTTCCGCGTCGTGCGACGACCGCAAGCCGCCGCCGTCCGTCGCCGATATGTTCAGACGATGGTACGGTTGACTGCGCGACGACAACAGGCTCGGTCGACTGACGAAAATCTCGCCGGTGCCGCGCTCGATCCGGAACAGGCCCGCATCGTTTCCGGCGACGATCTTATACGCGACCGTGCCGAACCGGCCGGAGTCCGGGTCGCTCGCCGCCACCGCGACGACCGGATTCGTGGCGGAAAACGAGGCGCCGCCCTCGCGCAACGACACGTTGTACTCGCGCGGATAGAAACTCGGTCGATTGTCGTTCACGTCCGTCACCTGGATCTTCACCATTGCCGTCGTACTCAAACCACCTGAAAGTTGAAGGTTGCGTTTAAATCGTGCTTATTACAGATGTTACATGATTCATATGGTACATATACGTGAAATATAAATTGTTGCGGAATCTATCGCGGCGACTGCACGCGGAAACGGTCGTAATATTAAGTAGTTCAGAATTCGAAAATGGTAAGACGGCGAGGGAAAAGAAAGACGGAAAGACGAAGAGATCAAGGGTTACACGGTAAAGAGCTTTTTCTTATTTCTCGTTGATGTTGCGGGTCGTTTGTAATAAAACGTCGACCTTTAAGGTACGTAGAGAGATGTACACGGATTCATTCCGCATATACGTGTGAGTGTGTATAAAGCGTAATGTGTATTCTTCAAGGTAAAAGGAGGCGAATCTCTAAAATCCGCACGGGCGTGATTTACGGGTTAGAAATAATGCGACGACAGGGCATATATCAAGGAATGAGCGTAACTGGAAAAGCGAGCGAAGAAAAATCGTTCCGCAATAATAACGTACTTTTTGCCCACTTTTCCTTCTAACCGCAGCACGACGCGATGCCTTTACGTGCATTAATATTAATTAATTAAACGACATTGTTACGAATGTTTACATGAACAGGAATGCTCTCTGCTTGAAAATCTGCACCTTCCTTATTTGTCCAGTTACATTTATATCGTCGATTTTCTTTTTCTCCTCCTCTAAGCTACGTATATCTGATTTTAATCGTTCGTACAAAACTTGATTGAAAACTCTTTCCTCCATATTATCAAGGTGACACTATTTTATACGAAGGAAAAACGTTCTTCCTTCTTATACCATCCATTTAGTTTTCGTTACATTCCACTCTACACCTCTATCTCAAACGATCGCCCACACAATTTCAAATAATCTCTCCGTTTCTCTTTTATTTTTCGAAGATTAGATATAAATAATTAACTCGAGGAAAAATAAACGTATCGTATGTACATCTCGTTATTCGATTATTCTGCGTTATTGAAGTGTGACAGATCTCGTTTATGCAATCAATTTTATGATCATTAATCTCATTAACACGTATCGAAAAATAAACCGCTGGTGACGGTTGCTGATGGAACAAGGAGACTGAGAAGAATGAGATGGAAAAAAGGCGAAAGACAAGGTGGCAAGTATGTGTATTTTAAATTGTTATAAATAAATACGAGGGAGAGACCTTCGGCAAGGCTTTTAGGCGTACCTAATTGCGTTGGCCGATGTATGAAGAACAAGAAGAAGAAGAAGAAGAAGAAGACGAAGGAGGTAAAAAGAAAAGTGTGTTGCGTGAAAGAGATAAAGAGCGAGCGAGAGAGAAACGATATTTTATGATAACTATTCACGCATATCTCTCAACTTTTCTGGTATTATTATTATTATTACCGTACGTTTTAATGTCGTACAAAAATATTATGAAAAATTGTTAAGTTATGGAATTCCTCATGCTTCCACTACAATTACAAATTTTCCTTCTCCTTCTTTCCACGTCACCATCAACATCGTTGTCTCCTCCTCATTCTTCGTGGTCTCCACAGTATTTATGTACCTGGGGGACGAACGGACCGAATGATTAAAGAGAGATGTCGCACGGGAACGGGAGGAAGCACGATCTCGTGAGCGTATGTATATGTATGCTTCGGATGGTATTCCATTATGGAATGACATCGTGATTTTCGCTTTTGTCTAGTTTTATTTGCACCTTCATAAATAGTTAATGCATCGTAAGGCACCCCGACCGACCGATCCACTCAGTGCATCGCCGCTGGTTTCCGCAATGTTATAGAATTTCTTACATTGTTTTTGAAACCATTCTTCAAGCAAGATTTTCTTTTTCGAAGTAACTGTTAAATAATGTACAACGAACAATATTGATTGTAACCAATGCAAAATATTAGGATGTTGAATAAGTGCTCGCTGTTTTTCAGTGCAAATGAATGCTTTATTCTAAAAAATATATTAAAGGCACGCCATTCACAGTATTGTCCATCGCTAGCCACAATTTTTTGCCATATCTTTAATAACATTTGACTTCCACCACGGAAAAACAACACCTCGTTTGAGACTCATCGCCAGTCACGATACGACAAAAAAAACTTTCCTTTTCTGCCGTCGAAGCAACTGTTAACACATGAAAAGACGTCGTTTGACGTCTCTCGGTTCAACTCAGTACCAAAAGTGCTTTCCTTTGAATCATTCCTCAAGCTTTCAAAGATTTGCAAACTGTCGTGGGGTCAACTCCTACTGATTCTGCAAGTTTAGCTTGCGTCTGACATGAGTCTCCATGCAGTAATGCCTCCAATTCTTCGTCTTCATGCAGAACTTCAATGCCAAAGGATTATTTTTGAAGCGTTTCTACCAGTTTTTTCATATGGCTGCCGAATTCAGTGTTTCGGCTGAGCTTTTTTTTAAATAAAATAGTGTAATAACATTCCCCACAAAAACTTTCTTTTTGTTACAAAATTCGACATGTTTAAGACTATGAAAAGGAAACTTGTTTACATTTAAGCAAACTGGAACCTACTGAATTTCGACAGAGTATGGTCGTCGAAAGCCTCAATAAGAATTCAGTGTTTCAGCTGAGCTTTTAAAAAAATTAAATAGTGCAATAACATTCCCCGCAAATACACTTTTTTTGTTACAAAATTCGACATGTTTAAGACTATGAAAAGGAAACTTGTTTACATTTAAGCAAACTGGAACCTACTGAATTTCGACAGAGTATGGTCGTCGAAAGCCTCAATAAGAATTCAGTGTTTCAGCTGAGCTTTTTAAAAAATTAAATAGTGCAATAACATTCCCCGCAAATACACTTTTTTGTTACAAAATTCGACATGTTTAAGACTATGAAAAGGAAACTTGTTTACATTTAAGCAAACTGGAACCTACTGAATTTCGACAGAGTATGGTCGTCGAAAGCCTCAATAAGAATTCAGTGTTTCGGCTGAGCTATTTTTAAAATAAAATAGTGTAATAACATTCCCCGCAAATACACTTTTTTTGTTACAAAATTCGACATGTTTAAGACTATGAAAAGGAAACTTGTTTACATTTCAGCAAACTGGAACCCACTGAATTTCAAATTTTTAAATGCGTTATGAACTTAAGCCTCACAGAGGTAAGTCTAGTAAAACCGTTTGTTGGACTTATTCAACATCCTAATATATGAAAGTGTTAACATTGCAGATCTGCACTTTGAGGTTTGTCCTCATCATTAAGAATGTTTACCTCTATCGGTGGCGATCACCGGAAACTCGTAAACGTTCCGCGTTTCGTAATCCAAAGTGGACGTGATGCAAATGTCGCCGCTTCCGGATCGTATCTCGAACTCGTGCAATTTCTCGAAACCGTCGCCGATCGTGTAATTCACCATCGCGTTCACGCCGCAATCCGGATCTGTCGCCGACACCTGAAACAAATTGCGAAATTGGTTTTAGTATTTGTTTTACGGACGGAAACGTAATGGACAAAGAAAAATAATAACTACGACAAATTTAGATGGAGCACGTTGACGATTTGATGAAAAGTCGGGGAGCGTGTTAAGTCTAAAATCAGAAAAAGGAAAAGAAAAACACGGAGTCGAAAGGAAGACCGAACAAATCTCGATTCAGTTCCCTTTTAATCTCGTGTACTTCACACGAATAATATATCAAAGTCCGTGGCGAGGTGAGTTTATAGGTGTTTGGTTGGACATGACTGATTACACCGCATGTCTAAAGTGGGAGGCTCGTCATTAACGCGCTTCGCGAGCGAGAGAGAGAGAGAAAGAAGCGAAGAGAAAATGAAAAAAAAAGTGTGTTGGATCTTTTTCTGTTTACACAGTGCGGTCGCGAGTCCAAGAAATAAGCGAACGACAGAGATGTTAAGAGACTTGCGGAGTCGTCGTCGTCGTTAAGTAAATGAGCAGGATGGAAACCGACGACGTAATTATTACTATTATCATTGTCAGAATGAGATGGATGGTAAGTTATATAGACATTGTTACGTGTTTATTTTCTAGCTTAAAGATCCTTCCCGTGCGTTTCGACGTTTGACTTTGATGGTACTTAAACGAAAAGTAATATGGGCATTAACCTACTGCTTTAAAGGACTTTACTTTTCGATAAAAATCGAAAATTGCGAAAATCAGTTGTTCGCTAACGTTATTTAGAAGGAATCATTTCTTCCTGATTTATAGGAAATTTTCGGAAAATAATTAATTAAATTATTATGGAAAAAAGGCAAAGTTACGGATAGAAACGGCCGCATAATTTGCCGCATTCGATGCCATAAATCAACGTCGCGCGAACGTGAGAATAAATGGTAATATGGAATGTATTACATGCACTTGATGCGGAAAAATCGTGCGGTTTCCCGCGGTAGAAATATTTAGCCGGAGTGACACAGAATGCATTAGAGAGTGCAGCGGAGAAGAGACGACGAAATTGTCGCTGCCATAATATGGTCGGGATAGGAGCTGCAAGGCAAGCCGTAGTAGTGAAATAGTTGTATCGCGATGGTTAGGAGAGAAGAGAAGTAGTGGTAGCAAGTAAACTTGATGGGCCGTTGACCTGATAGATGGTAGAAGATAGGTGCACCGCGTGGGCCATAGGATGTCGTTCTCTGCTAATATATCTCCCGGGTCTCCATTGCTTGTCCATTAAGGTAACGGCACTGTCGCCGGGACACATTGATATTGTGCGAAATGCAAAAAAGTGCATGTACGCTGCTCGTCTCTACGCAGTCGTTTTTACCGTCCTTCTCTCCTTGTGCACCTCCTTTCCTTCTTCTTGTTTAATTCGCTTTCTGTTTACTTTTTTATATAAAAGACAATCCGTGAAACGGCCTCGGATATATGAGATTTCGCGTGGATTTATTGCGAAATGTGTCGATGTGTTTACTGCCACAGTTTCGAGAATTAATGCCCCGAATTTCGGAGCGAATACGAAACCGCCGCTTTTACACGTCCGCGCCGTTGCCCATAAATCCGTTTGCATTCCACTTAAGTTTTCTTAGTTCTATCGCGAAAATAAGAAGCGAGAAAGAGTGTGAGAGAGAGAGAAACTGTAGATTTAGATAGAAGGAGTGACATCAATACAAATTGCTCAAAGCAAATTAAACAACAACAAGTACTTAATAACTTACTGACTTTTCCCTCGCGCAATCGGTCGCGATCATTTGTCTATCGCCATTTGCGGCGCTAGTGTTCAACATAATTGAAGATATTAGCAGGACATTACGTCGACTTCATAATCAAATCGTGGAAGCTGTTGGTCGCTGTTAATAATCGTCGAGCATTCTTATGATAATGATGAAAGACGCGAAAAAATAATTGTTTTCTAACGATTCCCTTTTGCACATTTATTAATTAGAGAGGGATAATTTTCTGTACGTGTGCACGCGCTCTCCGTCTAACTGTACAGCTGAAGAAACTAATCGTAAACGAAAGAAGTAAAGTGAAAGATTGCGATCGAGTGAGATAGAGAGAAAGTCATAGGGAGAGGTACAATTTGTGTTTAATATCAATTTCTGTTAACGCATAAAAGATTCTCTGTGCTCTTTTCATTCTTAATTACATACCATTGATACCTTCAATCCTATGTAATCAAACGAATTCCAGTTTCGAACTTATCTCTCTCCATCTCTCTCTCCTATATACGGACAAATGTGTATGAAAGTATCTTGAACTTGAAGACTCGAACACGGACATCTACATCGTGTTTATAGATTATTGAATAATTGCTTATGAACAAATATAGGAAATACGCTAATTTTAATTTCTAATAATTGCTTATTCATTTTGTCGAGCAACAAGGATTTCTTCCTCAAACTACTTTTTTCTCTCCCTTTTAAATGTTCTTTTTGCATTTGGAATCAGATTTTCAATTTCCTCAACGTTTCGATTTATGCCTTTTATATTGTTGAATGCAAATACAGTACGGAATAACTCATGTTATTGTTCGCTCCCTGTGCTGATGGCATTAAGGAAGGACGTATGGTTCGAGTATGTGCAAGGCAAGATTGCGAAAAGCAAACAAACAAATATTTAGATCGCGAAATATTTCAAATGCAATTTCGTAATCGTGTGAAAATGCTGAAATATCTTTAATGTAAATTATTTTGTCGTTCCATCTCGTCTCTTTTCCCGCTTCGACTTTACTGTATACCACTTATTATTATTATTATAAAACAGTTCCTTTATAGATTTTATATTAAAATTTAAATACCATTTTTGGTTCATGCAAATCATCGGTATTTTCTTCAAACGGTTCCTTTTCTCTCTCTTTCCCTCCGTCTCTTTGTCTGTTTCTAAGTCTTTTAATACTTTTCTCACATTATCATACGTATTTCGAACCTTAACACGAGAAATGCACGGTAACTTTTATCGTGGCAACGATTTAAAATCATTCCAACCCTATATTATAAAGTTGTAGGTTGAATTCTATGTGTTTTAAAGACAATGGTAGGTGTTACTTTATTATGAGACTTAAAAAAAAAAGAAAATTGCTGTATTACTTATAAGCACGATAATAATAATCGTTCTTTTTCTTTTTTTCAAATCCACGTTGAGAATATTAAAGGCAATTAGTCATGCAACTTTAAAATTTCCCTCTACGTATTAATATAATGACAATGTAATAATCGTTATTTCGCAAATTTTTCTCTTTCTTGTCGTCTGACTCACTAACAGCTTCGATTAACACCGACACCAAACGTATCTAAATAAAGTAGCTGGCATTCATCGATCATTCGTTAATTTCAGTAGCAAACCCACATTTACAAATGGCAAACCACAAAGAAGAAATCGCCTGATTATGAGAAGTAAAAAATAATAATAATTCAGCGAATTAAGTGAAAATATTGCCAGTAACGGATACAAATTGGTTCTAACCTCGTCTAAATTAGATTCATCGTTATGAATAATAAAGGAAAAGCTCGACGACTTTTTCCTCGGTCTCTTACTCTCTATCATTTTCAATAATTATCACAATTTGTGCGATCACACAGGCCACTTTAGGGCACGTAATGTGCTATTAGTGGCAGTACCATACAATCGATGCCATTATTCTTGTCATTATTATAGGTGTCATTAAAATTGCGCTCGAATAGAGAAATAGATACTAATTATACGCCGATGTGAAGGGCATTCTTTAGCCATATACAGTTTTATAGTGAACGAGAGAGAACCGCAACAAGATGAAAATGAAGAGAGAAGAAAATGAGCGAACGTTACACGTTTTAATGATTAACAACGTTGAGCATGTAGACGAAAAAAAGTTTAAAAAAAGAGCATTTCAAAAATGTTATGTAATAATGAAAAAATTAAGGTGTGTACGAGGGAGAAGAAAGCAAAAAATTCAATAAAAGGGAAACGGGGAAATAAAGGAAGGAAGACAGAAGGAACAAATATCTTTGGTGAGTTTGATAAATTTTCGGTGTTAAGAACCGATTCCGAAACGTACAATCCAAGGAAAATGTAACGTCTGTCAGATGAATTACGACATACGATTTTTATTGACGTCCATAATAGATTGGAATACATTTAAGAGTCGTTTAGGATAAAATATAATGGCAACTTGTAGGGAATTCGCGATACAACCAACGCCGTCTCTCTATTTTATGATATATCGACCGTATGCAACGAGGCATAATGTTTTTCTCTCTGTGCGTACCGTATTTTATGGGCCTTATCTTGATTTAAGCTCATAATTGAGTGCATTACCTTTGCCATGGACATTCGTGCGAAATCATTGTATATAATATATATGATTTACGCATGGAATTGAATTGCTTTTTAACGTTCAACAATCATAAAATAACTTAAACGTTAGAAGATATTTCCCCTGCTCCTATATTCTATCTGCGTCATTATTATTATCAATTTCTTCGTTATTTTTTTGCTAATTTCTTCCGTTTTTTCTTCCCTCAGCTTCATCAAGATGTTGTTGTTGTCGCTATTTACGTCCTACTCCTGTTGTATACCAACGATTATTTTTTTCTCAAATCATTTTCTTCCACTCTCTAAAAGATCCATTTAGATGGATCGACTGTAAAGGAAAACAGCAACTTAATTAAGATCGTCGTTACTCGCTAACATGCTTTGAATTGAATTACTGAAAGGAAAGAAGAAAACAACAACGAGGAGATAGAAATGAAGAATCGAAGCTTTTCCTTAAATACATTTCTATTTTCTGAGAAACTCCGTCTCCCATTAAAAACATATATATATATATAAATGTATCTATATTTTAACAACTGGTTAATTATTATGGATGTGTTTGTAGTGGCACTTAAACAGAATCGTCGGAATCGGCATCTTCGGCACACCAAGAAAGAAAGTACGATGATTAAGCAATCAGATTTATGCCATTTCCACGAATATTTAACAGGACGTGAGACAAATACAATTTCGAAACGTTTCAAATGGATGGTTTCTAACAAAACAGATTAATCGAATACAATTCAAAAAGAAGAGAAGCTTTTAGACAACATTTAGACAGATAAAAATTTGATTGTCAATTCGTTAATGAAGTGGTTAATGAAAACAAATAATAACAGTCTTAAAGTCCTTTGACTAATGCCATTTTTATGCTAATGGCGCGCATTTCGAGAACCTACGATTTGCTAAATAAGCCTCATTAATTCGCATTTAATATTTCGTCATTTGCATAATAAATTTTCTCTTTCTTCTTCAGATAGCCTCGATGATGCCTTTAAGGAAGTTTTCTAAATGGAGAAAACCAGACCACGATGATTATTAACTAGGATGATTACTAATCGATAATATTTATCTATAAACAAAAATGAGTAATTACAGGCAAAAGATTTTCCTCTTACTTTTTTATGTTTGTTCTCTCTTCCTTTCTCTCGACTTCTCTCTGTATTGTTGCCTTCTTATTTACTTCTTAGAAAGAAATTATATAAATATACAGTTGAATTATAATAATAATAATGCGATTCAAATTACTATAAATAACTTCCGCGTTAAGTCACTTTTATTCTATTCCAAAAGGAAAATGAAGGAACAAAAAAGACAAGTAGGAATGCCTCTTTCTTTTCAAGACGAAACCGACCAAGAGAGCGAGCGAGCGAAAGAAAAAGATTGTTGTCCATTAACATTAAATAAAATCGATTGGTATTGGTATTTTCCTTTTCTAAAAAAAGAAAACAAGTAGTCATAAAAGAGTTAGATGGAACTGCTATGTAAAGATTTTTAATTAACCATAGTGGAATACAGATGACTTGTCATTAGAGAAAGAGAAAAATCTAAGTGAACATTATCACACTTGAATACTACCATATGGAGGTGGTAGTGACCAATATATCGGGTAGACCCAAATAATGTATCAATTCGAAATGGATAGAGCCAGAAAAGAGGTAGAGAGAGAAAGAACGAGCAATAACATTCATCTCATAAATTATTTAGATAGGCCAAATAAAATTAGAGGGACCAAAACGGAGAAGGAACTCGATCAATTAAACGAAATAATTGACACCTATATAAAAATAAGAAAACGTTACAGATGGAAGGCAAAAAAAAGGAATAAAAAAAGAACGAAACGGAATGGAAAATTTAAACCGACACAAAAGTTTGTTGCACTCAGTTCTATTAAATGAGAACAGCTAATTTTCTTCGTTGTTAACTTTCAGTTTATTTTTATGCAAACGGAAATTGCAAATTAGCACTATTGATTGTTACGTAATGGAGCAATAAACCGCATTCTTTTAAGTAATCTTTTCATTAGATCTCTCTTTAGAAAAGAGCAAACACTTTCTTTCTAAACACAATGTCTCCGGTAATAATATGTAAAAAGAAAGAAGGTGAGAGAAAAGAGAATCGTAAAATGATAGATAACGTACGTTTGAGAATAAAAATAAATACATTATATATACGTATATATATAACCGTTCACTTAATAGTTTTGTCCTGTCGTATTTGGTATAATAAAGATATAATTTTCTCATTCTCCGTCATTCTCTAGCCTACGGAGTACGTGGAGATCTTTTCAACTCCTTTTAGTCCAGATCTGTTAATAATCTAATGCTAGGTGTAAAAGTTTGTGTTTGTATTTTATTTTTATTTCTGTTTATTTCTCAATTACCCACTATACATTTTCTCTTATGTGGTATGTATAAGGAAGACGAAATAGAAATAGGCATAGAAAAGGATTTCGAATTCAAGTGTGGTAAAAGAAGATGATGGCGAAAAGAAGGAAGCCATAGAAGGCAATTTTATTATAAAATGCTTTTAAATTTTAATAAAGATATGTCGTCAGCTATTATTATCAATTCTTTCTCTCTCTCTATCATTACGTGAAAGAATGTTAAATATTAACCGTTTATAAACGCAGATAAACTCCAAATTTCTCTATTACAATTCAATTCACAATGCCGAAAATGTATTAAGAAATGCCTTAAAGTTGTACTGAGTGAGCTGGTGAATCAATTGGCCTTCGTTTAGTGCTAATTCGAAAGGTGAAGGATTTATCTTTATTAACGTCTCAATCTGCACGTAAAAATACCTTGGGTCGTTTGCGTGTTCATTTATCAGAAAATTGTTGTAAAAGAGAAACAAAGATTGGAAGAGATCGAAGAAAAGGATGCGTGAATGTATTAAAGAGGCAATAATGCCGACATCTAATCAAGAAACTTAATTTCAGTCGGTAGCCATACGATTGAAGATAATAATAATAAAGTGTCGTAATTAAACGTGGAATATTTAGCGTTGGCTCATTTTTGTGCAATTTAATTTTTTTCGCAAAGGGGGGAAAGTCATTTATCCATATTTATAGGTTTCTTCTTTCTTGATTAATATTCATCAACGGTGACAGGGGAAGGAGCGGATTCACTTGAAATTATTACTTTTTCACGTTAATGATTAAATCCAAATGTAAAAGCAATGCGACCGCTATTAAATTACTGTAATATCAAAATAAATCGCGAACGTGTAATTAATGTCACTCGCGAAATTGAAATTCAAAAAACAGTCGAATAACAAACGTTATTCACTCCGAATCGACTTTAATTAGATTTATTTTAGCAAATTGGAAAACGCCAGAAGTTCAATAATCGCTATTGTGCAATTTATTTTTTCTAATCATTCAAACTTGACAATGAATCCTATAAAACAACCAGTAGAAGTTATAATCTTTTATTGCGGGCCATTGATGAAAAAATAAAGGGAAACGTATAATAAGGAATGGAACGCAATGAAAAGAGCAAAATAGAAACGAGAGAAAATGATTCCTCTTCGAAGCTGTAAACTTGTGTGTTTACCACGATAAATAGCGTGGTAGTTGTATTTTAATAGGTTTAAGTGCTAGAAAAGCTTTGTTTGAGTACTTTATGTACGCAATAAATTAGTATGCATAACAGCAATAGCACAAACGCACAAATACACAAACGAAACAACAAATACACGCGAGGAGTACAATGAAAGGTAGTAAAAATGAAATTTGTGGACGTTTCGACTCCTTAGTTTTTTTCTTTCTCGCAATTTTCAGGAAGTGCAGAGAATTACGATCGACGCTTTTCGCATAGATCCTATTCTACGTGTAACGTATAATTTAATATTCGAATTACGATATGTATAATCAAATCGCACAAATTATGCGTTATAAATGACTAGCGACAACTGATAATAAATATCGTAGGAATTCTCCCATTTCACAAGTAAAACTAAAACAATCTTGTTTCGATTCGAATGACGTGATTCAACGAGTAAAATTGATTTAATTAAGAGTTAATTTTAATTCATAGCATGATAGTTCACATGGACATACAAGAAATACGATTAAACGAACGGTTAGCAAAACTATTTCGATAATTTCGCAGCAAAGTTTCTTTTTTCACAAAAATGTTGTTCGAAAGTAAAGGATCTCCCATTAATTGCGTTCTAATTAAATGAAATATTATTTATTATAAAAGAAAAAGTTGCTATAATGATTATTATTTATCGAAAAGGAAGTGGTAATAATAATAATAATAATAATAATAACGTAAAATATGAACATGTTAAGATCATTTATAAAATTCCATCAGTTTGCCTCTCTCTCACTCGCCCCTCTTGTTTCTCGTTTTATTAATTTCTTTCTATACTGTTAATTATCTCTAATAACTTGTTTAAACTCATAACGAGACGTATGTGAATATATTTTGATCACGTCATTATTCTCACAGGAGTCTACGTATAAATGCATTAGATAGAGATGCGATTAATAAAACGAAGAGAAATCGTCCTTTACTCTTACCACATCGATATTTTCATTTCTTAATTTTCAACGTTTTACTTTTAACCGAAAGTCAAAGGATATTAATCGGGGATGATGATGTTCAAAAGGACGATGAAGAACAACAGCACGAAGATGATGATGATTTCTTTTTTTCATCATTTAAACACACAAAATGTGCACCCGCGTGTAAGAAGGGCTCGAGGCCAACTAGCTACCGTACCTGACACACCCTTTCTCTTTTATTATTACGATTTTTTTCGCTTATAATATAAAATTACAACAAAATTTAAAAAAAAAGATGTTTATATCTACTAAAATGTTTCGCAATAATAATGTGAGAAAAAAAGGTGAATCGGAGTGAGGAGGCAATAGAGGAGATAGAGAGGTTGGTCTCGATCTGACATTACGATCTTACTGCTGCTGCCCTGTAATCGACCACTTATTAGCATTATTACAAATTTCGCCCGGAGTCGTACTTGCACCAGTCGCGCTATCTTAACTTCAATTTATTGCTAAATAATTTGCTTTTGTCTCTATCTCCCTCGTTCGCTCTCGTTTATTTATTTTATTTTTTCAGTCAGTCTCCCTTTTCTGCAAGAACAACAACAACATCGATTATCGTAAGAGAAGATTTTTTTTGTGGGTTGTATAAACCTATCTCTTTCACACACACTCACACGACGATCTTGTTAAGAATTTTAATATTGAATACTGATATTAAGATTAATTGAATTAATTGATTGATAACGTACTTCTTGTTGTTCTCATTTTTCTTTTGGCTGAAATGTTTAATCGCCTTCTTGTACTCGCAGCCTTTTCGCTGTTTTCATCTGCATATAACAACAACAACACGAGCATGCCTTGCTACACTTTAGATGAGTAGTGATATATTTAATTTCTTTTTTCGAGCTTTTATTTTCTCTTCATTATTTTCCAAAAGGAGATACGAATTGTTAAATTAAAGTACATCTTTCTAGGAGTGAGCAGTAGTTGCTTTTCTTTGCTCATGTTGTTCGTTTTCTCTCTTCATTTTTTTTTTTAGTGGATGAATTTTAATAAACAAGATATATTGCTTTTTAAAATGAATGCGAAACATATTTTACTTGTTACGAGTTTATTAACTAGAAGTTTTATTACTGGTAAAACCACGAATGCAATCTCATCACGTCGCATTATTATATGGAATCCTTAGCTTTTCCCCTCTTTGTTTCGTTCCATTTTCCTACCGTATAATAATAATTCTTTTCTTTATTATGATTACTTTTTATTATTATATTTACATTATTTTACATGTGAGGAGTGAACTACAACAATAACAACAACGGTGCGAAATGTTAAAAAGGAGTGCGCAGAATAAATGGAAAATGCATTAAATATTAGTTAACACTCAATTTAAATTATTCATGTAAATTATTATTTAACAAATTTTTCGCTTATTAACATAATCGATTAGCTTGAAATGATTTTCGAACTCATTTCATATTTCGATTATTATTATTATTATTGCTTATTGGAAATAGCAAAATGGTAATTACTTTTTCTTTTCAAATCGCAAAAATTTCTCGCAAAGGAAATTAAATTGAAAGAAAGAAAGAGGTGTAAAAGAAGAAGAAGTGATGGAATAAAAAGAGGGAGCCCTTTCGCATTCCGTGTAAGTATGAAGCAGTAATACCAAATCGAAAAAAGACAGTAAGAAAGAGAGGAGAGAAAGAGATGTAAGAATATGTGTGTATATGTACGTAATGAAAAAAAGAAACGGCCACAGACAGATCATTTTCATAACCAGTTTTCGGTTTTGCAGTCAATAATGCAGGAAGGATATCGTTTTCCATTTCGGTTCTCAGTTAATAAACAATGGTATTATATATTTAATTTACAAAATAGTTTTTTTTTCAGTAAATTTCATTTAGGTCTTACACACACACACACATAGAAACTCATTAACATAATACAAGAAGAGTAATAACGTTGGATTTTCTAGTTTTTTTTTTATTTGACAACAACCACGACAAAAGCTCCAAATATGTGATGAGACTCTATCCCAAAAACACATACACATTAATAGTTATTAATTTAATTCAGGACCAATTAAAAAAAAATATTATTGATTATTGCTACGGATTTTTGTGACATCTCCAATAATATAAATTACATGTACCAAAAACGTACCACACAGAATAATTTATAATAAAGCGGAAGAACAACGACATAATTATTATTCCATCAACAATTTTTCAAACACATTTCGTATTTAATTATTCAAATTTTAATTAACTCTAAACGTTATCTAAACTTACTGAAATAATTCCGTGCATTAATATTTATTAAAATCCACCGAGTATGGATGATATTTCATGTTGTTGGTGTTGTCGGTTTTTTTGTATAATAACGTACCAGCAACAACGACGGCAACAAGAAGAAGAGGATCAAATGAAACAAAAAAGCATACAACAAGTACGGGTTTACAAGATGATCGCAATACGTTACTCTTGTTCAAATATTTTGGCGATTAAAATACATCCAAAATGGAATGGTACCAACAAAAAATAATAAAGAATAAAAGTAATCGAAACCTAAAACGTATTAAGAACATGCAACCCAATTGCCTCAAGTTACGAAATTTAATGAATCGATCAATCTCACGAATGGCACATACGAAATGTGTCATTAACACTTTATACATAATTATTATCTTTCTTTCCTTAATTTTATTCTCCTCTTATTTTGAACGCCTCGTGTTTATTCCTTCATATATTTTTCTCTCTCGTGATGCCATTTCTCTCGTAAAAAAGAATACGATAAGAATCAATTAAAACAGGAGAGAAGAAAGAGAATAAGGTGGAATGGAAAAAGACGAACACGATGGGATGATATTATAACATTTTTTTCGCATAAATATTCATGAGACAATGTTCTCTTATTATTTTTCGTTCCTTTTGCGTCCTTTTTTCTTCCTTAGTTCGAGAACCACTTTATCTAGAAGAGAATAATATACTCACTACTAACAACTTCTTGTTTTATATAACACGAACGCAGTTAGTGATTGCTAATTTTCCTTTTTTAATTCTCTTTCCCTCTTCGCCGTACAGGAATAATTATTTCAGTTTAATTGAAGTTAATCGCGTCTAGTTTCACGTTAAGTTAAAAGATTAAATTGAAAACTTTACCTTTTTTCTCATAGATTTATGATTAAAAACTTGCAGCGATTTATTAAAATTCTAATTCGACTTTGATCAAGTAATTAATGTCGTCGAGCCTCAACGCGTATGCAAGAGAAATGGAATATTGCAAAAGAAGCTTTTCAAGATTTCGATTTGGAAGATTGTTTGGTAAAGAAGGAGTCGACAAACAAGGAGAAATGACAAAATAAATTATTCAATGACGGATTTATTGTTTATATTCAGGAGTAGTACCATTGGATTTCTATCGTATTTAATAAAGTTGTTTCAGATAATTTTCAACAATTATTTCAACAACATGTTGCTCGAAAAAGGATAATTTGTCCTTGTATAACATGTTGTAATTTCAATAAATATAATAAGCGAATATATTTAAATTTATAAATAGACGTTGTTATTATTATTATTACTATTATTAAAGTTCCTTTGTGTCTTGGATTTCATAACAACAATGTTCTCTTATCTCATTGTTATACTCGTGTATGTTTTTAAAATTAAACTGAATACACCACGACGAGAATGATTATTATTATTGTTGTTGGCATGAAAATTCTTCACTAAGAAAGAAACTTATTCGTCCTGTGTGTGTGTGTGTTGTGCAAAATTAATGTTATTGAAAATATTAACGTGGAAAAGAAAACGTCCAAGTCTATGTGCCATCGTGTGTGGCCACGAGAGAACCTGAAGTCTTTTTTCGCAAGTGAAACTCTTTCAAATCATTTCGACTAACTAAACGCCTGAAAAACGAATCAATTCATTATTCTCCGTTACTTTTACAATTCTTTATTTTGCAATTTTGACACATCGTCCTATGCGCTGGTCATCAAATGACCGAAGACCTTTACTTTTCCCGAAAATGATTACATAAACACCTGCCAACGAAAACGTTATAATGCAATAAATAACGAAATAAAGAGCTATTAATAAGATGAACAAGAACACGACGACGACCAAGAAGAAGAAGAAACTGAATAAGAAAGAATGGAACTTCTCGTTAGTCCTTTACCTTTATTTATATCTATATGTAGTTTAAAAGAGACAATACATCCATTCTCTTAATGTACACTTAAAGTTTGGCGCAAGACAAAAAGAAAAAATAAAAGAAATAATATTCGCAAGCCAATAATAATAGTAATAATACTGTTTTGGAGAGGATTGTTAAGGTAATAAAATGTATTATATTACATCGGACGCTTTTATACATTGTAGAAGAGGAGACGACGGCGATGGCAACCAAGAAAGAAATAACAAGAATGAGAGAGGTTCCGTTGGCAGTACGAAGAGAAAAAATTTCAAGCAAGTGCGTTTGTCTCTCGAATCGGATATTTGATATCGCTTGATTTGAATGATGGTCTCTAAACGTCCGGATGTATTTTATTGAAGTTAGGGCTTAAGGACCGTAAATCACCGCGATAAAATACGATACAACAGAATACGTACACTCGCTATTATTTGTTTGAAATAGAAGAAATGAGCATTTTCGCTGGGGATGTTCGAGTAATAATAATAAACTTTCAAGGGCCGCATAACTATTAAAATAACAGAATTACGTGCAGAAACGTTATTCCAATCCACGAGATTTTTAATTCGAATTTTTGCGAATTGAATAGAATTTTGCGAACCTTAAACATTATGCGCTTAAGGATAACTATGAAACTGGTATAGGGAGCAAAAAGGAATTGTGCGTGTGATCGCTATATCGTGTCGAAGAACTTTTATGGCGTTGGAAACAGACACGGACAGAGAAGAGCCGAAGAGACGCTCGTTTTTATGACTTCTTATTTCTTCTTAGTGATTTGATAAGAGAACCGGATTAGATATGGAAATAAAAGAATCCTTAAATATCCCCTTTTTTTGTCGTCGTCTCGTTCGCTCTTCATCATCTCCTTCGATATGTGTAAATACCGAACACGTCAATTAAAATTTGTTTATATCTGTTTTGTGTTTTACGACATTTTTATATTTATTTATAAATAATTTCTTATTTCTGAGCTAAAAGAATCATCTCGATACAATTTTTTGTTGTTTTTCGTTTGCTCGCAGTTAAATTCTTCACTCACACCGAGAGAGAAGAAATAATGTGGGTGGAACATATTTTATTTTATTACCGTGTCGTTGTAGTTCGTTTGAAACACTTTCAGTTAACAACTATTCGAATATTTCTCTCCTCTTTTTTGTCTTTTCGCTTAATCTCCTTCAAGTTTAAAATAATTAAATGGATAACATCGTAGAATAGCGACCCGTTTGATGTTGTAAACGTTTCACGGACGAAATGAATCATTTTCTTGTAAGAAAACTCTTCCAAAAAGAAAACGAACAAGCGAAAATCGACTACATTATAACCATAACCGGAATAAGACATTGTTATTTGGTCGCAAATAAGTAAAAGTAAACTAATACGTAATGGGAATGAAAGAGTAATGGAAATCGAGAGAATAAAGCTGGAGGTACGTTTAATAATGAAGAAATGGAAGAATTCGACAACTCGTTGTTTTTAATTTTATAGAATAATAAAATACGTTAAGAGACGTTCGAGACAGTCGAAGAAGTAGCTGAAGAATAAGAAAAGTACAAAGGAGAAGACGAGAGGCATTAGCTTTGTGAAACAAACAATGAACAAAATATATATATTTAATGCTTAAGCTACCTTTGGAGAATCGATTTTATAAATGTCTTTTGGCTAAATCTTCAGTCTGTCAACGGTAATGTAATAGCAGCAGCAATAGCAGCAGGAGCAGGAACAGCAGCAATGACCGTCGAATTGATTAATAAATAGAATGAGCAGGAGAAGAGAAGAGAAAAAAAAAGGAAACAAAAGAACGAATTGAACTAATAAAAATAATAAAGTTAAGAAAAGAAGGGAAGCGAAAAGTAAGAAATGTGTAAAGGTGCCTCCTCGCTATTACTTATACCGCAAACGATTCGAAATACCCGTTTTCTATTAGCTAGCTACTCCTATCGTAAAATTAAAAATTATAAAAATAATAATAAAAAAAAGAGGATTGAAACGGCATGACTTTGAAAAATCGGTTATACACAGCAGTACATAAACAGTTTCTCCTTTATTATTTAATTCCTTTTTTACCTTTCTTTCAGTAATAATTTTTTTTCAGCCATCTCTCTCTCTCTCTCTCTCTTTCACCTTCTTTTTTCGTCATAAAAGATCCGCAGTATTAAATTCTCTATTATCGATTTTTATGGAGTATAAAATAAATGCTAAATCGAATTTTCTCCCTATCGTCACGTATACCTATTTATAATATAAATAATACGGTGTTCCATATAATGATTAATTTATTATTAAACGTTTGTTGTCTGTGTGTCAACGCGATTAGTGGCAAGACGAAATTAGTTATCGAATTTGAATGCAATAAAGCGTGCAAGAGAACGAATAAGACGCAGTTGGTAAGTAGGAAGAAAAATCTTAATTTAATATTTTCAATTTAAACTTGACAATAAGGCAATTGATTGCATCTCTTGAACTTGGCAATCGTCGTTGTTATTACTGTTATTGTTATTCTTCACTAGAATATAATTGAAGTTGTGGCGTAGGATTTATTTCGTCGTTTCCACAATATGTGGACACGTATAAATTTTAATAAACGTGTAGGTATTATTATTATTACTTTACATTACATTACTATTACACGTACACGATGTTAAGGCGATCGATTTTTGATTCGAAAATTAATTTTCAAGCTTATTGTTATGCTAAAACTGAGATTAATCGAGCATTTCATAACATTCATCAATCGAATTTCCTACGTACCAGACGTTGTGTAATTTCGACGCAGAAATTGCGAGCGCACTTTCGAAATGCGTACAAATTTGATGTTGATTTCAACGAAAAAGTAAAACATTAAAACAAATCTTCGATGATGATTATTAATAATGATAAATGACTTCATTAGCACTAAAAGAAGCATTTGATAAGATTCCTTTTTTTTTCTCTCTTCTCTTTACGTATCTACAACCTATAATAATTACCTGAACCGAATACTAAATAGAAAAATTTTAAGAGCGAGAATTTCCGAACGCTGAAAAAACGAGGAGAAGAAGAAGACATCCCTTATCTAAACAAGTCGAGGCACTTTAGGCCGAGAATGTTGAAACAAAGAAGACGAAAAGGAAAAAAAACGGAAGATAATTCGTTTGTGTGCGAGAAAGAGTGAGCGAGTGGCCAAGAGAGAGATGGAAATTGTGGCCGTCGATTAAGATGTGACCGCTCCTTTTATTGCGTCTATCAATCAATACAACACCTCAAATTAGTCCTTTCTACCACGTAATTCGATAAATTACCATACTTATTATGATGAAAGGCGAGAGAGCGAAACGGCGACGATGAGGAGGAGAAACCGAACAAAAACAAAAAAAAAAAACAGTAAAAAGAGCCGAAGAGAAATTCGATATAGAAGCACGGAAACTGAGAGAGAGAGAGAGAAATTGTTTCTCATGCCGCAATTAAAACTTGTCTCGTGTAAATCTCTCCTTCAGAGAGAAATAAAGATATCTATATGAATGACAATAATATAAAATTAATAGGACCGTAATTAATTAGTTAATTGATTTTTGCAATTAAAATTTACCTTGCTCTCGGGTATAACGATATCATTTTCTTTTGCACACCAAAGAGTTATGTTTTAAACCGAGAAACGAAATGGATGTGACAACTTTTTCGGCCCTATCATTAAAATCGTTATCTTATATATTATATTCCTTTACGGTTACTTTTTCGTTTCATTTCGCTCTCTTCTTTCACCGAAATCAAATGATTAAAGAGACGCAGGACAAAGAAGAATAAGCGGAATCTTTAGTTGTTTCTTTTTTTGGAATGCTGCAACTATGCGTGACATTGACAACACAATGAATGGGTGTTGCATGGCCATTCTGAAGGCATGTGTTAAATTAGATTCTTCGCCTAAAACATGGATGCGTTTTATATTTATAAAATAGTATCAGATGAGGACGAAAAAAGAAGAACTCACGATGATGGAAAAGAAACTAGGATTGTTTTTATTCTTCTCGACCTCCACAAATAATAATAATATGCGATATGAATTATTCATAAAGAAACCAATTGTCAACATTATATTGTGATGGAGATGAAGAAGAAGCATAAGAAACTGAAAGCAAGATACATTTACGCGAGAGAGAAACATCTGAAGTCGTTTCCTTCTCGTTCTTCACGTTGAAAATAATTAATAACATAATTGATCTTCTTAAAAACACATAAACAAAACATATGTGAGAAGAAAATAATGAATGATAGAAGACAAAGATGGGCAAAATGAAGAGGAATCGAATGATGATGATAAAAAACGAAGAAGGTAATTATAACGTTATTTAAGACTAAATATTGACGAAAGCGGCAATAAGAGTGACCGTACGGTCGTGGACAAGAGACGCTGCTATTTGCCATCAAGAGCGGATGATCGATCGAAGGTAACGTTTTTGATAATGAGGTTGACAGTTGGGCCCGTCATCCATTATACGGGAGAGAAACATGCAGACGTGTTCCGTTCTCGAAATCGAAGTTGTTTAGGTATATACACGCAGACGAGGAGGGCAGCCACAAGGATCAGTTTTCGAAATAACGTTTTCGTTTCATTTAAGCCGCTCATTTAAGAGAGAAATGTACGAAAGAAGAAAAGGAATCGAAGAGAAAAAAAAATTAAATTCAAGTCGTTGTAGTTATTAAAGAAATTGAAGGTGAAAAAAAATCATCTCTTTTTTATCAGCACAAAGACATCGTTATTTCTATAAGAAATAAGGACAAATCTTCAGAAAGAGAGGGAGATGAAGAGAAGAGGTAATAAAAAAACTTCAACAACAAAATAACAATACGAATGTAAATTGATAACAAAGATTATAATGTAGTACGGTGACAAGGTACGTTAAATAAAGATCGTATGAGAAGGATACTAATAATACGGAGAAGAAAAAGAAGTGGAGTGAGAGTGTTTTTCAAAAAGGATGCGTATTAGTCTCGTTTTAAAAAGTACGATAAATTTAATGGATTGGTACCACTGGTCTCACATACCATTTCTTAGATATCAACACCCACGAAAGTGCGCCTTCGAAGTCGATCCCCTTTGTTTTTTCCTTCGTTTTCTCTCTCAGTTTGTCGCAAGGACCGATCGCGTCGAGAATTAGATAACAATATCGAATACAGCGTTTTAACGAAAACCTTAAACCAAGTGAAAATGTCTCTATAATAATAATAACACCACCAGCCACCATCACGAACAATAACAACGCCACAAACTCGATGACTCCATTAAAAAAGAAAAAAAGAAAACGAAAAGAAAGAAAACCAACCGACAAGGAAGAAGTAAAATGAAGATTAATAAGGAGTTAAAGGCGGGAAAAAAGGAAGGAAGATCGAGCACATAAAAGGCTTTCTCTCTATTTAAAGCCTTAATAGATTTACAGTTTTTTTCTCTCCTTTTTGTAGAGGATTCCTGTCGGAAATACTTCTCAAGAAAAACCTCTTTCCTTCTCTCTTTTTCTTTCCACCTATCTCTTTCGCTCGCGGTGTCTCGGATGCCTTTTCCGTTCATTCTTCCCATCACGAGTTGTCTTTCATTTACATTAAATGTGTTTTGACGTGGAGCGCCCCGAATTAAATTACCAACGAACGCTATATCCTGTCAACGGGAACGTTTAGTTCAGCTAACACTCTCGAACTGATACGATCTCATCATCATCATCAAAACATCATCACGACCTTCTAATAAATAATTAAAGAGGATGGAAATGAAAGGAGAAAAAGGAACTAGATTGGTGAAGAAGAACGATGTGGAAGAATTGAAAATAGTTGGTAGAAAAGTGAAAAAAGGATTTGATAAACTTGAAATTAATTCGCTTTATTTTTCATTCCATTTAATAACGTTCTCGTATGAGCTTTGCAAGTCTAACGCCACGTACGGTTTTTCTGGATTTGATTTATTGCATTTACGTATCCTCAATAATATTAATAATAACACGAAAGCGACCACTTTATTATGCAAATTTCCATTGGAAATTATTAAGAGTTATCAGGGATTATGCTTCGTTTTAAAAGCGATGGCGTGCTTAGGTAATATTCGTACTCCGATTGAAAATACAGGAAAAGTAGCTGTTCGCTTTATTTGATTTTTTCTTCATTGGCAAACTACTTCTTCGCCAGTACTAATAACTGTAAATCTGAATGTGATCAGTTTGTTAAAATAATGAAACGTTTGGCGTCTGCTTAATGCCACTTACACACAATAATAATGATAGAGCGTGTGCATATAAGCATTAGGAAATTAAGTAATTCGTGAATAATTATTATTCCGTTGAAGGCTCGAAGGAATTTAACTATAAAGTAACAGAAAAAAAAAAAGGATTAAGTCGTTTTGGCATATTTTAAATATCATTATTGGCATGGTTATAAAACATTGAAATATTTACTCTTCTGTAAGGCGCTTCCACTTCTTTGGCAATACCGCCGGCGAACATATTAAATATTATGCAGACCTAGATGTGTGTCAAAGGAAAATGATCGATCACTCGATACCATTGTCTTATGGTCAATTTAATTTGAAGTTATTATTGCGATTTCAAGTTAAGTCTCCCACAAAATAATACAATTATAAACTGCCATTATGCGATACCGAATTATGCGCAAAAATTGGTTATGGAAAACAATAAATTATAATTGTAAATACGCGTAAATGCGGATGGGAATTGCAATTTTAATAGGTAAATTTATGGCGTGGAAATGTGAGAGCTGGAGCGAGTAATAAGTGGAGAAAATGATTATCTTTATTAGAGCATTAAATCAATGCGTTGATCGCGTAACAAATGTTGTTATAAAAGTGGTAAACTCCTCTTCTTCATCATCTTGGCGATCGAACAAAGAGGTGGGGACCGGGCCGGACGTAAACGACCCTTATTAAACAAACAGCAAGAAACGCATTACGGCAATCGTACTTTAATAATGTAATTTATTGTTAATGTGGATTCGCATGCGACCGCATCATATAATAATAATAAGAATATCGTGAGAGGCCCATTCGTACGTGCCAGTACGAAAGAGAAAGAGATTGCATTTGACGGTCAAAATATTTGTTCGTTCCTCGTCTGTTATGCTTTCAGTTTGAATCCGGAGCCTCCGGTCTTGATTCCGTGATCAATACGGGGTCGGGATCGAAATGAAGAGACAAGAAGCCGCACGAAGACGGATTCGGCGTATAATTAATGTATAATACGAAAGAGAATGATATTGTAATGTATCAATACGGGTCTCGCGTAAAGTTCTTTTCCCTTTCGCAGAAAGTATTTAACTCGCTTAAAAATGAAAAGAGCCAGAAGAAGAAGAAGTGGTATCTTTCATTCATGGTATCTATGACACATCTGCCCGAATGATTTGTTGTATTACACATATTTTTAAAGCTAATGAAGATAATTAAACAAGATTAAGTCCTTGCTTATGGTAATAAAACGACGATTTAAAAAAGTCTCTCCCGGTCTCTCGTTATTATTTTTCTACTTCGTTCTTTTTGTCGTCCACACGGAGTCGCTTGGCATTTGCCATTACTTTAAACTCGTACGAGGTTTCAAGTGTAATAAAGCGTCCACTTTTATATTTTCCGTCATAATTTATATAGTTTATTTGCAAATTTGCATGCATATAAAATTTCCAATGGCAAATAATAATGATAATATTAGCATAAGGTTAACAATAGCGGCGTAAATAAGTGAAGATAATGATAATTCTCCGTTTCACGTGAACAGATATTTTTGCGCTATTTGCTAAACGATAATAATTCTTAATGGAGAGTGATTGGCATACCAAAAACAGTTTTGTTTCTTAATTATATAAATTAAGTAGATTGATGGCGACCAGCTGCCGTTGACGTTGCGTTCGTACGATAAATAAATCCCTTTCGTGCACTGGAATAATAGATATTAATTTCTTATTTTTACTTCTTGTTTTTGCCCATCTGAATCGAGCAGTTAAAACAGTTGACACAATTGACGATGGGATTCTTTTAAAGGCAACGATTAATACCTTTAAAAGTCCGATGCGAAATCGAACTGTGAGCGAAACGAAGAGAAAATGCTTGGTAAAGGAAAGAAGAGACAGAGAGAGAGAGAGAGAGTAAAAGAAATTCCAATAATACACTTAAATGTAATTGTTAATGAGCCATTTGCTACCTAAACCAATTATTCCATTTGACCCGACTAGAGCAATTCCACTTTTAAAATATTGCCTCTATTCGCCTCGAGTCATTGCCATAAATTACAATTCCCGTACTTTACACACAAACTAGTTGCTTGCGATTTGAAGAGTAAAAAACGAGGATGGATGACAAATAAGCTCGTAGCTCATTGACATTGTTGCAAAACGTATTACACACACACAGAGAGAGAGAGAGAGAGGGAGAGAAATGCGAAAATGCCGTGAAATCAACGGCTCGTTTGCCAATTGTACCACCCGCGTTGGAATGGCATCATAGTCATCATCATCGTCGTTATGGTTAATATCATTATGCTCATTCACGACATTAATCACACACTTTATAATAATACCTATATTTTTGCAAAGTCAAGTCGAGAGTTATGTTATTATTTTATCATTGTCTTTTTCCCATTTTTCGAATAGCATAAAGATGAAGTCGGTGGGAGCGAGAAGGAAAGAGAAACAGCTGAAGAATTCATCACGGAAATGTGTCTTTATCGGCACGATTTTCTTCTCCATCTTACTTCTAACAAGCAAATCATTTCTTTTATTATTATTACTATTAGCATTAAAATATATTACTCTGTCAACGTTTACAAGATGTTTATTCTAACTTAAATTAGATATTCGTTTCACTTCTGTAATTTCAACAATTTACATCTTAATTGAGTTTGCCGGATCTCTTTAAAACGTTTGAACGTAAAATTAATTTTAATTCGTACCATTCAATTCTATTCTTATTATTTTATTACTCCTCTTCAGTGGCACATTCCTTTCATTTAGTTAACTCGATACAATGGGGAACGAATTAGTTACGGATTATTTCCTTTTAATGCTTTTATTCCCCGTTGTTCGTTGCCACCGAGTCGAAATTTTCGTTTTGTTTTTTCGTAAGACGGCGATTTCTCGAACAAATAAGCCGAAATAAAAGTCGATTCGCACGAAACGAATGGTCGCTTATCGGCGAATAATTTACATTTCGTTTCTTGCACATTACATTGTGTTTGCAAAATCCCGATACGAGTGCTTTTATTATGTTAGAAAACGGATGGTTCGGTGTAGAAAATATTAAATCATTATCGTGCGATCCTATAAACGGCGCTCTTAACGAAAGTGCAAGTGCCGATTGCTCGAGGGTTAAATTAATCTTTTCATGGTGCAATAATTTCAAGCTTATCCTCGTTATTGTTCTTGCTGTTATTATTATTATTAGAAATTGCATAATGTAAGTAAATTACGTGCCGGATGAAATATTTCACTTTAATAAAATGGGGATGGACGGAATGCACGATGACCGATGGTGATAATTCAATTTATGTCATTGATTCACGCTGGTAGGTACGGAGAGAGAAAGCGAAACGCGGTGGATGGATAATTAATTTTCGTGTCGAACAGAAGTGCGAAGAAGAAAATACATTTACCATTAAAATTGACTCTTTTACTAACGACGTCCCACGTATTAGAATTTAATCGTACGCATAATACATCACACGAATACGTAATATAATTCACAAGATGGATTATTCCTTTTAGATTATTACAGCTAGAGAACTAAATCGAACAGTGCAGCCTCATAAATCTAATCAACATCGGTTTAGGTATCGGCGATTTCCGGCACGTATAGCCTCATTATGAATGCGAGAGATTGCAATAAATCCGGCTGGAAACGCGAAATAAGAAGACGGCGAGAAAAAAAAAGCTTAGAGGAAAAGCTCTGCCAAGTACGAACCGTTCACGCGCATTGTAGCGGAGTAGAGCGAAAAGCAAATCCGTTTCGATTTTAATAATAAATGGAAATGATTTTCATACGTATTAAACGAGGCATTTGCTAGTTACTCACTCGATTTGCACTTTTGCCCATTTGATTCTTATTCAAATAAACTGCGAATGTGCGAGCGACAATAAATATTATCCAGCTACGAATATAATATGTTTGCGCATGCAGAGAAGTGGAGAAAGAGTGAAATAAAGTAAAGAAAAGTATTTGTTTGATAAATGAATGGGAACTCGTGTCGCTTACGTTGTAATCGTGTTTGAGAGAAATGTCTCTCATTAGTAACTCTCCTCTTTTACCTCCACCTTGTCCATCGTTTTCCTTTTATTTCGCCAGCTTCTCTACTTCATCTATTATTATAATACCACCACAAAGTATCCTCTTAACTCCCTTCATTTTGTTCCTTACAGGACGCGTTTGAAAACAATATATGCACGATGTACATACATTTATAAATGACCATTTAACGACATTAGATAAAGTAAACGCATGAAATGACAACGCCAGAATGAGCAATGCCACTTCTGCTGTTGCTGCTGCTGGATTTTTCTTTAAAAGCTCTCTTCAATCTCTTTACACTTCTTAAGCAGCGAGGAACAATAAAAAAAATAGTAAAAAAGAAAAGGTTTGTAATCTCTCGCATTATAAACATCGTCAAGAATCTCTTGTAATTATTTATTTCGTTTGCTCACGTTCTCTTTATTTAACGCATTCAAGTGTTCATTACAAAATCCATTTATTAAGATTCCTGCTATTACTCGTAGTTTTATTATAATCATATTTATTATTTTAATACGTTTACAATGCATTAATAATGCTGATAACAGAGTTGGAAAGAAAGAAAGTGTGTGTGTGTGTGTGTGCGTGAGAGAGAGAGAGAGAGAGAAAGAGAGAGACAAAAAGAATCATATCTAACATCGTATTTGATTATTAATTTTATTAATTAAACAATTAAATCGAACCCATTTATATTATGAAAATTAAACAGGCCTCTATTATGTTCGACGGTAAGTGAAATAGTAATAAAAGGGAATATATTTTATGTTTTGCAAAGGGAAGCAAAACGAATAGACGTAAGATAGAATAGAGAGAGAATCGATTGGATTCGAAAATCCATTCATTAAATTGTGTTAACGCAAAGGCGCAGAATGAACGAGCGTGAGTGAGAGACGGAGATAATGCGTATTTAAAAGCGATTGCCTCTAAGGTTTATCTCTTCCCCTCTTCGTTCGCAAAATGTACGTGTAAAATCATTATTATTGAAGTCTTATATCGTACGCAATAATGTGCAATTGAAGAAGCTTAAGCTTTACTACGGTACTGCTACCAGTCCATTATTAATTGCTCTATTAAATCCAATTACCAGCTGACCGCCCGTTGCTTGTCGGCATCTAATGCGAAAATTTAAATTATAAATGCTTAAACATTTAATAATATGCAACTCGAACCGTCACATCGCGACTATATAACATTCGCTCTAAAACCCCTCGATCGTAAGGAATGTCCTTCGACGTTTATCACTCCTCGTAACGTTCGAAATTTAATTCGCACCCGATTCGAGCCATTAATTATCGTCATTTATTTTCTCGCGAAAAGCTCTCATCTGATCTGGCACATATCTAATTATGGAATGAATATTGTTAACAACGTAAAACGCCGCGGCCGTAATTATGCCTATTTCGAGAGACCGTTTATTTATTAATGTGAGTCGCATCGATGTTTCCCGTTAGTAAATAATGACTTAAATTACGTCCCCAAATAAAGGAGTTCACGAGAACAATTGAAGTGTCTGTCGATGGTAGAATGTGTGAAGAGGAGAGAGCGAAAAAATAATCCTTCTAACGCGAAACTATATGTAAAATATCTATCCTTTCGATCTGGCACGAAGTTAGCTGTTGTTATTGTTGTTGTTGGCGTAAAAACTTACGGATTTGAAATGCAAAGTGGTTGTATTTACAAAAGCGAACCTATCTTCAAAAGCAAAACATTCCAAAGGCACTCTTAAGGACTTTTCTCGTCTCCGTCTGACTTTTTCGTTTTTTACGCGAGACTCTTATCAAAGGACAATCTCCCAATCCCGTATCGATGTAATTCGGGCTTTCCTCATCGTCAAGACTAATAAATAAGCGAACATATATCATTCACGTTGTTAACGGCGCTACTCCGCGAAACGTATTCATTAATTTGAGAACAAATTGCTTAAAGTTAATCACGTATGACTTTATTAAATGCGTTCGAAAATTGAGAGAAAAATTAAAAGCGAAGAAGAGGAGGACCGATTTGTCTCCTTCTTTATTTTGCTTCTTCTCCGAGCCATATTACTCACGGGAATAATTTCCAATCGGCCGCTGCTACGGTTCTTCAACTGGCAATAATGAATGTGCATGACTGGGCAACTAAAAGGAACCACACATCGAATAGATTAGGCTCGTTTTGTTAAGCGAACGAAGGAGTAGTAAATTAAAACCGCACGAAAAGGAAAAACGAGGGAGAAAATGATTTGGCCCAAAATTTGTGCGCGTTCGTTGTGTTTCGTTCGTTTCATCATTTTAATTGATTTAGGCAATTTACATTGGTTTTTGTTTTTGGGGATTTAATTAACGACACGATTTTATTAGCACGTCTCGATAGTCGTCGCTAAATGAAATCAAGAAGACCTTCTTTTCTTCTTCATCTCGTCTTTGCACAATGGATAATAATAATGATAAACGGTTGATTAATTTATAATTATCCACTCCGTAAGAGAGCGGATGGGAGTTAAATGCGTGCGTACGTAGTTAAATTCGCCGGAGTGAATTGAACTCGACCCCGGAACTACCGTAATTGAACATGTCTGAATATTTGACATGATGTAATAATGCAACGCGGTACGTAGTCAGGCACATGTGGAAAATTATTGCTTGCTCTCATTATGATTATCATCATCATTATTATTATTACTCTCAGACGGCCATTTCTTTCTTTTTGCACGCGAAACGATGTTACGGCCGTTCCATCTTCCTCGACGTCTTCTTCTTTCTTTCTCTCCGTTAAAGTAAATTAATTAAGCCGACGTAATATTAATTATGCATCAAAGCACGTTTAATTGGAGGTCTATTATCATTATTATTTTCCGATTCCTTATCAATTATAACAGAAGTTTTATTGCATTGTTTTTCGCAGAAATAAGGATAATAATCAAATAGAGTCTTAAGTATTGTCAAGTCGTCAGAGTGGAAGGTACAAAACGAAGATTGAAAACAAATAATAAAAAGGAATATGGTACAAGACAGAGCGTGTACTTGTTTTCTAAATGGGCGAATATAAGATATAAATTAGTTCGTTTCCTTTCGGTTTGATTTTTTCGCGCAGAAAAAAGTTTAATTCGCAAATAAATATTTCATAATAGTTAATCGTCGATAGACGAAGAATCGTATCTCTTCTTCTACGTCTTCGTTTTTCTGCCGTTTAAACCTCGCAAATGTACGTAGGAATGATACGGGTCGAAAAGAAATGAACGAGAACGAAATGAATTATGAAATATATTATAAGGACTATTTTACGAACAAGTAGAATGAGCCAATATTATTAAAAGGCCGAATGGAAACAAACATGAATAAGGCAGAAGCTTGAACAGGGGCATAAATATGCAAGCGCTGATAATAAAATAAATAAATACGCACGGCGGTTTAGACGTGTACATGCGACGATTCAATAAATATAAAAAAGAGTAAGAAAACGAAAAGGAAGAGCTCTAAAACGAGAGAGTAAAAAAAAGGAAATAGGGAACGAGCGAAGATGAAAAGGGGGAAACATGATTAATAAGCGATTATGTTTCGGATTCAGATCCTTAAATAACCTGCGGTTAAGAGAAATAGAAAGTGGTCGCTCGTTTGTATATTATTGTACGTATCCTTATGCATGTATACGGCGAATAAAAATGTGAAGAGAAGGCCTATTTTTCGTACAGCAACAACAACAACAACAACGTTCAAGAGGCTACACGGTTATTATGCAAATTTCAATTTATAATTAAATTATTTTATACACACGTATGTGTTAATTCCTTTTCTTCTTCCTCTCACTTTTTCCCTTTAATTTAATTTTCGCGTACGAGACGTAAAAAGGGCCCCTCGCGTATATGTGTCATAAGAATGAATGCCGAGGCAAATAACTTCTTCTCGATTATTTTCGCTTCCTTTCACTCACATCTTGTTGTTAATCTTTTTTTTTTCTTTCCTCGTTCGTTCGTTCTTCGTTTCCAATTTGCATAACGAAGTGTATTACATGAAACTAACAAAACTAAGAAAGATCGACTCGTATACGTGTAATCAATTGTATTACAATCGTAATAAAAATCATGGTGCACGTAATTCAATTTAGTATTAAAAATTAAATTTTACTACCATTCATTTTATGGTATTGCCATTACTGATTATTGTTGACATTACCTTTGTTAACCACGTGATCGTACGCACGAAAAAATAATAATAATGAATCGAGAATACAAGAATGAAAACGAGACGAAGATTAAGTCAAACGCGGAGAGAAGGTCGAGAGGAGAGAAAGAGAGCGAGGAAATTCCGCCTATTTTATACGCGTCGTGTCGCTTTAATTTTTCTGTAATTTTAATTGCACAATTGGCCAAATTAAAATAACTACAACAAGTATTTAAAGAGTTTTTTTTTTCTTTACTTTTGTCTCGAAAGAAAGACCTAATTATTGTCAGTTTCGGTTTTATTGCTTCATTAGTCGTGCCGTTAATTTTACGGCACTAACTTAAAATTCCGTCGAATTGAACGTATTTTGGAGTAATTAACTGGCGCGTAGAAACAAAGCGATCAAAATCGAGCCATTTTTACTATATAAAAAAACACACAAATTTAATGGCGATTCTGAAGGAACTGTCGGCGTGCAAATATAAAACTTAATAGGAAAAATATTTGGCGAATCGACTGCTCTTTAATATCTTGAAGGCACAGCAAATTAACCAAGCCAAAAACTCTTTCTCGTTCTCGACTACCAAGAAGAGAAAAACGAACCGTATAAATTTTCCATTGGCTTCGAAAATTCATTAATTTTTTTTTCACGGTCTCGTTTAATATATTTCTAAATGAACGCTAAAAAAATTTATATACGATGGTAATGGTACTTTATATTAAATTATATTATTCATTAATTAACTTTTTGGCAAAAAGAAATTATATCGAGTTTGGTTTAGGACTACAGACGAGCAACAACAACAACAAAAAAAGAAATGATGGCAAAAGAAGGAAAGAGAGGATGTTCGAAGATATTTTTTGTAACACTTCCAAAAAAGAAAAAGGAGGCACGAAGAAGAAAAGGAAGACAGTATGAAGAACTGAAGAAGGACGAAAACCAGTTTAAAAATGTGTTGTGTATATATATATTTTAGCGAATCCAACAGTGGCGATGATTACTTTCGTGTAAATTGAAGAAACGTACGCAAAAAAATAATCATAATAATAAACAACAATTTGAGGATAAGATGGAGAAAGGCGAAAGAAGAGGATGAAAAGAAGTGTGTCCATCTGTTTATGTGTGTGTGTACGTATAGTATAAACGCGTTCGATAATTAATAATCGTAAAAAAGATACAGTTAAGTTATAATTTGAATTTATATTAATATTGCAGTATAAAATTTCCATCATTCCACTGTGTGTATGTAATAAGTTTTAAGGTTTTCGTGTAATTTTATTTAAACCTCTTCTCCATCTTCATCATCATTTCCTTCTTCTTTTTGCCTTCGATCTCCTTTTTCCTTTTGCGATTCATCCCATTTTGTACAGATACACACAATCTCCCCCTAAACTTTTATCATTCGATGATGTAGACACAAATCTTACAAACATATACACCGATTATTTAATTCTTTTTTCTTTTCTCGATGGAATCAAAATAAAAAGCAACTACGTGTATACCTATATAAGCACACACACATATGCACACGTTGGAAAAAGTCTGCATGCAATGCATTACTACTACTACTACTGCTGCAACAACTACCATATAACGAGAAAGAGAGGCGATGCGAAGAGAGCGGAGAAAAATATATGTGCCTACATCCAAATAAATAAAGGTGATACACAAATATTTACAAAATAAAATTAAAAGGAAAGCAGCGAAGGGGGAAAATGGGGAGAGAAAGAATGAGCAGAAAATGCCAGCGTACATGTGCGAGAGAGGCAGAGAGGGCAGAAATGAGAGAGAGAAGGAATTAATTCATGAGAAATGCAGCCCTCACGTAATTTATTAGTACATTCGACAAAGGCAACCGCAATGTCGAATATAAAATAGCCAGTGTAGGAACGATTATGCGCCTTAGTATCATAATTCCTCATTGATATGCATAAAACGGACATTGACGTAGATGGTACTTGTTCATCTTGTAAATAATGGCAATTAATGAAATACGTTGTAATTTTTATACGCAGACTTTCTTTTTTCAATTCTTCAGATGGTAATCCCTCCCTATGGTGTTTATTTCCTTCTATCTTCTCTTATTATTACTTTTTTAAAAATTATTTATTCATCTTTGATGCCGTAACTTTTTTGCCGATCTTCGCATCGCTCGCACGACAATAATACAAATGAATAAATATGAAGGAGGCAAATGAGAGTTAAGAAAGGTAGGATGATAAGGCAACGAGGAGTAAAAGACAATAAAAGAAGAAGCGAAAATTCGGATTATGTCCGACCTGGAAATCCAAAAACAAGGACGACTTCTCGTCTCCGCTATATAAAACGTACTTAGTAATAACGTATTAAGAAAAAACATTATAAGCGTATGCAATTGTAATAATTTCTCTTTTATGGCGTATTAAGTAAAATTTATCGTTATATTTATTACAAAATTCGCATCTATTTTATTCTTTTCTTCGTCTCGCAAATATATAATCTGATCAATTTTTTAATCAGATCAATAATTGAGTTCAACAGCGCGACGAGCGAGAAAGAATGAGATTAAAGGTAACAAAGAATGGATTTCGAATAACAAAAAAATCGACAAGATGAGAAATTACCAAAAAAATCCAAAGAAAACCTACAAGACAATCGGATTTTTCCATTTGGTACAAATACGGCGTTATTCGAACAATATGCATTTTTATAAGAAGTTTTTCTAGTATGATGCTGTACCTACCTGGAGGTTACAGATACCGCCTTCTAACAGTAAAGACACGATCGACGGAGGCGTGATGGAAAGAATTGTTGCTATCGAACTATTCGAGATAATATAATGACGCACCAAAATGAAAAGTAAAAAAGACTAGAAGAAGAATAATAACAGAAAACGAAAAAAATAATAAACAATGAGATAAAACCATCTCCATTGAAGGCCGTACAATTTCTCTTCATTTTTCAAATCGTTTCTTATTTCTTCGTTACCTTTCTCGTCAATGATTTCTTATAAAAAATATTATTGTCGACTTGAATCAATATTCCTTCTGCTTTCAAAAGATGTTAATATACGGCCGAATTATGTTAATAGACTCATTCGGTTGACAAATATTATTATCGTCAACGAGCTCGAAAATTATTACTCTCTCATTAATTGACAATAACGCTGTCGACGTCGCTTTAAAAGAATAGAGGCAAATTGTTAATTAAGCCGAATTTAAATATACGGCGACGACGGCGATATTGGGTTTTTGTTAAAATTTATGTCCGGCGTTAAATAACGTTAAAACTAATAACTTTCAAAGAACGGACGCAATATACGAGCGATGGATTTCGAGTTGGACGTATTTATTTGAAAATCTCCTTATTTATTACGTGCGTCCGCACGGAGGATTTGACTCTTTGTTTCCTTTCGGATTCATTTCGTATGCCTTCCTTATTTCGTTACATACTAAAAGAGCTCATATTTATTGCGATACAAGTTGCCACATAGAGAGAGAGAGAGAGAGAGAGAGTGAAAGAGAAAAAAAAACGTATGAGTGAATAAATTGGTGGAGCGAAGATGTGGCAGGTAATCAAATAGCATTCTCTGTGCTTGTGTCAAAGTGTTCGGAGAAATCTAGCCGGGAGTCACTGATACATCGAACGCCATATACCACAGGAACTAACGTACACCATCATCATCATCATCAATCCATTCATTAACATACAAACTGCGAGTCGTGTTTAATGCCAAACTGGCTGCTACCATGGGATTTATGGCCAGCTCCTATGGTAGACAGTTGGCGTTATCGTCATCGGCTTAAGAGAGCCCTTCTTTTAGCGAGTCAATTAAAAAAACAAAGCTTTTCGCTTCAATTAACATATAATTAACGTAAACCCTTAACCAAAAAGGTTATTCTTTCTCTCGTGTTTTTCAATTAAAGCTTCTCTGCCTCTACCGGTATCTTTCTCGTTATTAAAGTATGATTGAATTTAATTAGAAATTATATTCGAATGTTATAACGCAATAATAATGTCTTGTTACGATACCCGGCTCGCTTGCTTTGCTAAAAGCTGTTGTGGCGGTAAGGTTAAAATGTTAAAGCTCTTGCTTAAGACACTTCGATGTCGTAAATTCAATTTTCTCTTAACGCATTTCGAAAATCGCTTCGCGGAAGTGTATCGCGTTCATCATGAATTAACTCCATAAGATATTGTGACTTATTTATGGTTGAGAAGCGAGGAAGAGGATTCGATTAGAAATCGTAACTTAAGAGACAGTTTTCTAACAGTTTGTCAACGGTTCGATTTGTGGAAGAGGATCGCATTGAGACGATTGATTCGGCTTTTGAGTTGAGAAAGAGACTGTGCTAATTTTGCAGTACTTCTTTGTTCGTGCCTGCAAATGATATTGTTGAATTTAGCTTTTAGTGACGTCGCATTCCGAAAATAAAACAAACAGTAAAAATAAGTAGGTGCGGTGGATTACTATAATATTATTATCATTCCTTAAGACATCGCACAGTTCACCACCCAAGTAGAATTGCATTTGTTCTAGTTGATAGCAATTTTGTCTTCTATTATTGTGCGGAATAAGATCGAAGATTTTCACTTTCTGAGATTCACTTCTGTCGTCTCCTAAAGGTTCAAAGATAAGTATAGTAGAAGAAGCGTACAAATAACTTCTACGCACCGTTGTTGTTGTATTATTAATACCGGTTCTCTTCTCACATTGTTACTATACCGGTATTTAAGAAGGAACTTTTTCGAGAGAGTGAGAAAGGAAAAAAATTCACATCGAATATTTTCCTCTTCGCTCGCTTTAACTCTTTTTCCCCAGATATCTTCTTCTTAATTATTTTTATTTACTGGTAGTTGATTGGTAATCGTACTACATGGTAGTTATTGATAAAAGAGGAACAAGTCCGTTCTCTTTTATCACTCCATTATTATTTCTATATTAAAAGCCCGTTAATTTGTTTCTTCTTTATTTTCGCTGCCTCTCTTTCGTTATTCTTCTTTTAGGTTTTGGTCCTTCTAACGTAAAAATATTTTCGTGTGTAGCCGTTTCGTATGCACGTGTTCCCCGACATTCGGTTTCATGGGAGTTGAGAAAAATTTCATGGTTCAATTTGTAATGGTGGAATCTTTACCGTATACATCGACAACAACGACGACGACTACTTCTTCTACGCTATCCGAAGAAGAACATTAGGTTCAACTTAGTGTACGTGTGTGTATTAAATAATAAAACGACCTGTTTTGTTACATAACAGTTTCGTTTCGCTTCTAGAAGATGAACAGTTACGTATAATAATAATATTATAGAATATAAGAGATGGATATTCCTTTATAAACACCATCATTATTGCTATTATTATCATTACACTGTATAGGTATTTCTATTTTTAATTTTTCCATTTTTCGATTCCATCTATTTCTCTTGCGGAATTGTATGTAAGTTTTGTGTTTGGAAAGAGAAAATCGAAATTCGTTGCCGCACGAGTAATTGACGGTTGTCTCGTTTTAATACCGGGTGTCGATGTTTAATTACACTTCACATGTTCCTCGAATTAAACCGAATTATCATGATCGGTTGGCAATTTAAATTCTTCAAATCTTCGTTGCCGTTTTCGTTTCCTTTTTTAATTTACAAATAGAAAATATTTATTCTTTCTTTCCACCACTTTTTTCCTGCTGTTGCTATTTCTGTGTTTGATTCGAATCAGATTGAGTAATACTCATAATAATGGTACGTAACGTTGTTCACCGAGCTTCTTTATTGTTGTATACGTTAGTTTTTCTGCTTAGTTTACGTTCTCCTATTTATTGAACGCTGAGAATACCATAAATCCCAAGATGTAATTTCTCAATAGGTATACAGTTTAAAAAAAGTTCTATGAATAATTGGCATTCGTGTATTGTAGAAATCAAATGTAGCAGTACCAATATCAACATAACCATTTAAGTTGCACATACGATTATAATGGTTTTATTTAAAAAGTGCGAGAGAGAGACAGAGACTAAGAAAGTGAAATGACTAGAACGCATTTCTGATAATGTTCTGACATTTTAATTAATTCAACGTTATTTATTGTTCGACGTTAATTAACCGTTGAAATTAATTTAAGAGATCGTTTAAAATTGTACTTTGAATTTAAGTTTTTGCTTACTTTTACCACAAAAAATGATTAAGAAGAAACATAAAATAAAAGGTAACCGAATCGATTGCTTCCATAAAATTCTAATCTAATCATTTCCAATTCGTTGATTATAAGAAATCCATTGTAAAATGTACTTGAAGCTGACATTCGTACACGTAGGACAGTGGCACCTGTACAGTTAAGTTTCCAGCGTTATTATTGTTGTTGTTGTTGTAAAACGTAAACAAAATAATATGGTATATTATAAAATAATAATGATAAAAATGGCAAAAACATAAAATTACATTAAATTATCGTTTATAAATAATCGTAGTGTAGGTGCCAGTGACTTCCAGGCAATCTTATTATATAATAATATATAAGTGGCAACAACTGTCCTACCACCCAGAGGAAAACAAATTTTATAGAAATAAATTTCTAAATAATAACACGTAATAATAAATATTTCAAATAGTTTACATATAGTTTCCCATGCGAAATGAATAATACTTCAATTCGATATCAATTCACAGGTCATTGAGTTATGAAGCAATAAAAGTAGCGCTCAGATTAATGGAAATATTATTTTGGCGTTAAACTTTTTAGAAAAGAAAAGAGAGCAAGGAATAATAAATGTATCGATAACGATTTTAACGATTTACACCTACACACGGAATCGATTCTACAATAGGAAATCGAATTAGAAATAATTGAATTTTGATAACAATTAATGGAAGTAAAAACAGTTACACGAGGAAAAGTAATTAATGAAGCATTGAATTGGAAACTTCTTACTGGACCCTTTTTCCAAAAAAGAAAAAACGTTTAATAGAGGATTTCCTCGTCCAGAATTGGAATAAAAATTATATCGAAACGGCCGTCTCCTAATTGAATTTCTTGCTCGTTTTGAGCAGACATCACGTCGAAACTATCGAAGAGAGTGGAATAGGAGTCCGCTTTTAATTGATGTACCATATCTCGTTCTTTTTGGGTGTCTAATTAAAAATAATTATACGGTTTAACGTACTGGACAATCAATCATACGTATGTCCGATATTAGTTTTTAGTACATACGGTTTTACGACCTGTTGCAAAAGTAATTTAGGCATTCTTTCGTATTACCGCTTCATCATTTCATTTATTTTCTCATTCTTCGACTTTTTCTAATCAAGAAAGATTCAAAGTAATTAGTTAACGATAATTATTTTCGAATAAATAATTTCGTTTTTCGTCTTCTGTGCGGATGTAATTTTTTGTTAAATTGTTGCTGCTGTTGTTGCTACTCTTAAATACGATCAAGTGTTATTAAAACGCCTCCTACTTTTTACCCTTCGTTTTCTTTTTCTATTTCTTGCAGATATTCGAACAGTTAAATAGTGGAATTAATATTTACTATCATAAACTTGCACCTTTTTAATTTTATTGCAGAAAAATAATATGCAACATTTTAACATATTGGGCGTTGACGTGGTCTTTATTAAACGGACGCCTACAATGAGATACGTACACACATTCATACATATGCCAATTCTAAACTAATTACAAGTTAATAATAATTGTAATATGCAATTCTGACGGTCAATTTGCTGAATAGATTAATAATAATTAAATGTCTTTGACTTCATTTGAATAATTTCACTTATTAATGTTACTTTAATCCTCTTTCTATCTTTATAATTGTTGCTTTGTGGATTTAAATAACGAAAAAAATTGCTTAACAAATTATTTCTTACCACTACTATTTCTTTTCTGATTTATTACAAATTACAACATGATCCGTTTAATTATATTAATAGTTTTAATTAAAAGCGTAAAAATTCTATGTGTATAATAATATTTAATAAGGGCACTACAATTACAAGAACCACAACAGCGAGTGTAAGCAGAAAAAATATGATTAGCAACTTAATGAATAATTTCTTAATGTTTTTAATAATTATTTTAACTTCTTTTTTGTATAATGCTCCCGATTTGTAAGCAAAATTTCTCATCAATTTTAAAAGCATTCCATTCCATAAACGTAACAGATTAATTTAGAAAAAGGCCACGCATTGTAACAAATAATTATCGAAAAAAACGATCAATAAATGGGATGGAAAAGGGACAAATATTAATGATAATCATCATAATAATAATTCAATATTTTATGTATACGTTCAATCTATAATTTCATATTTATTACGTGTTTTAATTAATTTAATAATAATTGCATGTGAAAATTATATGGTTTATTTGTTTCTTGTTAAGACGAAGAAGAATGAGAGGAGGTTGAATATGGTAAAAATTATATTAACGAGCATCAACAAAAAGTAGTCGTAGCGGAAAAAGGAACGTGAAAAAAAAATTGTTAAAGGAAGAAGAAAAGATTATCCTGCTACGTATAAATGTATATGTCTGTAATGTATGGTAATTTCGAGTGATTTAAATATTTCCAACTACCATCATAAGACCATCCACATATACATAAAACTGTTTTTGTCTCACATATATGAGTGTATGTGTGCGTGGATATTAACGACACTTCTCTACATATATATATCTTCCAAAGCACTCATTTTATTAATGATACCTACTTAGCATACTAATCAGCCGACATTTGTCACTCAATGCTGAAAAATTACTCTTCAATATCGTCGAAAATGAAAATAAATTTATCCAAATAAGATCCCGTCAAAAGAGAAACGAACAGAAAGAGACGAAGGAAAGAAAATTGAAGCGAGGTCTACAATAGCTTACCATCATCATATCACTATCGGATTATAAAACGTATGGCGTCGTTTATGTGGACGAGAATCGTTTGCTTACCTATAACAAAAAGAAAATTCCGGTTAGCAATAAATAGTTTTTTTTTTCATTTTGTTAACTAACAATACTATAACGCATGAAATGATCAACAACAATGAGTTAACGTTTCGAAATTACTTCCTAGTTGCTTGTAACGTTAATAATAAATTGAATGGCTTCAATTCATTTCGAATTAACTAAATAACACTTCTTGAATGCAACTAAACGCAATTGACATTAAGTTTTTCCGTTATTAGAAGAAGGTTATGCTATATTATCGTTATATCGTACCTTTCCCATTAATCAATTTTTCATTTCATAATTTCGTCCATTCCCATAACAATAATCCCGAATAATTTATGGCGGTCCATTACGAAAAAGGTTTTATTTCTTTTTAGAAAGTAGTACCATAAACCAATTTGCTTTTTATATTCCGCGGAGGGAGAGGACAGAGAATTAAAGAAAAAGTCCAAAATCGAAAATCTTTCTCATTTCGATTCTTTCACATTACAATATCTTGAATTTACAGAGCCTGCAACCGCAACGGAACGTGGATATTATGATGAAGATTCAAAGAACAAAGGAACGATTGCTTAGCGTGCTCTCGAGTTTCTCTGCCTTTTTGCTCCTTTCTCCAATTTTCCCCATTTCACGTTGCTCTTCCCTTTTATTTTCATACGAATTAACAACGATACGTGCATGCTTGTTACACTTGACTAATTTCGATCGGCGATTAGAAAAGTGTACGGCGTGAAATGCCACAAACAACAACAACAGCGTTCGTTCCTCGTTTTCTTATGATATAGGTACCGACGCGATATGCCAGACCAGTTGCCGTACCGTATCGTCGACATACACCCATTCTCTTCGTATTATTTAGTACGTTCACTAATGAATTTGATCGTTCAATGAGAAATAACGAAGAACACGGACGCAATCTCTCTCGGTTCTACTATCACAAGAACTGTCACCGAAGTTGACGGATCACCGAGCTTTTGTATACTTGCTCGATCCACAATCTCGCGTCATCACCAACGAAGATTTTAAACGAGCAAGAAGAGGCGAGTTACGACGACGATGATGATGATGGGGCACGGTGTCGTTGCTTCGAATAGAGTATATTATCTGCATGTAAATCGGGAATTGAATGATCAGGTTTACACAAACGTTCGAGCTTTTTTCTTTCTTCCTTTCGTTCGGTATCATTCACCGTGTCTGCACACATACGGTACGTATGTGGTAAGATGACGGTATGTGCAACCAAGAGGAAGGAATAAGAAGAAGTCTCTCCTCTCCGATGTCCTTTACCAGTTAATCCAAATACCACGACCGTCTTCACGTTGCATGCCCTCGACGGGAGGTGCACGATCTTATTTATCGTCGACCGTTTCCGCTCGCTTCTTCCTGGTCGAATCTTCGTCTCGTCCTCGTCCTTTTTGCTCGCAGTTTTATCATCCGCACATGTTGCAGGTCCGTTTGGATTACAAATTAACGCACGCCGATTAATTAAACGAATTAAAATGATTTTAATTCGGTTTTTAATTTTTGCAATTATTCAAGTGGATCGTAAAATATGCCAATTCCGCATGAAGGCCGAGGCAAATATTAATGAATAATAAAGACGTTATCGCCGAGCCAGAAGAGGCCATTTTTCCTTTTAATAATTCCCTTCAGTTGGAGCTGTAATAAATTTTTCGAAATCATTCCGCCGCATTTGAATGGCGTTATCGTATTTAATTTGCAAATTATATGCACAGCATCATTAACACATAGTTTCCTCGACAATTTCCCGTTAAATAACGTTAGGTCACCGCCGTGCTAATCGGGTTTCATTAGATTGAAACGCAATCGCATCAATCTATCTAAGAAGTGAGGGCAAAAAAGGACATTGTTTGCAAGAGTCGACAAGAAGTTAAACTGCATCATTTTGATTTATTGTAATTTTATCTATGATTTAATTTGCAACGTGAGTCGAATAAGAAAAAGGAAAACGGAGACTGAAAATTAAACGAGAAACTAATCAGTATCACAATCTGATAAGGCTATCGAATTAACTTCTTTTCATTAATTATGGTTTTGCGAACGTTTATGGAGATTTGGTTTTTGCACAATCACATAACGGAAATTCTTGCATACAACTAAGAATAGAAAAAGACTCTCTCTCTCTCTCTCTCTCTCTCTTTCTTCAAGCGACGTACACACATAATGTGTAATGGGTACGACAAGAAATGTAAATTAAAATTACTTGTTTTTACGTCGTGTTGTGTATTATATTATTATTACTATTACTATCATATTGCGAGAAGAAAGTTGCTCAATATTGCACATTAAATTATTGTAGTAAATAAATTTTGAAAAGTTATTACGTAACATAAAATAAAATGCTATTTTACGTTTTATTATCGTTATTATTACTAAAAGACGTTTCATTTCAAATTGCTAAATACATAAATCAGAAGATTCTAATGCCTTTTATTTATAACTTATTCTCTTCTTCGTATAAAAGCTATTATTAAGATGAAGAACCGTCGCGGAAAAAAGTGAGCAGCCAAAGAAGATCCCGCGGAATTTTTCAATAAACGCAACTCGCAATTAGCGAGCGAATACTAGAAAAGATTATTTTTCTTGTTAAGAGTAACAAATCGAGGGATAAAAATTAATTGTGAATGAAGATTTTTCTTTAGCCGCGCAGAGCGCACGAACGTGACAATGTATACGGCGATTCTTAAAGTAACATGGGCGTATATAAAATCAATTGAAACGTACCAACGCACAGTAAGTGAGTACGTATCAAATGGAAAGTAATCAGTGAGCAACAATAAAATGAGTGGAAGACGAAGCGAAAAAAGGAAATGAAAGGACGAAGAGTAGCAATATAGCAGTAGTTCTCGTCGTTGTAGTAGTGGTAATAGAATCAAACGCGACAAGAACGTGGCAGAATACAGGATCATTAACGCTAAAAAAGGGAGAAGAAAGAAAAAAATTAAGAGGAGAAAGATAGAAGGAGAAGGAAGAAAAGGAATTATTATTAAGCACTAAATGTTAAACGTGTGCGATCATACAAATTAGCGAATATAATTGTCTCTTTGAGGTATCCGTAAAAAGAAACCTATTGCAATTTAAAAAAAGCGAAGAAGAAGACGAGAAGAACCATCCACTTCTTTTTTACTTGGAATTATCGTCATCATTGTGTTCATTCCACATCGATTGCATTCTATATAATACTTCATAAACGGGTCATATTATTACATTGCCCGGCGATAGAAAATCGATTAGCACGTCTGCTGCAATAAAATCTTACACAGCAACGTTATTATTATTATTATTATATTATAACCATGTGCATGTAAGTTAACCGAATAACGGCGCTTTGCAGATTATTACCAATAATACAATATTATAAGGAATATGAAATATGTACGCGCAAAATATTCACAGTTCCTCCATACATCCACGACAATAATACGATTCTATTGCAAAAACGCAAAAACAATATTTGCTTACTGCTTATACGTGTATATGTAAGGATCATAAATTTTTAAACGTTTCCTTCGCTGTTCGAAGGAAGCAAAAAATTGCTGCAACCGCATTAACCAGATAAAACGGTTTTATGTGCCGCTGATTTTAACAGTACATAACGTTCGCAGTTGGTTATTATAATTCTAGATTGTTTGCAAAAAGGTTTTCCATAAAATTAAATTAGCACGATAAAAGAAATTCTTCGGCTAACGCATTATAATTTGTCGAGATTGATGTACCGTTCCACGCAATGACTCACTACGACGATTATGTTCCTAAGCGAATGCCCAAAAGCACCAAATGAGTTGACAAACTTTCCTCTAAAAAGGAATTGAAATCAAGACAAACCGTACGTGTATCTTAAAATAAAGTAGGCATGAAATAATAATAATGTAAAGGTCTCTCTTGGTTCTTGTTTCGAGTTCATCAGATATGTTTTCTCTTTATTCTTTCATTTTATTTTTTTAATGGTCATTGTTGCTTTTTTGTTCCGCCGTCTCTGCGACTACGAGCAAAAGAAATTAATTCAACGATTATTATTATCATCATCATAAGAACAAAAACCGTTTTATTCAAAAGAATGTGGAAATAATAGCATCTTTATTGACACTTTGCTCGAATCGAATTAATTTCAATTCGTTATGGATATCTTTCAGAAGAAGAAGAAGATGGAAAAGAATTAAACCGATTTAATTTCCACACGTTCATCTTTGCCTCTCTTCCGCTTTCCTTTGATCCGTTTCGCTATCTCGCTCTGCACGTACGCCTAAAAGAAACTTTTCTCCAACCGATCAGTACTCTTTGCATTTTCACGATAACACTCAACTAAGTACGTTTAGAAATTATTATGCTAATAAACGCTTCTCCTTCTTTTCATGTTCCAATTACTATATTAACGAGTCGTAATTAAACGTCTAAACATAAAAGAACACCTGCAGATGGTTAAATAGTATTTAAAATAATTATTTATGGTTATTAAAAAGGCAAAGGCCCCGCATAATTGACGATAGATATAGAAACGTTGAATAAAATCTCGTTTCGGATTTAAATATAATTCACATTTGTTAAAATCGTTATGTAATAGTTGCGAAAAAAAGTGGTTAAGTATGCAAATCCACCGTGAACCAAATGAACCTTTTTGCAACTGCTCATTTAAACTCCTCAACATAGACGAACGAGTTACCTTTTACCATTGCAATTTTTTTAGAGCAATTAATATTGCACTTTCAGTGATGCAAAGAAAAAAATTAATGATTAAGAGCGATAATTGCGAATAATAACTTTCAATTAATTAGGAATTTTAAGTGGCAAATAATTTAATTAGCTTTTAATTTAATTTATAAAATAAATTCAAAATGACAAAATAATGAATGTGAAAGTGTGTTAATTGATGTAGTCGAATTAAAGGTGGATTTTTCTTGTCGTTTACTATATGGGAGAGAAACTTGAATGAAGGACTGAGAAGAGGAGGGAGTGAATGAGCGAGAAAAGGATAAACGTTAAATGATATAATAAATAATTATTAATTAATGGTACTTTTTCTTTCACTTGCGTTATGTAATAATTTACCGATCGCCGTAAAAGTTCAAATACGGAGTGTTAACGTCAACGGTTAATTAATTACTGGGAAATATGAATATATCGCAGTTTTCGGTCTACATGAAACGGCGCAAAATGTGTGAAACTGAACACGGCAAGCGTGCGAATTCGGATTCGTAATAGGCAATAACAATCCAATTCGTAAGGCGAATCCCCCCATTCTATAATAATATGGAGTCGATAATTTACAAGTGGAATTAATTAAAGTTATCCGTTGTGTTATAATAAGTCCTCCAATATAATATACATGCAGGACGTAAATAAGTAAAAAGAAAACGAAATAAAAACCAACACCCATCATTTATTTCGTCGGTCGAAAGTGTGTGCGTGAGTGAGTGAGAGACGAAGATTCCGGTTTAAGGAATTGTTTCGCTCGGTAATTAGATAAGGGCTATGAGAAATGAGCCCGGAGTCTTCGGCCATCGGTCCGGCTTAATTAAATCATATATTTTACACAAATTAAAACGCGAAACAATGTACACAACACACGAGTAACATAAAAGAAAAGTACAAACATGTTATCTTTTAGAATATATTTTAAATTGTAAGTAATTATAAAGGTGGCATCTTTATCAGGATGTGAATGTGGCAGACAAAGTTGAACGACGACGCGCCTAACAGGTAAATGAAATTAAAAGAACGAGACGACGATATGAACGAAATGAAATAAAGGAAGACGAGAATGGGGAAGAAGAAAAAGTTTTGATTGCTTTTCATCAGTCGTTGTATAACATGAATGAACCAACAACAGTTTGTTGGTGAAAAGCGTTCTCTCACACATAACCATAACAAAATCGGCGTAATATTTTCTTTTACACGAACTTTCACGTCATACTTTAAGCAGGATGCACGATGGATATGGTTTTACGTTTCCTACTAAATAATTTTAATTTCCTTCGTGCAATTAAAAAAGAAGAACAGAAACCGAATGCATTTCGGGATAATGATGATGACGAAGAATTCCTGTGGTAATCCATCGATGTTAATAATCATTATTTTGCCACTTCAATAATTTTCATTCACCAGAAACAACAACACCAACAAGAAAAAAGGTAATAATACAAAATGAAATTCAACGTAATTCATTTCTTCGTACCGACCAAATCCTGTCGTTTCTTTTCTTTTCCCATTCCCGTACTATTTTTTATACACCTTGCTCGGTTTTGGTTTATATTTAATAATGACTTTTTGTTTCAAACCAATATTACTTCTTGTGGAAAAGGACAACGTCGGCATTTTGGTTTGATTCCTTTGCCTCTCACACTTATTTCATTCTCCTTCGTGAAATTTATATCTATTAAGTGAAGCTTTTTTTCTTCGTTCTTTCGCTCTTGAGCACCGTAATGGTTCTCCCATAAGATGGCCGTGTTAAATAAAGTTCGACGAGATGAAGAGAGAATTAACTTTCTTCCTATTTCATTTGTTATTAGTGTACTTGGAACGCAGGTAAAATGTTTTAGACCCTGACGGGGCAATTTTTATAACTCCTTCCACCATTCACCCACAGGTGATCATCGTCGTCGCCTATTCCAACCGTAACCCCCTCGAAAAGAATAAAAAGGAGCCGTTCCTAATACATTTTAAACTACTAGATACGACAAAGAAGAAAATGAGAAACCGAAATGTTCTGCCTAATTATAGAGTCCAATGATTTTTGGAATTTTGTGAAATTGGTCGACGATTTATTGTGGCTTCTTGGTACCGATGGATGACAAAAACATAAAATCGTCACGGAATCTATAAAATTTTCCATTCGATAGGGATATGATTATTAAATTAATCTTAATTTCCATTCGATCTTTATTAATATAATTAAACTAATCTTATATGTATGAAAATTAAGTTGAGCAAAAAACGAAAGGGAATTAATGTTAAGGCCTTTACCTTATAAAGGAAACACATACCTATAATTGTTTTCTTTTCTTTCCAACTTATTATTATCATTAACATTAAAAGTGTACGTGGATGAAGTTGAATGTAAATTAAAATTATATGTATTTAGATTTATTTAATTTAGAGATTCTACCTGATAAATATGTGAGAAAATTGAAACTGAATTATTAACGTTTTATATACAAAACTAAAACGAGATTAAACAGTGCGCTGTTTTTCAGCAAGAGGGTCTCTCGTCGACAGGAAGTTATTATTAGGTGAAGATGTAATATTTTTCGTTTCGTTCTCTTTACTTTTTGCTGAAAGAAAAAAGGGAAAAAGAACGGACCGACAATAATCTTATGATAATGACCAGTGTAAAGGAAAATTGACGATGACGGACACAAAAAAAGAAATCCATTTATGTAAGCGATTGTGATATAATACGATCGGAATGTAAAATATTAGATGTGAGAATAATTGCGATAGGGAAGCAAAGAAAAAAATTAACCGATTATATCCTTATCCTATAATTTCATTTACATATCCTGGTATGCGAAAGAAAAAAAATTACGATAAGAAATCATATTCAAAACATCACAGTTATATTTTATTAGAAATTATATTGCTTTGTAATAAAAAGTCTTGACAAAAAAAACGGATTAAAGACAAAAAGGAGTGATCGATTAATATTTAATAGGATGGTAAGCTGGCAGAAAAAAATGTTTGGATTGCCACAGGATATTAACGAAATGATTAAGTAACGATTGCATAATATTAATAATACGAGACCTTGTATATCTTCTCCTCTTTCGAACGTGAAATTTTTCACGATAATTTAATTATAATTAGCCATAATTGTTGCTTCTTTGTTCATTCCTTACAACATCAAATCAATTCAATTCCAATGCAATCATAATTAGTGTTGCTAATACTAAAATGAATATTTACACACTTATCGTCAGCGTCGTAATTAATTATTAAATCAATTATTAACGGTATCCATTGCTTCGATAAATTGCAAACACATGTATGCACTCGCTTTTCGCATGGGTGGCATATGTTGTTGTTATTATTGTCACAGTTAATGTACAAAGTCGAAGGCCATACGTCATTGAAATCGAAAAGTAACTCGGCTGATTATTAATAAAATCAATTAAGGCGAAATGAAATATTGAGCTAATTGACACAACTAATATTAGTTTTCTAATCGAGCTTTAGCATAATTTAACAGTTGGAAAATCAAGCTTCATTGCTCGATTAAACCGACATTATGAAGGTTTTCTCTTAGATCATGTGGCAACTAATAGTTGCAAAGAGATTTAAAATCAAAATTTCAAAAAAAAAATAGAAAGTGGAAATTGATCCCTTGCTAAAATGTTTTGGATTCTTGTCTAAAATTTCATTTAAACGTATGGAATTGAGAAATATTCGAAAAATTAAATGGGAAATGGATCATATAACCAAAGCAGTGAATTATGAGCGCAAAGAAGCGGTAGAATTCGTGGCATTTACAAACCGTTGATGCTTCGTGAAGCCAAGCGAACGGTACGCAATGATAAAAAAGAAAACTCCAACGGATTTCTTTAAATTTAATCTTCGATACATCTTCCACTATCTCATCTAAACCGATGGTATCGAGGCAATAAATTAATTGTAGAACAAAAAGAAATTCATAAAATAAAGATTGTTATAATGAAAAAAAAAGTTTCTGTTTAGTTATGTTTGTGCAACGAAAATTCCATCTTTATTTGGTTTCCAAGTAGCAACAACGACGACGACGGCAACGAAAATATAAAGAAGACGAAGTACAAAATACAAAAAACCTGTCGTAATTTATAATCTAGAAACTTAATTAGCAAGTATCGTTGATTCCTTAGTATGTATTTAGTAATTTCAATGCGATACTTCATGTAATAATAATGTCGTGTTTGTTACGTGCTGCAGCAGTAACGTTACTTATTTTCTTTATCGTTTTTTTTCGCTGCTTTTCTTCGTTTTTCCCCCTTTTCATTCTACCTTTCAGTAAAGCAGAAGTCGTAGTTGTTGTTGCTGTAGAAGTAGTTTTAATTTTTTGCGTTTCTTATTTCTTTTTGCAAAATAAAAATCATTCTTGTTCATTTCTTGTATCGTTCTTTGTCAAAGAGGCGCGGCTGTCAACATTGAAATATATCATATTTTATTAACAATCTTACATTGTTTCTTGGTCATTGGGTCGTTTACGTATTATTACTAGTTAAGAGTACTTTGTAACGAAGAGAAAATGAAAGAGTGGAATTAAAGTCATTCGCCAATTTGTTCGCTTCTTTCTTGTCGTTTTCTAATTGATCCTTGTAACAATACTTCGGATAGAAATAATATGTGAGAATTAAAATTGTAAATTTATCGAACGTTATTTTTATTTCACTCCTCGAGTGACACGTTTTCACATATGCATTCGTAACGCCCTTGGTATTATTATAATTTAAAATAAGTATTTCGCAAAAGGACAAATCACATGTGCAAAACCCAAACTAATTTAACGAATGTGTTCAAGGTTCCTTTATTAATGATAATTCATTAAAATAAAGAGCGCAAAAGACAGCGAAAGAGAGAGACAGGACGAAACACTTGCAGAAATGTTTATTTAATTACTCAATTCAGCACCAATTTAAAAATGTACATATTTTAATTAACAATCGGTCAAAAAATACATCAAACCGGAAACTAATTTAGATAATACGAATTAAACTTAATCAATAATTATTAAGGATTATAGCTGATGCCGATGACGGCAAGATAGAAATAAAGGACAACTTAGGAAATAATAATTAAATATTTAATTAGCTAGATGGTTTGTGAAAGAAACTGAAAAAAGTTGTTCCTTAATTTTATTATGCCTGGATGATGATGAGGATAATGATGATGATGACGACTTGAAATGTAAAATAATTAGGTGTGTCCCAGCGTTAATATTTAACGACTTAAAAATTGTTTTTTAATATGTTTGCGTTTTTTATTTGATTCTTGTTGTTCGTACTATTGGCACCAACAAGGAAAAAAAAATCCAAGAGGAATTTCGATGAAACAATTCGGTAAAATTACTCGATAAATAACAGAAAATAATTTAGTCCTTTGGACGTTATTCTGTTTTCAAATTCAAATCCCGTATTTATACTATTGTCCTACGTATTATTAGAACTGAATTTTAAGTTTAACTAAGTAATGTGAATTATTGACGGTATTTTCCCATTTACCATTTCGTTTTTTTTCCTTCTGCTTCATTTCTAAGTCTATTAAATTGAATGGTAATGTTAATGTATTTCAATAGCGCCTTTTCCACGTCGAATTCGTTCCGGTATTTAAGGTAAGGTAATAATAATGGAGAGCTTTCGAAATATAAAGTCGCACAAATAAATATTCATATTGGGATTAATTAGGGTGTAATTCATACATAAAATATATTATTGTATAGGTGATCACTCTAATGAATATGAATGTCGCCAGATGAGATTGTGAAGGAAACGAAAGAAAGAGAAAAAATGTTTGTAACCGTTTAAATCTCATTTAAATACGTCACACATTGTAAATAATTATTATTTTATTAATACGCGAATGAATAATTATTTGTTTATTACAATTTACTTCATAATAATAACACGTCGACTATTTTAATTAATCATTTCAATTAATAGCAATAGAACGTATAATGACTCTCTTATGTAATTAGAATACCATTGAATGGGCAAATAAGTAAACGGTAGACGTGGTGGCAGCTGAAGCAAGGTGCAAAATATTGACGTAATCCTTTTCGCAAGAACAAAAAATAATAATTGGCGGAAAAAATCGCACTCTCATAGGATATACACACACATTAACTATTTTACACGACCTTCGGTTTATTACTATTTCACTTACATGTTATTCTAGCATAGGGAATTGGGTGCGCTCTCCAACGCCTTAAAGAGAACGAGAAGGCGTTTTCGCCATACATATACACACAATTTTTAGATTTATTTACACTAATTCTCTTACAACGTTTTCTGTTTATTATTCTCCGCAATTTTTTGCTGTTTTTGTTGCTCTGCTGGTCTCTTTTCAATTCTCATTTTACCTGAATATAGCGATATAGATAATAACGTCCCTGAAACGTGAGACAGGTAGTCTGTTAGTTGCTATTTCTCATTGAGAGAAGGAATAAAAACGATATCTTACTATTTTATTTCTTAAACAGGAATAGAGATAGACATAGAGAAAGAACGATATTTGCTGCTGCTGCTGCTGCTGCTACACCAACTTACACGTTACATACTTTACAATTTAAAACGTTTATTGCTGAAATTTATTTCAACTGCATACTCTAACCGCTATCAGTAAAAATAATAAACCGGCGAATAGAAAAAGTCCCGGACGTTTAATATAAATTATATTGACGGTTTTATACGTGTTCCTTTCTTTTTTCTCTTTCGTCAATAAGATAAGCTAAGTTATAATACACTTAATAACGAATCAATTTCGTATAGGAAAATAAAAATTATTCCGTTTGTGAAGAAGGTGGAAAATTAACGCTGAAACTTTTCGATTCACAGGGGATATTCCCATCACTTATAGCTGCATTAAAAAATGAATGAAATCAGTCATCATCATCAACGAGAGACATCTGGATATTAAAAAAAATTATATATATAAAGGAAATAAAAAATAGCACCACACCTCCCATAAATCAAAAAAGGAAAAAAGGAACCTATCCCATTATATTTCTAACGGATCTTTTACTTTAATATTACACTAATTTTTTGTTGTTGTTGTTGTTCATGATGTTGATATTAAAATTAAAGGCACATGTTTCGTATCCTCGAGGTTTGCATAACATAGACATAATAAGTACGTCGTTAAAAATAAGGATATTTAACAATGAGTATTTGGACGTTGATTATACCTGAAACAATTTTATTGTTTCTCTCCAGTTTATGGCGACAGTTTTGTAGTTTCGAGAGTTAAAACGAAAACCGCATGACCCACTTCTAAATGCGAATTCGTATCGGATTAGGAAACAATAACGATAATCAATTTTTCGTTGAGCGTAATATATGGCATCGTTCTTGCATTGGCAGGATTTAATATCGATATAAACGTAAATAAAAATAATTGCGACGTATGTAATTTTAGTTAACTGTAGTAATTTAATATACCAGTCACAAATAACCTGGAATGCCGGAGTTGGATACGATGGTAAGATAAAACAAGTAAATGTACTTAGACAATTTATATACTTCATGTGTATGTTAAAAACGGAGATTTAAAGAGAAGAATTAAGTACAAAGAAGAAGAAAAAAATTGATAGAAAACGCAAAGCAATAAATGCGAAGAATTTTCCCTTTTTTGTATTAATAGCAGTATAATTTTCTAAAAGGAAGGTGAAATTAATTTACAAGGCATTCAGTCAAACGTCTGAAACGTCTTGAAAAAAATGAAATACAATCCGTTTCGTGAATCGTGAAAAGGGAACGATAATTGTAGGTGCCGAGTGAGAGAGGAAGATAGACTGATATTGTTCCGGAATTGAGTCTGCAACGTTAAAAAGTCGGTAAGCATATACAGAAACATATAGAGTTGAAGAAAAAGAAGCTCGAATTTCAGGGCCAACAACAGCCTAAGCGCACATAATAAGAATGATATATTTATGTCAAGTGATGCTCAAGTTCAGAATCCAACAACATCAACAATGATGATAATAATAATAGCATAAGAACAACCGTGACCTCCTCCTCCTCGTCTCTTCTCTCTTTGGTACATTACGTGAGTGAAGATACTAAGAGGAAGAAGAATAAGATGATGAAAAAAAAGGGAACGTAATGAAATGAAAATAACTGAGTAACTTATCTCTAAGATTATATCAATATTTTTCGGAGCGAGCTGAACGTGGGCCGACTATCTTCATTGCAATATTAACAGAGAGAAAAGTTACGTCGTTACATAGAATACAAATTCACTCATTTCGGTAAAAAGAGAACTAAAAGAATAATAAGAAAGAGAAGAAGAAAAAGACGGAAAAAAGGTAACTGAAATGAAAATAAATAAAAAACGAAATGCCAAGCTTTTTCTCACCGGTCATATACCTTTCTATTGTGTTATTATGGTGCACGTATAACTCCTCAAATATTTCATATGATAATAAGAAAATTATCTTAATCGTAGGATTACTATACGCGATATATTATATATAAAATAATAGGAATTTTTTTACGTGAATCTAGATTGATACTTTTTAATTTAATCAAGTTTTTTTGGCATTTTAAAAGACACCAGCAAAAAATACCAGTTAATGCAAATTAACAAAAAAAGATTGTGTTTATTGATTATAATTAATGACGACGAAAACTAATTAGCAAGAGATTGTATTCGGGACTCTCTAGTTCAAGTAAATCACGATTAATTCAAATTAGCGAACGGAACGATAAATCCAAAATGTACGATTGACATTGACTCACAATGAATTTTGTTTCTTTGTTCGGTAGGACTAATTTAATTACGTAATGATTTCCTATTAAAATAAATTTTAAAATAAAATCAACAACGATTTAATGTCAATGGGTTTCCACGAAGAAATCATGTTGCAAGATCACAAATTTGTAGCCTTGATTGTTCAATATGATTATTAAATGGAACGAATATTTGGTGTACGTTCAAAAATTTCCTCTTCTCGTGTACTCTGAGGAAATAATTAATACCGCAACGAATGTAAGAATGGTAGAAAAGTGGAGCACAATATCCTAATCGAATGGTAACCTTTAACATTTGATGGAATTAATTGCGGAGGGAAAACTTCGGGAACGTTCAATTATTTTCCGTTAATAATTAAAAGTAATAAATCTCGTATTCAGGTATTTCATTTCTGAACGAACAAAGAGATAAAGATAATCCTTTGTTTATACAACCTGCCTGTTATTGACAATAATTATTTATAACTCAATTTATGATTATTAAAACAATAACAGAAAAAATAATGGGAGGCAAAAAAATAATTTATGATTGATTTAACCTCGTGTTTATCACCCACAAATATTATTATTATTCTCTCTATTTCTATTTTCTAATCGTTTCGAATAGCAGTGAAAGTTTTAATTGACTACTACTAGTTTTACATTAGAATATGTACAAAAAAAACATCGCTTATCGATAATGTTAATAATATAAAGGGAAATATGATTTAATTAAGGAGCGTGATTCATTTCGAATCGATTAATTATTACTATTGGGAAACCAAATAATAACAGAAACGAGATTCGTTCGATTCGACATTATTTTTATGTTTAGATCAATCAGTACGAATAAATATTATAATAAAATGGAAATATTAACATTATTTTCGTTAATATTAATGCACGAAGTGAAAGTCAACTCACTTTTTTATTTCATTGAAATTTAATTATCTAAATTATTTGTTCCTTTTTCACCATTTTATTATACATAATAAAAAAAGAATACGAAACGAAGAGGAAACATCATACAATAACGATGTTTATTGGTTTAAAATCGTTATGGAATTCGAATGGCTTCATTTTCATCAAACGATATTTTACGAATTCACCGTACAATGTCTTAAATCGTTAAAAAATTCTCGTACATGTCTGAATGATTCACAACCACGAGTCGAAATAGTGGGAATCTAATTAAAAGATGGTCGAGTGCGCCTTTTGATTCCCTTTACAGTCACTCACTTTACTTTTCATTTATTTGATCCTCCTTCAAATATGTAATCACGTAGAATGGAGGATAGACACGTGTCCATAATGCATATAGTCTCATTATAAAAATAAAGAAGAAATATTATAACCTCCATACACATATGGAAAAGAGGAAAGGAAAGAAAAGTAATATATGAAAAGAATGAAGTGAAATTACAAAACACAGTTCCTCTTTGTAGTCTGATGTCATCTCTTTTGTGTTACGTGCCTTATATTTCTTTCCCTCTTCTTTTTTTAATTTAATTTTCTTTTTCGGTATTATTTATTATAATACACGATTGTTGGTTGGTCGCTTGGATGGTCGTACCTTTTTGTCAATAAGAATCTCTTTGTTTATAAGGTACGTATGCTAATGAGTTGATTCCTGTCTCGCTTTTAAAGTTTGAATTTGCCAAACCGCTTCTTCTTCATCATCATCAACATTATCATTACAATAATGCATATGCTAAATGCAACTGCTACCACAACATTCCATTCTTTTATTGTATCTCTGGTTTTAATGTATGTAAGGTACCACATCAATTCGCCGATTTCCATTTACTCTTCTTTATTTTCGATTATGAAAAATTCTAAAGTCCTTTAAGGCACTTATTCTCCCGTCTCTCTCCTTTTTCTTCCTTCTTCGTCAACTACTTTGTACTGTCTGTTATTGTTAATAAACATATGTCAAATACGTCGGCTATATATCTAGTTATTCTCCATGATACGGCTACTGGGTACTTAATCCTAACTCTTGTGCTCCTGAAAGATATTTTATTTTTCTGTCAACGTTGATTTAAAAGAAGAAATCTAATAGAGACAAAAAAAATGATAATATTCAATATCAAATCGATTGATATCGATTAAGAAATTGCTTATTTATTCCTGCCGGTTTCATAAGAGATCAAACATACGTCGTTACCGCTACAAATAATAACAATAATTATTGCAAGAAGAAGCAAATAAAACAACAAACACACATTGTATACATATAAATTTAAGTAACTATTTCAAGACGAAGAATGAGAATGTTGATGACTAAGTTACATTGTAATTTTTATTACAGGTACTTAAATTCGCATGAATAAATAATAATGATAATAATAGTTAAATTCTTCTTCTTCCGGTTGTGTGTTGTGCATTATTAGGCTGCTATTTTATACATTGCCGGAAACTTTAAATTATGGAAAAAAAAATGAGAGAAAGAGAGAGAAGAATACACGTATAAATAATTTTTCATAAAAAAATAAACCGAGAGGGAGAGAGAGAGGCAGAGACTCTTTTTTTCATCTTTCGGAATGAAATTAGTGGATCGAAATTATACACTTGTTGGAAACCCAATGGTAACGACATAGAAAAATTACTCATTATATGCCATAAATACGAGGCATTTCGCCGTGAAAAAGAAGAGAAAAATGACCGCAAGTGAGGTAGAGAGAGAGAGAGAGAATGGGGGGCTTCGAAAGTAGTAATTTTCTTTGGGTGCCCTGTTGTTATTATTAACTCGCGTATTATTTTTTCCCCCTTTATTCTTTTTCGACTGTCGTTCGTTCGTTGAAATCATCATTAGACCGTTCTCGAGGCTTCCTCTTTTACCGTCCCTTCTTCTTACTTCTTTCTTTTTCATTGCGGCTTGACTCCTCATTTTATTTTTTTACCTTGCTTTCCAAGTGCGTCTCCGGACTTATTAAATTCCCCACCGATATGAATTAGTAACTTCTGTGAAATACGAAACTTTGGCCGTCGCCGATCTTTTCCAAAATTTGTCCATAGAAATTAAATAGTTTAGTGGGCACTATTATTATTCGGTTTCCTCAATTTTCATTAATGAATTTCAGATACGAAAAAAGAAATTCAAGGGCACGACAAAATTTTATATTTCCAAAATGGAATTGTTAAGATTGATTTTAGTAAGAAACGAATCTTAAATGGAATTAATTACTCTGGATTGTACGTGGTGTGTGCGGCGTTTCTCTTTTATTATTTAAAAACCAAACGACTTTTAACTTCTATTTCAATCAACGTGAACAAGAACAACAACGGCAACAACAGTGGTCAAGCTATCATCAATTAGTGCCAATCTAATGTACGTTGACAAGATTCTTACATACGGTTCACTTGCCGAGAAAGAGAGAGAGAGAGAGAGAGATCGATCGAATGAGTACCATATGATATGTCAGATGGAATCAACTCATTTCTTGCTTTTTTCTCGTTTCGCTTCTTTTCTGAAATCATCTTCTGCTGCACGAAGTAAAAATCTTTACTTCTTTTTCGATGCTTTAACCCGTTGTTTGTTATTATATTTTATTTATTTATATTACCAGAGTACTAACATAGTCAAGTCTAGTACGTATTGTAAATAATAATCAGTTATAATAATTCATCCACATCTCGTTTCTACTTCGCGATCGAACCTTTCCCTTTCAGAATCCTCTTTTTCTCCGTCAAGTTCTTCTTCTTATAGGTGATATATATTTATAATCTTATTAAATTTTCAAGACAATTTCCGATTAATTATTATCCCGTTTTCTATCTGTTTTCGTATTGATCTTGCGTATTAATTCAAAGCAGTTTTTTTGCTCTTCTTTCTTAACTTTTTTTTTTGGTAGTAAGCGTTTGAAGTGGATAAAAAATAAGCGGCCGTCTAGCCTCACGTTATTATTAATGATGTACGGTGTCATTATAATCGTATTTCATATTATTTGGCACACGCGTATGTATAGCTATATCCCATGTACGTGATAATAAAATAAATTAGCCATTGTACGATACCGGTATTATTTTTAATATTTTTTTTTCACTTATTTATTATTTTTTATCTTCGCGGATCTCTTTCGCTCCTTCTATCAGATCCTCTTGCGCTAAAAGAGTAGTAACAACCGATCGGATCATGCGGATACGAACAAATTGGATTCCAAAGTAATTACGTTTCGGCGGTACATATCCCTTTTATTTCGGTCGTATCACTTTTCCAAGATTAAAATTTATATTTAATGCCAGAGACGTTTTATCGTCTCAATGTCTATATCGTTTAAAGAAAAGTAGTTTGGGTGGCCTTATGGGGACCACGGCGTTATAAATACGTCCGGTGGCCATAAAGACCGATTAAAGTCCTTCTTCTTCTTCTTCTGTTGCTTCTTTTTGATCATCACGATGATCCTCTCCTCTACCTTTCGTCTTCGTCTGCCTTGCGAAATTTTCCTGCTCGAGGATTCACGCGTGGCCAAAAAATCATCGCAATTGTGTGTTACTTGGCCTCTTTCTATGGCCAGAAATATAATAAAATCACGGACGGTCTCCCGTCTCTCTTTCTTCGAGCGGACTCTGTGTTATTCTGCTTATTTTTCTTCTTTAATAAAGAGGAGTGAAAAAAAAAGGCGAAGAAGAAGGAGCGTGACGTTCGTAAATAACCTGAACGGAACTAATGGACGTCGCCGTTTATTAATTCCAGGCTAATATCGAAGAAAACAAATTAAATCTGACACTTATCGCGTTATTTATTCAGAGGCGCTCTGTATCCGAAAATAATTAAAAATAATTACATATTTTATGTTGGTTGACGTGAAAACTTGTATTCACGGAATTCTTTATCTTATGTCATACAAAACGGGAATCAAAGATGAGCGAAAAGTGAGAAAGACAGAAAACGAGGTCGGAACTGAAGCGAAGAAGCAACAAAAAAAGCAGAGCGAGGACGAGAATAATTAAAAACGAACGAGGGATTCTTTCTCTTAATGATACACTTCTCTCCGTTGAAAGATAGCGGAGTACAAATTTATAAACATGCTAAAATGAAATTTTTGCATATCAGTCAACCCGAATTGTAATAAAAGGAGGCAAACGAAAAAGTGCCCATAATTATAGACGCATTAAAACATCGGGGCAATTACACATTTCGACGCCGTAATATCAACGTGGAATAAGAAGAAATCACCTTGACACTTCACAAATGTATCCCTCCGTCAATAAAATTATTATTCGTGTTTTTCCTTTTAACTTTTCATTTCTCCTCCGCTTTTTCTGTTCTTTTGAATGTGTGGGGCTATAAATAATTTTCTTCGGTTTCAAAAACAAAATATTGTTATGCAGCACCGGAGAGACGACAATTTCTTATTCCAGACGTGCGACCAGTCGCTATTCGCTTATATTTATAAATAATAATAACTAAAGTTCCTTTAACTGAATAAATAATCGCTTTGCTCATTTTATTTTATTCCTCATTACCATTAATATTAATTAGAAATTGTCTTCGTTTCTTTTTCCTTCTAAACTTTTGCTTGTTGGAAAATCGTATGGTATTCGCGCGCGGCTTCGAATAAGATACGTATGTGAATATTATTTTACTTGGGAACAGAACGCAAACGTAATTTATCTTAGATTAGATGAAACATTTCCTTTTCGACGTTATGAATAATGTCGCTTATTAAGTTGATCTCTTATAATATTCATTGTGCAACATCGTTTTAAATAGTTTAGATCTAAACCAATTTATACACGTTCTTCGTAGCGGTGGAATGCGAGTTTTGTGACATTATGTTCCTTATAACGGTACACATACGAACACACATAACATTTCGTATCTATTAATTCCATTATTTCCTATCTCCTTCTATCTTCTACACACGCGAACCGTCTTGTTTCTTTGCTTAATCCTCTTGTTTTTATTTTAATTAATGTTTAAAAAAAAGGAACTGAAAGAAAAAAATTTGGGAACGAAAGAAAAAGAATGCGATGTTTGATTGATAGAAAAATTGTATTTTAATTGCAATAAGAAACTGTTTGCAATTACGTGCTAATACCTAGTTAATTAGTCGATGAAGTTTAATAACATCCTTCTACGACTGCTTCTTCTTCATGCTGGTATGTGTCAATAAACTAGCTGGGCGAATATCGACTCGCTAGTTGAAATATTCAGGCATCCGATCGAGAGGATTTTCTACTCGATCTGCTAACAAACAAATAGCGGTCAAACAGGTGAGGAGATCGTAGAAGAAGTAAAGAGTCGTTGAAATAATGACGCCGATGATGATAATGAAAAAGGAAAAAAAACGCGTAAAATATAAAAAAATGATTCGAATAATACGGAGAGAAAGTGAAAATATCTCTTATTAAGTATGTACTATGCAAATGTACGTGCATAAATGTAAATTGCGTTAGAAGAGATTGTTTGCAAAAGGCCGATTCATAAATTTATAAACCAGCCAATTTTTGTTCATCGTGTTGCTTTCTATTTGCTTTAACATACGAAATACGGAAAACAGAAAAAAAAAGCGTTTTCTCCACTCTCGTAAATATATTTTCATATCCATCCATGATTTATTATTACACGCATTTAGATTGCATCTTTTATTTCCTCTATTACTTTATAGTTCGCCAATATAAGACTTTGTTTTGAGCAAATAAAATATGATTTATCATTTGCGAGTCTTCATTTTTTTCTTCTTCTTGCGTTGCGAATATCTTTTTCGTACGAGTTCCAACAGAAAGAAATCGCAACTTTTAGCACCGGCTTAAAAAACAATTTATATAATTTTGTTCAGCCTTTTTCCTTTTAAAAGATCAACGCAAAAAAAAATTCGTACTGGCAACGGGATTAATTCGACTAAAGCTTCGGTTGATTTTTCTTCTTCTCTTGCGTTCTTTTTGCCTCCAGTGCCGTTCCGAGTATACTTTCACCTCTTGGACCACCTTTTAATTACAACAACAATAACATTAAATTAGATTTGGTTATTTTTTTCTTCTTGTTCTGGTTGCCATAATTTCAATTAACTAGTAATAATGAGTCGTTTCTCATACCAGTTGGTGGGTTTTCTTTTCTTTTGTCCGTTATCGTTGCTGTTGTTAATTGAAGATTCCTTTTTTTTTGCCGAGTTTTAATGTATGACCAAATTAAAAACAAAGCCGATCATATAGTATAAGAAAAATAATGAAATTAAAGGAATGATGAAGAAACGAGAAAAAAATTTATTTCGTGTTCGTAATTTAATCTGGTTATTAAATAATTTTAAAAGTCATTAAACTTATTGTAATCAATTTCGTTTTAAAACGTAACGGTCGAAAAGTTTGGCCGGACGGTAAACAAATAATAATAAACGGCGACCGAAAAACAAGAATAAAGGAGATGATCGAAGAGAACAGCAACGATGATGATGATGAAGGAGATGAAGAAGATGGTACAAGAGAAGAAAAAAAAATGGAGAATTTATTTATTAAAATATTGTTATCCGCAGGATGATGATGATGATGAGGACGATTTGTACCGCCCAATATTGTTTAATAAGTCGAAATTTCAAAGTCATTTAATTAAAAAAAATCCCTAAATTTCTCTTGCATGCACACTTATTTATTTAATTTTCTTTTGCTTCGTTCTTCGACGTCTTGAACGTTGCAACCAATTTTCTATTGCCATCATTCATAACAACATTACAAATAACGAATGACAAAATTGTTTCTTAGTTGAACTTCGTAGAAGAGAAAAATTTAAAAAGGAAAGTAACTTTATAAATAATATACTTAAGGATATGACATATAGATAAAAAGAATAATCTTACACACTTAACTTACTTCAGATGTACGAAGAGTGGAAAGATATAGCAGATAGAATGTTAATAATATGAGGACAGAGAGGTTGATTGTAGTGTTCAAAGATGATTCAGCAACTATTAGGGGACACTAATTGGGACGAGTAGAACCACTCAATGGTAATTATGAGTTATTTTCTAGATTTATAATTTCACCACATCTCTACTTATTATTTTTCCCCCTTTTTCCTTTTATTTCCTTTAATACGAACCGAAAGTTGTAATTTTATTTAGAAATGGTAGATGATGAATTGAAGAGAGAGAGGATAAAATATTTAAAAAATAATAAAAAATAGGACGAGTAGAGTCAAGGATTTTCCATTTCGTCGTACAATAATAAACCAAAGACGATCTTTTTTCTAAATCTCGACACCATCAATTTGTTCGCTGTAAAAGTCTCAATTCGAAATGTTACCTCCATAGCATTTTTATAGTTATGCGATTTGTTAATTCTTGCACAACGATTACAAGTCTGCAACTATTTCTCTCGCTTATTGTTAATAACAATATTATTATAATATAAATGGAAAAATAAAAACGTAATAAATTAGCTTAAACCGAATGTGTTTCTGATTCCATGCTGCGTTTTAAATAGTCCACATTTTTTCTTTATTCCTTTTTAAACTACAATATTATTACTGAGTATTCTAAAGTATCAATGGTAATAATATTTCACAGTACAAAAATATATATCACGCACCTCGAAATGTGATTTTCTGCAAGTAAATCTTTTCTATGTGTTCGTTTCGAAAATAGGCTAATAAACAATCGTAGGTTTTGTAAAGTGAGTGTAGGATGGAGGGAAAGAGCACAAAATGATTACATAATAATTCGGCACAGAGTAGCAATGAAATAAGTTGGCTTTCCCATGCACCTGCCCGCTTGTTTGCTTGCTTATTGCAGAATCAAACCAAGTTTATACATATGTAAAAGTATTATGTACGATCTCTTATGCATGTATATACATAAGCTAATTCTATTCGCATACATAAAAACAATAACATTTAAGAACAGACCCGTACTGAGCACAAATAATAATAATAATAATATTACAGGTATTATTGGATATCTATTTAATAATATTAGCAACTAAATCGTTTGCGAAACGAATTATTATATTTATAAATAACGTTTTAATATCTCTTATTATAAACGCCTATATTGTGTTGATATGCAATTTATGCTCGATAAAATTTATGCACACGGGCACAATTTTAATTTGTTCTCTGTTTGTTCTCTGGATGGAAAAAAATGTGCAAAAAGTGAAACCTTATTCATAGAAAATATATGTAGTAAAATCGTCGTGGGCGTATCTTGCAAATATTATTATGAACCGGTGTAATAGAATAATGCCGATATTTAATTACCACCTTTCATAAACTGCACTATCCTCCAAGTATTAATATTGAATGAGAGAGAGAATGCGATTGAATACGCAAACAACAGGGATGAAAGAGACGAAGAGAAACAATCATTATTAAATTTAATTATCGACAAATTATAAGCAAATAATACAATCGAACGCCCCTAATAATAATTATTATTAAAGGAGATTCTATTGATTACATTATTAATGCACTGCTGTGCAGATTGGGTATGCAATTTATTAATTAAATAAAAAATTACAATTAGCTAATCAGAAAGACGTGCTAATTAACTTTAATTAAACAATTTTTATTACGATTTTGCACAATAACAACAACAACAAAAGAATATCTTTATGATATGATACTCTAATTACGCAGACAGATGCATTCGATCTTCTAATTACGAACGTAATTTCGGTCGCCGTTCATGTAAAAAAAAAAGAATTAATCTTAACGAAATCCGGTCCTGAATTAGAATCGTTCATTATTATCATCGGGTTTTGTATAGGCAATGTGCCTACATAAACACATACAAAAAATACCCACTCGATAGCCTCATTTTCTAAAGGCACATTCACTAAGCTAATTACATTTTGCACAATACCTGCAACTATGCACAAATCGCATCATAACTTTAACAAGACTCTCGGGCATTATACGTGTACAATAAAATGCACCGCGTTACTATTACGCTCGCGTATCGGTACGAATATAAGGAAAATAAAGAACGGAGAAGCTTTTCCCGTTTAAAGAGATAGAAGACGAACATGTTTTACTTTGGCGTACGGTTTTAAATATTGGAAGAAGAAGACGCGGGCAACGCAAGAGGAACAAGGAGGAGAACATAAGATACCGATCTCATCACATCGACGTAATTATATTCAATAACTTTCGGTTTAAGAAGATGCCTTACGTCGGCGAAGAAAATTGTGTTATGAAATCGTCGTCGTTCGGTGTTTGTTATTTATTGTTATTGCACACAAATCGCTTTACACACAACGAAACTGCTTCTTCTTCGCTTTGACTCTAATTTTTTCTCTCTTCGTACAATTATACCTTTTATTTTACTTTAAAATTTGTAATAATTCTTTTTAACGCGTACAAATTAATTGTACAACGTGTGACAGCTATATATCTCTAACAAATTATATGAAATTCTCTCTTCTTGCCTACATACGCTAGAGAAGAAAGCTCGTTAAATAAACTAATTGTTGCTTTTTATTTTTATTATTGTTGTTCGTCGAGATTAAAAGAGAAACAAAATCGTAAATCCTAATAATGTTCCAATAATTATAATGAGGTGCGAGTTTTAATGGTTAATCCATGTTGGAAAAAAGAACGTAGCTATTTGAATTTCCCTTCTATGTATACATATCGAATGGCTATACATCTAATAAATATTTATTAGCTTGTAAATTAGTTCCTTTGCAGTATTTTAATATTCCGCGTTTTTGTTTATCTTCCTCTAATAATTACCAGCACATTTCTCCGTGCTAAATAGATCACAAAGATTGGAATTCGATTTCTCTCTCTTTGTCGTTCAATTTGAAAAAAATCTTATTGCACATATTTCCCAATCGGACTTTATTCAAGAGACATTACATTTTTATGCAGATAAATTACGTTCACGCTTTTCCAACAGATAATAATAATAAAAGCAAAGAACGCGAACAATACGTATTATAAACAATTCGATCACGTACTGGAAGTTCTACATATATTAATATCAATTATTATTATTGTTGGTGCCTTTCCCTTTGTAATAAGCAAAAATATCCTTTTTTATTATTATTGTTGTTGTTATCGTTATGCCTATTGTTTATAATATTACTTACTACCACTTTATTTATTGTTATTCTTGTCATTGATCCAGAAGGAGAGAAACGAAATAAATCAAGAAATCAATATCTCGATATTAGTTAGTACGTACCATACGATTACAATTTTTCTTAATGGCATTTCCCAATACTATTAGTCATTAAATTGTATATTTTATATTTATATCTATTCAAATTCGACGTCTCCCTCTATTTTCGTTTTATTACCGTTTGCCCTTTACCACACTTTTTCCCCCTTTCAAATTTATGAAATATTATTACAATGTATTAATCATCTTTAACGGCCATTACTCATACACGCAAGATATTTACCGTACCTTTAATCGCACTTGCCAGTAAAGTACGACTCACGTTTTTATTACTTCTTTACCATATAAACATAATATTGTTATAATATATTAAATAAATATTTCCAATTGCAAAAAGAAATAATCATATAATTGCAACAAACGTAAAATACCATTCATTTGGACATGGGCACAAATGAAATGAGTTAATTGTCCTCTATCTTACTGTTGTTAAATTGTAAATTAACGTGTAAATAAATTATAGTGTAAGTGGTAGTTACGGATTTATTATCATTATCATTGCTATACGCCAATTTTCAGAAATTATTTATTTACTTCCCTATTTTTATTTTGGTTTAGAAACCAATTTGCAACCATAAAAACTTTTATTTTACAAATGTTAGAACTACAAATTGGTTTGATTTTTATTTAATGCAAATTGCTTGAAATTAGGATCATATATCATTATTTTTATCAATATAATATTTTTCTGCGTTATTTAATAATATTCAATTATATCTTTACGACGATATAATTGCGAGCAATAAATTATATTTGATATTCAGGAAAATGATTATAATTTGAATAGACCAATATTATTATTGCCTTGCACCATTTTCTACGATCCTTTCCGAGGTTTTCTTCTTTTTAACAGAAAATTACATCATTCGCGATTAACGTGCAATTATTTAAACAAAATTCCTGAGGAATATAACCGACAGTAATAGCATTGATCAATCAATAAGCAAAATATTGAACGTATCAAATGCAAAATTAATGAATTTAAATCGTCTGTCTTCGCTGTTAGCAACCTCGCATGAAAACGTTCGTATGTGCATTTTATTTTGTGGATCATTGATTAAAGGTTTTGTATCGTTACAAATTGAATTTGACGTCTTGTGGTAATTTATATAAGAACACGATCAATCTAATTAAAAGTAAAATAAATAAACGAGCAAATAATAATTAATAATAAAGTGATCGAGTGTAAAAAAGCGATTAAATTTCATACACGTTTCGGTTTGGAGCAAGATGAGATGAGAGAGAGAAAAAAGAAGAGGCATCGGGATAAAATCCCTCTCGTCCCCTTCGTTAACACTCAATCTCGGTTTTCACTCGTACTGTTCATCTGCGCACTTTGTTGATGGTAATTTAATCATTTATTTAATTTGTGTTTATGTTTGATATCAAGCAGAATCTAATACGTTTCAAACTATACCTTATTACATATCTTATTTTCCCTCGAAGTATTAAATTGTAATTGAATAAATGTCATGAAAGGCAGACAGAGATAAGAAGAGAGAGTAAAAAATTAGAAATTAATGCTATTTATTTGCCACTTGCTTTACGAATTGAAGAGTCTTTTACCATCATACATTAAATCTGATTAGCGAACGTTTCAGCTAAATGTCCGTAATAATAATCGAATGGGAAAAATGGATAAAATTACGTTTAATGTCGACGCTTCGAGGTAATTAAATTTATTATTATCATTATATTAATTGTTTTTGAAGGAATGGCAATTTTTTAAGTCCGATTTTTGCAATGATACCATCACTCGGAAGAATTTCCAATATTCTCTTCAATTTTTGGCTTAAAGTAATTCTTTCTTTTTTGAGACTGTAATTTACTTTTTCATTCTCATTAAAATTACGTGAACGGTTAAAGACAAAAACTGTATATAATAATAATTAGATTTTTTAAAGCGAAATTGCTGAACTGACCGGCTTCGTCGTCGTCTTTTTCTTCATTATTTATTTTAATTCTTTTTTGTCGGTTGGTACGAATTATTTTTAAGTAGTGCATGAAAGGAGAAAAGGATGAAATTATTAAGGTACCACTTCTACGGTGGTCTCCCAATTACACGTTTTTGAAAGCTTCCTCTTTACCATTGAAAATGGGGAAATAAATACTTTACAATACCATTTATTTTACTTCTAAGGCAAATATTTGTGGGATTCCTCACGAAATCGTTACTTTTGTGCATCCGTGGCATCCCATATGCTTTTATCTTTCACATACAATGTTTGTTAAATTATTTATAGGCATTCTAAGGAAATACGAGACCATCATCATTTAAGCAACATTAAAATTACACAAATTATTATATTATGGCTTATCTGAAAAATTCGTTAATAATAAGGCAATAAAATGCCAATATCGAATAAATTTTATTTAATATTTATTACAGCCGGCCGCTAAATAATAAGCGCTGCTTAGTAATTATAAATAACTGTAAATTAGAGTCGACGAATTATTTTGCAATAATCGGCAATATAATAAAACGCCAAGGCGAAGGAGAAAAGAAGTCTTTTCGGCAAACGCAATAAAAACCATAATTGAATTTTAAAATTGAAATTATTTATTAACTCGTTACTTTTCCTAAAAGAATAAGACGAGGACGAAGAACAAAGGACGAAGAAACCGATGATGATGATGATGTGGACGTTTGTTGTTGTTGCTGTTGTGGTTGATGACGATGATGATGATGATGAAGAAGCAGAAGAAGACATGATTTGATTTTTTGGTGGTCTCATCAAAAAGGGAAGAGAGAGAGGGCCGATTATACGACCGGTCAGCCCAAGATTCTTATTGGACAACCTAGTCTTCGAGCTACCGGTTGGTTGCTACACTTGCTCGGTCACATAATAATGATGATAATAATAACAGTAGCTCTATAATGATGAGCCAAACGATCGACCGTAATTGACGTAGACAGCATGGCTTCCTACAATAAATTCTGCGTTGCGGATGGTATTCTTTGGTACGTACAGGAAGAAGCAAAAAAATTGGGAGGAAGAAATAAAATAATAAAAAAAATTAAAAGGCAAATTTGTAAACGAGCAAAATGCTGAAGGAGGGAAAAAATGAAAAAAGGTTTCAGGCAGCGCTATTTAAAAAATAAATCCGTGTGAGCGCATCTTTAATACCAACTTTCCAGTTTCTGCAGATTCCTACATTTTCCCCCCTTTACTCAAAAGAGGTTTGATGAAGTTTTAAATTAATGCGATAATGTGGCGCATATGTTGTTACAATTTGCTTTTAAATTAGATCGAAGCAGAAAAGCATTAGAACGCCTCAACACATGTTCGTCTCAATTTCATTTTCTGTCATTTTCGAAACGCAAAAGCTTCACCGATCAATTTAATTAAGTTATAAAACCGTTTCCCTTTCTGGAGAATTCATTAATTTTTCATTAAAGAAATCTAATTATACACTTTTTTATTATAACCGAAAGCATTGCACGAGAAGAAAGGATCCGCAAAAGTATTCGAGATAAAAATCTCATTCGACCATAAAAAATGGCAAGATTAAATAAATAAAACGAGTTAAAATTTAAAATCGGATTTTTCTCAAATAAATCAGTTTGTATTTTGGCATATCAAGATATACAAGTAAAACCGACTGCACGTGTATGAAATAACATTATGGCCGTAGAATTTTACAATGCAAGAAGCTGCATTATGGACAGAGAGGCAAGATTTGGACGAATTCGCAATTCGTATTGCGTGACAAAGACAAAAAGGATACTTTATCAATTTTCAAAAGATGAACATTTTGTAATAAAATGTTCGAATTTTAACTGAAATATTCGTCAATAAATTTAACCCGATGACTATCATAAACGTTTGGGTAAATAGGAATGACGAGATTTTAATCGACGGTTTAAGATTCTTTCAAAGAGAAAAGGAATTTCTCAATATGAAATTTGGAAAGTGGGAGGCAAATTAAAATATTTTCGAGGGGCTTCTTCGAAGAAAGACAAATTTTTTAAGTAAATTTCAAAGCGATGATTTCGGTTGAATGCCTAATCTCCGATTTCGAATACGTTTATAGTACATTTTGATGTCGCTTATATTTAAATTAAGGATGAACTGATTATTAAATTATTGCAAAAAAGAATCTCTTTTAATAAACGGTATCATGCTGTATCATTTATTAGCTACGTTTATAATAAATTGGATTATGTAGAAGAACCAAGAGGCTCGAAGAGGAAAAAATAAACGAAACGCAGGCAGACACACAGACCGAAAATTATAACAGTTCTTTTAATTATAAATTAAATTAAAATTATACGAATAAGTAAGTAAGTATCGTGGAAAAAGAACAAAAAGAATGGGAACGCGAAAAGGAAGAAAGCAATGAGGAATGTATCGCCAAATTAAGGATATAAATTTTATATCGAGAAACATCGTGTAGATAATAAAGTTTAAAAAAAAGCCATTTTTTCTTGGTCTTTTCGCAAATTATTAACATGTTAAAGAGAAATGATGATATTTTTTTTTGGTTGGCTATATGTGTAGCGAAGCAAAGTGGTTAGTTTTTATTAAGTATTTATAATGTTGTAATAAAGAAGAAGAAAAAGGTACACACAGAGAGAGAAAAGTTATCCTCTCTCACAGCATCCGTGTTTCTTGTTCGTTACTGTTAAATATTTATGTGTTGAAAACATTGTGTATGACTTTAATTTAATGTTTTCTTAAAATAAGTAACCATGAGCAATAAAGAAAGAAAGGCAGCAAAAAAAATGTTTATAAGGAAATATAAGAGTGCACAAAATTTATATTAAATTCTTCAAGAGCTTCTTCGTCCCCCCGTTTTCTCCCCCGTGCTTTTCCACGTATTATTACGACGATACATATTTATAATAAATTTTAAAATGCGAATAACGTAATAAAGAAGATTATAACAGCAACGAAAACAAAAATCGTATAAAATAAAGGACACATTCACCATTTCTAATCTCTCCTTTATTTTCTGAACTAGGGAACGCTCTTCTTCTTCCTCCTTCTTTTGCCTTCTATCCTATCTTATGAGTAAAACTATCAATTTTATATGTAAATGGTTATTTCCTATGTAGTGTAAAAAGGTTTCTAATAGATTTTGACCGCCTTATTAAAATACAATGCAACTTTTTTCAACGGCCGTAAATCACATTACAAATACGTTATATGTTCGTTTCTGCTGCTTCTAAAAAGCTCGCCTCTATGCTGTTGCTGTTGTTACCATTTAATGGCACCGTGGAAATAAAAAGAGGAAGATGGCAATAACTTTTTATACACATCTATAACTATCGAGCATAAAGAGAGAAATAAGGAAGAGTGTTAAAATACGTATAACTTGTATGCTAAGAGCGAAAAGCGTTTTATTTCCTTCTCGAAACAATGAACTTTTTCAGAAACCGCTACCGGAATTTATTAATACAACCCAACATATAAATATTTAATAATAATAGTACACATCGATGGAATATGAAATCCTCATTATTATTACATACACCTGCATTCTTAAATACCATACGACTGTAAACGATTATGATTATTTTTCTGTTTCTTTTTCTTTCAGTGCGTTCCTGGTAATAAAATTGAAAATTTATTTACGTGTGCATACAGGTAACACTATCATTCAAAACTCATAAGCGACTAACTGACTATTCTCCAGTTATGCATTTTTGCACTAATTGCAATAAACTCATTTTAGAGCTCCTGACCTGCATAATTATGCAAATAAACATTAACGATCGATTAATAATTAATTAAATGTGAATTTTATATTGAGATCCATTCATTTTTTGAGAATTTGCTTTTCTACAATTTTTGCCTTTCTATAGAAGGGCATTTTTGCTTTTGCATTTTTGCACTAATTGCAATAAACTCATTTTAGAGCTCCTAAACTGCATAATTAATTACTTAATAAATGTTTAATTGTGTTTTATATTGAGCATCATTCAATTTTTCACCAAAATTTTGAATAGAATTATTTACAGGAACAACAAGATACACGAATAAATCATTTTCAGAATCATTATCTAACCGCTTGAAAATATTTTAACCAAATGACAAAAAAATCTTACCGCCGTTAAAGAAAAAGCTCCTACATTTTAAGCAGCATAATAATAATCATCAATTCGACAAATGTCTGGGTCTCTACGTACCTGAAACGTGAAGAAAAAAACAAATAAGATAAATTGAATCAACTTAATTAGTTACGACACATTAAAATAGAATATTCAAAATAATTATAATTTACAATTATATTTTCCATTTCAAAATTTTACGAAATTAATTGGTATTAGATTAGTTATTGAGTCTTCATTTCTAAGAATATAAAGATTACTTTTCTTGATTTCCATCCAACTCTCTATCTTCCCTCTTTTTCTTCTCCATCTTCTCATTCTTAACCTCCTCTCATTTATTCTTTTACCTTGTTTTACTTTCTTACTTTATTTTTAATGAATGTCATTAAGACTGTCGCTTTATTTTCATCTTGTTGTTGTTGTTGCTGCTGCTGCTTACTATCGTATTTATTTTTGTTCTATTTCGTTGTGTTGCAGTGGTTGTTGTTGTTGTATTATAATGTGGACTCCTTTTCGTGGAAGTTGTTTCTTTTAGCTGTTAAAAGGGTTATACCTAACCGACTCAACGATCGGTTATATGGCGAAGAAGAAAGAAGACCACGGACTGTCACCAATACCCGGTCATTACTGTCTTACCTCGTTAATGAGCTCGCTCGCTATTCAATTGAATTGTGGAGGCGGTATATTTATAGAAATTTATTATGAACACAAATGCTATTCACGATCTGAAGCTAACCGATTTCAATTTTAATTGTTGGGAAGCCAAAAGAAATAAAAAAAGATAATAATTTTCTAGAAAGTGTTGAACGTACAAAGACGAAGACAAATCATCGGGATAATTTCACTACCATAACCAGTTTGATGTTATCATTTATTGATTCACGGGTTTGTTTATTTCATTCGTTTGTAGAAGCTTTTATTTCTCATTTTCTAATTTATAAATTATTTTAATCGTAAACGAATGCATTTCTTTCTTTTTTTAGTGGTTTATAAATGAAGATTGGGAGGTAAGGGCAAAGAGAAAGAGTTGTTTCGGTTGGTAGCCCAATTTTTTCTTAATGGTCATGAATATTTTAAAGGTGTGAAGTTTTTCTTTTTATTAAGTACGTCCATTTTATCGATAATTAATATTTGTCACCTGTGTCTTGAAATATATATCACTTTATAGGTGTAATTTATCGAAAGACGGGGAATTAATTTTATTGTGAGAAAATTGTTACGTTTTATTTTTCTTTTGAATGGGACCGTTGTTTGGGATATTTCGTTTTGATTCCTTTTTAATTAGAGGTGGTTGTTTCTCCTTTATCGCCATGAAATAAAGTGATTGAAAATTACTTAATTAAAACTCTTCTCAAATACTATTTGATGCTTTCTATTTCAAATTCTAGTATGTACAAATAACCACCATTAACTTTTGAATATATTTTCTAGCTACTTTTGAAAATTAATTATTCTGTTACAATGATAAATAAATTTCTATTTTATTAGCAATCGATAAAAAGTGTTTTAATATCCCCATAAACCTTCTATTATCTCATTATAATATTGATGGATCAATAAGATAAGTATGAAAATAAGCGTATAAACAAAGATCATATTGACATTTTTTAAAGTTTACTGACTTTTTTCCATTCAACATTTCCTACACATTTAATGGCAACGCAATTACAATAAAAATATGCAATGCAAATGTATATTTAGCATTAATACGAAAGTGGTAACAAGTCTAGACGAGGAAGAATGGATTAATATTGATCGAAATCTTAAGAAACGTATAAAGTAGATTTTTATTGGATTACATTACTCTTAATAATAATAATATATGATCCATTTGATTTCTTTTTCATTTTATCTCCCTCTCAAAAAAATTGATAATAAGAAAATATTGAAATATAAATGTGGAACGTATATGAGAAAGAAAATGTTAAATGTGAAATCGTAAATTTTATTATTACTGTTACTAAATAATAATTACAAATAATATTATTATTACGTACTAATAAAATATCTATTTGATGTAATAGAAAGAGAAGGGCAAAAGGATTGCAAAGACTTTTTCTTTTATTAATGAGGCCATAAAGTATATTTAGTTATTGTCGTCGTCGTCGTCATGTTGGTATTCGTGGCTTTACCTATTCGCAGATAACTCGTAAAAGGGATTTCATGAAAGAAAATTAAGTTAATTGCCACCGTAATGCCAAACAATAAAATCGAAAGAAAGGACGCGAGGTAATAATGTTAAAGCAATTTCTTAGAATTTGTCAGGATGTTATGATTTCACCGATTTGTCTTGATCCTTTTTCTCAGCTTTGATTGTGACGAGACTTCATTTATCAAAAAAGGAAAAGCAATATGATCCACACATAAATCTCGAGTAATACCAACCCATTTACGATTTAAAAGTCAGTAATTAGCAATAAAACCATTTTTCATCTCATGATAATATCGCATTGTGTTCATTTAATCATTATAATTTCTTTTTACAAGACAAAAAGTCTGATTATGATGAGTTTTGATTTGTAAAAACAATTAAGAGCACCAAGTTCAGGTGCAATGGCACACATAAATCTATACCAATGCCATCATCATGAGAGTCTTCTGAAGGTTAGTAATTAGTAATAAAATCAGGAAAAGAAATTGGTTTTTCTAAAATTAAAGGCTGGTAATGACCAGATATAATAATTTTCTGCCCTTTTTTCCATCATGATTACAATTACGCTCTCTGGTGAAACAACATGAAATGTGTTCGTATGCAACAAACTAACTTGTATCTATCTATAATAACACTTAATAATAACAATAATAATATGGCTTTCTATACCACCATAAAAGCTCATATTGTTTGTATTATATGCCATTTATTATGTGCATGTTTTGTTTGTTATAATATCATTAAATTAAATCGCGCCACATTCTGTTTTATTGCTCACTTCAACTTCCAACTTTTCATCCTTTTCCTCTCTACTCAACTTCAATTCCTTTTTCTCTCGCTTTTGATTTTCATTCAATAAATGATGATGATGATGATGGCGAAGAAGAGGAGATGATGTTATTATTAATGGGACGGACGAAACTGAAATTACAACAACAGCAACAACAACAATCAAGAATAATAACAACAAAAGCGATTGGTTGCTTTGTTGTAATTATTTGAGCGTATCCGTTTCAGTTGCTTGTGCAACGAGACCCTTCTTCTTAATTCAATGTCTAAACTCGCAGTAATTTTCAATTAAATTGCAGAATTACCGAATTTCCACGTATTCCTCGGCAAATTTCTCTTTTTCGCCATCGACATAAAAACGTAATTTATGCCCGAGCACAATTCCAATAATTGTTTCTCTCTTTCACACTTTTATTACGCCATCAATAAACTACTAAATTCCTGCAATTTAATGCGCACAAAAAGGCACTGGAAGAATTTCGAGCTATTGTCCTTGAAGAGATAGTGCAAAAAATTTCCAAGTGAATCGTTAGGAATTCCTCTAATGGCGAATAAATAGCTGAAGAAACGAAGAGAGAACAGCGTAAAATAGAGAGAGAAGAAGCGGGAAAAGTGTTTAATTTACATTGTCGACGGTTTCCATTCGTTCTTTATTTAAATTCGAATTAGATAATCCATTACTTAATTCGATTGGTTCTTAAGAAGAAGAAAACGAAGAAGAAATAATCGTTGTCGAAGAAGTAGTGGAGAGTGCCACCGATGGAAACGTACCACTGTTTTAAAAAGGTTTAAGTGAAAAAGAGCGAGATGGAGAGAAGAAGACTGAATGCAGTAATGACATTCATGCATATAAAGTTAGGTCTTTATCATAGTCTGGTATCGGCAAGGCGTGCCTCCGGCTCATTGTCACAGGCCATTTCTGAATAAGAAGACTATCTCACAGATGTACACACACTCACACACATACACGTTGCTTACGTAGATGTGTGTACGTAAAGTTGCAGGATGCTTCTTCGTCCTTTTCATCTTCATCTCCGGGAGTAGTTTGAAATAGTACTGGCGAAGACTATTTACCAGCGGGTTAACCAGTAAATAACTAATGGTGTTTTCTGAATGCATCCCACTTTTTTCCCGAGTTTTATTTGTACAAGCAGACGATTGGTCTTTCCTTCGTTCGTTTTACGAAGACGTCGCCCATTATTTTCCTATCGTTTAATTATAATTTACACACGACCGTCTCCCATACGTTTACTATCGCTCGAAATAATTTATTTTCCCGCGTTACCGCTTTGTTGGCGCATTAAGAATTCCGAATTAAATGGACTGAATCGAAACCATTTGGAATCGATTAACATGATGGAATGACGAAAATGATTTGTTATTACTAAATAAGAAATGATCGCGTTTTAAATACAACAAACGCAACTAACTGATGATGTTATTGGATCGATTTATTAATTGACTATAAAATTAAATGACGTCTCCCTTTTAACACTCGATATCATTGAAACGATCGCGCATTGGATATGACACAAAATGTGCGCAACTATTTATTCAACAATGAATTATATTGATAATAATAGTAATAAATAAATAAAATGCGGTAAAAGAAAACTGGTTCGTATCGCGCTGTACACATATACGTGTAGATGCCAAAGGCACATTTTAACGCAAATAAACGTGCAAAAGGAAAACAGATAAAATAGCGGGGAGACGACCCTTTTGTTTCACATCTCATTGTCTTAATAATATTGAGTTTTAAATTAAATTCAGTGAGTGGTAGGATGGTAAGAAGCGGGAGACGAAGAAGGAAAAGGATGGAGAATAAGAAGTAGTAGGAGATAGGATCGACTCGGTGGTCGTGGGATCGCGGAATAAAAAGGCAACAAATTAACAAGCTCTTTTGTGCAAACTTCGTTCGATTATCGTACATTTAATTCGCCGATCGACTCCTCGCTTTCGTACCAGCAGCCAGCCAGCGCAAACCAGCGAACAGCTTCTGTTACGTAGATTAGGAGAGGACCGAAATGAAATCGAAAAATAATAAAAGAAAACGGGGGGAAAAATAAGAAAAAGATTAAAATTTGCATTTCGTGATTTCATTTCGCTCCTCTTTCTTTAATTCCACTTTCATTGCCTCCACCTTTGCACGTTACCATTTTCTTTAATACTTGAATGCTCGCGGAATTCGCACCAGCATCAAGTTAAAAAGTGTTAAACACACAAAAATCGCCTTTAAAAAGATTAGCGAATTTATTTCGTTGCCTCACATACCTTTTGGTAGTAGCATTAACTTATCGTTTAACACCTATAATAATAACGTTAATTTGCTGCATTAATTCACTTTAAAAATTTAATTTTCTTCTCTTATAGACGAGGAAAAATATAGTATTTTCCATTCAGCACTGTTAACTTGTCATCAAATTAGATTAGTCAGAGGTCATTTACAATTTTTATATACATGAAATATTTACAAAATGTAAACATTCTTCGTGGTGTTGTGACTGCTGAAGAGGACTTTCCTCTTCTTTAGCCGTTTACACCTATTAATGCCCTTCATCAAGTTCTTCTATAACATTCATCATAAACGAACTCTTGTATTGCAACATTTTTATCTTAAAGATCGTAAATTGTTTCAATTTCATTTCTTTTTACTCGTAAAATATTCGCATTGTCTAAATTTGTTAATTAAACACCTAAGCGACTCGGCGTCGTTTACACTCATAAAGCACAATTAGCAGCCATGTGTGGTCGTGTGGGTTCGCACCGGAAAAAAGAGGACAAAAAAGAATCGCAATGCACTTGTACAAGTTGCACTGCGGGCGCGAACCATGCCGATCGCCAGACTAGTTTCCCGTTCGTTTCCCATGATTTTAATTGCGAAATAGACGCCGCGATTTTTGTTTCATATAAAAAACGACGTAGCTCTTGTTTATTAATTTCCAATTCCTTCCTATATATAAATAATTGGCGAATTAACTCATTTGCAAATTCGTGTGGAATAGATTATTTCCCCCATCCTTGATCGTCATAAATACGACCGTGCTTAGTAAGTTATTTTAGTTGATGCTGGAAGAATGTTTATTTTCTTTCGCCTTGTCTTTTTACGAAAAGAGTTTTATTAATAATAATTTAAAAGCAATTATAGAAATATCTGATATAATTAACCACTTAAACGACTACCGTACATTTTATAATAATAATAATAAGAAAAAGAATGCGTGTTTATGCATAATTGCCTCATAAATAAAACGGTTTTGAATAGAAGGATTATTTGGAGTATGCCACATCTCTTTTGTTGGTTGGTAATTATGAAATACTGCCACTTAAGAAGTTTCAAGCGATTCAAAGACGCTGGAGAGAGCGAGAAAAAAAAACGAGAATTGGTTTGCGTATGAAAGAAGACGCATCCCAATAAGAAACGTAAATCGCAAAAGAATTAGTGTTCGCCGTACGGATAACGACGTTAACATGATACGATAAATAATAACAGTTTGGAGAATGCCGCATTTTGTAATAATAATAATAACGGGCGGAGGCCCACATCTTCTTCTTCCACTCGAGACCTCGGGATGAAGAGAGGATTCCGCAAAAAAAAATCTAAAAAGAAACGAACTAAACATAACCAGAACATGTCCTATAAATTATTTTTGTTTCATAACACAAACGCATGCTCTCGCTCTTATTTCTTCGGTGCTTTATTACGTATTAAATACGTTTCGTGATTAATAAGTAAAATATTATTCCGAGCTACCGGCCGCCAATCGTCATAATTCAAATCCGCTAATGATTGGTAATATGTAAATCACGATAAACAAGTAATATCTTTCCTTTTCAACGTTTTCCCACTTCATTTCCTGCATCTTCTTCTCGTCCTTGTTCGCCATCCACCGATTCGCAAATTGTCGAGCAATTAATACTTAACGACATTAGCATATATGGTTCCGTATAAACTAATCTTAATTGTTGATAAATAATTAATTCAAAATGAATCATTTCCTAATCGAATTATTTCTATAGACGATTAGAAGCGATTTGCATTCAGGCATTATCGTATCGTGGAATCTACGGTTCACCTACCCCGGCATAGTGAAGCTGGCAAGATGAATCGGAGTCGAAGCGAGTAAGCGAAAATTGAACTGCTTATGTAAATTTAATTGCGAAACGTGTATAATACGTATTAAAATAAAATCTAAAGTACGGCGATATTCAGCGAATGGACGAGAGAGAAAACCGTGGAGGTGAAGCGAGGCGAGAGCGACTTTGTGCGCGCATTTATTTCGTTATTTTATGCGAATATTTTAACGGTTGAAGCTTCATCTTCATCGTCCTCTTCGTCGTCGTCGTCCACTCGACGAAGAAGAATAAATTGCGAGACGATCGCGATATAGGAAGCGAAATGCGAACCGAACTATCACTATTTATTTTCAAGTTAAGTAAGAACGACCTGGGTACTTATTTTTCTCTCTTTCAAGTCGCAACTACTACCAACCAGCCACACTACTATATCCTACTTCGCTGTTATTGCAGAACGCTGCTACTTCTTCTGCCTGCTACTTTACATACTTGCATATTTAATGACGTCCCTTGTTTTGTCCATGTACGTGTCATTCCTAGTTCGTAACACACACACACATATATACGAACGCGTGAAGAAGGAAGAGACGAGAAAATGGGAGAGAATGAGAAAACAAAGTAAAAGGAAAATCAGCGAGAATGTACGCAAGGGAAAATAAAATCTGGACACGTGTCTTTAGCGGAAAAGAGAGAAAAGTTCACTCGTGGAGTTGAGGAGACGCGTAAGTTAGTGGCCAAGCGCGGGAATAAATTTGTATGTTCATTACGGTCGTCGTCTTCACCGTGTCTTACTTGTACCGAACCGCTGAAGTCGGTTACGACTTATTGGTCGCCTTTCGATCCTTTCCTCGTGTAACGCTTTCTAAATGTAAAGAAATTAAAAAGCGAATAAAAACAGATTTGTACTTCGACCCATTTTATCGGTACTCGTCCATCTATTACATCTTCGTTTCGCACTCACTTAAAATGCTTTCTTCGTTAATATTTCTTGCGTTGAACGCAAAATTGAGCAGATTCAAATTTTCTTCTTAATCGCAATGTATTATAATAAACGAATAAATGCGAAGGAAAGAAGAAATGAATAATCGAGGCTTTTTGGGTCTCCTTCGTTGCTTCATCTTTTTTCCTCCACGCACACCAGCGACGATGGAAGTCGTACAATCATTTTAAATACAACGGAATAAAAACGCGTCACAGGGCCCACGTATAAAATATACACAATCTATTCAAATGTAAGATAATTTATTTTTAATCTGCGAAGGCAGCCAACAACAGCAACAAGAAGACGGATCTCCTCCCGAATATTAACGGTAATTAATGGCATCAATTTCGATTCGTACACCGCAAGTCACACTGGGAACGAGGAATGAAATAAACTTGCCATATTTACTTTAACGATTTGAATTAATCTTCACGGTCCCGATGTTTATCTATTTGTAACAAAAACGTTCGTCCTCTTCGCGACGAGCAAATAAAAGCGGATATTTTTTTGTGGAGCTTTACTCTTTTAACTCTGGCAATCTTTCGCTTAACTTCTTTATAAATTATACGTTAATTAGCATTTTTACTATCTCACTCCATTACTTTCGTCCTCGGCCATCCAACTTTAACGAGATCGTATTAAACGAACGAGCGAAAGGGAACGAAATAAATGAAGTAAAATAAAGATGGGAACAAGTAAGTGTCAAATGAATCAAATTGTATTGGTATAATGTTACTCGCATTAAGCGTCCACGTCATAAACGAATCAAATTGTTCGAATTTTCTTCTACCAACTTTGTGATATTGAAAAAAGTTCGAATTGGGTAAAATTCCCGGCGTCTCTCGTTAATAATAAGAATTTAAGGAAAAAATAAATAAATAAAATGGTAAGGAGACCAATCTCACATTATCCGCTTGTATTTATTTTAATTTTTTTAATACGTGTGGGACGCACTTAATATCCCACACGATTACACGAAATAAACGCTTCCTTTATTGGCATTTAAGGCTCTTCGAGAAGAGTTTCAGTTAAAATAAAAGAGATAAAATCAATTTAGATGAAAATGGGATAGAAATACTGATTATTATTATAGTTGCTGTGGAATTATTTAATAACGTTGACGATAATGAGAAAGGAATTAATTTGTCCTTATATTTTTGGAAACTCTAACAATTTCTTCCCTCGCCTTCTCATTGTTAGATAAGACTAATTGTAAAATTAAAAAAACCGAGCGTTAATTAGTACGTGATATATTATTATTGCGGTTTAATTAAAAGTATCATTAAGTCATTCTAGAGGAATTATTATCACGTTTCTATTTGATTTTATTACAGCTTCTTTCAGTTTACTTAAGGAAAAGGATCGATTTAACTTTCTATGGCGTTTCGGTCCTCATCTGTTGCCGCCGCTGCTTGTATAATTTTCTTCTACAAACTGAACGTTTCATTTTCAGTCGATTTAAGCACGTAACTTCATTTATCTAATGAGAATTTGGCTCCTTTTTTATTTTCATTATTTGTAAACGTATATGTATTATTAGTCTGTCAGTTAAAAGTAGAAATTTGTGAAAGATTAGTTAGTCGACCATTCCGGTATAAGCATATACGAACTCCTTTTTACTGTACCTACTCGTCGAAAAGGTGAAGTTAGTTTTTAAGTGAGTCTAGCGTATCTTCTCTAAAATAACACATGGCTTACAGACGACCTTCGACCCTCGAATACTATGAATCAACGTCAACTAGTTACTCTATTCTTTTGCTCTTTCTCCTTTGTTTGATTTGTATTCTTGTTGTTGTTCTTCAGCAGAGTGAGCGAAAGAGACGAAACGAATTTTTAGACAACATAAAGAGAAACGTATTACTTTAGTGAATTAGCAAAAGTGGTAGTAACGTTCCAATCGTTTGTGGAAACGCTTCATTTCTTGTATTGTTCGCAAGTGAAACTTCTTTCTTGAGGATCATCTATCTATCGAACGGTGTCATTATGGATCGTTTCGCTGCGAACAATAGCGTATAAACGGGCTCGGTTCGCTATATTTTCGTATGAATGCGTCAAGAATTTTACGAGCGTAAAGTTGCACGTTGCGAGTACATTATCTGTCAATGACAATAATAAATATGTCAGAGTGATATACACAAATGTATTATACAAATTTTAATGGCCATTAACTATAGTTATCCACATAACTGATAACTAAATCCGCGTTAACATATTATGATGATTAGTTGATTATTTCCATCTATTATAACATCGGTTTTATTTCACCATCATCAACTTCTTCCTGCTTCGTATGTTCCGCTTGTTTTCCATCAAATTAAATGCCACTTAATAAGTCCCTCTTCATTAATCAGACTCATTCTCAATCGTTCTCCTTTCAATAATTTTGAACGAAACATAAAGCTGTAATTTGAAATTAATTGATACGAAAATGAAAGGAAACTAGAAAAAAAAGGAAACCTGTTAAGTGTTCCCAAGGATTGCCATACAATATCCTATAATAATAAATAAAAGCGTAAACTTTGATGAATTAACATAGGAAGAAAAAGATTACTCATTTATTATTGTGGTAAAATCAAACTAAATTGAATTATAATGAAATGAAATAAAAGCGGAATGTGTTAATCATAAAAAGGAAAAATCTGACGGTCAGGAGGAGAAAAAATAAAGGATGGGCTTTAATTGTATGAATTCGTGGGATTGGTTAATTTTTTTATGATCAAGTCATAATATTCGATATTTAGTCAAGGGAAAGCTCATTATACGACCGCAGTTGAGCTTAGGTGCAATAAAATGAGTTAAAGTCGCAGATGTAAAATGTTATAAAGAAATTATAATTTACATGCATACAAACAAACCACAAGAACGACAATCATAACGAAACGGTATAATAATAAAAATAAACTGTTTATGCCGTATTGTGTTTATTTGTTATTGCTTTAATTGTAATTAGATGAAATTAGTTCAGGGAAATGAGGTTTTGCAAAATAACACAAAAGTAAGCGTCAATAAAAATAATAACAATAATTGGCACACCTTATGACTGTTTTCTTTTTATTTTTCATTACTGGACGGAATTTTTCTGCGGTGGCATAATTCGCATATAAATATTGGCAACAATGACAAACCACAAGAATTGCAGTCAGAGGCATGGAGATGAATCTAAATGTTTCTGCTTCATGAATAACTTTTGGCGATGCTATAAATTTGACGAAGATATTGAAAAATTAACGAATAACTCTAAAATAAAGAAAGGAAATCTCAAGCGCTTTAATGATGTGAGTGACAATTACAGAGAACTTCCATTAGAATAATATTTGCAACAGATAACTTGACTCAGTTACTATATATAGCAAAGAAATTTTCTCAAAAGGTAAGGTACAAGTTTATAATTAAAGTAAATTAATAATTAATGCCGACACTATTGCAATTATTCCAAGAATTAATGAATTGCAAATGCTGACACGTAGATGTTCTTTTTTTTGGATAAATTAATTACAAAAAGTAAAGTTTGGTATGGAATTGCTTAAAGAAGAAAATGTTTTGTCGTGCCCTTTTGTACTAAACAATTTTCTTACTTCTATTAGTCTTTCTCCCCATTAATTTATGTATTCTAAAAATCTGGTCAACTCTTTCATGCATTTTAAATGTAATATTTACACGAAAACGAACAAAAAGAAAACTTGTCATAAATAAATATTAATGGATTTTGAAGAAGTTTAATTTTACTCGGTATCAACGTACGTTAATATTTGTGTTAAAAGCATTCAAGATGTAATAATAATAATAGTTAATAATATTCCTTTATAAACATTCTCCTATTATTATAATCATTTTTTCCGACAATGATTTTTAAATGCACTTTCAAAACTTATTTCCTGTATTCCATTATAATTAAAACGAAGCAAAATGAATACAACACACAGAAAAAAAAACCGATAGCATTAAAGAAATTTTAATCGAAAAACTCAACAACCGTGTAAAAGTTTATGTATGTATAAATAAATTTTATTTAACAGCTCTACAAACTAGAATAATAATAACATTATTTAATATTTATACAAAAAAAACACAAAATTAAACGGCTACTGAACTTTAAAGAAAATGCTACTGCTACACTTAATAAATTTAAAAAGCATTAATTAAACGTTAAATAACCTCAAACAAAAAGAGAGAACGAGAGTAATATAAGTCTCGTTCAATTTTCTATTCTAAAAGAATCTATTACGAAAAAATAGAACGTTATCATCAAAAGTAAATCTGACAAAACGGGAAATGATGCCGAACAGTGAAACGCTTTTTTTCGTTAGAAGTGTCCGTGTAGTTGAACAACATCATGCTGTGATTTAATTTCAATTATATGCTAATGAGATTATTTCTCTCTGCCATAATAGAATAGAAATGAAAAATTGAATTATTCGAAAAGGAGTAGGAATGTTTCGTGTTGAAAATAAACGAAAGAATGAATTAAATTTCATTTTTCACGTTAGTCTCACTTTCATTGATAATATCGCTCGTCTGGTCATTGTTAACTCACGAAAGAGAAATTTGCGAATCATTCTAAATCCTGTTATAAGGATCGCAATAGATGAAGAAAGGTAAATTAGATCGACACAAAATAGTAATAACTATCAGAAAAATAATCTACATGGAGATATTCTCGATCTACTTTTCTCTTTATTGAAAAAGAAAAACAAGACGTTAATTATCCACTGCACAGAGATTTTTTTTGCGGGGAAGAAGCATTATTTCTATGATTGGTAGCTTTTGCTAATATTTACAGCAACTGTATTTTTCATCGATACGGTAATTACTGCATTACTTCGCAGCAACTGCAGGTAACATGCATGAGTGCTTCGCTTTGAAGAGGAGTCATAAAAATCGATAGTGGATTTTTTTGCTTGACGTTAAAAGGGGAAATTTTTAAGATCAGATTTCCTGTATTCGTCAATTTATTTTTCATTCGTCTTCTTCTTCTGCGTCACCAAAAAGAAGAAAGGGATTGTTAATTACAAATATTGACTTAAAGACAAATTGCATTGATTAATAAAAGGTGTTTACCGAGATAAAGGAGCAAATATTTTTTAATTGAAAGTTTATAAGAATGATTACAGTTCCTCCGCCAACTTTCGTTCGTTTCTTTCTTTTCCCTTCGTTTCTTCGTCATTTTCTTTTTGGTAGTAAGGAATATTATTTTTGCTGAAACGTATATACGTATAATATCTAGAAGAAAATGAAATATGTAAAATGAAGGCAAAAAAGAAATGAAAATAATAAAGGTAAAGGAAACTTGATGAAGTAGAGAGAGGGACTGTTGTGTGTAACAATATGAAAAACACTATGTATGGGAAGACGGTGTCCAAAAGTATTGGCTTCCAATGTACTTATCTTTAATAATATCGCAAAAACCTTTTAAAATTAATTGCATGCACACTCGCCGTTATTTTATTACTAAATTAAAAATATAATACGTTCGAAAAAGGGGTCTTCGATCAATCTTTCTGCCTTTTCTTTTTTGGCATTTCTTTTTCCCGATCAACTGCAAGAGAAGAGTATTTTCATAATATCACGTACCTATTTGGCTGGCTCAGACGAAATTACACGATAATAACATACTGGGGACCGTACGAATTTTTTTTTAAACACTACTATAATCTTTTAAATGTATTTGTTAGGTTATTTTACGACTATTTACCATATGAGAAAAGTTACAATCTATAGACGTTATTATTGCATTTAACGTTGTCCTCCTCATCTTCTTCTTCTTCATCATCATCATCATTATTATTATCATCATCGGCATTATTATTATATCGATAAAAATAATAAATGTGCGATGAGAGAGACGAATTTATATGCGTACATCAAAGGTATGGGCAAAAAAGGAGAGTTCAATGTTATTAATATTAACAATTAACTATAAAGTTCAACCTCATATTTATGATCTAATTTTAATAATAACGTATATCGGTATCATAATTTTATATGAGATTATGTCACCAATTTCCTCGACGCTTCTTCTTTTACTTAAAAAGAGAAATGTGAAGCAATCAATTACAGTAACCAAACACATAATTAACGGGGAATAAACTTTTTTTCAAACTTTATTTAACAATAAATTAAATATTAATATCATTAATAACGTCCGATTAATAGGGGGGGGGGGGGGTTACGAAACTCCTGTTTTAAGTTAATAATGAATATTCATGCATAAATCATTTAATTAATGATTATTAATAAAACATCAATATTTTAATGCGAGACATTTTTCATTCGCCACAGCTTACGGTACAGCATCAACGCATCCTATCCCAATGGGATTGTATCATTGTAGCTGTTAAAATGTCGAGATAAAATGCATCGTGCGATTGCATTGCTGCAAGAGAACCGGGATGGCATCACGTTCAATCTTCCACCATAATAATGGATTCAAATCAATTGAATTAGATGTAAGATGCATAAGCGATTGTCGATGATGCGGATACCTTTAATACAGCGTTAGTGCAGCTCATTCGAGTTTTCTTCGCGAACGTCTTCGTTTCATTTTGTTATATTCATTTTTGTCTCATTCTGCACAAGAAAGAAAATTAATGGGGTGAACGAACCCGCGAAAGAAAGAGACGCGTTGAGAAAATGGAACCGATATATAATAACCGTATGAGCAGCAGCATATATGTGGTGTATATATATAAGCGCAGACCATCCAATCTTTACTTGATGAGCAAGGATGTTTGTCAAAGCTACTCCTCCCCAAGAGAACCGCATCGCAAATTGCCCAACGCAGGGACGCCCATTATATTACCGTACGTGAGCTGCTCCCCTTTGGGGGGCTGTCTGCATCTGATACGCATCCGTGCCGTTAATTAAACAAAAATGACAGTCCAATGATTTAGTGTTAATAATTATTAGGTTAAGTGCGTTCGGACAACTCAAACGTAGTATATCTGCTCGAAGAAACGATCCACAACGGCAACAGCAAAAATATTTATAAGTTTAACATTAGATGTGTTATGTTAAAGGACCACGCGAGTGCTGTATATCCTTATCTCGCAGGACCACCATTAAAAACGAAAACCCCGTCCTCATCATCATCTTTTTCACTTAATAAATTTCCTTTTTTTTTTGTTTGCGTTGATAATGAAGAGCAACTAAGAAATAAATACGTACCAATATTTACGCGAGGACGTTAATTACTTTCGCAAATTGATATCGCATTTCCTTCAAACCGCAGCACCGCACACAAACGCACGCACAATCGCCTATAAATAAACGTGCATGTGTGCGAGAGCAAATTTAAATACGCTGTTGGTACTCAATCTGTTCCAATAGAATGTAAAACACATGCACCGAGAAAGAGATCGATATACTTGGGCAGTTTTAATGCTAGGATCGTGATTACGGTCTCTTTAACATTTTAAAATGCAGCTAAGAATCTCGTGAAATATAATTACCGCAAATAATTATAATACGTCAATAATCTAATACATCTTTTCAGAGTTGGAGAAGGAAAAACGCGTGCAAGAGAGAAGAATGGAAGTAGTAATAATAAATATTACAACTAATCTATTAAATTATTGCTGGTACTTTTTTTCGTATTCTTGTTGCGCTATTATTATTCAAACAATTATGGCAAATAAATAATTTTTACAGTTAAATATCATTGCTATTAATACACTTTTATTATTGTTATTATTAAATATTTGTTGTAGCATATCTTAATTAAAAGTTATTTTCATCTTTAGTTCCTTGTTCGGTAGTAATAATCGTTTTTCTTGTCGTATCTTCGACGAAGATTGATTTAGTTTATTTTTTAAATTACCGCAGAAAAAAAAAGACTATAAGAAACCGAATACTGATAATATTTCCATGCATAATGTAAACAAACGTTAATTGCAATGCAAAACACGTTTCGATATCTACGCTTCTATGCAACGTTAATCGTCCAGGAAAATCTCTCAAAGTTCGATATGCAGTTGGAATGAAAAACCAAAGAAAATTGACGATAAGCAGGAATAAACGATTTCCTGCAGGTTTTTAATTTTAATTCAATTTAAAATTCGCTTTAATGCGGATAATAATGATGAAGTAGATAATAAATTACGCGTTAAATTTTAGGATTCGTACTTTAAGTGAAACGTTGTCAGTCGGTGATGGTACGTTGGAAATTTTGAAGATCTCAATTTCATCATCATCATCTTCGGTCCCAGTCGACGTGTCAGTTTAAAGCTGATGTGCTGCTTGAAATAATACGTGTGAGGTAAATAAGTTTGCGCGACTACCACCGCAGAAACGTCTTCGTGTATTCCTCTTCATTTTAGCCGGATTGTGGGCTGTTGAAGAAAAAGTACCATTTAAATGGTACCTACGCGAGAAGGAATCAAGGAAGTGGAGATTATGTAAAAATGACGAGCGAAGAGAGAGAGAGAGAGAGAGATTATTGTAATTTTCGCAGGTCATTTGCTTATGTCCGATTTTTTTGCTCATAATTTCTTGCTTCTTTTTTTCCTTCTCGAAAGCATATCGTGAAACGTACCACACGCACCAAGTGAAAAACCGTAACCATCACCGGTACCGCCATTTCTACCACCACCGTTTCATTATCATCATTATTATTATTATTATGGAATTACTAATTACTGTAAATGGCGAGCGGTAAAGTTTCTTCGCGAGTCGTATACATTTCAGGATGCGATATGTCAAAGATGTTAGTGTGATGGCGCAGCTGGGCAGGTGGACCAGGAACGCCCCGCTCCTAATTACAAGATCACGTTTCTATCATTCCATTTTTATTGTCCATTCCTGCAGGTAACGTGCTTTTAATTCCACTGCCCAATGAGTTATGTCCCAAGCATAAAACCATGTAATTAAACGTTACAAACAGATTGCTTTTTATTATCGATGCGATACGTTCATTATTATTATTATCATTATTATTTCACTCTTTTTCCTTCCCTCCTCTTCTCCCCCAATTTTTTTTCGCCTTATTTTCTTCATTAACCGCAATTTTATTGGTTGTCTTTGCCATTTAAGGTCACCTATTCATAAATTTCATAGTCTCGCTAACAAACCGTACGTAGCAAGAAGATTGTTTCAATTTAATACTTATTACTTTATTCCATAATGAAAACGTATTCACTAACTAATCCAATGCTAATTACTCGACTCGATTCTTAACGAATCGTTGAATCACTTTCAACTAATTCCTCTTTTAAGCGTTCATTTACCGTGTTGAACATTTTCTCTCGATTTTCTCCCCTTAAATTCTATTTTAATAGGCATTAAACTAATGTTATGCGAGGTAAAGCTTTACAGAAACGAATACAACCAAATGCAGGTCAACAGGCGTAAATGCAACAGTAATCCTGTTCTCGTTTCTTCTAACGTAATAATCACCACTACGGATAACGGTATCACATCAGCATGATCATCAACAACAGCGTGTTGAAATTCATTAAATATTTGTTTAATAACCGACTTTTAATAAATGACTTATTCCCCATTTTATTCAATTCTCGCAATCGTTATTAAATTGATATCGATTACTGAAAGCAGTCCACTTATTTTTCTTCTCGTTCGTCCTGCTCTTTCATTCTTCCTCTGCCAAGATTCAAATGACAGCGGCGTGGCGCAAATGTGATTTATAGGCATTATTAAAGATAGTATAAACGATTGTAATTATTGGTGTTTTACCCAATTTATCTTTTCGCCGGCGTACATGCGGCATAGGAAATCTCGGGGCTGCCAAGATGAATGGACTTGCCTCTTACTATATAGAGTGTAGGAAAAAGAAGAAAGAGCGAAAACAAAAACGTGAAGAGTATAAGGCTTAGGAATGTCATCGCCTTTGACGCCCACAAAGTGCAGATGTGCACAAAGCAACATTGTGGAAGAGGGACGAATGCGTGTATCAGAATAAGAGATTATTATTACTATCACCGCTATTATTACTAATTTATTGCACTTGTACTTACGTATGTACGCTCGGAAGATAATTCATAAATATAAGAAGGAAAAGAAAAGCGATCAGTCGTTTTTCTTTTCGTTTCACCAGCTAGAATTTACTTTCTTTTTGCTGTTGTTTCAGCCTTATCAAACGTTATAAATAAATAAATAACAACAACCAACGTCCGTCTGCATGAAATATTCGATTGTTGCTACTATTGCTGAAAGAATACTAAATGGATAGAAGGCTTTTTTGTTCACCTCTAATGTACGTTCATTATGCTTGCAAATGTTAAGGTGAAGATGGAACTGAAACATACAACATTACTAAAATTTATCGCGATTACTTCCAAAAAAATAAGCCATCGATTAATTTGCAATTAACGAAAATATAAATTCAAACATCCACTTAAATCTAGTTCGGATACTACTAAATTGCTTTTTAAGTGGACATTTCGTTATTATTATAATATTATTCTACACTACTGGAATATGGTTTGAAAGAAGAAGAAATAAAAGTGGAAGGATCCAAATAGTAAAATGGAAACAGATAAAGAAGAGATTTATGAACATTATAAATTACGCAATTTAACAGTTTCTAAATAATGTATTATGCTCCAATAGGGGCTAAATACACATGCACACACATACACGACAACCGAAATTTGACACTGTCCATCTATTTTATTTTTATTCTCTTAAATTCTTATTAAGTATTTATTATTTGTATTATTATAGCTTTTATATTTCGTTCGTTTCATCCTTTTATTAATAACATGAATTTTATTTTTATTAATCGAGAGGCATTTATTGACTATCTTAACTTTCTATAATAGGTGTAACGTACCATTAAAATAAAAATTATGTACACACACAAAATTTTTATTCTCTCATTTCTCGATATAAATTATAACTACAAGTCGGGGAGATGCTTTCTTCTATCTTCCAATTTATAAAGACCTTTCTAGCAATATTTATTTTATTCTTAATTCGTTTAAGAATAATTCGTGTTTTGTCAACTTTAATAATATAAATCTTTCGTTTATTTCATTATCAATGGGATAAAGCGAACGAGAGAAACCGTCTTCGAATAATTCGAGTAGAGCTTAACAAACAAACGATAAACGCTCTTTTAGATTTAGACGTTAGAAGATTAGGCTCGAGTAAATGAAGAAACCTGTTAATTGGATATTATAATACTTTATTCTCAATCATTGAAATAATATTCGCTGTAGAAACGAATTAGTGTTGCGCAATTTAGATCGTTAATTATTGCGATAATTCCAATTTTATGGAATAAAAATAAGGCAGAGGAATTCAATTTGTATTGGCAAATAATTTTTGCCAAATAGCAGTATCTTTATGGACTTTCCAAAAGCAAAAGAGAATTCTAGCTAATCCAATCGATAATAAAATTATGATAATAAATATTGTCATAGATGGTTTATAGCGCGAAAATAAAATATCTACGATGGTCGATAATAATGAAGTGCCATTATTAGACAAGCGGATTCTATAAGCGTATATGCGTGTAAATAAAATTCGCTGGCACTGGCGATTAAACGAAGACGAAAAGAGTTAGAGCAAGTGATGGAGTGAAAAAGAGACGAATCAATAACTACCGGAATATATTAGAAGTCTTCGGGTTAATTTAATATTCACAATTGGCCGTTTTTACTATTTACAGGTAATTTAATAGAGGCGTATTCGAAAGAGGCTCTCGATTCTTTGACTATTTTTTTCGCTGTCTTCGCCATAATCTTACTAAATATAATATATAAAATAGACATTTACTTGTTTATTGACATGGTACGGACATATTTTCAAGTTTTATTACCGAAAACTTATCCAACAATATTATCATCAACGTCGACATACACGAGGTACATGCAAGTGTTGTTCCTACATCTACACGCATAAACTATCATTAGATTTTATTATTATACCATGAACCATCTCATTCTATTTTCTTATTTCTCTCACTTACTTTTCTCTCCGTCATCATCATCATCATTTTCTTTTTTTCGTTAGAAAGACGCACGTTTAAGTCTCTTTTAATTTTCTCTCCATCTTTCTCGATTATTTTCTTTAATATAAACGTTCGACACGTAAACGTCTTCGATCTTTCTTCCTTTTTAATGTTATAAGTCCACCTTGACCTCGAAACTGCAGCATCGCTAGAGAACTATTTTAATTACTTCGCTATGTGATGCAATCCATCAACAACAAGAAAAAAATGAACTAGGAGAAGAAGGACAATGAAGCACAAGAAGACTTACGACGACCAAGACGACGAGAATAGAAAACGCTATTTAATAATGATTATCCAAATTAACTGACCACAACAAAACGATCTCATCATATCCATTCTTCTGAAATAATAATAACAAGAACAACAATAATAATTTCGAATAACTTCAACGGCAAAATTGCAAATTATAATCAATTAGTTATTGTCAAATAGATGTTTCTTCTTTTTACAAAATTTCTATCGTAAGATTTCGTTATTATTGTGACTACACAAAAATCATTGCTTTAGCATGAAATTAAACTTTTTTTCTCGTCTCCGTTGTAAATGCAACGCCTCTAAACTACTTTTTTTTTCAGTATCATCATCATCATCATTATAGGAATTCAAGCGACTTTTAAGAATCTAATTTAAAAAGAAGAAAGACCGCAATTTCAATTTATTGATCAACACGTAGACGGGCATTTTTCGATTTAAATAATGATAGCAATAATTTATGACTTTAACATAATTAATATTGGGATTAATATAAAATTTCTTTAATTAATTCAAATCGGTTATAATTCTTATGTGTATCTACAATCTTTGCTCTTTTTTTTCTTTTACGTAGCGCTTTCGTGTAGTAGATAGTGTTGTGAGTAATAAAATGATGAGCAGCGAAATTATAACTATTAAAGTAAAAACCCACCCACGCCAAATAAAATCCAAGAAAAAAGAAATTACAAAGAAGATTAAAGTTAAAGAACAAGGGGAGAAGGAGCGAGAGAATTAATAGCATTTTCGCAATAACGCACACATATACGTACCGCTAATTATTTTCCTTTTTAATTTTAAACCAGCAAAAGGAATAAGATCCGCAAAATATAAATTAGCTGGTAAATATTATCTGAAATGATATCGATTACGAGGCTAATAACAGATTTTGGTCGTACGTATACTAAATTAAAAATAATTAAACAGTGTGTAAAACATGCCGCACTCGACATTCTATATATCATAACCGAGGGGAATTTATAATACCCGTGAATTTATGATTTATTGTATTTTTCCAAAGTAGCCATATTATTGCATGTAAGACGGTTTGTAAAGGAGAAAAATGGATGTGCAAGAGCGAAACGAGCAGAATGGTTCTCTTTTATTTCGGCTTCGTACGTTTAAAATTTATTCTTCATCAAGAGATACCCACAGAAATAATTGCCATAATACCCTACATATTCCATAATTGTTTGTAAAGTATGCCAATGGTCGTTCATTTTCTCTCAAGATTTATTAAATAACCGTAGAACAGAGATTTTTAGCAACAATAACAGCAACAATACTATTGGCATTAACAAGAAGAAACACTCCATGCTCTTATTATTCCTGTGTCTAGAAAAGAATGCCCGCTTGGAATGATGGAAACTTAAGTAAATATTTATGTTCGACAGGTAGAAGAATCCTCTAAGTTAACACATCGTGTACCAAACAAACTACTCGTGAAAATTGGCATTAGAAAGATAAAGAAAATGTCCAAGGCCAATGAGTTCCAGAAGAAGAAGAGATAGACCTCACATAAAGACAACCAAAACAACAAACATTTTAAAGAGGATGAGACTTATATGGAGCTAACATGATTCCGTAAAGTATCTTAGGGTGGTATCCTAAAACGCTTTCTAAACTTTTTTCTCATTGCAGTCTTAATGTAAGCAATTAATTTTAATGAAACTATCAATTAATTAATTATATCAGTTTATATAAGTGTTAAAATGAATTTAATCCACGATATTATTCTGGGTTTTAACAAGTTGAACCAGTATGAAATGATACAGTAACAACAACGACGACGACATCAACAACAACAACAAAAAATAATTTACTTGAATTGCCTTTTATATGTAATTGCAACAAAAAAAAAAGAAAGAAGGACAGAGAAAAAAAGGGAACATACGAGACGACCACCTTCGAATTTATGAGAATATTATACGAAAGTGATATTAACCCATTTTAAATTTATTATCAAATAATAAAGGAAATTACAATTCGCATTTGTATCCATTGAATAAAAGGGCTGAAGAAAAGACGAAAAAAAAGATAAAGCGTGGAGATACAGAGAAGTAATAATAATAAACAGGGAAAGAAGTATTTTCATAATAAATAACCTGTTCGACTTTTTTATTTATTTATACTTTTCTTTCTTCCTTCCACTTGACTTTTTTTTCTGGCAGTTGCAAAATAAATTTTACTTTCCAACGTCAATGGACGACGACCGTGCAGCAAAAATGAAAATATTTACAGGGTAAGAAAAAGGAAAAGAAGAAGAAAACAATTAATCCTTTCTTAATGTACGAAATATTTGACATGCTCATTCACACACTTGTGAAATATGAAATTTTGTAAAAAAATCAATCTTTTTCATTTCCATTCAATGGGTTTAATGTACGACGGTGCCTTGGCAAGTCAGGGAACTTTCAGTAAACGAAAAAAAGATTATTCATGGGAAATGATCTGTTTATCGGTCTCGAAGTGCGTCTTTTCGACGATGAAATGCAATTTCAATAGGGTTTCGTAAGAATTTGGTAAGTAAAATGCTTCTCCAAAAGAAAAAAATATCATTTTTATTATTATCACGATTCTTTCTTCTTTTTTGTTGGTTTAAAAGCAATGAATGTGTGTAAACACTGTGAAATTATCGCATTAAAAATTATTTACTTACTCTTATTGAACGGCATAAAAAATATTTGTTCATTACTTAATTTTTTAAGAAAACACCATCAAACATAAAAGTTGACGATGATGATGCAGAAGAAGTGAATTTAAATGTAAAATTCCTAAATCGTAATTTTTAATGACCGATAAATTTCAACGCAACGAAATGGTTTCTAGTTGAAAGAAGAGGAGAGCCTTTTCGTTCGAAAAGCGTTCATTTAGTTCGTCCACACTTTACTTTAGAGTTTATTATGTTAAAGAAGTACAACAATAAAAACGAGAAATACCGGTAGACTCGGTAAACACGTCGGTATCCTTTTAATTCCATCTATTCATAATACTAATCCCCAGAAAGAAAAAAACTTATACTACTACTAGTGCGACCGACAACAATCTTCAACATAAAAGATAGAAATGTTTAAATAAAATATTTGGGGTTTTGATATTTTTCTCTCACTATGGCCATCACTACTTCACCATCATATTCCTGTCAATATAAATGTTTACAAAATATAAATTTAATACGCGATAATTAAACACATATTGACAGGAGATTTTAGTGTGTCTCTTATATTTTTTCCTAGGCGGTTTTAAGAAGAAAAAGGGGCAATAAAACATGAAATCATCGTAAAATAAAGGAACCTGTAGATGCACCATTCGCGGTGGAACAGAAAATGTGGGGTACCTGAAATAATAATAAACGAATTCTTTTCAAACCACTTCCTTTCTATTCGGGGGACCTTTATTGCTTTATACCCCCCTAAATGAATAAAAAAAATTATCTCCCTTCCTCTTCTTGTAAACTTCGTTGCTCTACGCACATTAAACATATGTACATGTCGGATATGCATACAAGGCAATTAAATGGAACATACAGAATATAATAATAATTTTATAATTGGTACCTATTGTTCATGCAAATTAGCTTGTAATTTCATTGAAATTTCTCACAGATGCACTTATTATTACTACGATTCCTTGCGAATAAAATGCGAATACGCAAGTACCTTCTTTTCATTCATCAAAAAAGAATAATCCCATAAGAGAGAGAGAGAGAGAGAGATAGGGGAAAAAATAATGAACGTGCAGCTTTAATAAACCTGTTAGATATTTTACGATACACAAAGAAAGAGAAAGAAAGCAATAAATAAAAATGCTTTTAATAATAAATATCTTGACGTTGAGGCCTAAAATGGAGCTTACGTAGAACTCTTGGAGATGATTTCCACCCATTTTTCATATCCTTTTGTTATGATTTATTAATTTAATGAAACGAAGCAAAAATAAAAGCTCTCTAAGGATGTAGCCACACACTCGTTATTTGCATGACAATGGAAAAGTGTTACTTTACTACGTTTCCAAAACAGGAACAAAAAACTTTCCCTCGACAGACACAAAACGAGATTGTTCTGGTTCGTTTTTCTAAACGTTTTATCTAACCTTACATATCAACTTTCCTTTTTATCATTTTCCCCTGTTGTAAAATTTGTATGAAAGTAGCAACAAGGTAACACGATAGGAGAGACGAGAAACCACTTTATCAAGCTTATATTATATCATCCTGTATAAGAATAAATCAATTCTTATTTAGAATCAAGTCCTTTTTAAAATTTATTCTCTTCTCATCTTTTATTAATCAAATAATATTCGTAAACGTCTTCGGGATGGTAACGTTAATAAAAAAGAAAAGCAGTTTTATGACTTGAAAACTACAATAAAACGAATAGCTAAAAAAGAAGAAGTGAAGGAAGACAACAGCAAAAAAGTTTATTACAATCAGGCTTGTGGGATTTAAATATGCCATTAAATTGATATGAGTTTTTTGTCTATTATTTTATAGCTCTTTATATTGCAAATCTCCTCTTCCCTTTTTTCTTCATTTATCTCTTTTCTCTTCTATTAGGCTCTTAATCAAAGACACCTTCCTAAGCAAAAAAAGCAAAAAAAATGAGCATATTTAAATTAGTTTTGTCAATCAGTCTTAAATTGTTATTATAATCGTTCGTTGTGAGCAATTAATTGGCATTTAAAGCAAGGTGTCACACACAAGTGTTACGCTACACATGTTATAATAGCACATGAAATTCGATATTCTTTTATTTTTCAATGAACTTTTTAGAAAAGAAAAATCATTTCATAGTAGCAGTTGCGATTTCCATTAATTTACATAAAATCGCTAATGAAAATGTGTAATAATGAAAGAACGAACTTGTATTTATTAAGGAAATGGGTGAATATAATTCATTAATAAATAATTTAGAAGTTGATTAAAATAAACATAGGCGTAGACTTACTTCACACATCATTTAAAAAAAGGAGGCACACACACACGGTGTCATTTTATATTTATAATGACATTGATCTACACGGAAATGTTATTGTAAGATAGAAAATTCATGTAAAATTAATTAGTAACGAAGCTGCTAGGTGTTAACGTATATCAAAATGAAGGAAGAGCGAAGATAAAAAAGGAGAGGAATGGAATGAATGAATGAATGAAGGAAAATAAATTTAAAAATATATATATACACGTACAAGTTGCATGTTGAAAACGTGAAGAAATATAAAACGACATTCAATATCATTTTAATACGAAGATTATTATTTTTCCTTTACGAGAAGACGAATCGAGGTTGCGAGTGGATCGTACGTAGCTGATAGAACTAAATTAAAAACGATACTTTTCTCTCTCCTCTTTTTAGTTTCGAAAGGCGCCCTAAAATTACTCAAAAATTGTGATTTAATCACGCAGCATATTAAATATTAAATAACGGTAATCTTGAAATTTTAAATCGAGAGCAGCACCTACCTCTCTTCTTAAATTTTTATAATCAACTATATATAATACGAAAATGTTGATGAAAAAAAAACTCATTAAAGGTCCGAAACGACGCGACCTAACCACGATGAAAAAGAATGGTTTCGTGAATAAATAAAAAGAAAAGGCGGTCTTTCACGAAAAATTCTTCATCAAAGTTGAACTAGTTACATGTAAAAGAACCGTTAGTTTTAAATTGTTTCCCCAATGAAATGAAACCTTTTCGTCGTCGGTGAAACTAACAAATTGGCACTTTTAAGAAGGCGTCACGTTTATTAATCGATACGTTCTAATCTATTTAATCTGCTAAACATGATGCTGGCTTGTTGGATGTTACAAAAACCGAATAAACTTTTTTGTTTCGTTTCGTAAAGTAAAAAAATAACCGCTAATGCAGGAAATTAATTCTTGGTATTGTCGAAGTAAGTTGGAATAATTTAATATGGAAAAACTTTGGAAGTAATCGACTGCCGCTGCAGATGATGTTGATGATCCACATCTTTTTTATCCATGAAACTGGTTAATCGATTCTAGTTATGAAAGTTATTAAAGCAAGATTGTTTTTACTTGTAATTCTACGAAAACGAGACGGTTTACCTATTAATCTTTGATGCAATATTAAGTAAAGTTACACGAACATGAACTACATTACTTTGTTGGTGTTGATGTACTTGCTTGCTGTTGTTATTCCCATCGTTATTCCACGTAATACACTTTCAAATCCTGTTTTCCCCTTTATTATGTAGAAAATCGGTAATGGTAAAATATTTTCCTAAACCAAGAAAAAAAGTATGAAAGAATAAAACGTAATAGGAAGTTAATAAATGAACATTCAATGACGGGATGGCTAAAGGAATCTATTTTCTTCTCATTCTTCTAATCTACTCTCTCCCAAAGCTCATCAATTTTGAATTAATGGTTCTTCATTGCTAACATATTATATTTTTTTCTTGTTCGATTCTCTTCTTCCCCGGGTACTAACTAACACATAAATTATAAACAATAAATTATATAAATTTCTCGTTTATTATACACGTGCTTCCTTCCAGAAATAAATTTAACAAAATAAAAGTGCTAAGCGGGAAGTTTATGGGTAAAATTTAACTAACACCAGTTTCAATAATCAAACAATATCTGCACGCAAATGAGTACGATGTTGGAATTCTTTTAGCTGAAATTGTTTTATACGGTTCCTTACATTTTACCCAGCAAAATTACGATTCATTTATCATCATTCCATATATACATTTTTATTGTTGTTGTATCAGAAAAAGGAAAACGAAGATAGGCAAGTGAGTGGAAGATCGTGACGCAATCTATTCTTTGTTTCTCCTTTTTCCTTTAAATATCTACCGTTAAATTGTAATGTCTTGTAAAAAATTTTACTACGATAAACGAGATTTTTATGGTCGAAAATAAAATAGATAAATATTACAAACAGATTTTTAAAGAATATATCATTAATAACGGTTCATTTGAGATAAAATAATAAATAGAAGTAAGTATGCAAATTAAAGGAGCCAATGGCAAAACGATTGATGATGTTAACGACGACGACGATATGAGTAAGTAGGAAGAGAAATGAAAGTCACATAAAACTAAAGTGAATTATTAAAAATGCGAAGATACGGAGTCGTAGATGGAATAATAACGTACCGCATCTATTAAACAATTTATTTTGATACGAATCGTACGGGAATGTTGTCGTTGTTTTATATGTGTATGTACGCAATTAAATTTAAGGAAAATTTAAATTACAGACAGAAAGCAAAAGAAAAAAAGGGAGGAGAAGAAGATGAAAACGTACAAATTGTACGTGTGCAATATATATAGAGATAATGTATGGCGCACGCATAATTTCGTAAATTAAGGACCAATTTAATTTTGGCCGTACGGCGAAAATTGCACGAAATTACAAAGAACAATGCGCAGATAAATTGGTCGGACTAATGCGGTGCGGCATGATAGCATCTTGGAAATTTCGCAAAAATATCACTGCGAACCGAGATATTTTAGGTACAGCGTTGCATCTTTACAACAACAAGAAAAAAGGCGAAGAAGAAATTAACAAAAACGACAAAAAGAATTGATAATAGTAGTAGTAGTAATGATAATAGTAATAATAACGAGATTTTTTTAGGGGAATACGAGTTCTCAGTTCTATATAATTTAAAAACGACCAAGGCCTCTTTGATAGACATGCCATTAGAGGAGAAACTGTAAAGCAACAGGTAAGAAAAAAAATTATAATAACGAGACGAAGAAGAAGCTCTCGGGGAGAATGCCGAGGAATGAAAGAGAGATGTTGAAGATGTTGCGTTACTTTGAAGAAGTAATAACAACAGAGATAAACCGCAGACTTTTATTTATTATTTTTTCCACCACAACACTTTCTCGAATCAATCTCACACGTTTCGTGAAATCGGTTGAAAACGAATGCAGCATCAATGGAAAACGTTCGATAACCTAAATAAATTCCTTGATTAATGATGCGATATTGATTTTATTTCAGCCAAACCCTTTGATTAATTAATTTGCTTTGCGAAATTTTCGTGAAACAAAGCAAACATAACGTTTTTGGAGCAGGTTCTTTCCTCGTAATTGAAAATAAATGGTTAGATGTAATCCAATCTCTTTACATTTTCGATTACGTTGCTAATTCAAAATCGAAACGTTCGCAATTGCAATATCATTCAATTGAGGATTGGCCTTTTGCAAATATTATTATTTTTGCTAAATGTTAGAATAAATTGCCGTCGAGGGATAAATGTTAAAGCGTCGAGAAGGGGTATGACCATGTTTTTTTCCTATTTTGCATCATGTTCTTCTTGAAAATAGCAAAAAAGTACGATTTCATACGCTAATTGGCAAAATGGACAATGGGAATAATAATGCACGATGAGGCAATGTGAAAGGTTCGGTCTTGTTCGCATCGTTTTTCAAATGCGGTTTCCACACTTTCTAGGTTTGGAGGTTGCGTACGTAAACCACTGATAGTCGTTCATAAAGAGCTACCTTTTCTTATTTCATAATTGTTTCTCTTATTCTTTGATTTTTATTTCGATTCGCATAATAACGACGGATTTCTCTCTAACGTTTGATGGATGTCGCGATAAGAGAACGACATTTCTAGGTCTAATATCTAAATGTTGGAATAACGAAATCGTGCGGCATTAAGCATGATAAGAGAGATTGAAAAGAGTTGTAATAATAGTACCAAGAAACTATACAGAATAAAAATCGCTAAGCGTACGTTGTATACCTATGTGCTGCATTATTATTACACTTGCTTTTATTAAATGAATGTGTGCCAAGGAAAAAGGATCAGTCGCCCGAGATATATAGTAGACTTTTTTCCTTGCTCATTTTTTGCTATTTTCGCAACATTAAAGACTGCAAGTGTGCGTGCTTAGAAGATATAAAATAACGATTATACGAGTACGTTTTATTTTTTAGGTGGATTAAAAGAAAATGTAATGAAATTTCCTCTTAAATACGAATCCGATTCATTCTATTATTATGTTTTGCCATTATAAATCCTCGATTTCTTTCAACTAACGCCCGTTTATTCTACCATCAATTTTATTGCGGCTGCACTTTAATGCAAAATTAATTTCGATACGAATGGAAAAAGTAACGATTTGCGCAATTCGCTAATTATTAATTTGTAAATAGAAATTGATTGAAAAAGTATGCAATAAAAGAGCTGAAAAAATGGTATTAAATAAATTACCTGTGTGTGATAAACCACACCTTATTGTTTAAGCAAAACTATAACGTTATTAATAAACAAGAAGTAGGTTTCGGAATTTGAAAGCAATCTTTTAGCGTCGTTAGTATTATAAGTACGCAGTAATAATAATAATAATACCTTCAATAACATACATATATACGTATATACGAATACAATTTTATACAACAACACACTTGCAGGTTGTAAAAGTTATACCCCAGTGAGAGTTGTCAAGATTATTTTATATTATTGCAACGCAAGAATTATGAGTATCGTATTAATTTAATGTATTCGAGTGTTTAAAAGCAAAAGAATTGAAATGATAAAAATTCTTCAGTGGAAAACTTTCAACGACAGCAATGCAAATAATGACGAAGAAGGAAAAAAGAAACGCTGAGAGTGCTTAAAATTTCCTACCTCGAGCCATTCATACTTCATGTTCATCTTTCACTGCATCGTGTTAAAAACTATTTTGATATTGAATCGCCACATACCTGTAACAGAATGAAAGATATATTATTAATATTTAAAAATAAAAACCGGTGGAATTAGAAAATTTCCAATGCTTTAGTTAAGAATAATAATAAAAATACAAAATCTACATTTAGTAGATACATAGTTGGGTTATTTATGTGAAAAATTTACATTTAACTCTATACGTATAAAAGTAATAAAATAAAATAAATTACACATTCGCCTATATTGTTGTTATTATATTGTAATTTGTAATTAAATAAACGTTTGTATTGGAAAAACATGTATAATTACTTCAATAAATTATTAAATGTCATTGATAATAACCACATTAAATGGTTGCAGACGATTTGTAGTAAACTATGTAAACTAGAACATGATCCTTGAAATATTTAGGAAACCAAATGAAATTTCCAAAATATTTTACTTCTTATTAGCAGATTAAGTGAAGGAAAGGAAATATTAAGTTGTATACGGTGGCAAATTAAAAATCTGCACATCAGTGTTAAAAATCAAGAGATTATTAAGAAGCTTATTGGCATTTAAGTGTTATTATTATTGCCTCCGGGTAATATTTAAATATTCTACTTAGCGGTTAGAATTGAGTGCTAAATATGTTACTACTAGTTTTCGAATTAATAATAATGATGATTATTAACTACGTTCACTTTCGACGACGATATTTTCTGAAAATCGTTTCAAGAAACGGAATAAAGTAAGAGTGCAGATGGATCGAGATGCTTAAATACGTTGTCGCCCTTAAGTTGAGACTGTCTAACGTGTTAAACGCAGCGAAAACTGTATTTCTTCATTAGGCACCGATCCTGATTGATAATGGTACATAAAAACGTCTTCAGTTAACAACGCTATCACGTCACGGTATCAATCAGGAAACCGTACGTGTCTAATATTTTCTATTCCAAGTCAAATAAATGTACATTACTGAAAACTGCTACCTCATTACCTTCTGGCTAACGTTTACTTGTAGAAAAGGAAGAGAAAGAAACGGTGCTTCCTGAAAGATTTTTGTAATCTAACAATTGCAAAGAAAATTTTACCGGTTCTCGCTTAACAGTTATACGAAACGTCACAATAACAGTGTAAAGAATTCAGTTTTCTTTCTTTTCTTCTTCTTTCTAGAATATTGATGGATAAAAGAGGCGAATAAAAATTATATAAATCAAAAATAAAACATGTACGTTTTGAAACGTATACCACACTGTGCCTGTATGTAAATTGCAATTATTTATTTATCGAGTTTTATGGCGTAGAAAAAGAATTTTGTAATCAATCAAATGTCATTTACGTTTTATAAAAAATAAAATAGTTTTGCAACATTCTCATTCATAGAATCGGTAACGAATTCAAACCAAACAAGGCCATAAGAGCATAACTTTATATTTACTCAATACAGAAATACGTACACGCAAGCAAACAAACAGAGGTTGGTAGAGTTGAAAAAGTGAAAGATTGAACGAGCGACTAAGACAGATAATATAAAATAATTAAGCAACAAGAAGATGATGAAGAAAATAATAAAAGAAGCAGGGCATTAAAGTGGAGAACGAAAGAGGTAAATGGGGAGAGAAGAGTAATAAACATTTGAGAAATTAATTGTGAAAATGATTATTTTGAAAACATTACACGTACTTTGAGTCGTTTCGCGAGATTAATAGAGAGAAGCAACACAAAAAAGAACGAGAATACCTGTTAATGTAATCAATGTTAATTAATCCATGAATCCGTTCGTTCAATTACATTCGTAATATATTCGCAATGATAGTACAGATACGTCAAGAATTTAACGTTTATGGTGCGTACCTTCGTTTAAACAGAGGAGTATAGAATGAAATATATATAAAAAGCTAAATAATTAAATAAACGAATCGCTTTAAAATATGTTCCTATAGAAAAGGTACGAAATTATTCTTCCAACATAATTCTCTAACAATTATTTTCGTACACTTGGTAATAAGTTTTAATATTTTACAACGTTCATTAACTGTTAATTATAAGGATACCAATTATTTTCAAACGTTTCTGCGCGCTGCAATTCAATTTGTATGTAACCAGACAACAAGTATAAATTAAATTTAAAAGAAAAATATTGCAATGAAATTAATTTAATTACGGCATTAAAAAAAGTCTTATTAAGAAATATGCCCATTATTCCGATACATATTGACACACTTTTGTTATAATAAGCTTAAAATTTATACAAACTGCTCGCTCGTTTCTTCTTGTTTTCTTCTTTCTCAACCGTAATTCACTAATATCATGTTATTATTATAATTGCATACCGATGAAAAAATGAAAATAATAATTGATTAGATTGTATGGAATTTAGATTAATACATTTCAAACTGTTTATTTAAGATCTAGATATTTAATAAATAGTTTGAATATATTGCACATATTAAATATTATAGATAAAATTTGTTCAAAACTAAATATAAGTGTAGCTAGTTTCTTAAAGTAATACCGATGTATGGACGTGTTCCTCTTGCGATTTATTAAAATTCTTTGAGGATATTGTAAGATTGTTGCGAGACCGAGCCGTAACAACAATAAAACGAAAAATATAATTATAACAAATATTAATTTTGACCTGAGCACAAATTAATTTCACGAATTGTTTAAATAATAACAACAAAAACGTTACAAATGCAATTTCAACATTCACCATTAATAATACTAATTTTTTATTTCCATTTCGATGTTATTTCTTTCTCTAGTAAGATCTATTAGAGATCTCAAAACGGTTAGTTTGCAACGGATATAAAAGTAGAAAGCTCGGCGATTTATTGTTACATGTAAAATAGAAAATGGTGAATATGTAATTACAGACTTACAAGTGCAATTAGACGATAAGCCGACGAATAATATATTATTATCCGTATGTCGATCTGCTTGATGTTGTGGAAAGTCACCGTATATTCCAACCATAATAAATGTCAACTTTTCCTTATACATTTTACGTCTTTTCTCTTCTCTTCTCTCTTTATACGTAGAAGACCATCATAAAATAAAGGCAAATTGCTATTACAACGATTGCTACATTTAAATTTTAAATTGGCATTTCGATCTTCAACTTCTATTGTACAAATTAATTTCAATTTAATCGCCTTTAATTCAATTTCCTGCGTTACGATTACAGGGGTCGCACTGTAATCGCTCCTACATTCTTTATTAAGACCGCATTAAACCATGTTTGCTATTTATTAAGACATTAATACTTTTAGTACGACCCTCGTAACTGTAAGATAATAATCGTCGTATCGTATTCGGTTTAGGTTTTATAAACGAGGAAGTAATTTTTGCTGATAATTAAATAACGACTACCAACAACGACTATCATATTATATGTAAAACATATGTTTCTGAAAGTTATACGTGATAAGTTCAGAGCAAAATGCATATAATTTAAATTAAAATTCGATTTATATGTATGCAGAATAAACACACATACATGTAGGTAAGGCAAATGTAATTATTATTACTTTCCTTTTACTGCGATCCTTGTGTCTAGTACGAAATAGGTGTTATTAGTGCAATGTATGCATAGAGAAGAAATTATAAAGAGTCTTATATGACTTAATATGAAAAAGAATTGTATTCGATTCGATTAGAAAATTCATTAAATAACCTTCATCGTTATTATTATTATTATTACGCTCTTTTTCTACGTTCGTATTACATGTGTTACAGATCAATGTATCAATATTACGTTTCGCTCGAATTTCACTTACACTTCTAGCTTTAATAGCAATTATAATTATATTTATTTATTTAATTTATTATTATATTTTTAAGCACAACTACTTGACATGAATATTATAACTTGTTTCTCTTAAGTGTTATATTCGTTTTATTATTCCAACAGAAAAAAGTCATTGGTATTAGCCTATATTTTATTAAGGTGTAGGCAGTAAAAGTCTCCTTTTTCAATATTATTATTATTCTGCTCTCTCATCCATTCTCAATGAAAATATCGTATGAATAGCAATAATAATACATCATGGATCTGCACCTCTCTATAAAGTATAAGCACTTATTATATAAACATAATGCCGTCATAAAGAAGAAACCCATTTAGAATGGAACAGAGTTAATCGAGTACGAAAACGTGAATATCGTCGAAGAATTAATTGTCTTAATTAATAACCCTGATCACAATTGTTTACGCAAATTCAATATACGATTGTCTAATAATTGGTGACCCTTAAAACAATTAAACCTTTCTAAAAAGCAACGAAATCTGCTTTAAGCGCTATCAAATTTGTTCGGAATTCGTTCACTCTTAAACCTCTTATGTAAATTGGTATTATAATAATGTATACCGAACATTATCTTATAGTAAATTTTACTTTCACAAATTGTTATATTGAAAAGTACTTTAAAAAATAAAACAGCAGCAACTATTATAACTTTTTGTACGTTTATTTTGTAACACTTTCGCAAATAAACTTTAATTTAATTTAAAGAATGAATATATCAATTGTACGCATTATCAACTCTCTCTTTCAAAATGTAATTTCAGAAATTGGCAATTTGTACAACTTGATGATACAACTTTTAATTTAAAAAAATTCTGCCTTCGAGGAACGGTTTGCGAAGAATAAAAATGAAACAAGTGAAAGTGTTCCCAAAAGTTTTTACATTTCTAATAAATCACTGTACGTATTATTAAGAACAACAATAACAATAAAACGAATATGAATTATGGACCATAATTATAGATTGTATGCTATTATAATGCAAAATATGACTCGACAAATATATATTTGCAAATCAATCTTTTCTGATTTGGCATAAACAAACAGGAAATTGTGTTTAATAAAAAGCAAACGATCGAAACGTACATCATCTGCACCGTTTTAATTTATTCCATTGCTCTTCTTCTAATAGGACGTTGAAAATGGACAGGAATTAATCTAATAAAAAATTTATAAATCAAACTCTGAGTAGATGGAAACGCCGTGTCCATCTCGAAACGTAATTGCGTCATTATTTTATTCCCAACACTCATTATTTTCATTTGGGTGGGCTTTAAACGTACAACACAAATAAAATATAAGGATGAATTAGATTTAAATCTGTTATCGCCTGAATATTTGAGCTCATCAGATACCATTACAACTACTGTTGCTTCAACGTAATAATAAAACCACAACAACAACAACTTAAGAGCTGGTCACTCGCTACCATCTTGGCTCTCCTTTTTTATTCTATTAAAACATATAAATGGTTAAGTATTTTCCTTTTGGTAGCAATCTAATTAATAACAACAAATATTAAAAGATGAATAGATGAAAGTGGCATACCTTAAAAACGTCAATTGAATGAATCGTTTTATTAAATCGAATTAATTAATTATAATTCTGTGATCAAGACGAATGTATGTCGTAAATGTAACCAGTAGACGAAGCAATGAACGATACGTTTTATAAAGTATTATAATATTAAATAATATCAATTATTTATTAACTAGAATTGATTAAAACGTTTTAATTATTCTTATTATGAAATTTAATTAGAAAAAGAGAACATGATAGAAGCATGAAAACGCAAACAACATTTTGTTTAAGTAAAATTATGAAGTACTAAATGTATTCTCTTAACCGTGTAACATGTTATTTTATTTATGAAGAAGAATATTAGTTGTTGTTTATGGGTATTTTTTTTTAGTTGTAAACCGCAACATACATTTAAATTAATGCATGTATAATACACGAAACGTGTTACATGAGTAAAAGATTGCCCTTACCACGGTTTAATTCTAATAAATATAACGTGCAAATGGAACTAACATGGCTCTCATTAAATTCCTGCGTTCAAGTAATGCGAATTGTTTAGCTTTTTTGCTACTGCTTAAAAGCATGTAATTCGTTTATCGATTAATTTTTTTTAATAAACTTAGTGTTACGTAAATTTCGTTAAACGATCTATGTCACTTATCAAAAAATTAATGCAAATGGTGCGCATAAATTCCAATCCATAATGGAAAGCGAACACTTTTAATTAAGAAAAAAAATTATTTAGACTTTCATTAACTATTTGCCTCGCCGCTGAAATCGATAATCGGCCAGAATTGGATATTAAATTCTAGGACAAAACTTCTGCAATGCGTACCTTTAAATTATTAATTGATTACTTTTTTAAGACGAATTTCACTAATCATAAATTTAATCAGTCATAATTTAACACGAAAATAATATTAAAGTACTAAATTGCGAACGAGCTAAAGCTCATTTAGTATTTAATAATTGTCCATATAAAGCTGTTAATTATTCATATCAATCAAAATGTGAAATAAAAACATGCAGTTACGAGGTAAAGAGAAGTATGAAATGAATGAAGAGAAGAAAAAGAAAAGCAAGAATGATGTTAAATATTATTGTAATTAACCGCTTACTAATTATTGTAATTAATAAAATTGAGTAATTCGGTCACGTAAAACCGTTCACCTTTTAAACGACCGAGTATGTGTTCATGCATATGCACGTATGTGCATAAATGTGTGCGTAATCTTTCTCTAATAGACCCTATAAAACATATTTATTTCTGCGCCATTAACTTAAAAACACTTGTCAATTAAGTTCGTTGCAGTATTAGAAATAATTACATTGAGAAATCACTGGATAATTTAATTACCAACTTGAACAAGTTAAACCTAGTAAAAACTTTAATACGATTTTTTTTAACAAATTCGATATCTATCCTTCGACGACGGTCAATAAATTGATTATTACCCGGTCAAATAAATAATTATCAACAATCGTAAAGCCTAATTAAATATTGTTGGAAACCTAGTTCTATTAATGATGATCGTACATTTGGTATTGGAAGATGTATAAAATGAAAGAAGAGAATAAACCATCAACTATCGTCATCGTTACAGAACCAAAATTAAAGAAGACAATGATAAAGAATTAAATTAAAAAGGAGAATGAATTAAACGAATACGTTTCCAGATAAAATATTAGTTTATATTATAAATGACGTCTTGAAAGAAAACTTTCGTTCGAACCACACCTACGTCGATGTGACACATATATCAATTAACATATATTTGTTTTAAACTTTTTAAGAGACAGAGAGAGAGAGAAAGAACTTATTCCAAAGAGAAAGACAGATTGAGAGAAAATTAAGAAATACACCTGCATCGTACCTGTATTTATAATGTGGCTTCCTACCAAAATAAGAAGATAATAAATAATATAAACTTTCATTAATCTTTTCCCTTACCAAAAGAAATTTCATTCTGTCGCTCTTTGTAACTCTTTCACATTACAAACGATTTACTTTCGTTTTACACGTATTTTAGGAGATTCGTAATACCGAACAAATTAAATAACGTTCTTGGAAAAAAGATCTTGGGAATAATATTATGTGGATAGGCTGGAGCAGAAATGATCAAAAACCTTACTGGATTCGTTTATGCTCTTTCATATTTATAGTTTATAATCGCAAAAAAATTGTTTATGCCCGATTACCAGATTCTAGGAAATAATTTACCCATTTTTATTATTATTCTTGCAAATTTTTGAAAGTTGCAATTTTTCTCCTCGCATATTTCAAGACTTTTTATGTCTACGCGCATACCACCTTCTTCTTTGATGGCGTTGCAACGGTACGAGAAGGGAAAAAATATAATAAAGATTCCTCTTTTACTTCCAGTGCCTTTATTTCTTTTTTACTATTTTATTTTTTAATTTTCGTCAGACTGGGCGTAACGTTTTAGTTGGTTAATAATGAAAACGTACCCATAATATTTCGTATACAGGCGCCGATGAATTTACTAAAATACCGACACTAAAATATAAACGTCGAAAGTTGAAAGTGATAAAGAATGTGAGTCAAGTGAAGGAAATAATGAGGAGGAATTTTCTTTTATCTAAATCGATAATTACGATTATTTCATTTTACACTTTAATGGCTTCAAGTGTTGATGTTTAGAAGCATTATGAAGAAGCGAAGAATTAATATGTTAACACTTAAAAGCACGTCCATAAATCTATATCCAATTAAAAGTAGTTAAAATGTTAAGAATGGAAATTAAATGAGCAGAATAACATCTTCTGCAACAACAACAATAATAAATTCAAAAATATTATTGAATAAAATCTAATAATAATTTTAAAGTTCTTTAAGAGAAAAAGAAAAATGACTTTTTTTGTCGCCATTATTTACGACATATTTATTGTTGTCCAGATGACATTAACTGCAAATTAGTTTCAACTTGCAAAATTGAAAAAAAAAGCAACTCCAATTGTCAACTGCCTGCAACAATATAATATTATTTTATGGAATAACGTAATAAGATGTAGTTAAAATGCAAAATATTTAATTTATTGAAGTAACTAACAACGTGAATAAGCGAACGTCAAAATCGCTTTGAATAATTAATTAACTGTTCTAGCTCATAATAATGATGATATTTTCTGTTTTATGCATAATTTAATCCTGAAAATAAATGAATAAAATGAAAGCGGAAGCAAAATTAATTAGAAAATTGGTCTATTATGAAAGGCATTAGGACTTTATATAGCAGTTCATATAACGATTTTAAAAAATGTATTCCTAATTCAAACGATCCGGCGTCATTCACATATAAAAACGTTGCAGCAATTTGATAGATATCAAAACAAGTCCTTTCACACCTGTCGAAGACAGGAACTCTTTCAACATTTGCCCTAATAATAAATAGTTTAACCTCGTCATCGTCATCTGCGCTTTTTTGTGCTGAATTTCTCTTTCGTTATTACGAACAACCGAAATAAATTTGGAACCATTTCGTACGCCATAACGTTTGGAATTATTGTAATACCCCACATATTATTATTATTGCAAGAAGAGCAAGAAATTGCGAGAGAAAGAGAAGAATAAAACAGAGACGAAAAAAGGACCAACAAGAAAATCAAATAAAAATAAGTAAACGCAAAGTGACTGAGAAAACTCATTAACATATCTTATCATTAAACCTCAATCCATGTCGAATTCACTTAAAATAAAATCCCAATTTATTAAAAAAATCTCACTGAATTTCTTTCCTTTTTGCATTTATACTAACTCCTTCCATATACATAACATACCACCGGATGATACTGGTCCTCATAAACCAAGAGCTTAAAGATACTTAAACGTTCTTATGCCCGCAAAAGAAACGTACGAAACTTTCATCCTTGTTATTTAATATTAGTATTTGTGTGTATTTTGATCTTTTTCTTTCCTTACTTTTTTGCTGTTCAGCTCCTTTATTTCGGTTACACACAAAGCTGCAATTTTACTCCTTTTTATTTATTTTTGCCAAATTTATATCGCGACTACTTCAACTGCACCGAGAAGAATGCGCACGGTTTATATTATTACTTAATTCAATATTTTAGTATCAAATAGTAGGAAAGAAACGATTATTGCAAAAGCGAAAACCGATTATTATTATTTTCTCTTAAAGTCGCATATTAACGATCATTAAATGCTGTTTTGCGATATGCAAAAAGTAAACGTGACAATGTATCAATATCGTATTAATTAAGAACGACCTCGTTTAGATAATTTTATCAATTTATTGCTCAATATGAATAAAGCAAATAAACGAAACCGAACACGAAGAGGTCTTCTTTTTTCGCATGGCGAGGATCCAATCAAAAACTGTGGAGCAAAAAAAATTATAATTCAAAAAAACCGATGAAACGGAATTGCAAAAAAAGAGAACAGATTTCGACTTGTTCGTAAGTTTCGCCAGGCCGTTTGCCTCTCTCTCTCTCTCTTTCGGATTTTTGAAGAAAAAACCAATCAAAAGCCGATCAACAACGATTTCCTACTAACTCCGCACACAAAACCATTTATACTCTGTTGTGGGTTAATCAAAACAAAAGCAACCATTAATTACACACACACATACACACATAGAGTTACTTCTTCTACGATACGTTATATACCAAATAGGATAGAAGAGAGCAGAAAATAAGAATTAGGAGAACTCTCTAAATGACCGGGACTACGTAATTAAGCAAGTCATTAACAATCCGACAATCCAAACACGCTCACGTGACCTTCTACTTCTCATCCACGTCTTTTTTCCTGTTTTTCTTCTTCCTCCACTTGTTCTTGTTCTACGACGAAGATAATATAGAAAATATGATTATTATTATTTGAATGAAGGTAACCCATAAATCATTAAGATTTGATTCTGATGACGACCTAACATGTACACGCGAGAAGGAGAGGAAGAAATGAAGAGAAATAAAGACCGGTGGTGAATGAAATTGACTTCTTCTTTCATCCGTGTTTGTTCTAGACGCTGTTCGTCCTCTCGTTGGCTTTTTAATACGCACAAACACATATAAACATATCGGAATCGAATACTCATCATCATCATCGTCATCCTCGTTCTTGTCGAGGCGAAAAAGAGGAGAAAACAACTTGTTCTTGAACAAATACTTAGCGGAACGTGGAAGCGTGAAATCTTCTCCCGGACAAAGAAATTACTTTAATAACAACGTATCTTTATTTAAGCTCAAACAATTGTTTTCTGGCATTTTAATTAAAGCAGCAGAAAAAGAAATGCAAGAAGAAGGTGAAAATAAAAGACCGACTGACGAAAAACCGAATACATATTTCGACGTTCGGTTAAATCGTGTAGTACACGATTGTGATCATCTCTAAAGTTTTACCCTCGGAAAGAAGCGAAGAAAAAATTAATAATATTTTTTTTGCCCACTATACTGCCATTATTATTAATAATAATGGCAGGACGTTGTATTATTGTTTATTCTCGTGTGTGTGTGTGTGTGTAATATTTTTTTTGCTACGATTAAAGCGGAAAGGAAATAAAAAATAAGTAATAATAAAGGTACATCATGCAGAAATATCATGCGAAAATGTTAGTCTTACCGGGGCTCTGTACGAGTGTAATCATCATCATCTGACGCAAGATCGTCGATAAAAGTTTATTACTCGAGAAGAGAAGAGAGAAATTGGAATGCGGAGAAATGACAGTAAGAGGGATGGAATAGGACGTAACGACACCTCGTTATTTTTATTATTATCACATCTTTGTCTTTTTTATGCGATTCGTTCGTAATCATTCCTCCCCTTGATTATTTCTCGGTTTCGTTCGGACGAAGTAAAAGGAATATATACGCAATCCAAATAATAATTATGACAAAAATGTGCGCCGATGTATAATTTTAGTGGACTATGCCCGAGGTAATGACAGAGCAGACCATGTCATTGTAGAGCCAAGGTTGTAGCCCTCGGAAAGAGGGCCCGACGACTGAAGGCAATTAGCCTAGTCTGGGTTCTTCGAAACATCACCTCTCGTACACAATAATACACACGTGTATATAGTAGAAATTTTTCTACCTGAAAAAATTTCATCCACTCGCCATGGCTCTCACACAATTTTCGAGTTCAGCACCTCTTATTTTTTCTCTTTTATTATCATTATTTATTGCCCACAACAAACGGATCGTACCACTTATTTTAAGATTTTGGCGGTTTTCAAGAGAAGCGCACCGGAAAGGACGATGGTAATTTTGAATCGTGTCATTCGAATCGACAAGAGAATTTTTCATTGCGATTCAATTTGTAGCGTTTCGTTCTTCATGCAGAAAAGTTCGGCCGCAAAAAAGGCTGAAGATTACCACAAAAATCATTCGCTATTATTTCAGCGTTACATTTTCTTTATATCGCGTGTTCCATTTCAATTTTGTATTATTTCTGATCTCGCTGTTTTTTTTTGTGTGTTCATTTTCTTATATTTTAACCTGAGGTCCAAAATAGCTAGACAGGAACGTGAATAATTGGAAGCTACTACTAGCCGTAGTAGTAGTAGAAAGAAAATCATTCGACCGCACAATTATATTGTTTTTCGATTCGATCAAAGAAATTGGTGTCTCTCTGAATTTCTTAAATTGGATTTCGGTCTCGTTGAGTGCCTCTTCTACGCGGCTCTTCTACCTTTTTGTTCTTCTTATTATAATTCAGAAAGGCGAAACAGACAACAGTAATTATACGTTACCAACGTTATATTATTTTCGTGGCATGGGATTCCGCTTGTCGAATGACTTCTTTTTTTGCAAAGAAACGAAACATTATTAAATCGTTATGAGAAATATTTTCATCTACGTACTACTCGTAGATTTCGAATTGGAATTATTTGAATTCCATTCCGATATGAGAAATAAATAAATTGACACTTTAAAGTCGAGTGTTACGTCTGCGAGTAAAGAGAATCATTTATTATTCTATAGAGAACAACATTTTAAGAGGCTTCCTACAATAATAATCCAAACACTATCAACGCAGGCAAAAGACAGCGAGCAGCAGTAGCAGCAGTATCAAGTGAAAGACGTTATTCATGGAACGTAGATGGCGGCAGGAAGAAAATTAGTTACAAATTGGGCTCCTCTCTTGCCATAATACAAGCACTTGAATGTTACTTAACATCACAGAGTTCTTTAGTGTTTATTTGTTTATTTACATCCGATAATAGGCCGAGAAAGAGAGGATGATGATGATGGTGAACGCGAGATAACGAGATTCGTTTAATATGAACTAGGACGTAAATTCGATTATAACAATTTCAACTGGAATTTCCTCTCTGTCGCGCTCTTTTTCTTCCTTCCAATTCGAAAGGTAATTATTAAATCATCAAATAAATATTATCTAAAATCGAGCTTCGATAAATCAATTTATTTTACCATTTCTTTTCCGTTCTTTTTTTTTTCTAAGGTGCTTAAGATTCTGACGTAGGGAACAACAGCACATTAAATTATCTGCATTGGCCATTAAATAAAGGTATTAAGCAATCGGCCATTTCATCTCTGTCTTGCTCATAAATTCTTAATCTTAGATTTCTCTCGAAACTTATTTCTATTCGTTTTACGAGTCGTCTTCTTCTTTAGAATAATTTTTTTATTGGATGAAATAAGTTGATGTTATTATAACGTGCACAACGAGCATCATGCAGAAAGGATTAACCAAAAAAACTAAGAGCAAAAAGAAAAGTGCACTTGTACGTTAGATCTACCATAAATTAGCTGTTATTAACCAAAAAATAGATTTAACGAGGTAAAGGATTTTATTTTCGCTTTACCTTTGATAAGCCTCCTCGTTTTATTATTTGCTTCGTTTACTTTGCAAATAAAAAAAAATGAGAACGACTGGAAACTAGTTTAATAAAAATTTTGCAAATGCACGTTTTATCGTCCCTAAAGAATATCGATAGATATCTAATTAGTAAATCATAATAAGAGTAAGAGAGCGCATAAATAATTATTGTCAACAGATTGTAGAAATGGAATAAGGCGAAAATAAACAATTTCATTTTGAAATCGATCTCAGGATTACTTTAAAGCTTTAATATTAGTCAAGAATCCAGATAATTACTATTATAACGACTCGAGATTGTACGCACACATACCATAAGGCTTATAATATAAGAATTACAAGAAAAAAGGCACAAGCAAAACCATCAACTACGCAAGATAGATGTTGAGAAACACATTAATTATTAGAGTACTTACGCACAGCACCGAATTTTTTTTAAACCTGTTATTATACATTCTCTCATTTTTTTTCTTTTTTGGAAATAAAGTTGCATTTCAATACTTTCCTCATTTCTTTTCGTTAATGTTATATTTCTTCATCGCGAGGTAATAATAACGCATTGAATTATTAATGATTTTTAACTTGCAGAAGGAGAAGATAATATTTAATTTTATTCGATTCTTAAAGAGACAATTTAAAGGGGAATTTGTTTGCCCATTATCTCGATGCCATCGACAAATTTTCGATTTGAATAATTTCCCTACTTTTCCGCTTCTTCGTAATCCTGTCGACGGTAATAAAACGTTTTTCGACAAAAATTTATTTTTATTACATCCATCCACTAGCTCCTCTCATTCTCTCAATTTTATTACCAATCATAATAATTATAATTCAACATTCATTTGTAATAAAGGATGTTTGGTATGTTATAATGCTTCCATCTATTTGTTATTCAACAAATTTTTGATTAAATATTTTTACATGGTATTATAGTAAAAGAAATGGTGGAGAAAGAAGGAAAGAAAAAGGAGGAATCGTCGATCAATGTGGGTGTTGAATTGTAATAAAAAATCGTATAATAAAATAAAGCTAGTTAATTTCAATTAGTTTCCTATAAATCTTTGGCCGGCTCGAATAAATATGGTGAAATGGTATCATAAATTTCGAAACGTCTAACCGAAAATAAAATAATAAAAGAAATTATAAACGAATCTCTCGTGGTTTTAATATCCAGAATTATATATTCGTACTTTAATTTTTTTACGTATTTGTTTTTCGTCGTTTTGTAATTAAATGTTGATTATTGACCTTTAATAAGGCATAACTCACGAAGACGAGAGAGAGATCGAGAGAAACGATGGTCGAAGAAGGAAATAATAAAAATATTTTACCAGCGTAAATATATATATATACATATTTTAAAGAATTCACATAAAATTCTATTAAATCCGTATTAAAATATCTCTTGATGATGTCGACGTATGATAATAGCGTACCGTACTAAAACTTAATGAATTTATTGGAGACAAAGAAGTAAGGAAAGAGCACGAGGGAAAGGAAGAAGAGGCAATGTGCAAATTAATTTTTTTTTGTTCCTCTTGATACATAAGTGTCGTTTTAAAGTGAAAAATCGCATTTAATCCACATTAAAGACCCAATAAAATGAGAAGCATAATTATTTGATGAACGATACAGCGCCACTCGTTTATTATTATTAATTTTTTTTTCTTAGATATAATATTAATTTTTTTTTCGTTCAGCAGCCCCGGGGTCATACTGTATATAGCTACCGAATCAACTCGAATATGCCAATTAGTGACTAATCTTGATCATAAATACCGGAATAAAAATAACTTGCACATATAGTGTAGTACTATATACTTGTAGTGGTTGCTTGGGTAGGAGATGATAATTTTAAGCATAAAATAATGCTCGAGATAATGACATATCTTAGATTATGATTTAGTTTTTTTCTCGTTCGTTTCGTTTCCCATCCATTGAAAATCGAATAAAAATGACACGTGCATGGCCATAATAAGAAATTAATAATGAGGCGATGATAAGAGCTTGAATTTATCATTATATTAACCAAAAAACAAAACGCTCGATTCATTAATGAAAATTTTATGCGATCCAACCACAATTTCTATTCAAAAGAATAAATTGCAATTCCATGAATTTCTTTTTGCACATTAACCATTAGCGTTATTATGAAATAATTTCTATCGAAACTTTTATGTTTTCTTGTTGGCGTAATAACACTTGATTTTATGCATTACATTTATCGCATTAGGCAATCTAATTGCTAATAATTTCGCTGCTTGAATTTTTTTCTTGGTTTATAATTTAGCAGGTATTTTTCCTAGCCGTAATAATAATCATTCAATGGCAACACTTACATCATTGCATTTATTATCTAATCGCTTGAATTTTCAATTGATGCAATAACACAACAAAAAGCCTCTTCATCAAATTGTTAATAATTTCTTTTTTCAAGTGTGTTCCTCAACAGTATGCTGCTTGATTGGAAGATGAAGCAATAATCATTAATTATTAATTAATAATCGAACTTAATTAAGGGTAATTTATTTAATTCCCATAAATAAATATCAGCCAAGTCATTAGTCGTGGTCGTCTTAACAGACGAAGAATCCCTCTACCATAAAATACGTTAGACGGCTTTCTGTTTCTTCTTCGGTTAATAAGTTTTCAGAATCGTTTTGTGATTAATAAGTATTAATCCTAATTGTCTGTGTATGCGTGCGTATTAATTAAAAATCTTGAAATTATAATAACTTCCTGCAGAACGTCGTATTAATTTGCGAAACGTTCTTTTGCGGTCGTTATTATTATAGAACTAGAACTAATAATGGTAATGGCAAAACGATCATTTAAATGTAAATGCAGGCGACCTTTTATCAAACATTAAAATGATCCATTGGACTCGCATGCATTTAGTCCGTTCCTATGCCTCAGTTTGGTGATAAAAGTTCCAGATTTTCAACCGAATGTTACCAGCGTACAATTAGTTTTTGTGTGATGATATTCGCAGATAAGATGAAACAAAGATTGTTTAAAATCGATCGGATTCATCATAAAAATAAAAACAAACAAATCTAAAAGACGTGATAATAGAATTTCGTCATTCCCATTTCGATAGCAATATAGCATTGTGCACCGATCGTAACGAGGTGCAACATAAATTGATAGCACTAACATAAAACGTCGAGCAACAACAGCATGAAGCAGCAACGGGCAAGATGAAGGCAAGCGAAATGCCATTTGTGATTGAGGGCAATGCGTGGACTTGCATTGAATTGGAAATTCATTTATACGCGAATGCATGTAGTATATACGTAGCGGCGCAATTGCAATTGTACATTGCCATTTTCTACGGCATTAATAACGACGATTGCAATACAGAAATCGATTGGACGTTTGTCCGATGTCTGTGGGAGACTCCGCTCATATTACATTAATAAGTATTATAATTAAATTTCTAGGGAAAAAGAAACGTCGACGAAGAACACGATGATAAGGAAAAAAGAAGGAATTCTTTTTGCGGCGTGACTTGAGAACTTGATGTCGAACATCATCCACTATATCCTTTGTATTACTATTATTATTATCATTAGTATTTTCGTTAAGCACACACATATCTCGTTCGCATTGCTGCTGTTGTCTTAACTTTTCCAACATTACTTATAAAATTTATATAGTTGGCAATAATAATACATATTCCATCATTCTTCTACTTATTTAGTTGCTCGCTCATCTCCTAAGGAAGACATCTAATTCCACTTCGAAGACAATACGGACAGATTATTGCATGACGTACACTGATTACGTTGTTATTTTCAATATTGCGAACAAGAGGGAATGAATAATAAAATTCGAATCCTTTGCGTTGACGTTTTTACATCATAATAAAGCAACGTTTTATCTGCGCGTTTAATTCCGATTGAATTCGCAACATTCATTGCGAATCATCAATTTAACGTTATGAAAAGCCTGCTAATTAATGAATTAAGGAAACGTTCGTCTTCTTCGACTACTTTCACGACAACTAATCGATTCCCAGCATTCTTATCGCGCCGTGACGGCGATTTGAATCGAACGATTTGAAAGTTGAAAGGCGAATAGAAGAGATTTCTTTTTTCTTCTTCTTCTTCTCTCCGGCATCGGAATCTTAATGGACGCAATAAACGTTATAAATCCTTAAATAATTACTTCATTTCCTTTTAATTACTTCTGGATCATTTACGTAGAAGCGATGCGTTTCAGGTACGAGAAAGAAAAAGTGGACGCAGCCAAGAGATTGTTCGTAATTATCAATACGATATTTAATTTAATGCTTCCTTGGGAAATTGCTATATGGCAAAACAATCCAATAACTTTTCTCCCCAAAAGTACCACGGGTTTTTCCTTTTTCTTTTCTATCAAAGAAAACTGCAGCAGAATGAATTGTCGTGTATATGTGTGAAGAAAGTATTTGACAGGAAATCTGCCAGTCATATAATGTAATTGGTCTCTGCGTACGAACGAACGAACGAACGAACCATCGGTTTTTAAAAGACGCAGCAAAAGCCGCAAAGTTACAAGAAATAAGTAGCATTTACAAGCCTACTGCCAATCATACGAGTAATTATACGAAAAAGAAAGAAAAGATTTGTGAGGCAAAAGAATGAAAAATGGGAGGAAAGAAGAGGCGAACGGTGGTGATGAAGAAGAAGAAGAAGAGCCTAGAAACATTCATATCGAATACACGCACGTCCTTTTTGGTATCAGTGGAATCTGAATGCACAGGTTAGAATCTCGATCACGAAACTCTTTTACGAAACCACGAAAGAATCATAATCATCTCTCACTCACACTCTCAATTTAATCGCCTTCTTTTCAGTTATTCTTTTCATTCTTCCTTCTTCTTTTACATCGTACACATGACTTTATAATGTCTGTTCTATGGAAAGTTAGAGAGAAACCTCTCGCGTTTCTCACTTTCTTTTCGCTTTGTTTTCTTTCTTTACCTGTCTTTTTTCTTCTCCCTTTCTTTTTTCTTTCTGAAATAAAATTTGTCTCATTTATTATGTCGCACTATAATATCGTAGGTATCATTAGTTATTAAGGCACTTCCAACAAGTTATTAACATCAGAGCCACTATAACATGTAATAATAATTTCCAAGTAGATGTTTTAGTCCCTCTTTCTTCTCTCTCTTTCTCTCTTTGGTTGGTTTTGTAATAACCAACGTTCTTTCCTACAACTTCCATCGCTCCAAACATAAGAGAGCAATAATTGATTTCTAATTAAGCTTTTCGATTCGTATAATTTTCCTCTAGCACCCGTAGTTTACCCGTAAATTGGAATCAAAACCATATCCGTTCCTTGTGCAACTTCCTTTAAGAACGTATAAATTATTAATATGCGTAAACGTTACTTACTCATTTGTTCGCTCTAACCAAGCAAAACCATCTTTTCTACCGTGCTCATGGTAAATTACATACATTTAAATATTTACAGGGGCAGACATGCTAATTATTTATTATTTTCTTATTGCAATAGAATCGGGATAATGTAAGATGCACATACACGCACGAGAGGAGAGAGGAAAATCCAGAAAAATAGAAGCACCAGGAATTTCAAAATAAGATTGGTGTGCATCACTTAGAAAATAAAGATGAAGAATCGAAAAAGAGAGAAAAGAATGAACACGAATTCCTTCATTAAATTAATAACACCAGACCTAATCTAAATAACTGTAAACAAGTATACTAATGATATCAATGGGGAAACGAACGAGATGGAGCGAAATGAATAGATGGCGCGATGGAAAGAGATGCACCTTTTTGAATGTTATTAAATAAGACGAGCGATGAGACACCTCGTTCTGAACATTTTCTCTTTTCTCTACTTTCATTACAAGTTTCTCTCTCTCTCCTCATTTTCTGTTTTGTCTCTTAAGCATCCATACATCTTCCTAATGTATTTCTAACGTCCAAATTTATTCGTGTTACTGTTAATATTATTTTTATTCGAAGATAAGGTAAACAATAATAGAATCGAGAGAAGAGAAAGAGAAATTGTTCGGCTGTAATAAAAGTAAGAACATGAAAAACAATACGGAGAGGAACACGCGTTCTTTTAAATGCATTAAATTAAAATATTCCGATGGTTTTACTAGGGAATGCAACAGGATAATATGAAAATGGAGGAGACAAAAAGAGACTTTTATTGTTCGAGAAAATCGTTTTTCATTTAATCTTACGTGACACACATCTAAAATGCGTTTAATCTGATACTCGATATAAATTCGGTAATAATAATATTATTATTGGAACATTTTACAGCCATTTAAATTTTGTTAATTGAAATTAATATCGAAAATCATTAACGATTCCGACTTATTTCCTCTTTCACACAGCAACAACAAAGAAATGTTGACAGAAAGTATAAGGAAAAGCGAATTAAAGTAGAAACTATATTGGATTGTTAATAAGGATTAATTTTAAACAAATAAAAGGTATAAATTAAATAATAAAATCCACTTTTATACATCTAAACATATGCCTATGAAGCTATAAAGCATACGCATACTCAACATTAATATTAGGAATTTGTTGCATAATCGAATAAAAAAGACCTAAAAGTTTCGTTCGAAAATTCTTATTCAATTTGTATGGAAATTATGGTAAAAAAAATATTTTTCTTCGGCAATCAAATCGATCGACGATAAGTATTAATTGCTTTTTAACAAAACTTAATGATTAGAAATTTGTTAAAGCAAACAGAACATGTAGCAATTTGAATTTTGTAAATAGTTTTTTCAACAGGATTCAATCAAAATCCCTGCTAATTAACATGATTTGATATTTGATAGGTTAAAAGTATGCCAAATTTATTTGAAAACAACTACCAAAGTAAGCTCCGAAAGATACTTAAAAGAAAGTCTAAAGTTTCTCACGTTAGGAATTCTTGTTAACAATTTCGTTATTAATAATTTATAAATTAATTGAAAATGCTGAAAGAATGCAAAGTCATAGTTTATAGGAATAAAAAATCATCTACAGGAGATTTTTTTAGAACAACTTGTTATTAAATTTTGCTTGAATGGAAAAACTTTCAAATTCTTGGGCACGGATATAATTGAAATTAATTTATTAGAGACTACTGCTGCTTTGAAAGAGAAGTACTAAACAAAATTTAAATTATCATTAAGTTTTATGGTGATCAATCTATGTTTCCATATCTATCCATCTTAAAGTAATGATGCCGATTTGCAACATTAATAAATACGCAATGGAACTTTCTATAATGTAATGAAGGAAAATTTCTCCTTCGTTCTAACTCTTGTTATTGATTTCCTTTATTTATTTCTTTTTTTGACGCAATTAATTTGCATTTATTCCATAGGCAAATAAAACTTGTCTTTTCGCTTTTCACTCTTTCGCATTCGCACAAAAGATTTATGAAACTTTCAATACGCTCGATTACAGTTTAACGAATTCATTTGACGGACAAATAAAAGAATAATTAATTACGGCTTCGATATTAAGTCGTCTTTTATTTTAATTAAAGAGAAGTATTGAAATCGAAATTTGCGACTTTCTAATTTAATCTCCACGCATTTCGATTTATTATTATATTTATATTATTATATTCGCATTTCATTTTAAATAAAAAGAGCTACCTTTGAAACCTAATTACAATGCTTTACAGTACATAAATTTTGTAACCGTGCTTCAATAGTTCAACAAAGCATGAAAATTACAAGTAACCAACTCAAAATAAAAAAGAAATTATTATTATAGTTCAAATATAAGTATAACAATAAATATCACGTTCGTAAGACGTTCAAGTCAAAGCAGTCTGTTGAGAATAACAAGAACCAAAGACCAGAAGCTTTTCTTTAAAGAAATAAATAAATAAACATTTCAAATATCCAATGGTGGTTGTTCCCACTACTGAAACATTATTATTTTATTTTCGTCGATTTACTTCACCCGCGTTTAAATACCATCGACGCCCTTAATTGTAAATTGAAATGTTTTGACTGGACAGTAAATGGCGTCATAAAAGTTGTTAGAACGCTAGCAAAAGTTCGTGCTTTTCACTGCAAATAAGTCGTCATCTTGAAAGTAAACAAGAACGAAATGGAGAGAAAAACAAAGGCCCCAAGTTTGCAGCAATAACAGTATGTGGATTTTTGCAAAAAATAAATAAATTCAAAAATGTTATGTTCGACGACGTGTCTACCGGCAAGTTCATAGTTCGTGACTTAAAGAGAGAAAACTAAAATTTCGTTACGTAGTTCGATCATTTTAAACAGGTTCTTTTTGCCAATTTTTTTTGCTCCTTCTTCTTGTGGTGCTTTATACAGCATATCAATAACAAACGCGTGCGAAGAAGAATTGACCTTCTTCGTCCCGTGGAAACGTACGATGGACAAAAATAAGAGAATATTACCATTATGTAATGTAAATATATATATATATATAAAATACATACATATATACATTTGTTCTTTTCTTTTTCTCGCTCCTCTTTGGCATCGCAAAAACGAAATGTAAAGCATGTTGATAAAGATAGAAAGAGACGGGACGACCTGTTGAAAAGGCAATTTAAGTACGGACCGAGGCATTCGATGTAAATGATTCATGAGTGTGACATGAGATCCGCCGAAATCTAAAAAGGCAGTGAAATAAAACGAATTCGGTATTCGGCCGAGGCACCGGACACGTCTGTTAAAAACCGAAGAGTGAAATAAGACGATGATAATAGCGTGGAAGAGGGACGCGAGGAGATTCTGAGGGCGATGGTGGTACTACTAGGAGAAGAAGTCGAAAAGGGAGGACGAAAAATCAGCAACGACTCGCCCGTTCCTCTCCCCGTCTGCACATTTTGTTACATTTACTTGTCTCCGCGTTCGATTTACTGCTTCCGATAGAAATCTGCGGATGGCCGCCGTCCGTATTATAGAGATCCACGAAAAACGCTAACCGAAAAACGAGATGACTCGATGGGCCACTCCCGACGCCAACACCCGGTGTTGTTGCCGTTGCTGTTATTTGCGATTTCATCTGGAAAAAAATTCTCAGAACCTTCGTCCGTTGCATCCACACTTTCGTACATCCACACATGTGTACGTATGTACGTTAAGTGCGTTTTCTTTAAATTGAATAATACCAAAAAGTACAAGAAGAACACACCAACCCATGAAGAAGAAGAGGAAGGAGTCGAAGAAGATGCATAACGAAGAGGAAAGACGAGGCGGATGTATACGAAAATGAATCGAGCAACATTGTTTACATCAACTGCCAACTGACATATAATTACACATATTCCAATATACGAAGTCGTTTAGAGTTAATGCCGTTTTCGCTTTTAAAAAGGAATAACATTCAATAATAACGAATGAATGAAAATTGAAAAATAACAAAAAAAATATTTGAAGGTAGGGAATGGAAAAGAGTTTAAATGAAGAATACAACAAAAATCACTGATGGCAGAATGGAAACGTTATAGGATGGATTCGGTCCCGAGGTCTCATTATTATTATCCGCCTAATAAGAGCCTAAAAATTAAAAAAAAAACGAATCGACAGAGATTTAAACTGATCAAAGAGCAGAAGATTGCTTTACTTTGCATAAGCAAAAATCTTTTGGGACAATATACTTATACGTGTGTATAATTTTTTTTGTATTATATAAAATAGATTATAACATTTCGACTAAATTATAGCTAATTATACATAATAACGGTGCTATTACTTCTTTCAAGTGTGTTTTGGGAACATCGGAATTAAGTACTTTTACGCCAAATTACGAAGGGTACGCACTACACTCAATACTTTTATAAGTTCCTGTAATAATCAGTCTTATACGAAAATGAGGCATCCACAAGGGGTTCAAATAATAATAATAAAGAGCACTTTCAGCAACGCTATTATAATAATCCTTTTGCAAAACGAGTAATCACAAACAAAAACACAAGAAATTTCGATAAACCAGAAGAAATCCTTGAAATTTTTGCGCCTCTACTTTTCAAGTCCGCATCTTATGTCGTTACTATCAGGCGAAAATGTAACGAGGTAAATTGCAATTGCCAATAGACGAGCATTTTCAATTCTGCAACAGATGCAGCCTTGAAAGGTGCAAATTAATATTCACACGTGTAATAACAACAATAACAACTTTTATGGTATAATTAAAAAGAATGGGTTAATTAAGTTAATATATCTCTTATTACAGTTTTATTGCCTGTCGATACAATTATCCTATTATCTTTATTGAAATTCTAATCCATCAAAGCAAAAAAAAGGGGATTTTTTTCAAATTCCTTTCTTATATCCGTCATTTTACTACTCTCGTGCAAATAATTGATACATTTTCATTTAAATATCGAACGTTTTGCCAATATTCACATGTGCACAGAGAATTTCTCTCCATATGTGTGAGCAGTCTGCAAGAGTGGATTAAGACCTTCTCTATACAACATTAAAATTAATCTAGCTTCGTACAAGGATTTCCGAAAAGATAATATTAATTTGCTTCTTGCTAATTAATTATAATAATGTCATTCACGACGCGATAATTAATCGATCTTTCGCAAATTGATTTATAATTATCCTTCGTTCCGCTTGTAGTTCGTTGTTTTACCATTTTAATATGATACACAAAATATTTTGATACGTTCCATTATCATCATGATCATCAACATCTCCTACTATTATTATTAGTCTGGAAATTAATGCAAGACCGTCGGACTAAGAAAAGAGACGACGAGTGCGGCGAGGAAGCGAACGAAAAAGGAACAGAAGGAGAGCAAAAGAATGAAAAGAATTGAAATAAAAAAATGATGAATTGATATGATGATAATGATTTATAGGCGTATAAAATGTATGGAGGGTTCTTTTAGGAATTATAACCCGTGGAACGAGGGTATTTCGTTCAGGTATTTGGATTGAATTGAAAATATCTGGGCATACATTTTTGGGTCGAAATCCTATCTCCGGCAAGAGGAAAGCTCGCGGGATCGGGCGGACTGTTGCCCGTCGTTTGTTGTTGAAGGTAACAGGTATTTTAACTAAGTATATCGTTAACTTTACAGCATTGTTGCCGTTGTTTTATTTGTTACGAAAATTAAACGAGACCGAGAAAGAAGGAACGCTAGCGGCACATCGCGTTGACACCGTCGTATTTTCTGCAACGTCTTCTTCTGCTCCCTCTTCACCACGCAATCCATTGCTCCATATACATAGCGAAACGATTAACGAGAAGAATATGCAACAACCCCTAAAAATACTCGCACATGTCGATGAACTTATTCGTGTGCGCGTAAAAGAGTATAAAAGCGTCGTATAAGTGAGACGACGAATGCAAATGCAGTGCAATAAAGGCAGGAATGCTAGAGTGCTATAGTTTGCTGTCCGGATCGCTTGCAGCAATGTTATACCTACATACGCGCATATGCATATGCTCGCATGCAGCAGATCTCTTTCTCGAAGAAGAAGAAGAAGAAGTGTCATTTATCGTCGCTGCGACTGCGGCACAGAATTTCCGTATTTAGCGGTATATAGCTGGCGCAGAAGAGAGCGAGGCGAGGAAGAAAAACGAGAATAGCGAAAGAGGAGACGCACGATGAGGAGCGACGAGAATAAGAGAAAGAGGAAACGATTATGTGCATGTCCGTGTGTGTTCATTTAAATCTCTTTTAGTTAAACGAGGACGATGCGATTATTCGGTGGAGTAAGAAGTGTTTAAGAGTACGGCCGTGCGAAACAGACCGTAGAACGATTGCGAATGTAAGGAGATAGAAGGAGATGCGCGAGGGGAAAGGAACCGTAGGATACGTTTAAAAGAGGAGATGAGATGAGAGAGAATGGCGGCATATACGTATGTGTATACGTACGAGTACGTATTATGTGCATGTTAAGGGATATTCTATCTGCATTGCAAGACGAGCGAAACTTTTAGTTTTGTGTGCACATTCTATGCACATCTCTTTCTCTCCGCTATCCGCTGCCTTTCTGTGTGTGTGTGTACATCGGAAACAGAATTTAATTAATTTAAACGTGTTATCTGAGCTGAAATCCGAACGATTTGAATGCACGCTTTGTAACCGTAAATGCGCATTTTGTTAATATGTGCACATAATACTTGCCCTTTTACATATTCCTAACATAAATCTTCATGATTCACATTTACATCTTTGCGGAGTTTGCAGAGGAACAGCAACGAAAATAAATAAACGAATACGAAGGAGGAAAAAGGTACAAAAGAGCGAAATAAAGAAGGAAAAAAACGCGTATATTTTCATATGTACGTTTGTACGTAACGAGCTCGTTGACATTATTACATAAAAATCAATTATCCAGCTAAAAACGAATGCGAGTTTAAAGCGATTAGAAGTGCGAGACACAATAAGTGAAATATTCGCATCCTAACTCTAACGACGCGCAATAATTAGCTAGTATATTGGTTGTGTGGTTCGATTGAAATAAGTACTTAATAGGTACAAGATTGTAACTAATTAAGGAGACGTTGTAAGGAGTAGTCGAAAGCGATAGATTTCTCTCGGTGAAAACGAGCGCGTTGACGGCGACAAGGTATAATGCGAAGGTGTAGCAGATTCGCTCTATCTCTCGCTCTGTTTCTCTCGATCTACAACGTTTGTACGTAGAAATAAATTGCTCGGTTTTATTTTATGGCGATAATTAGAGGGAATGCAACGAATGCGACCCCGACTTAGGACCAAGTTTATCTAGGCAAATCTAGCGAACGCGCAATGTTGGATCGAGTGTTAAAAGGGAAATTGTAACGAATGCGAGTAAAGGAAAAATCAAATTGCACGCCCATCCGTTGAGGATGACAAATAAGGAAGTATCGTTCTCGGAATAAATTCATAATTTTAAGTAATGCTTCATTCACTGCCCTCTCGCTCGTTCTCTTTCGCACTTATTTTCGCCTCTCGTTCCATTTCGCTTTTAATTTCTTTTTAAACGTGAAACGATGCGATGGATAATTGACTTTGACCATTTAATTCTGCACATAATGCATTACACACACGTATGTATATGTGCGTATTGGCGTGGTGAAATTAACAGCCGTCTTCTTATGTAATAAGATACTATTTCTCTTTTAACGCAAAAAATAAAATAAAGAACGGGAATCGTAAAAGTCAGCCAGGAAAACACCTTTATAAAGATCTTACGGCTGTTTATTATTTTCGTTTGTGCGACGTCAAAGAATCGCCAATTTTGATTCATTCGAATCGTTAAGAAAACCTGCAGAATACTAATTAATATTATAACTAGTTTAGATGCCAAAAATTTGCATTTTTGATGAATTTTTGTTTTGTGTTCGACCGATATTTATTTTTACACTAAACTCATTTTGGAATAGTGATTAATTATAGAAATAACCATTAAAGATCGATTAATAAGAGTTTAAATCTGAGTTTTATATTGAGATTCATTAATTTTTTTGAGATTTTTTCCCCTCTAATTTTGCACTAATTGCTATAAACGCATTTTGGAAATCAGACAGTCGCTCTCGTGCACACAACTCGCGTTCTTTCTGGACCCGTTTCGATCCCGTTTTGTGCGACGATTAACTTTAGAAAAACTTTAGAAAATAGAAAGAGACACCGGAAAAATTCTTGCGTGCCGGACACGACGAGCCAAATGTGTTTGTTTGTATTAATTAATGTGGCCGTTTGTTTTGCCAAAATTGAATACTTTCAGCCCATCTATTTCGCAATATCTACCGTTTATAATTATACGTTATATTTTACTAACTGTGTTTCATAAGACAATAATTAATAATGATTAATAGTCGATTTTATTAGTTCTAAATCGTGAGGAAACGCGAGATAAATTATACCTTTTCCCGGGCTTAAATCATCACATTTACGACTATCCAATTAACAATCAACCCATTCGTTATTTTTCTAATAAGTCCACCAAATTTGGTAATTTCCTATCCTAAAAACAAAGATTTCCATTCCAAATTTAAAATGCGAGGAAAACACAATCAATTAACACGAAAAATCCCCGTCTCATTTTTGAATTCAGTTCCGATCATCATCGGATTGACAGAAACAAAAAACGAAATGGGAGTGGTATTCGTTGCGTTGTGTGGTGCAGATAACCGCCGTAAGGTTCGAGCAGATTTGAAGAGCTGGAGCACATACAATTGCATAATAAGTGTGTGTACAACAACAACAACAACAAAAAAGCGGCAACAACAACAACGGGGCACGAATGCCAACCACCTACACCGACCCGCGCAACTCATTACCAGCACCGGTATCCATCGTGCAATCGTACGTTATTCCATCGTCTCGCATAAATACTCTCTTTAACACAAGAGCTATTTAGTGTGTGGCGTTCCAAACAAAAGGGCACCATTAAAAGAGAGCAAGAAGAGCGAAGAGTATAAAGCGTAATAATCGCCGGTGCGTTCGGATAATACGTACACACATTGCACGGTTTAATACACAGATACAACCGGGGACACTTTAGGTATTATTTCGTTGGGCATAACGCGAATTCCACGAGATCTTTCCGAACCGAGGAGATTTTTGTACGGCCGAGCGGAAGAATGAGATAGAGAGCGAGCGAGCGATCGAGGGAAAAAGGTAGCCGAAGAGAAGAAAAAAGTGTACAATAATAATAATAAGGATCTCTTATATAAAAGTAAACGAAATAACAGGAATAACTCGGTGAATTGTCTCCTTCTTATTATAAAGCGTGGTACTTTATTTAAATGTTAAACGAAAGACAACGGCAACGAGCTAATTAACATTAAAATCTCCGTATGTGGCATTTAAATGTGTTTAAAATTTAAAGAGCCTTTTGCCCCGATCGATGAAAACTTTATCGGAATAAGCGACGGAAGAACGGACGAAGACGACGAAAAAAAGAATTCGTTTTATACGAACGCAGTTAAAGCGAGGTACATAACAATAAGTTAAGTTTAAAACCTTTTTAGCACACCCACAATTTAACCTATGACCAAAACGCAATCAAGTCACGCCTTTATTTTAATATATATTGGTAAGAAGGCTTGCAGGAATAGACGCAGACGGATGCAAAGGAAAGAACAAAAAATAACTAAAATATTGGTATGAGACAGTTAAAGTCAACTTCTACTAACTAACAATAGTGACATTTACTACAGCATTCGCAATTAAACGAGTTCGAATTCAGTGAGAAAGAATGGAGAAGGAGCAAAACAAAAGGAAAATGAAATGCAAAAATACGAAAAGGAACGAGTAAATGGGACCTGAATAAGAATGAAATAGGTCCCCATGTTCAACTGACAATTAGAATCTGGTTCTTACCTTATTTTATATATATTTCAACGCTACAATACTTCTCGCCGTTTCGGACAATGGTTATTCGACGGTGGTGGCCGTTTGTCAACATTTCACGATGGCACTAAATAAAATCGGTAATAGGGAGTCGTACGAAAAAGAAAATTGGTAATAGAACAATAGACGATAAAATATAGGAGAAAATCTTGCTCGGATTGTGTAAAATGTGAGAGATTGATTCGTTAATTAATCGCATTAATAATAATTATTGCTCGTTTCGAATAGGATGTCAAGTATTAAATTACACGATGAACAAAAGGGAACGAACTAATCGATTCAATGTATGCGTGTGCATTAAGAATTTCCTTCGTTCTTCCATCATCCATCTAACGCGTCCTGTATGAAATTAGGCAGGTGTATAATGTGCGACCTCACAAAAGAAATGGAAGAATTATGAGTGGTTGTAGTGGCATTATTATATACCAACATAAGGAATTGCTTTAACAACGTAATTAAGTAGTCCCCTACTACACAGAAGTTAAGATATATGTATCATGCAAATGTGTTCCTCTTTATACACTTCTTCATTTGCGTTACCATTATTATGTTTAATAACCTTGCTCATTCTATTTTTATTGCGCAAAGTACCGATCCATCTTTTTAATTCCAACTAACATTATTTTATGAGGAATGCAAGTGAAGAAGCGCATAAAAAAGAACGATTTGTTCAAATTCCTGCAGCACTAATTATTCAAATAACTTGACGAAGATTATTTACTTAGATAAATCTCGCACCTTATTCCATCCATCATCATTCTTATTGGCACTGTTATGACACAAAATCCGGTGAAATAAAATAGTAAGTGTAAACATTCCAGAAAAGTAAAAGGAAGAAGAAACGACGGAAAGTTAATGTTAATGGAGGTCAGAAAAAAAAGCGAGGAAGAAAACCCGACCGGTTAATAATATTGTTGTTATTACATTGTTGACAGCGTTGATGGAAAAATAGGCTATCAATTTGCTTGGTCGTCGTCGTAACCGGGGGTAAAAGGTTGATTTCCAGCTGCGAGACATGTCACCTTGAGAAGGTTACCGACGGGGGTTCTTCCTCGTCGCTCCTCACAAACGTGCACACAACCCTCGCCCAAACTAATCGATTGTCATTATATCGTCGGCTCTATTAATCTGTTTCGCCGCGCCGTATTAGTCGAATGACTTATACGTAACGCAATGGCAATCGACGAGTAGTTTCCATGTGGAATGCGCCAATCAAATATCTTTTGTGGAGTTTGAAAATATTTTCTGAAATAATTACAATTAGAATATCTGACTAGCTCGACGAACGCAAAAAGAATATGTAACAGCCTATTAACGTAACACTAATTATAATGAGAGATCAAACAGTTTTCTTTTTACGCACATACTGCCGTAGATTACGGTTAAGAGTTAATTTTAAACGGTGAAGGCCGAGCAATCTTTTGAAAATAACAACAACAACCAGAAAAAAATTAATAATAAAGAACAGAGAGCAAAAAGTGCCCCAACTAAATCTCTTTAAAGTTTCCTCTTGTTTTTTTTTTCTTCCTTTCTTTCTCGTTCATTTTCTTTCAACGTTATTCCGTCGTTGTCGTTTGCTCGTCTTTTTTACCTTCTTGTTCTCATCTCCTGAAACTTTAATAACTCTTAGAAAGCCTAGATTATTTTAAATCGAAGGTATTACATTAATTATTGTAGTCGAAGCTTAATTATTCTACTTTGTACCGAGTATACGGTATAAACAGTAATTGAAGCGAGTCAAACTTGATATACTACTTTTAGAAACTGAATAATATATAAGAAGAGCGGAGATGAAGAAGAACCAACCAACCGACCGACCGACCAGATATCCAACCGACCAACTTTGGTTGCTCTCTTTAAGAAATTATTATTTTTATACGTTATAGCATAGATGAGAAATTTAATTTCGATTACTGTATAATTTTGTTGAGATACTTAACATCCTCTTCTTCTTTTCATACCATCTTCATTTCGTTTTTTGTCCCTCTCTTCGTGTTCTTTATTTCTCATTATTATCGAGGAATATTACTTTTGCAATTATTCATATTAGCGAGCATGAAAAAGGTAAAAGTGAATGGAAAGGCATGGAGCGGCCGAAACTGTCAGTCGAATATGAATGTGTGCTTAATCGTTCCTCTTCTTTTTCATCTTCCGAGAAATTTGTGCTTACGAAATCATTTGGAAAAGATTAATTTATTTCACGTGGTAAAAAAGAAGGACGTACCTCAAAAAAAGAGCATTACGCTCGAGTGAAAAAAATCAAAATTCACTTCTCCCGAAAATTTTTGCAATCGGTTCCCCTGCAGAACCCTTCCTTTGAAGCCAAAGTTGTAATATGCCTATGAGTGCGCACTTATATATACGTTACATGCGAAAGGGGGCATGTTTTATTTTTTATTTTATTTTTTGTACTTTGCGGCCAATTTTCGGTTTACGATGCAAGTGGTAGTAGAAGAAGAGAGAGAGAAGCCGGTTTTAAACTCAATTTCCTCGGGCCGAACCTACGGCGATCGGCTAATGAGAAAAATAAGTGGAGGATAGGATAGAGTAAAAGAAAATAAATAAATACCGGAGAAGGAGAGAGAGCGAGAAGGAACGAAAGAAATTGTTATAGTATAAAGGAAGATCGAGAAGAATGAAGAGTTGATTAATTTTTTTTTCTCTCTTCGTCCTCCTTTTTTTCTGTTTCTCCCGAAGAGGGCCACTACTACTTACTACTACGATGATGATGACTTTTGTATGTCTCATGCAATAATAACGTAATACCTTTTTTGTTCTTAAAAAAAGACGTTTAATAAAACCGAAAAGGAAAAAAATCGACTGAAAATTAGATAAAGTAAGAAGAAGAGTGTGGTAACGGCAATGTTACGTTAGAAAAATGTTCATTAATCAATTTAAATTAATAACGAATTTAAAAGTAATAGAGACGAATCGGTAATTAAAAGGAACAAAATTTCATAACCGTCGAATTCCATGGAGTAATTTTTATCTTCTTCGTCGGCGTTACTCTTCAACCATTTATGGTAATATAAACAAAATTCCTTTAACAATAAGCATCAACAGCGCCAAATTATTATATATATAAATAAATACGGTTACCATAAGAAGTCGAAAAAAAAAACATCGAGAAATGACAGTGGAGAAAGAGAAAAGGTTGCCTTCGTGCTATCAGCAATGCATCAGTCATTGAATTTATGCGATGGCATTGTGCCAAAAGTTGGGTCATCGACCGTATGAAATAGCAACTGCAGTATGCATTATTTGATTTAAGAGATTCGCATTCGAGCAAACCGACGACGGCAACAACGGCCGAAAGAACATAAAATAAGGGCCCGTGTATGTCTGGCAATAGAAGAAGAAGAACCGAAAGAGGAGAAGACGAACAACAAGAAGAAGTGTCCAGATTCAATCAGAATAATTTAGTCGAAACCGTGGGGGGTTGCACGGATCACACCATCCCTCCGGTGAATGAATTCGATACGTTAATGATTGTCACAACGTAATGTAATGTTTATATATTACTCGTGCCCACCCACGAATTAAGCGCTCTTTAAAATACCTTTCGGATATGGACGAAGATGCTGGTGATGATACAATTCGCGCAAACGGAAACTTCCTCCGTTTCTGTTTTCATTTCTCTGTCCTTCCAGCAACATTGTTACTAATTGTGCGAAACGATTTGAGACTTACCACCGACGATCGTAAAAGTTTGCAAATAAATTAGGAATCGAACGGAATTGGTCTCTCTTACCTGAAACAAAAGGATAAAATTGGCATTAGTTACGGATTTTAATCCCGTTTAATAAATATGAAAGCGGCACGTCTGTTGTCTTTAAACGAAATGCAATTTTTCCCTGTAGAAGCGTCCATAAAAATTGCGCAGAAACGCAATAAGTCGAAGGAAGAAAACAAGAACACAAAGCGAACGGTGTTGCGAAATAGAATACGTATTGTCTGTTTCATCAATAACAGCTACAAAAAAAAGATTCGCATGATTATTATTATTTTACGGTTCGAAGATGTAGTCAGGACTACTGCAATTTTAAATGATTTACGAGAATTCTTAACTTATGGACGACGCTCTTCGCGATGGTAGTAAAGTATCATTGCGAGAATGAAAGACAGAGAGAATGCTAAAAAAATAAAACACCAGTAATAATGCCTAATAAACAGAGGAGATAAATATTCGAATGCTCGCATATAAACTATTGTTATGAAACGTAATAATGTTTTAACATGATATTTTTCTAAATCATTATATTATTGTAATAATGGTTAAACGCACTGGTCTATAGAGAGAAGCCACAAATGTAACATGAGCATTTTATTATGTACTAAACGAAAAAACAACGACGACGCTTTTTTTAGAACTTCTCAATGTTTCTCCGTGTTGTTGTTGCTGCATAATAACACACACTTACTCCCCTATAAATGTTCATGTGATCATTGTTGTCCGCCACATAAACTCCTCTTTACAACGTTCGAAAAGAAGAAATATAAATAATAAAAGCAATACAGGGACTGTATGTCAATGGTAACTTATTGTGAAACTTTGGAAAAGCGAAAAAAAAAGAACCTTATTATCACAATTAAAATAATGACAGGAGACGGTGAGAAGATATTAACGAAATAAAAGGGTCCAAAGAGTGGAGGAGGATGATGATGGAGAAGATCCAGAAGAAATAAAAACGAAATGAATGGGGAATGTATTAGAGAGGAATTTCTAAGAAATCTCCTACCAACAATAATTTTTATTGCTATGTGTGTGTGTGTGTGTGTGTGTATTATTGAAAACGTTTAAGATATTTTCCAGCTCACAATATATATCCGATGATACGTTATTAATGACATTTTTGAGTTCGAGCAATAGAATTACAAGTAAAGGATGGCAGGTGATAGATAAGGACCATTCTCGAAACGATCAGAGGACTGAAGAAGAAAGAGAGAGAAATTAAAATAAACAGGTAGAGTAAAAGAAAATAATTAAAAAAAAAACAGTGACTTTCTTATCGACCATTGCGACCAATACGTAATTAAATTAGACAGGTCCACCTCTTCTCATTCCCCATCTTTCTTTCCTCCGTACGTTTATACAAAGTTAAAAAATTCTTTCTCTTACGAATTAAACCTTAAAATTAACGTTTTTGTTGAATGCATCGCGGTGGATGGAAGGATGGCTGTTTGAAAAGAGGACGAACGCCACACAACATTATCATAATAATATAATTATTTCTATGAAAGAATGCATAATAAGGTACAATTAATGAATCATTCATTTTCTATTCATTTCGTTTTTTCTTTCTTTCTGTTTGGGCATTAATAATTTAATTCGAATCTAAGAATATCTCAATTCGAATATTTAAATGAATCATCTGATAACGCATCTAAATTGTATTTTAATTAAAAATATACGTACATTTACGCATACGAAGTAAAACATTTATAAAGATTGAAGTTGGAGAAAGAGAGAATATTATTTATTTAATTAAAACTAATAATAAACAATTATCTACGTCTAGGTACCGCATTTTCAAACATTCGTACCGAACGTTTATAATTATTGTTCATAATTCGTAATACAATATAAATTAATAAAGATAATAACTAATAATATTGCAATAATATGCAGGAGCTTGAAAACACCTCGTACGTCCCCCAACTCGATCAATTCACAATTTATTTATTTATCATCGATTTTAACTGAAAGCGTTTTGTCTTTTGCATATTAATGATGCTAGTTAATAAGTCTTACTCGTGCATTATGTTCGGGAGAGCAGAGAGAAGAAAACAGAAACGGCGCCGCGCAAAATCATTTTACGCTTAGTCGAGGATAAAAGAGATGGAAACAAGGCGAAAGGAAAACTATACCGTGAAAGCGATTTAACAATCGTTTAACAATAGTATAAAAATCGTTATTAACAATTAGTCCTTTTACTCCATTCATTGCCTTTTTACTTTTATTACGTTTTTGTGACTGTTTTTAATTTTATTACCTTAAATCATACACGTCCACTTCAGTTCTTTACTCGTTTTGCTTCTAATTTTATTCAATGAACCAACAAATAGGATACAATGAATAAAAGAGAGAAAAGTAACAAACGGTCGGACGTAACAGCAATAGGAAAAAAGTGCTTTTGCAAGAATTGCGGTAATAACAATTATAGTAATGTTCGACGTGTAGGACGAAAAAAAAAGGATAAACCTAGAAAAAAAGTACGAAGTTAAGAAACCAAAAAATAAGAAAAGAAATTGAAACTAACAATTGATCCGTAAGGAAAAACAAGTCTTTCAATCACTAACATTGAAATTATTTTCTAATAGAAAAAGAGAGAATATTTTGATACTACTGCTAGACAAAGAGTGATTATGAAGAGGCAGAAAACCTAATGGAAATTCAATTTCAATGGAAAACAAAAAAGACTAAATAAGGATAAAAATGGGGAAAAAATGTAAAGAAAGAGCGAGAGAGGAAAGAGAGAGATCGTTAATTGAACCTGTACATGGACACCAACAGTGGTCAGTAATTCGTCACAGTTTATTCGCTGTTGGAAATGTTTTCAAGTATTGTATACTAGTAATAAATATCGCTTATGTGTCTGCAATATGGTATAACCATATTCCATGAACGTATCGCATACATGCGTTCCATTCCAGCAGTAATCGTTTGCATAAAAAACATTATAATATAAAATAATGACAAATTTTCCAAAGATATTATCATCGAGTTGCAAACAATCTATGACGATTTATCAAAAACAATAACACATACACACATGTGTAATTATATGCGTTCTATGTAGGCAGAAAGAGTGAAAGAGAAAGAAACGGTTGAGGACTTGCGAAAGGAAAAAATTGCAAACGTAAAAAAGTTTAAACAAAATGAAAGGAGAGAGATAAATTAAAAAATAAACGTTAAACACGTCCACCGTTGTTATCGGGGATGAACGGCAACGGGATGGTATTATAAGATGTAGATAATGAATATTGGGTACGTCTTTTCTCCCATTTTGGATCGTATCAAAATTTATCGCGAGCGCAGAAATAAAATGAAAAGATATAAAGGAAAGAAGGCCAAAATGCAAGGGCGGCAACGTTACATAAATATCGGACATTAATAAATAGTCCGAACAAATTAAGCATTTGACATAGCATATAGATTGTTATCGAGCTGCCTTTTCTCTCGGTTCTCTTTCATTCTCTCGTATAATAATATTTGGTTCGCACTTTCCTCGGCTCTCTTCAACTCCCCTTTCATATCTTTCGCACTCTTCCTCGTACGTTCGCTCGTTCCATCTCATATTATAATACCTGTACTACAACGTATAGGTAAAGTGGTCGTGGTAATCAGAGTACCACATACTACGGCTACCGGTGTACAGAAATGGCCTTAGGGATCTCACTATTTTCCACGTCAACAATAATTCAATTAAAGTTTAAAATTGCAAGTTTCCCGCAATTTCCTAGCCATTATGCACACCGCGAATTGACATTAAAATGAATTTGTGCATGCATCACATAAATCACGCGCCATGCAAAACATCATCATACGGTACCGACTTAATTAATTGCATCATTCAAAAATGAATTATACAGATTTCAGTTTCGCAAAGATCGCTTTATTAGTGGTAGTAGCTCTTCGTGGAAGGGAGGAGAAAAAAGAAGGCGTCGAGGAAAAGAGGAAGAGAGGAAATGAGAAAATGAAAAAGAGGAACAATGTGCAGCGAAATTTTATGAATATTAAAAATTCATTAGACACTGATTACATGCTGTCATTATTAATTTCGTATAAAGAAAATATTATATGCCTTCACGAGCATAAAACGCAAGATCTCTTTATTTTACCAGACATATAATTAAAGATATATTTTTTTATAATAATGAGAAGAGGAGAAGTCGAAATACAACCATGTGCACTTCAGAAAAATCGCTTAAAATCAAAGTCAAAGTGAAATTATCGCTTAAAAACCTTATTAAATTAATAAGGAATAATAAATTCACATGTGCAAGAAACAGTAAAATACCAATACGTAAAACGTTTTCGAAGTTAAAAATATAAGCTTTCGCCACTTCTAACTCAATTTTAAAAGCTCTAATATCTTAAATTTTGTTTAAAAATCCCTATAAAATACAAGAGGAAAGTTCATCTCCTTTTTTTTTCTACTCCTCGCCCATTATTACAATGGGTGGTGCATCTTTATTTTCAATAAATTGGCCAATTTATATGGCACAAACGTAGTAAAATATATTTTAATGAATGTCACACCAAATTTATTTATATTATTAACATTACAATGTATATAATTTTCCGTTTAATTTCTAGCATTTACAGTTTTGATTTGCGCTTTAAATAATTTCATTTATTAACTGATAGAAAACAGATTACTAATTAAGATCATTTGAAAAATGGATGCGCTGATTGCGAAGCAAGAGAAAAACTAAGTACACAGCAACTAACTCATTAACAGTTTCTGTTTTCAAAACGCATTCGAACTCCTGTTTGTTTTCACCGGCAATCTGGCTCGTTATTATTTATTATAATCGCGGCCTTATAAATTCCTCACGCCGCGCAGATTAATTAATTTAAATTTGTCTCTGATTTAGTTGTTAACTGTTCGATATGTGGAAGTTATTAAATTGTAAATCGTTAACGGTTCTCAAGTATGCATGAAATTAAACGATGCAAAAGAACCTCAGAGGAGAGGTTCTTTTCATCTTTGCCAACGGTTATCTTTTACGCGACGCAGTGCCGCGTATGGAACGCAACATGTAGGAGAGAAAGATGGTACAATAACAGCAAGAAGATAAAATAAAATCACTTTAAAACCCCCTACACACGTATGCAAAATATTTTTTATTCCTCTACTTCGTTCCGCAGTCTTTTTACTTTCGATTTTGCAACCACTATTTCTACTCTTTTTTTTTCTTTCGTTATTGCATTTATTCCCGGTCAATTGTCATCTATGTTTGAGCACTATTACTATTAATGATATAAGAAAACGTCGTATTTCGTATTTTGCATGTTATCTATACCTATTTTTAAAGCCATTGTGGAATAAGAATGGATGACGATGGCAGAGACAAAAGTAATAATAAAACGACGATGATAATAATAAAGAAAGAGGGGCCGAGAACGATCGAGTGAAATGGAAGCGTTGGCGTGAAGGAGTTGGAAAAGAGGGAAAGCCGTTCGGATAGACCGAGACGGTGAATCGGTGTGCCAAAGGAATGGGCTTCCTCGCGGCCATCGCCATATTTCATGTCGTCTACACGGCTATGTTGCCACATCTATCTCTTTCTCTCTCTCGACCCAAGACGACTACTACTAACTCTTTAACTACTTTAAAACCACGCGGACTCTCTTATTCTTCGTCTTTCCACGTTCGTCCTCTTCGTCTTCGCCACCACGTTTAAAGACCCATACAATGTTCCGGAGGATTATGTCTCCGTTCGTTTGAAAACGTGTCGTTCACGTGTTGAAAAACTAACAAACATCCTTTTTACTACGTACACACGCATGCAAGTGGATGTGTACTTACTTATTATAGGAGGTTATGCCTTAAAAACTATCAGCAACTTTGCAATTGCGAAAAACTCCAAATACGGCGGACAACTGTTTGAATTATTATCATTATCGAAACTATTTTATCTATACGTATGGCGATCAAATTCCTTTTCCCCGCCGTTCGCAAACTTTTACTATTGCTGCCCTTATAAAAAAAAATCGTTAATATTAAGTCCTTGCATATACTCAACCGCAAACACTCTCTTGTCGCTAAAGACATTGTAGGGACTTTATGTGCGTATATGTGCGAATGGGTACACGAAACGCGTTTTTCTTTTTATGAAAACGAATTGCTGCAGCAAATGATCTCATTATAAGTGCGAGTAAGTTTATTGCCACATTTTATCGCGTTCCTAAATAATATTATTGCGTCGTATGAGAATAGGACGAAGCTAACGCAGCTTCTCTCGCTCTCGCTCATTCCTCCTGATTTGGTTCTTTGAACTTATTCCTTCAAACGATTGTTAAGTACTTGTACAACCACATCGGTCGTAACCACACCAATTCTCATCAGCAATATTGTTACTGCGTAAATTATTGCGCACTTTTATTATTTATTTATTTCTGTTTCGTTTTCGAACGGCTAACGTATCGCTTTGCGTTCGCATGTCTGGAAGGAGATTTTAACAGTCGCGCGTATATGGACGTAAAGAATAAAAATCATAAATCCATCCGTAAGTAAATATTGAAGAGTTCTCTATCCATTACACAATAACTGACCTGTCTTAGATTTGTTTTATTGTTATTGAAAATGCGAGGAGGCGAACGTGGACGGGAACGGGCGAGCGAGAGGGAAAAGGGACACCTTAAAATGTTGGCATTGAAATGACATTTCGTGTGGCTATGGCCGACAATGGGAAAAACGCCTCTTTGCGTTGCACAATTTGTGTGCGAGGCTCGCCGTTGTTGCACCGGTCATGTTTTATGGGTAGAAAAAGGCGGTTGTAGTAATTTACTTATAGGTTCGGCCTTTGGTTGTGATTATATTATAAACGAAAAGTCGTAAAACTCATTAGTGGTCGTATAATTGATGAGCTCTGGACTGTTTGCATGGGCCCTCCTCCTTCTCTCGGAGCCGGTCTGGTTTATTCTCTCTCCGATGCAAGAGAGGACGGCGAAGAAAAAGAAGAAGAGGAGGAACAAAAACAAAAAGGCACGAGAGGAAAAAGAAGAAGAAGTGGATGATGATGATGATTCCATGGGCACACACGTATATACACACACACGCATACTATTTCACCTATGTGCACCCATCCTAAAGAGTAAAAGATCTACGGCTCGAAAGAAGGAACGAAACAAGGAGGAGAAACAGAAAAAGTAAAAAGAACGACGACGTTCTTTACAATTTTCGACATATACGTTAAATGTTAACAAGGTGCCATAAAATTAAAATTCCTCTTACGCTGTGTGCCCTCGCCACTCTCGCGTCCTTCACCATCCGACATATGTGGTATTAATAATGGTTGTACTAACGCATTATTATTATTATTATTATTCAGCGATTATACACATCAAGACCTAATCATACGTCTAATTGCCATTTATTAATTCAAAAGATAAGGAAAATGGTACTTTTCGAGATAAACCGAAATGTAATGTAACGACTACCGAATGTTAAAGAAAAATTCTTAAAAAAAAACAACTCAAAGTCGCTGACCTTAAACATATATAGTCCCATACGTAATAACAATTTCTATCTTCGGCCATATAAACCGCACATAAAAAAGAAAGTGCATGTAACTTAAACGTACCTACAACAGAAATTTATGTTTTATGATACGTAAGGTAAGTTAATTTGTTATAAATTCGTTTAATGGCCGCTATGGAGTAGGTAATGGTTAGTAGTTCAAAGCAACAATTAATTTCAATGAAAACGCGATTAAATTGAACCTAAACGGAAAGTAAGTGCGTATTCCGAGAAATTTTGATCGAAAATCCGTTCGGAATAACAATGGGGACTTTTAAACCGAACCGAAAAAAGAAAAATCGGTCTCCAAGGGCATAAAGGAATTGTGGTCAGTTTATTTACATTTCGGTTCTATAGCGAATGATCGTTTATTTTTTTCTTTGCCTTCTTCTCGTTTCTTTCATCTTCAACTTTAGTTTGAATGATCCGAGTTTGTTGACCAGTTTCCATTGTTGTGGCGCTTTCTACATAACTTCATTGTTATTTGATTTGAAGGAAGGTTCTTCCTTTTCCCTCTCGCTCGTACACTTTTTCTCTGTTTAATTGGAAGCCATAAAAGTAAATGACACGGTTAAATGCATATTTTCGGTTAGGCCCGCGATAAGTAGAAACGCTACGAATAAGCATCGTTCGTGTTCGCGTCTTCATCCAGCGTTGATATCTCCACGCTAGCCGTTGAGAAATCTCCAAGTACAAAAGAAATTCTATGCGGCGTTGAAGCAATTAAAACGGATTTTCATATAAAAATAACGTTTTCAAGCGATATTGTTAGTAAATTAAACAGAAATGATTTATTTTTCGAGAACACGTTTTCATTCTCTAGCGTGCCTCTTATTCAGCGTGTTAAAATAATGAAAATATACTAATCAAGTGGAGCTTATGGTAATAAACAAAGATTAAAAGAGATAAAATATTACCATTATTTCCATTGCAATTAAAGGTGTCAGGATAACAGTCACATTAAACAATTTATATGAGTACAACGCAGAGACGTATTAATTATTCAAAATGATTATTTCGATTTTAAAAGAGGAAATTGACGCGGAATTTCGAATGAATTCCGACAGAGGCGAGAATTGGCAATAAAAATCTACAAATTATGCCCTGTCGATAGAACACACAGAAGAATCGTTTAGCGGTTTGCACTGAGAGCGCGCGATTACCTAAACGGGCATTTCGAGATGGCTTTCGTATGCAAAAGGAACGAAAAAGTTTAAGCAGACTTACTGCGTATTGTACTGTTAATATCATAATTAAACCGTTGCGAGACACATTGACATGGTAAAATCTGCATAAATAAATCTCGTCATTTCCTTTTTAAACTGTATACACGGCAATAGATTAAATTCGTTTTAATACGTTCACATCCTTGACCTCGATCCTTTATTTAAATATATAGCGAAAAATGAAATTATCTTAGCGATCGATAAATGTGTTGTATGCGATATGTTTCTTTCAGCATTGAAATTGTCAAATTATAATTCCGTCGTGTAAGTGATTTATTAGCGACAAGGAGTCGTGTAAAATTATCGCCTTTAAACACAAGTGACTTCATCAAGTGCCATTTAGCAATACTAGAGAAGAAGTAATTTTATTCTTTCTTTTCTTGTACTCGCCATTTTTTCCCCGTCATTCTTCTCCTTCTTCGCGAGCTAGCAAAAACGCTTTTAAAGCCATTCGTTAACGTGCGAATGCGTGTGTGCAATATACCAGATTAGGACAAATACAAACAAGTATTGTACGTATTTGATATCTTAATAATAATGCAAGGGAATTTTCAAGACATAATTTTGTGCAATAATGAAATCATTAAGTGTATATCGTGATTAACGCCAGCCAACTTCTTTTCCTCTCTCTCGCTCGATCTCCTCATTTCAACAATGAGTATTATTACACTCAAATAGTAAAAGATCATGAGGTTTTGTTGTAAATGAAACAATGTAATAATAATAATAATACTAGTCAACTATGTTGTTGCCGTTGTTACATGACCGGCATTGCAAAATTGCGACTCTATCCAACCGCTAAGCTACTTACTATTGCCGCTCTTAAGAGCCCTAACCACCGAGGTTATTGATGCCCGCCGAGTCCTCTTCTGTCTATCTCGCATTGCATTACATGCGCTCTATCTCGTTCTGTCTTCTGCGACGGCTAGTAAGAAATTTTCTTTTCGTTTTGTGGGCAATAATAAAACTCGAGGAATTGCAAAAAGTTTCCGCTGCCATCGACTGACTACCGCTGCTTAATAATTAAAAGTCGCCTTCTATTGTTGACGCGCATGGAATTTCGAAGTGTTTTGCACCTGCACGCCCCATAAGAAAAGGAGAAGATGAAAGTGAAACAAAAATTGAAATGATATTCCGACATAATAAACTTATCATTAACTTTTTTTTGTTGGGTCGTTTTGAAAAAATCACCGATCGCGAAGACGCGCGAATAATTTCATCGCGAATCTTTCCGATCTTTCGCCATTTTTAACGCAGATTTAATTGCAAATTTATGATTGAAATGTCCACAAACGTCTTATTTCTCCTCTTGCAGATTTATTTCATAAAAATAAAACGGGTTACATTTATACAAATAACGTAATAAATCCATGATCCGCTCTTATCGAATCTGAAGGATTATGATATATGCTGCAAATATTCAAGTAATTAAGAGGGTATTAAATGCATTTAATTTTATTGTTTCTACTTGAGTCGCGAACGGTGAAAAAGAGAGCAACATTTCGTATGCGAGTCTCATGAATAATAACGTATCGTGTTGAGATATTAAGACGAGAATAACAATAATAATAAAAAGATAAGTTTCTTTTATTTATTTTTCAGTTTCTCGTGGAACGGAATAAAGATATTTTCTACTATTTATTACATCTATAATTATACTACTTAGCTTTAAGCCGCTATAAATCCTTAACACACAAAAAAAATTGTACCGAAGAAGAAACAAAATCCAATACTTAAGGAATAAATTGTCCTGGAATATTTAAATAATCCACATATAAGTTAGTGAAAAGTATGTTCTTTTTTTCAAATTATTTTCAATCTTTTGATTTCGTTCTCTGTAATATTATTTTTCTTGTATTTCTGGTATTCTTCTTAATTTATATATCGAAAAGAAATTAAACTGCCTCATTCTCGTTCCATCCAGATTTTAATACCAAAAAAAAATATTAATTTTATTTATTGCAATTTAATCAGTTTTAATAGTATCATTATAAAACCCGCAATTTATGGTTATTTTTATCTATGCCATTTAGGCGGTTGTTGTAGAGCCTTCTTGTTCTCATTTATTTTTAACTTATAAACTTACATGAAATTAATTTCCCTCCTCTCTCTCTCTCTCTCTCTCGCACTTGGCATATTCATATATCATTTTCTCCGTCGTTTAATTCGCACTATCGCATCTTTGATCTGATTAATATGATTTATAAATAATTAAAGTAAGATTATTAAAAGTCAGGTTATATGCGATATTGTAATTAATTAATTAAGTACGATCCTGTTCTATTAATTTTTCTTCTTGCCCGTTTATTTGGTAGGATGTTAATTAAAATGTTTTCCGATATGGAAGAAAACATAAACGTTTTCATATTTTTTTTAACGTGGATTATTTGTAGAATAAGAAAAAATCGTTTTCTTTTTTTGTTAAAATTATGTATTACAAGTAGAAATTCGATGTTACTTCCGGCGTGTGGTCAAGTTTCTAGAGGAGAATCACAGAGAGGGAGAGGGAGAGAGAGAGAGAGAGAAAAAGAGCTTCTTCACAACGGGACGCCGACCAATGTCGGGATAGCCAACCGCGGCGAGGATGACGGTTATTATTATACGAATTCATATTATTTTTCGATTGATACAATTAAGAGAAACGCTTTTATAAACTGTCGACACATTTGTTGCCATATTGCCGCCATATAAATAAAATTGGTGATGGTGATAATAATCCGTTATAAGACGAAAAGAGAAACTGGAAAGAAGAACCTTTGTGGTATTATTGTTGGTAATTTATTTAATTCTTCGTTTTTGGCGGATAATAAAATTATTAATTCAAAAGAAAAAGCCAGAAAGAGAGAAGAAAAGTTGTTAATGCAAATTTTTTTTATTGACTTATAACGAAATAAATTTCCCAAAAGAAAAAAAGTTCCCGGCATGCAGACAGTTATTGTTCAATGCGAATTATGATCGAATGATTTTTTCTCTGCGCGGAAATAAACTTAACGGATTATAACTTTTCGAAAAGCTTTTTCCAACAGCTAAATTTCCATCATAAAAATGCAATTTCAAAATGATGAGTTTGCAATGGAACATATATCAGCAAAGTAAAGTCACTTTTTCTCTCTTTCATTTCATTTTTCTGCTGGCACTTTAACATTTCGCCGAAAAATCAATTTAGAAAGCTATTCGTTTCTTAATTAAATTAAAGCCGAAGACGAAAAGAAAAAGGAGTCCTACATTTTATAATTCAGCCCACTTAAGACCAAATGAACACTTGTTAGTTTCTTTTTCTTCTCAATTTCCGTATTTACGAAGAAAATTTTAAATCAAACAACGCGAATTTGCATTTAATGGCGATAATTTATGTGTCGTGGAATAAATTAATTTTAAATAAAGACCAACGGAATAAGTTTATGGTTAGAAAGTTAAGGGGGCCTACATTGAAGATATGGCCCTTTACCATTTCGCTCGTATTTATTTATGTGTAATTACAATTGAAAGCATCGTTGAGTAATAAAATATGCAAGTGAACTAAATTGCAGAAAGTATCGATGAAAGTGAAACCTATTAAAATTAGCGAAATGGCAAACGGCGAATATGAATGAGAAAGTGTGTGGGCTTTTTCGAGTGGAAGGTAAGCGGCGAGACTCTCATTAATGAAAGGCATCTTCATGTATTTTTGCATTTAATTATTTTCAAAGCGATAGATCTTTCACTAAATGGCAATTATTTGCCAAAAAGAAAATATTTGAAACATTCTCTATCGATGTACTAAGTGTACAAAATAAACTGCGAGATAAGTGGATATAAATTGCTATTTTCATTAATATATTAAATAAAAATCATATTAATGAATATTAAAATTTGCATTAATTAATTAAAAAAGAAGCATACTTTTGCAAACGCCTTCTGAAGCCTTCTAATTAGACCAATTCCCTCGACGATAATTACTAAAAAACATAAATGACGAGAGAAAAAGTAGCACTATTAATGAAATTGTTGGCCTAATAAAAATTGATGCTTTTTTCCCCTTTCAATTAATATTAATATGAATTTTAAAAACCCTTAAGTGATGACGCCAAGATACATAGTTGCAGGGAACAAATATTGAGATTCATTTCTTTGCCTTTTAGAATTCAGCAAACGATCAATTAAAAAATTTTATAATTAACTTTTATACTTAAGTTTAATTTGTACTTATTTTACATTTAATTGTTTATTATCTTTCATTTCATTAATTCCACAGGAATAATATTAATAAATATTATTATTTTTAAATTGATAATTATTATTAAAATGTTAATATAATGCATGTTAAGTTGTTGGTGGTAAGAACAATAGTAAAATCTTATTTTATTTTTATTTAATGAAAGAATAAAAGGAGAAGATGAAGGCGAAGGAGACGAGGAAAAAATAAATTATAATGAAGAAATAAATTTCATTTGGTAAAAAGGAGTTGAAAAAAAAATGTATATAAGCAATGAAGAAGGGCAAAAGGGAGAGAAGAGAGAAGATTCATGTAATGTTATCGTAATTTAATTATCATTTATATCAACAATACGAATTTTATTTTATTTGTTTACGAATAATAATAAAGGAGACGAAGGAGGAAAACTTTTTTTTTCGTGTGAATAAAAGAATGTGGCCTTTTATTATTTATACTGAAGAAAATAAAAAGTGGAAGATGAAGAGGAACAAGAATATTAAAAGAGAAGAAATAATTTTCGTAAAAAAAGCTTAAGGAAAAAAAACGAAATAAAAATTGAGCAGGACGTATGTATGGTTGTTGCGGTTTATATTATTATATTATGCATATGTATAAGAATGCTCCTTTTTATTTTGTTCTCTCTCTTTCTTTCGAAATGTGTTTTTAAATAATATTCCTATTACGCACATTTATAGGGTAACTCGTTGGAACGATAAACATCGAGAAAAGATTTAGCAACAACACAAGAAAAAATAATAATAACGAAATAAATAAATTAGTAATGATAATTTAAGTGAGTCTCCTCCACCAGAGTTTTCATATAATATCCTTTCCTTTTTTATTATTATTACTCCTCTTTCGTTGAGGCCCATTTAAATAGACTGAAAACGACCTGGACTGACTGCATTTCGCAGACAAAATTTAAAACTTTATACTTTGACTAAAGCCTGAAATATTCCCGAAATCAACATTTGTTAGGTTTTTATATTTTGCCTTTCTCTCTCTTGGATTATTTTCTGAATTGCCATTCTCCACATTCTTTTTCTTATTTATTCTTTTGCGTTTTAGTCATCATCGTGATCATCTTCATCGTCGTCATCATCTACGTTCCTCTTCTTCGTCTTCTTCTTAGCCTTTAGTAGCCGAACAAATATGTGGGTGACGCAAAAGCATCAGGTCCACATAATGTGCATAATAAATATTATGTATGCACGTATGGGGGATATATAGGTTTAATCCATTCATCGGATTTTCGATATGCAATTCGAACGTGAATAGCATTTACATAAATTTGTACGACAAGATTTATCATATTATTTGCTTTGTCGAGTACGATTTTAAACTGCTCAACGTTTGCAAATTGATGTCCCCCCAATATTATAAAATAATGTGCGTATGAGACGATTTCGTTATTGCACGCGACCGCTTCATCATCTCGACAAACTTTCGCTTAAGCGCGATTCCGTTACGGTAACAGAAAAATAAAAAGCAAGAAAGCCTTAAGACTTGCTATGAAATACAATAATTCATAAACTATAACAACGTGCAAGAAGTGGATTAAAAGAAGGTTTCTGCTCAAGCTCAATTCTCTCCTTTTTTGTCTCCTTCTTGGTAATGAACCTATAAATGCATTAATAAAAATGTTATCGTTTAATTGGCATAATGATGCAGATAATTGGGTAAAAATAATGGTAATAATAATAAAATCTCCTATTTATTTATTAGATTCTTCATTATCATGCTCCCGTCTCCTTTGCCCTCATCCTCGTTGCGTTCGTTAATCTCCATATAATAATAATTGCAAAAGAATCATTTTACATGCGTGCGTTTTGAACACGACACGACAACAAAACCCCAACGATTTTATTACAAGAGTAACAACAAGAGGAATAATATAAAAGGGAAATCTTCGTAATGCCCTTTACATCAATCGCTACGTGCACATGTGCATTATATACATCATCTTCCAACGAATGGAATTGAGAAGAAGAAAAAAAAACGAAATACAACAATAACGAGTTGGATTCTTTTTCAGAGAGAAAGAGATTCTATTAAGGTGGAAAAACCTTCGTAGAGAACGAATAAGAAAAGGTCGAATGCTAACAGATGAGGAAAGTCGTATTTTAAAAAAAGGGGATCTGCTTAGAAAGAGAAAGAAGTCCCGTTTTTTTTTTTGTATTATTTTCATCATCATCATTATTATTACATCTACTTCTTACGAAACTGGTGGTAAAATTACCATTATTATTACGTATTATTATTATTCTCTCTTCTTTCTCCTACCATTCCGGCTAGGTTATACACATACATGTAAGTACATACTACTACTAATTGTAAATGAACTTCTTTCTTATATGTTATGGATGCGCCAGTCAAGGTCGCAGTCTGATGGGTGATTGTAAAGCAATCCTCTTACCGTGTAATTACATTTTGATATCACAAAATAATACAGAAAAAAAGGACGTAACTATATAAAAGGAGAATGTGTGCATGCACGAGGAGGGACTCTCATTATTCAGTCGAAATTGTTTTATGTTTAGTCGAAAAATAGCAGAACGAAAATAAAACACGAACGGCTGCAAACTGGATTAAAATGAAAACGAATTCCTTTTTCTTATCCTTACTCTTTGCTCTTATTTGTTTCTCTTATTAATTATTTCGATAAAAGGGAATCCTTGAGACTCCTGTGTATGTGCATATACAAATTAGCGCTCTTTTTCCCTCTCTATCTCTCTCGGTTTTTTCTTAAATCGTACAAAGGAAAAGAATTGAGATGTCCTACATTCATATAACTTTTTTTAATTAATCTATAAATGAATTGAGACCAGAAGATTGCCTTTCTTAATAATAATAATAACGTATCGTTTTATCACGTTTCCTTGGGACTGCTCATTAAAGTACGAACATGAACAAACTGATTATGCATGTGCAATATAAGCCATATTAACTACACCATGTACCCTGTGTTCTCCTCTCGGCTTTTTGTTTTGCCAATTCCTCGCTTTGCTTTCGCGTTGCTTTTTTGTTCGTTCGCTTACGTCCTTTAACGTGCCTTATTTTTTCCCAATATGTTACTATAACAGATAATGTGTAATTTATTTCAATAAACTTCTCATTTTTTGCGTAATTAAATAGAATGAACGTTTATTTTTTGCCCTCCGTTGATTCAATTTCTTTTTTTTGCTCTTTCTTCCTTTATTTAATTTAACAATATAACATTATACCGAAACCGCAAAAGAGAAAAGAGATCATGAACGAGCAAGCGATCCGAAGGGGAAAAAAGCATTGAAATTAATCAACCTTGTGCTGTCTCTTCTCTTAACTTTTAAGTGATTTCAAAACGTTCCATTTAATTGATTATTATTATTTTTATAAAATAATTTTTATATCCTTTCCATGCCGTTCTCCTCGTCTCCTTCTTCTGCGTCTATGCATCCGTCTCTGTTATATCACTTTTCCTTCGATTAATTAGAATTTAAACTATTTCATTAAAACCGGCGATAAAAACGTACAAACTCCTTCGACTTGAAACTTTTGCTTGTCTTTATATGTTAATTAATCCTACATTTTATTTACTTAATTCCCTTAATTATGCGCATAAATAATAATTCAGTGTTCTCGTAAAAATAAAAATAGGTGATGAGTTTATTAAGAAAAAAGAACGACGATTATGATGTTGATGATGATGACGAGGGAGCAGAAAATGAAAATTGCTACAATTTAATTGTTGAAATCCGTTTTGAAATTGCAATCTTGCAGAGAATCGTTATAAATTAGCAGCCGCAGCAACCCTTATTATGTACGATTTAATTTCGAATAACGTATCCATCAGCATGAAGATGATAATGCTTAATGAGAAGCCTTGATGAAAGGAAAAAGAGCAATTTGAAAAGGAGCAGAAAATTAACAATAAACAGTTATAGTGTGCATACATGTAAGCATTTCCAAATTCCATTAGCATAATTACATATTCTATTTTACATTCTTAACCTTCTTTTTTCCCCAAGTGTATACAAGTAAAAGCAGGAATCTCACAAACAGGTAACCAAAGGAAAAGCACTGAAAATGTAAACGGACACGATTCTTTAAAAAACAAGGACCTACTTCTATCCCTTAACACCATTTCTCTAGGTATAATAATGAGCAAGAAATAAACCAGCAAATGTAAGGAGAAGAAAAACAAACACACGTACTAACAGAACAAAGAAAAAAAAGTGGTAATAAAGTACAATGAATAAAATATGTTAAATAACATTAGAATTTAAACACGTTAAAATGTGTGTAAAATACATTTTTTATTACTTAAATGTCTCTTCTTCTTTTTAATATTAGTTATGAAAATAAAGAGGAAAATTATTCGAGAATAACAGGATTGTAACTTTTTTGGGTTTCTCAAATCGGATTCTCACAGGAAATTATTCACCAAAATAGGAATAGGAAGCATGAGTTTACAGTAAACAAAAAGTAAGTTTTCAAAAGTTAAACACTCTTTTTTAACCCAATTTAAATTCCCTCGCTCGAAAACTGTTCTAATTGTTCCAAACACTAGCTGAAATTAAAAAGGAACTTTATTAGAAATTCTTCGAGAAGTTAATCTAAGCACTAACCAATTATTATTTAACAAACACGAAAGAACAAAAGGAAATTTCGTTTTGGTTTTATTATTTTCTGTTGGGTGCATTAAATTGCTAATTGAAGACGAGTAAACTTGAGGATATAACAGCTACTATTACCAGCCACTGCCACAACTTATTACATTGTGTGTGTGTTATTAAAATATACTTTAGATATATTTTTATGGATGAAGAATGATGAAAAAAGAGGTTCCCTGTATATTTAAGTTTCGAAAAAAAAATTATACCATAACATTTTATCATTTCATTTATCTCGCGTAACCGCCCATCGCCTTTTTATATTATAAACTAAATTCTCAAACGTAATGAAAAAAAATCAACCTGAAAAAAAAGGAATAATAATAATCAGTGGGTTCCTTTTATATAAAAAAAATTGTTAATAAACTTGAGGAATAAAACGAAATCATGAAAGAAAACAATGTATGCAATTAGTGTAATGTTACGTGCTATTAAAAATGGATATTAATTAAAAATTAATTAAAAACGTTATGCGAATTGGATAGCAACATTTTAATTTCAATAATTATTCGATTTCTTGCATTCCAAACAGGATACGAAAGAAAACTTTACCTCATTGTACCAACGAGAGGTCAATATTTTATTCCAATTTACAATTTTACAATCAATCAGCAGCCCATGAGGTAATTTCTTTAAAAATAATATACACGGAGTCTTGTAATTTGATAAAACCGTTAATAGAAGCAAAACATCCTTTCAACGACTTTCTTTCCATTTTCGATTCGTACCAGTCAACAATAAACTGATGGTTAATAAATTTAGCAACGATTCTTTTTTAATGTAAATTCTAACAGCTAAACAGAAATTAACGTGCAAAATAAATTGTAAATTGAGAATTATCAAAACAAACGTTTTGTATTATTCAATCTAACGTTATTTATTTGATATTTTTATTGTGTTGATTACGAAAAGAGAAAACATTTGTTTAACCGTTAAAAAGATTACTATTAAATCGATAAATTTCCGACAAATTCGTTACCAATTAATTATGTTCTTCGTAAATTCGCTTGTACGATTTAATAATGGCAATTAATTAGTATAGAAAAATCGTTTCGACACTTTGGTTTTTTTAATTATTTTTTTAAATAAGCGCAAAAAAGGTTTAAATTAATCAAAATTTCGGAGATGTATTAATTCTCGACAAAATGAAATATTAATTTCGTCCTTTTACAATTTTTCAATTTTATACGTTCATTCTTCGTGTTTATTAATTCGTACGAAATCTATAAAAAAGTTTACGTTTTAATAGGCGCTTGATTATCACATCAAAATAGTTAAAAAGGAATAATTACGTGCGGCGGCTACCTTCCTTTTTATTTATTTATTCATTCCTCTTATTATCTTCTTTTCATATTATTCATAATAATTAAGAGTAACAATACAAATGAAAATGAGAAACGAGCAAGAAAGGCATATACATTAACATTACGCGAGAGACCCAATCTATTCCTTTATTTCTTACTATTTTTTATGTATCCAAGTTCTTGAAAGCGATTATTAATTATATTGGCTCTAAGTATATCGTTTATACATATATTTTTATCTTCTTGTTCTTACCGTTGTTCCTTGTTTCATTATTATCATCATTATTAATTCTATTGAAACGTGTAATGCTAGTAATAAATAAATAGCAGCTTATTGTTTACATTGTAAACAGTGTGGGTTCCCCATTACCACTATCATCACCATCATCATCATTATTATTACGTTTATATCACCGTTAAGAAAAGAATAAGATAAAAGGAAAACGGAACAAATCTCGACAACGTTCCCCTCCGGTTTCAATTCTACGTGTATACCCTTCAGTAGGAAAAATAAAGTAAAACGGATAAAGCGAGCAACATCAAAAAGAAACGAACGGAGAAATGTGAGCCCGATGATGATGATACTCTTAAGCCGTTAGATTATAACTTTTTTTTCTTTCCTGGTTCTTGAATTATTGCCATGAAAAATTTTTCATAATAATAAAAAAAATTGTAAATATCCCTTAGTGACTAATTAAAAGGTGAAGAAGAAGAAGAAGACGGTGAAAGAAGATGAGAGAATAAGAGGGACGGTTCAACATACTTATTATAGTCACAAATATCGGGATTACGTTGTTCGGATCTTCATAAGTTACATTTCCACTTTATTGCCACCACCATCACCACTATACAAGAACCACCGTCATCATCATCATCTCGATGTAGTAGTCGGATTAAAAAAATCCTTCTTCATTTCTTTTTCCTTCCCTTTCATTTTCTTTATTATTTATCCTTTCCTTTTGTCCGCAGCGAATATGACTGAGATGCTTACATACAAGACGCACATATACTTATACGTGTATACTTGTATGTGCTGAATAAAAACCAGTAGAACGATTTTTATGCAAATTGCAAATAAAGAATTTTTGCAATTTCTTTCCTTCGCTCTCTCACTTCTTTCGTTGTTCGTTCGTTCAACAGTGATGCGCTTATCCTTAAATATACGACAATGGAGGTGTCGATGAATCCTTGTTTTACTGGGAAAGCTTGGAAAAAGAATTGACGAAGGATTTTTTTAATTCAATTAATCGACCAAACGAAAAAATCCTATCTCACACACTCGAATCCATTAATTCCCTTTGCCCACTTTTAAATATTAATTAATCGCTAACATTAAATGAAAAGATTCGTATAAATAAAATCCCATTTCTTTTATACGTTTAATCTCTTTTTCTGAAATCGATACGATCCGTGTGTATCGGTGAAATGAAATTTTGACCTCTTCGTCGTCGTCGTCGTCGTCGACTCATAATAGTGCCGGTTTGTTTTGTATGGGTTAAAAAAGAAGAATTGGATACAAAAAGTAACGTATAAAGGAGAAATAAAATGAAAAGAAGAAAACTGGGCGCATAAAGCAATTGAAAGTATGTAAGTCGTATGTCCTACAAAGTGCACGAGCGAATTCGCTTTTTAAAAAGCCAATAAGTGCGCGACGTTTCGCGATCAAATTAATGATCCGCAATAAAGGACGAAGAAGGAAGCGTTAAAAGCAACAAACGGAAAAAGAAAGCCCCTTTTTTCTTTATTGTTCTTATTATTGTCATCTTTTTCGAAAAAAGATTTCATCCTCATTGTATAACTGTTACCCTTAATTCGTATATCCATATTTTTATTGTTTGCCGTCGTTCTCTTTACTTTTAAAGAGAAAGTTTGCAATGGGAGTATGTTAATTAGCGCAAATGAATGGTTTTAAATATTGATTTGCGAGGAATACTTTCCCTTTGCGAATGTGCATATTGAAAATGAGTGGCGAAAGAAAGTGGAATAAAGTAAATAAAAAAATTAATACGAAAAACGGCTTTCTGTTGATTACGTATCATCACAATTTATATGTAGAATATAACTGGTTTTCTACAGTCGAAGACTCGTTTTTTTCGTTTTTCTTCATTACGAACCTTTAAACAAAACCAAAAATCCGTCCTTTACTCGCCTCTTCTTTCCCTCATCATCTTCCACTATATTTAATTCACGTGCTTAATTTAATAATATTAAATGTACATTTTCACTTATCACGTTCGTCCAATTATTTTAATTGACTCGTACAATGGTCATTCTCGTTGCGTTATATACTTGATTGGACGAGTCGCATGCGATTTATGTTTATATTAATGCATTTTAAAATCAAAAATCAAATTCCTATCATCGAAAGCAAATCAATTTTTTCCCCTCGGTTTCGGTGTCATTCTACCTGGAATGAAACAACTAGAGAAGAAGTTGTTCTAAAGGCGAAGCAAAGCCATAAAGCGGTACAAAGAACTTCACGGTTGCCAAAACGAAAATCTATTGGCAAAATTAATTGCAATTAAACAACGGTCAATTGCTCCTCATTATTATTTTAATTCAAGAATCCTTTCATGCCTATTTTCTCCTGCAAGAAAATAAATAATGAACCATTTAAAGGTTCTAAGAAGGAATGAACGAAATTAAAATTCTTGACGCCGTTCTTTACCTGTCTTCAGGTAAGAAACAATAACGTTACACTTCTTTTTTTCTAACTCCAAAATAGCTTCGTCCAAGTGGGAATAGTTCGTCAGTTGCTTCGTATACTTTTCTTTCGATTTTTATTTTTCTTTCTTGAGCAAATTCATCTATATGTAGAGCAGTTTAGGCTTTCAGTTCGGGCCTGAAGTTTGAGCAAAAAGTTAATTATCGTCATTAAAATCGAATGCGTCTAGTTGAAAATGTAATAGATGAGGAATAAGAAAAGGCGTTTAGTTTTCGAGAGGAAAGTACAAAAAGGAAAATGTAAAAAGTTCTTTTCATCGTTATTATTATATTATAGAAAGAAGTAGAAGTAGGAGAAACCGCCATAAGAAACTGTTCTCTTCATAGCCAAACGTATTATTAAGTAGAACAGGTTTAGAAACGGGATATATTTAGTGTTTAATCCACGTAGGAAGTTTCACTGTTCTCTCTAGATAGATGGTAAATATTTTTGGTTTTTTAATGAAAAAAAAAATCTCACTAAAAGAACAATACCGTACCCACCAAAAAAATAAAAGAACTGGAACAACAGATTTCGTAATGTTACCATTTTTTTCTTCCATCTTATTCTTCTCGTGGCAGAGAACAATGATTGAATTTACGGAGATTCTTGCGTTAAGAATTCAGAGTTCATCTTAGATAAAAAAAATCTGGTTTTATTACTCCTTCTTTCTTTCGACAACCTCCAAGCGAAAGGAATTTCCCGCAAGTTGCTCACTACTATATGAGGAAACAATATGATTTATTTAACGTCATAATATAATAACTACTCCTCACTCTCGTTATCCAAATGTAATGTCTTATTGAAACGTTCCATTTGTTATTGCATTAACAAACATTAGTACCGAATCGAAAGTAGATGAACGACGACGACGAAGATGATGAGGATAATAACAATAATATCGAAGTTAATCTAAAAGAATGATAGATTTTATGTGCTGGATTAGATCGATTGAGATGATGACGATGACGATGATGATGAGAGAGAAGAATGATAAAACGTGGGGCACGTCAGTTTATAGATTATAGACGAAGAGCGAGATGAGAGGAGAAAGAGTGAGTTATGCACTCGACACACTTCGAATAGGGCAACGTTCCTCCAGTAGCCAGGACATAATGGTTTACATTCCTGAACGCACACACACACGCACACGTTCGAGTCGTTCATACATATACATATACGATAGGTAGCGACATCTCTTGATTAATAGTACCCACGAATTGGATCGATTCCAATTGATGGATTCCTGAAGAGATTTACAAGATTAATCCATCATCGATAATGGCATTCGATCATCAATTATATTTTATATCACCTAATAGAAATTCTTTCGATGGTAATTAGCGCGAATCGCTCGTCGGAATCTCCACCATCTTTAATGGATCACGATGGATCCTTCACGGTAACCTTGCGTATTGCGTACGTTCTTGAGAAGCCGCTTGACCCTGGATCGAAATTAATCTACATACAATATACATATTCGATTGCGTGTTGTTCTTGTATTATGATAATCGTATGCACCAAATTAAATTCGAACGACACCGAATGAACCGTTCCAAAAGAAACGATTCTTTTATTTATTTCTTCGGAGCCACCATTTTTGGACATTTCGATGATGATGATCACGATGATGATAACAATAAAACGACAATTAAATGTTTTTATTGTTTTGGTCGGAAAGAGAACGACAAAATAGAGGTAGAAGTAGAATAAAACAGTTAAATCGAGATAAACGTTTCTCTACTTTGAATGAACACAAAAAGAAATTGATAAGAATCATCATCCACAACCTCAAGAAGATATCATCATCATGTGCGTTGCGTGTGTGCGTACTTATGAAGAAAATTCTCCGTGTATCCAAGAACAAGAAAGAACCTACCTAATCTACGTCGTAAAACAAAAAAAGTTATTATCAAAATTATAAATCAACGAATAAAAATTAAAGGAAAGAGCTGAGTGGAAATATGGAAGAAGGAATTTAGGAGATTGTAAAATCAGTATGTGGAGAAATATGAATGAGGACTATAAAGTGAAATACGAATAGAGAATGGAGGGTACGTTATAAAACATGTTGGTAGTAATAATAATGATGATGTTAAACAATTAGTTTTATAATATACCGAATAGTTTTATGCGACTAACGGACTTGGATAGAAAATATCCTGCAATAAGAACGATGATAATATATATTTCAACAAATAGGTTTATTACGAGCAGATCAATGCTACGTTTAATCCTGAATTATCATTTCCTTAATGTTATTACATAGTATCATATTTTATACATTTCTATAAATGTTTATGCGAACATTATACTCGATTCCCTTTCTGGTTCTTTTTCTCTCAAAGCGTAGAAGTGAAAGACGAAGGAGTAGAAGAGAGAATAAAAAAATAATAATTTATTATTACTTTTTAATATTTCAGCTTCTCATATAAGATTAAATTTCGTAAAATCATAATAAGGATATTATTATTAAACATAGACTCAGCCTTCATATCTCTTTGTGGGTAATAAATAGTCTGTCAAATGATTGTTCCTTCTTCTTGTGTGTGAAGAGAGTGAAAAAAAAATGTGCTAAATCATTATTTGAAATTAGTTTTTCACCGCTTTTCTCTCTCATCTTTCTCTCTATCTTGCCTCTCGGTTTATTAATAATTCGAAGGGCCTAACGTACAAATAAATAAGCGATTACAATTTTTTCCCTCCTCATTGATGACCGAAGGATCCGTCTCCTTGTCCTGCATATCTAATCGGAATGTCTATAGTTCGAAGGATATAGAAAAAAGAACAACGAAATTCAATTAATTTCACCAAGAAGCAAAAATAAAACGAGGAATCGTTAACGAGAAAGAGAAATAATCTTCAACAGCAAATGGTTTTAAATTAATTAATTAAATAGGTAAAGTCGTGCCGATGAAACTGCAATAATCGAATCTAATTCTCCTCAACCTAATCACGATGTACATATTTAGTGGCGAATTAGCGACGAAATTGTTATTTTTTAAGCGGAGAAACAAAGAGAACAACGACGAAAAGGAGACCGAAGGTTTGTTTTCGTTTTATGTAGAAGACATTCCGTTTGCCATTTATAGATAGGGGAAAAATAGGAGTCTTAAAAACGATGAATTAAATATTATATTACGAGCTCGTTCGTTTGCTTCGTTTTCTCCATCGCACACATTTAATTCTCATCATCATAATCATGAAATCGTGTTAAGTTTATGATAATTCTTATTGCCATTTAATAAAACGTTTATTCGAAACGTCTCGGACAAAGTGCAAAAAATCAATTCGTGGCACAGACGACTCTCGATGCGTATATATTGAAATAATAAAATTATTATTGTGTTCGGCATATTTAGGTTAAATAAAATATCTCTTTCTCTTCCATCCAGCAAACCAAAACCCATCGAGCGAGCGTCTTGTTCGCTTGTATTTCATTACACATCCAACCGTTTAATATGTGAATTAAAATAAACATTCTCCGGGTACATAAATAAATAATATTTAAAAATATTTTGATATAATTATCAAGTTTGAATGCTCACGCTATGAAACAACTTATTATTGCTTAAGTGGATGATGTTGTACAAGAAGTTGAGGAACACGACGATGATTTTTTTTTTCGATTGATATCGATGTAATGTACGAGCGAGAGAAAAGAACAAAGCGCGATGTGAGGACGTGTAAATATTTCGTACATTTCAATCACTAGCCATTGTATTATTGCAAAAGGAAATTTAAATAAAGTTCAAGCTCAAAAGCAGGAATAAATGGAAGAAGAATTAAAAGAGAAAGAGAGAGAGAGAGAGTTTTATAGACAATAAAGTAATTTAGATTGGAATACGTTTTAGATTGTACAATGAAAATAAGTTCAAATAGTGATCCCACACGAAAAACTATATTCTCCATACTATTTGTATACAATATCTATAATAATACAATTGGTGGTGAATGTAAATTTCCTTTATCTGGTTAAGTGAACCAGAAGAACAAGTATTTGAGGATATAAAAAAATTGTTTAAAGTAAATCATTGCAATAATTTCGTATAATAGTGAAACTGGTTAAAAATAATTTATAAATTCAAACGCTAAACGATTCTAACGATAATTTATCACTGAATTGTTTCCTTTTCTCGCTCGCACTCGCCCATTCCCGTCGAATTCTTTGTTTAATTAAAGCAATAATTTCGTATATTAACAACATACGAATGATTTCTCCTTTTCCATTCGGATATTATCCTCTCATTAATTTATCCTTTATTGATATCAAACATTTCTAATTGACTCTTAAACTGCCGATCTCTAAGATGTGGACATCAATTTGGTTTCTTCTTTTCGAGATTTAATTAACTACCGAACCGCGTGGATTTTTATAACAGAAATATTTAAATTAGTTTTATAAATTATTGCACGATTCTTTAATGTATCCATAACGAAAATCTAATGGCTTCCAAAGAAAAATATAAAATGAATTTCAACAGGAAAACTAGTAGTTGTTTACGAATAGTTTTGCCGTTGGACCAAATAATTAGGTAGATAATCCTGAACAATGGACAGAAGAGGCTCACAAATCCTCACGCTCGACTTCATTCTTACGTTTACAAAACCTACAAAAAACCGATTATCCCACAAGAAAATTCGTACGGTGTAATAAACGTCTCAATGGGTATGACTGCACATACCAATTGGAGGGACAACTTATTATTATTGTTATTATAGCTTACAGGAATTGTGTTTGAATGCGTTTGGACAATGTCATTTATTTCTCTCTCTCTCTCTCTCCCTCGATTTAAATTTATTCCTTCTTCAAGATCCGAATACTGAAAGTTCGAAATAAGGCAAAATCGTATGGGTGTAATGCAATAGTGTCTCCTGAGCAAATCGAAAACGAAAATAAAATAATAATTCCGTTCCGGTTTTTTATGCTTGATATTCGTTTGTTAGAAGGAAATTCTTTGCCAAACCCAATTTCAATAGCACACATAAAAACGCTCACATGAAATCGTACGTTATAATAACGTACGCGCATTTATAATAACATGAAAATATCTAACACACGGATAGAGGACGGACACACACATGCTGTACGATTCTCTAAAGAAACTCTCTTCTTCATCTGTTGAAAAGAAGAGGTATAATAAGCGAAAGAAGAAGAAAAAGAATTAAACCGCTTCTACACACACACACGTTAAACTATAAGAATTTTTTCCTTCTTCATCATCATCATCATCATCATCCTCAAGTTTAGTTCTTGAGCTAGAAGATGTTTGTTCCGTCTCTCTCTTTCTCTCCCTCACGCACAAACGCGCTCGTCTCCGTTCTCTTTTCACTTCTTCATCTACTCTGCCATCGTCGTTCGATACGTTAATTACAAATATACCATCGCATGCGGAGATGGAATTAACGTCAGGCCGTACCGTTAGAACGAATACATATATAGACGTGTATGTATACGTGTATAGTATACGGTGTACGATGATGGAGGGCAATAAATAAAAAGCTCTACCGTCCTCACCCACTGACAACAATATAACTCGGTCGCCCTCTGGTCGAACACTCGCTATATAACAACCGCGCCGCAACAACAGCAACAAGAACGTCGACTATCCTCTCAGCAGCTCAATTAAAATATATAATTGTCTGTTTACATTGTATTGAAAGGTACGCAATAATAATAAGCGTGGAGAATTAAGAGTTAAATCTACACGCGCGTTTAACGTGCACAATTGCGAGCGATCGACGGACGCGAAATTGGCGAGACGTTCATTAGCATTTGTTAATGAGATTTTCGTATTGGTTCGCGAGGAGGACGATTAATTTGTGATTGAAATCCGTAAGAGAGAAAGAACAGAAATCCAGGAAGAATAGAATTGATCCGAAGCGATTTTTTTTTTAATATTCATTCTTATCGTCCACTGCGCATCGAAAGGAAGAGCTAATAGCCATCGCGATAAGATTAACAACCACTTTTCAATCGAGGAAACAAATAAAAAATCAAAATTCATTAAACCGAAATCCAATTTATAATAATTATTAATAACATTCTGCCTCGAGTAACGGTACGCGTGAGATGTTTATATTAATCGCACGGATCGATAATGGCAATAACGATAATAATTCGTAATAGAAACTAGAATGAGAAAGTATGTGCATGCATTTGTAGCCGTTCGGTACGTATAAATGGTTTAATGTGTCCTTTGACCGAATCAGCATGTGTGAGACAGGTAGAATATAAAAGGCGGGGGGCCCACCCATCGCGAAGAGGATTCCATCCGAGTCGCGGGGCCTGCTCCGGGAGAGAAAAAAGAGGAACGATCCACGAAACGTACGGATCAAATGGGACGGGGCGAGCGAGTGAAACGAACATAGGAAATCCTTTGAATTGAGAAAGACTTTCGGGCTCGACGTTACCTTGCACATTACGACATACGTATGTGAAAAGGATAACACGCCGTTGCTTTTCGCTTCGCTCTTTTCTTTGTCTCTCTTTTGTTTATTTGAATATTTCAAATGATGTCCCACATCAGCTGTGAGGATGACGAAGGATGAAAGAGATGAAGGTGAAACGTAAAGCAAGCAGCAGTAACAGTAGAGGAAGAGTTATGCGGATTTTTCAATAGGACGTAAATGACCTCATAATGTTTCTCTTTCTTCTCGTTCTTTCTCCTCGCTTTCCGCTTGCTTTTTTGCGCACACACTCGCAATAAATCTCCTTTACTTTAATAAACGAATTGGTATTTAAATTTGTTTCTTTGAAAAGCCTTTAGTGGTCGCACGAACGACATTTTTCGTTTCTCTCGCTCACTATTTCTTTTTTTAATTTACGGTTTCTGCTGTACGTCTTATTTGCGAAATAACGTGTATTTAAAAGACCGCAATTTGAATAGAACAAAATCGATTTGGCGATTACAAGAATAATGTTCAAAAAACAGGTTATGTAATCGTAATAAGAGTGAAAATGAAAGTTAACGGTGGTAATTGTTGGCACCGTTCGCAACCAGCGTTAAGAGCAGAAAAGAACTGCGATGGCAAAAGAATAAAATAAAAGATTATTGACAATATCATTTAAGCGGCCGACGAATTGCCTTCCCGGTCTCATTCTTTCGCGAACTTAACGAGAGAAGAGAGAAAAAAAAATCATAATGAGAAGAATTGCGCAACGAACCACGTTGATGTAGTAGTAGTAGTGAGGAAAAGCATTTGGATGCGCGCCTTTCATTAAACAATCATTCAGCAATTACGCAAAAGAAAAAGTCGAAGGAAAAGAGAGATATAAAAATGCGAGACAACTTTCACTTCGGCCATTTTTCACGTCGAGCAAGTGCAATTGAATGGAATTAAACGAGAGGCGAATTACAAAAAAATAAATAAAAATAATAAAGAGAGAAAGAAGAATACGGAAATTGATATAAGACATAACGTTGCTGAAACGACTCAATAAATTTATTTCGGTCGAATGGGAAGCAAAAAAGGAATAATGAGCGGCTCTGCAGCAACTACTAAATAGAAAAATTCCCTCCTTTTCTCGCTCTTAACTTTTCCCCCCCGTTTTCGTTCTCGTCGCACGCAGTTCTAACTGATAATCAATTAACTTCGTAAGTATGGAATATTTAATGAATTATAATAATGAGATTTAAGAGTTATGCGAAAACAAATAAAGTGCTAAACACGCGTACCTGAGCGACTATTAATAATAACGATAACATTATTAAATCGTAATAGAACGCGTATCGGCCGGATTATTGTGTCGTTGCGACACCTTTTCCGAGCGCTCGCTAATTCACGGACGAATGCCACGGATAAATCACGAATCACTAATGAATATGCGATGCAAAGTTCGCCTACCTTCAAAATGCACCGTCCTTCGGCCTCGTTCTCCGCCACCGACCCGTTGTAGAAACTCTGATCGAATATCGGCTCGTTATCGTTCACATCGTGTATCGTCACTAGCACCGTCGCGGACGACGACAACGGCGGAAATCCGTTATCGGTCGCGACGACCGTCAGCCGCGGCACCGGATCCGTTTCGCAATCGACGTGCGCGCGCGTCGTCACCAGACCGCTACGCGTGTCGATCTGGAACCACGTCGAGTGCGTCTCGGGCGTGCCGATCAGCGCGTACGTTATCGCGCTGTTGTTGCCCTCGTCCTTATCCGTCGCGAACACCTGGATAACGGACGTGCCCGGATCGGAAACCTCCATCACGTTCGCGTGGTAAACGTCCCGTTGGAACTCCGGCGCGTTGTCGTTGATGTCCGTCACGCGCAGGTTGATGGTGCGCGCGGCGTGTAGCGGCGGCGTGCCGGTGTCCGTCGCGACCACGCTCAACGTGTAATTCGGCTGAATCTCGCGGTCCAGCGGCAGCGAGACGACCATCAAGTAGATGATGTTGTCGCGCGTCGTCAACCCGAAATGGCCCTCGCCCCCGCTCAGCGTCACGTTGATGTTCGAGTACTCCGCCTTCGAGTCCGGATCGTTCACCGAGATCCGCGCGACGAACTCGCCCGGCTGCGCGGACTCCGAGATCTTCGGCGTCGCGTCGTCGCTCAGGAAGATCACGTTGATGATCGGCTGGTTGTCGTTGACGTCCGTGACGGAGATCGAGACGAACGCGGTCGTCTCCAGCGGCTGCAGGCCGTGGTCTCGCGCGACGATCACCAGCTCGTGCAGCTCCTTCGTCTCGAAGTCGAGCGGTTTGTTCACGGAGATCATGCCGCTCGTCGAATCGATGCGGAACATGCTGTCGCGGTCGCTCTGCCGGCGATTGATCGAGTACTCGACCTGGCCGTTCTCGCCCGCGTCGTTGTCGCGCGCGTACACTTGGACGACCGTCGTGCCGACGGTCGCGTTCTCCGGCACCGTCGCGTAATAGCGGCTCTGATTGAAAATCGGCTGGTTGTCGTTGACGTCCTGTATCGTGATGTTCACCGTCATTTCGCCTCGTAACGGCGGCGTGCCGCCGTCCAACGCTTCGATCACCAAACTGTACGCGGGCGTCGTCTCGCGGTCGAGGAAGCCGTTGATTTGCAAGTCCAAGTAGAGGACGCCGTCGCGCTCGCGGTGCGACGACAGGCGGAACGCGTTGTTCACGTTCCCCGCGACGATGTTGTAGCGTTGCGTGTTGTAGTGATCCAAGTCTAGATCTTTGGCCGGATTGAGCGTGCGCTTGACGTCGCGCGGCGTGTTCTCCGGGAACTCGATGTTCATCGACGGCGTCGGGAACGTGGGCGCGTTATCGTTCTCGTCCAACACTTTCACGTGCACTCTCACATTGTCACCGTTCGTCGGTATCGCCACCAGCGTGTAACTGGCGCACGTCTCGCGGTCCAGCAGCACTTTCGTCCGGATCTCGCCGGTGGTCGTCTCCGCCTCGAGGTCCGTGTCCGCGTTGATGCCGACCGGCACGATCAGGTACGGCGGTATCACGTCCGGGAAGCTGCCGTCCTGTATGAAGCCGACTTTGGTGCCGATCGGCGAGCCCTCGGACACTTCCATGTGCCGTCTGTACTCGGCACCGGTCACGTCGAGGAGCAGGACGATCGATACGTAGTAGAAGTAGTAAATCTCCGACATCTTCCGGCCGGAGCGTGTCATCGTGGCGGTTCACGCATACTGAAACATGCTTCGGCAAGCAAAAAATGCGAATGATTAGTAAGGCTTGATGAGCAACATGGTGATAATTGGACAAGGGATGAATGCAAGTGACGTAGTTATTTCTTCGATAATTAGAGGTCGTTTGCAACTATTACAATAAATTATGCCGTTTTGAGGCGAATATGCGAATGGTATGCGTGGAGTTTTTACGACGACGAAGACGACGATTATTTTTACGTTTTCCTTCTTTTATAGGCGAAATGAAGAAGAGTCGTGGGTGTTGCAAAACGTTTTCATTCAATTAAAAATGCATAAAAAGGCGTTCGTCGACTTATTTCTCCGTTTACTTCCCTTGCTTAATAAACATATTTATTTCTTATTGGAAACGTTATAATATTATAAAGAAGAAGTTCTTCATCGTCGGAGACGGAATCAAACATTTAAATTTCAAAGTTAAAGTGCATTTTTTTTTTGGACGAGAGAATGAGAATAATAAAAGTGAAGAGTGAATAAAATAGATGGGAAGCTATATGTGCGGAGAAAGAGCGAAGCGAGCAGAAAACATGAGGAGAAGCTGCATAATCGTGAAGAGAGCTACTCGCTTATCGAGTTTTCAAAATATTTTAAAGGCGACCCGTGTCAATAAAAGTTATTTACACGCAAATGTTCCTTTCTTAATTTTATTCTCTCTCATTTTTATTTATTCTCCTTCCTTTCCTTCTCGGTTACACACACTCTCTTTCTACGACGACGGTCGGAGAAGAAATGCAAATTAAAAAAATAAAATATTTCACAATAACCTCATCCCCTCGTGCACATGAAAATAAATACTATTAAATAAGAGTGGACGGGAGAGAAAAAGAAACGGGAAATAAGAATAAGAAGGAAGATAGTTGTAAATTTTCCTTAAAATATATTCAACACATGTACGGAGAAAAAAGCTAATTTCTTTTTCACAATTTCTTTGTCAGATTTCTCTCGCCTTCGTGTAACATTTATTCGCAGATCTTTATGAAAAAACGAAGTTATTACAACTTTTGCGAGACGGCAATAAGACGAGATGCGCTTCAAGTGAATTTGAATTCTTTAACAGTTTCAAACTTGAGCGACAATCACCCGAAAGAAACAAATGTATATCCATGTGGTTCACTGCTAAACCATTCTGCGCTCTTTTGCCCGTTACTTCTCTCACTCTCTCTCGCTTTGCGACAGATTATAGTCAATTACTTAACAATTTTAATGACGTTTAATTAAACGGGATTTCAAAAATTTCATATATAAACGTATTCCGGAGGCTCGCGTGTGTGTTTCCTTTTTCTTCTTTACATATGCATAAAATAAACGAAGGAGTTTTGTCGCAACACTTACTTCCTAAACCGATAGCAATTCATCATCATCTTTATTATTACATATTTCTATTATTTTTCTCTCCCTCTGTCGTTTTCTCCTCGCTACTTGAGCAACATTTTACCATTTAAATATCGTTTCTTTTACTTCTCTCGTTTCAAATCACCCGTTTACTTATAGATGGAAAATAATTAAAACAAGAAATCCAAAAAGTTTTCCTCGACTTTTTACTTTTGTCTTCCTCCATAATAATCACATGTCTTAGATCACTTCTAATGGCCGTAGCGGTAAATATTGTAACAGTATCGGGGCGACTACTCGTTAAATATTCATGCAGAGTGAACGGCTCATTTCTCTCGGTCTTTTCTAATGCGTTTCGCCGATCTCTTGAAATCGGACCGACCCCACTGACAAACAAACGATTCCTTCCTTTTTCACCTGCAGTGCAAGGAGAAAATTTCACTCTGCTGCCTCCAATCATTTCGTCACTTTCCTCTTTATTTATTCAACTCATCATCTCCCCTTTTTTGGTGTATTGTTTATTGCGTCACGTCAAGGAGATACCATTTCCTTCTTTTTTAATAAATAATTACTACCGAGATAGATCGAGACAGATGCAGTTAATTTATCATATAAACACACAAGATTCGCTTTCTTCGCCGATGCTGCTGATGATGACGGTCTTTAATGTAAGTCGATCTCTATAACTCTCTCGCTCGCGCTCTTCTCCTCCTCGATATATTTAAGCGAAGTGTAGGCAACAAGTGCCCCGGGGCAGGTATTCTCTCGGATACCTCACTTTCATCCCCTGACATAGACCTGCTAATAACCAGAACAAAAGCGCTACTATCCCGCCTGAAAACATTCAATCGCGGCCGTTTCTTTTTCTTCGCCTCTTCCTCTTATTTCACTTGATTTTTTGTTGCCCGTTCCGCTGCCTCTTCTTCTTCGTCGCTTTGTCTCACTTCTGCGCTCCGTAATGGTTCCCTCAATTTACCGGATTCTTTGAAGGTGCCGGAGTCCGAAAGTGTTATCGCGATACGGGAGAAACGGTAATAGAGCGACGGACGCTGATGATGATGATGATGATGACACGAGGAATAGAGTTATAGGCGGACGGGGCGCGGTGAGCTTTTCGCGTAAAATAACAGGAGATTTCAATAAGCGACGAGGCAGCGAACGCACAATAACAACAACGGCAACGGGCAGCCACCGAGGAAACGAACGCTGCAAAACACATGTGCAGCAGTAATGCGAGTTATGTGACAGGTTTCATTTAAATATCGACGACTAAAGCGTGAAATTCGTCCGCACTTTTTTTTTGCACTTTCGAGAAAATTACTCTAATAAGAATGCCGTCACTCTCATTATCATTATCTGCCCTTAATTGCGGATTGTTTCCTTTCCGAGGACGAAGAAATGGAAAGAGAGAGAAAAGGTTAAACTTGACGGCTTTTCGTTTGATTCAGATTCCTCCTCCTCATCGTTCTTCTTCTCCGATATCATTAGCATACGAATACTTTGAACTCTTTCGGTTTAACAATGTTCGTCGTATCGACGTCTCGCAAAATGTTATCTTTTTGCCTCCTAATGATCGTCATAGCGAAATTGCATTCTCGTACCTGCAGAAAAACACCGTGCGATCGCGTACGCACGCAGCCGTCGTGATCGGAAGCACCGCGTTGGATGCTGTCGACGAAACTAAATCCGAATCGAACTCTTCCCTAGATTCGACTCCTCCTTGGATTTGACTCTTCCTTAGGTATGAGTATTCCTTAGATTTGAGTCTTCTTTAGATTTTACTCTCCTTCAGATTGGTTTTAATCAAAAAGCTCAAACACAAACTTTCACGCACTTTTAATTTATGGCAACGAAAAGTGAATCAAAACGCACAAATCTTAATTAATTTTTTTATCGGATTCGCTTTTCCTACTCCTCGACAAAACCCGTGTGTATATATCGAGCACAAACCGCACGCGTACGGATGACGACGACAACAACAACGACGACGACGACGAAGAATAATTCTTCTTATTATTATTAAAACCGATACTGTTGCCGTTGCATAACAAACTGTTCCCGTCGATTGTTCATATTTGCGACGAGGAGCAATTGCGAGAGAGCGTTTAATGCGAAATCCGGGAAAACTAACGACGACCGAACCGAAATTACGAAAACGAAAAAAAAAAACGAAACGAAACGAACTCAACGAAATAATAACCAAACCGTAGGTCAACGAGTTCGAGAGAGTAGATGAAAATAACACACTCACACACACGCGGGTCAGCGAGTTGCCCGGTATCTTAAGATGGACTGAACGAGTGTGGCGGCTGCGAATGCCCTCCCCGCATTCCAATGGTTCGTGCTTCCCCTCCCGCCCGCACCGCCGCAAACCACTTCTTCTTTCGCTGGTTGTTGTTACTGCTGCTGCTGCTGCCGGTGCTGCTACGGCAACCTGTCCGAAGACACGGAGACTTCGACGAGCGGCTCGGGTACGGCGGCAAGTTTGAAACGATCTCCTCTAGCTTTTGTGCGTTTAATATGATATCGAAAGCGCGACGACGGGGACGACCATTATTATTATTGTGCGCTCACAATAGCTGGTCGGCACTACTAACTAATAATACGTTCTTCTGTCATCTTCCTTCTCTTCTCGGCTTTTCGCGAAACATACTATTGTCTTGTCTATTTCGCAATGGACCCTCCAATATATAAGTATGCGCGTGTATATGCATTCGCGTCTTACGTCGGCCAACATAAATTGATCCTTTTCGAGAAAAAATAAAAACGAATGGAAACTAAAGCGAGGGAATGAAATAACTTTAAAGGGTTTCGCGGCTACGCTACTGTTGAAATCATCGCACTTTTCGCTCTCTTCTACTCATTTTCATCGCTTCGTTTCTCAGACGTTATGCAAAATTTCGCATTACGAAACGTAATCAGTTTTAATTGGAAATATAAGTTTTATTTGCAAAAAGAAACGATTATACGTTCAAAAAGAATTAAATCGATTTTAAGTTTATATTATACTTTTACGTGGGTGTCGATGTTGAAGTGCTCGACAAAAATTGACTTTAATTTAATTTAAATGTTAAAAATTTTTATCGTCGACATTAATTACGTAAGAGATTCGTTTTTCGTTAATTTATTAATAAATTAAACAAATTATTAGTCACTGTCAAGTTAAAGCGTTCACACCGGCGAATAAATTTTATTGCAATTCTTTCTGACGGAAAGAAAAAACGAGGAACACGAGGATGGAAGTATCATTGAACAGTTTGCGAAATCGCATGCAAATCCGTTTTAATTCTTTTCGAATCGTTTTAAATTCCTTTCCAATACGAGAACGAATTTAATTGGATTCTATGTCTGTTCTTTTCATTTAATATTTTCTATGCACAGGTGGTATTGTTACAATGCTAACAAAAACTTATCAAGTTTGCAGATGGAAAATCGTTATTTATTTCTTAATAATGGTAATTATCCAATTTTCAAAAAGATATATTATCGTCCATGTCCGTATTAATTTAACTTCGATTAAGTCGTTAGAAATTTGTTTACAATTTTGGATAGGAGCACAATAATTTATCAAGATTTATGTAAGGCCAATGCAAAATTACCAAATCCAATTCGGATCGTAGCCATTTCAATGCAAAATGAAACCTTTGAAAATCGTGAATTCGGTTAATCTTGTTTGTGTACGTTCCTTAATTTGATTCCTGCTAAAAGAAAATCGTAGATTTGCCACATTAGCAACATTGCAGTCTATGTATTTATTGGTAGGGAAATGAGTTCAAATGCGATACGAGATGACGTTTATAAGGAATGCAAATGTAAGAACAAGCATGTAAGGGACACACCGCAGTAATAAAACATTTACATTTGCAGGAATGTCATTTTGTCAAAGTGAATTTCTGCCGTAGTACCTACTAATAAGTATCGGCATTCTAACATGTATAAAAGAGTATGGCATATATAATAATGGTAATAATAAAAGGACACTCTTTCGCAACTCTCGTTCTTATTGTGAGCATGCATTGGCAACGATACAAACGCATATAAAGAATGACTTTTTTTCTCTCTCGAAGATTTATACGAATACAAACGTACACAAATAATTCAAATTGAAATTAAAATAAATGATTTTATGCAAATTAATATTAAATATAAAGAAATTAATTTGTTTCGTTTTTCTCTCCATAACAATGTGATATCATTCGGTGCACGTTATAATGCACGTTAATGATTGAACGTTATTAATTAAAGAAACGACCGCATTTATTATCTCGTACAATGTAATCGTTTATTATTTTAATAAAGCGGTTGGAAAAAGTCGGTATCACAATTACGAGCGTTCGGATTAGTCAAATTAGATGATGCAGGAATGGACGATAGATAGAAAGAGACTCATTGTCGAAATTTGTCAACTACCTAAAAATGTAACTTTTTCAAGACGTTCTTCAGCACGGACAAAGTTTTATTGCAATATTATTTGTCATAATTTGTGAAATAAATTCAAAAGAAAATCAAACAAAATGCAAGTACCAACATTCTCGAGTTTTATATTAATAATAATAGGCATTTTAAAAACTAATGTACATCTTTCTCCTTTTTGTTGTAATTTGGATTCCGTTTATTTAATTTTTAAAGATACGACCTGAAGATATTTATCGTAGTTATTAAAATAAATAAAGTCTAATAAATTACGGTTTAAATCTCTCATTAAAAAATCTGATAATTTTCATTTCGGGTAGGTACACACACACATACGCGTGTATAATAATTATAATAAAAAGAAACGAAAATTAAAAGAAAAGGAAGGAATAAGAGTTGTGGGGTATAGACGCATGCATTTTATACGGTGTAATAGTACGATGAAAGGCAAATGATCCTTCTAAATTGTAAAGGAGACTGAAATCCTTTTGGGAAATAATCTCGAAACAAAAACAACAAGTCGAGAGGACGAGGCAAGAAAAGTCTTCTTCCTTTCCATCTCTTACTCTCTTACTATTTTAAGATGGTATTTATTTAAAATAAATCCGAACTTATGCTCTGACATTGTCACGCAAAATAAATATAGCAAACTCTATCCCTCCAAAAAGAAGGCAAAGAGGAAAAGTAAGTATATAATATAACGTGACTTGTTTAAGGCATCATTTACGCATATTTTAAACTCAAAAGCGCTCTTTTTATTTAACTTACAACACTTCTTTGCTCGATGCTAAATTTACGAACGTACGGGGCCCATCATCAACCTTTACACCCAATAATTTCGCCGTTCTCCTCGCCGGCGTTAAATGCAAATTTCGCAAATCACTAGAAAACTCGAACAATATCGGAAAATAATCTAACTACTGTGTGTATGTTAAAGCTGGTTCAGTTAAGCTATATTTTAAATTGTCAAAATCCCCCAGCAATTTTAGCACGTAAATTCTATCATATTTATGCAAATTACTCGCAAAAAAAAACGCGTCGATCTTTAATCCATACTATAATAATTATTCAAGGATTCGAAATTCTTCCACACAATATAACATTGTATTGGATGCTTGTAAATGAGTCGCATACATTGTTGTTAAATCCCTGTTTTATTTTTATTCCTTTTTATTTTGTTGCTTAAACTGTATTACTACCCAACCACTACAATAAAAATAATAATCGTAACGCGTACGAAAATGAAATCCCTTAATTTACGTTTTAACTTAATTTCAGTTTTAAGCTTTCTTTTTATGTGGCAACTTTTAAAATTATAGGATTAAACCGATAAATATAATTTAAGAAAGGACGAAGAGACGCCAGACTGAATTTATTCAACAAAAGGAATAAACTAATAATGCAATTAATTGCTTTTTCTTTGCTAATTTGCACCTCAAATGGACGTGCACTTAATGGACGATTAGAATTAGATGCATTGCAACAATGGTTACCTCCTCGATCTAAAATTAATGAGTCCATAATAACAACAACATAATAAATATGTTGATATGAGAAAAGGAAAGCGAGAAAATGCCAGCCTAAAGTAAGTCAAAGAAAGGAATAGCGATAATAAAATAAGATGGAACAAGTTAAATATTCCAATAAAATATGCTGAAAACTATTTGCGAAATAACTTCGAGATCATTTATGGGACATGCAGCGAAGTTGTTAAAGATGCAAATGCTATGATAAAGGTGTGTAAACGTCGTTTGAACTCCCTATTTCGATAATTTATAGTAAAATCATATAATTATATTCGCATTCTTGAATTTTCTCGTAAAAAGGAAGAAGGAAAGCAGAAGAAACGAAAAAAAAAACGCGAATAATAAGTGAAAAAGAGTGAAGAGGCTGCGGTATAGATGTAAAATAATCAACGGCCTTCATAAAAGTCTCTCTTTATTTTTTCGTACATATTCTCCTTCATTTTTATGTAGTCACATTAATTTACTATTTCGTTGGGTTTTTATGTGGACTTTTTATTTCGTTGGAACAAAGAGAATCAATTCGAAAAAGGCTGGAGAGAGATAAAGATACGCTTTTATTAAACTAGAATTAAAGATAACTTTCGATATGGATTATTATGGTTATAGATCAATTAAACGTAAATAAATTTATTACACGTGCAGAAGTATCCCATCAACAACACACACACACACGGTTATTGTGTTTTATTTCACGTAAAAGCTTTTAAATGAGGAATAAATATTTTTAAGGAATAATTATAATATCGACTCTTTATGATGTTCCCGTTTATTTTAAATTTAAGTTGACGTTATTATTAATTGGCTTGTATTTAGACAAAAGCAGAGAGAGATGTCTTGAAAAAGACAATCTATAAAGTGCGTATGTGTGCGCGTATATTCTTTAAGAAAATAAAATATATATAGAATATTACGAAACCAAAACTGGATTAAGAACTTGTTTATTTTTTATATTCCAATACATTTTCTTAATTCTTAATAATTATAACCGTTATTTTCGATTGGAATATATGTATAAATTAGAAAAAAGAAGAAGAAAGAGACCATTTCGTTAATCTGATCGAACGACACTGGCTTTTTTGTGCGTGTAAAAATTATTGAAAATAATTAGAAAACAGCGAACAGGCTGCATTCTTTTGCCCAAAAAAATGAGATTAACTTCGTCAATCATATACTGTTGTTAAATTTTATCCAGTTCCTTCGTCTTCCTCTTACTTTTTTCCGTAGGCATAACAAATAAATAGCCGAGGGGACTGACGCTTTCCTGCGGACGGAAGAAAAGTATTATTTTTAAAGAAAGGTGCATAAGTAAACAAAAATTTGATGTGTAAATATATATTTTAAGAAGACGAAGGTAGAAGAAGAGATTTACCTCGAACAGCACTTAGATGTATAAACTTTAGAAACTCATGGGGGTATTAAGTTCGTATAGTTTTGCTTAAGATGTTAGAAAACTTTTAATGGGCTTCGAACGGCTTAATAAAAAATTAAAGTGAATGTAATCAAGACGTTTTTCTTTCTCTTGGTTTAGTGTTATTGCATTTTAATAGTTTTTACGAGAAACAAATTTCTTTCGGCAGTCGAATTGGAACGAGGAAAACTAAATCATTAAGCAGAGATGCACAATTTATACGATAAAAGATAGGTTTATTTTGCCAATTACCGTACCTTGTTACAAATCAAATTACAAATCATTTCTTACGTTTATCGTATATTCTCTTATCAATTACTTTCGTGCTCGACTCCTTGATATAATCCAGCAGCATCTTATTTTCGCATTCTAGTGCCATCGCTCGGGATTTCCAGTAAGCTAATTCCTTTTGTTGCGACCACTCAGTGACATCTTTGATCTCGTACTCGTAATGTTGTTGTTGTTGTCCTTGGATCCGTGGTCGTCCTTCCATTTCCACGTGTTATGGACTTAATAGCAATTATTTCGCTTTCAATTCTTAAATCAAATCAACGTTTTAACCTTAATGCTTGGAGATATAACCTAAACGTAATTAATGCTTACCAAATATCTTCAAATTAACGAAAGCTGCAGAGCAAACTTTCGTTCTGCAACGCACGCGTATTAGTATGAAGAATTTGAAATTCATTGGGAATTTTCCTCAATCATATATGAAAATCATTTAATTTAAATTGAAAAGGTGGTACATGTGCAAATTTTCCACAGAGCAAATCTTTTACCTTTTCTTAGCACACGATTTGTCTTTCATTGCAATTATAATTACCCAAACGCCAACATTAAAGTTGAAGTGCAAAGTTGGTTGTCTTATCAGAAGTAATTTAGTTTTGATTATTTTATGCCTATTCAAAGTTCTAAAATATTTATAATAAGTGACCTAAAATCCACACAAACTATTTTTTAATAGATTTACAACAATGAGATTGTACGTTGCTGACATTTGCTTTCAATTCAGTGCACTGAAATGCAGCTAACATCACTGACAATAATAACCTAATTATAAAGTTTTTACATGGATCCGTAAATATTTAATAAATTTTCAACATAAGAAATATAAATTTGAGTGCATTTTCATATAAAATACATGTGATTACAAAACAATGAATGCAAATGTGGAAAATTTACCAAAAGAATCCAATATTTATTGTTATTTAGATTTTAAAGTTGATGACGAAAAATGTATGTGATAAGAGAGTTTTTAATTTTCTTTCTGGGTAATATTTCGCATATATTTTTAGGTGGACGTGTTATAATTGAATTGTACAAGAATCTTGTGCCAAAAACTGTCGAGAATTTCCGCTCTTTATGCACAGGTGAAAAGGGCATTGGTTTACAAGGAAACCCATTACATTACAAAGGGAGCATCATACATAGAAGTGAGTTATTTGAACCAATTAAATCAATTCTGACTTGATTTACAATCTAATCAATGCTACACTTGATGATGTTAGAAACAAATGTTTCAGTTTCTTATTAATTTTTTGTATTTACTACATATTATATGAGTAGGCTAAATAATTTGCTATTGACATTTGGACTAGAAAAAATCAAAATTATAATTTTTTTTATTACCATTTTAAATTCTTTATACAAATGGCTTGTAAATGTCCTGGAGCTAAGAAGAGTACTACAAGTATATGTAGTGAAGCAAAGAATGCTAATGAGCAAAGCAAGGAATTTCTATGCAAATGCTGTAATGACAAGATAAAAGGCAAATTTGGTCTGGCATGGGTGGCATCGTTCCCAAATTGTCCATGCTCTGAACCGTTAGGATGGCAAGTTGAATTTTCTGGTACGCCTGCTGAAGTTACAGCTAGATGCAAGGAGATCATTGAATGGGTGAATGCTCCGCCATTACCGGACAATACGACCACTGAATTGAAAACTGAAACAGAAGATGCATCAAGTCCATGCACATGTTGTCCACAACAGTATATGCATCATAATAATTATTACAATCAACCGAATCAATATGATTATTATAATGATTATTACAGTAAGGATGTCAGCAGTTGTAGCTGCAAACCTAAAGACGTTTACTGTACAAGATGTAAATCTTGTAAAGTACAACCGGAAATGCCGTACAGTTTAGAACAGACACCGCCCGATATTATAAAATTATGCCCACCGAAGGTTCAGGAAAGCCCTTGCACGTGCAATAAAGGCGGTACTAATTATTTTATGCCCGTTAACAACATAAATTGTCATCCGCATTGCTCGCAGGGTAATCTTCATAAGTGTAAATCTTATCCTGCCACCAAATCGCCTTGCATCAATATCGGCGACGTACGTAAAGAAGCACAAGATAACGGTTGTCGGTGTAACACGATACGAAGCGAAGCGTATGTGAGTCAAAAGCAATCGATGAGAGAGATGCAAGTTGGAAATTACGCGTTGGAAGAGAGACCGTCAAATCCGAAATTATCAATACATGGCGATTATACGTCGGCAAACGATGTGGATATTGTAAGTTTGAAAGAAATGTAAATGATTTTCTAACGCAGTGTAAAGTTCTAAATATACCATATGCACAGGGCGATACGTTAAAGGCATCCAATCATTGTTTGTGTAACGATTCGAAAAAATCGATAAGAATAACGAATTATGGAGATTGTCTTGAGGAAAAAGTCGTGAACGTTCCGAAAGCGAGGAAGAAGAATTCGCAGGATCAATTGTGTACAAAGAACAAGACACTTATGGAAAGGCATTCTAACTATCAACATTGTCCTAATGAGAACATTGGAGAATGGGGACAAGAGCGTAATCGAAAATACGCTAAAAAGAAGAGATACTACAACGTGCGGAAACGCAAATGGTTGTTGGTAGATGTTGCGTGTTACCTATCGAAACGATTAACAGAATTCATAAACTACGAAACAGAAATGTTATCTTGTGCTCCAAAAAAAGATTAAATAAAAATTGTAAACGTTTGAAGTTTGGTGGTTTCATTTGATTGCTCAACACGTTATTTCTTAATTCAAATTCTAGTTGTACCAGAATTTCTTATACAAGGAGGCGACATTATAAATGGCGATGGCACTGGCGGAGAGAGCGTCTACGGCATGGACTTTAAGGATGAAAATTACACGGTTAAAGTAAACTGGAACAATCGTTTTCTATCAATTTATCGTTAATTTTGAGCAATTTATTTAGCATGACTGCGAGGGCATCGTCGGCATGTCTAACAGCGATAAAAAGACAATTAACAGCCAGTTCTACATCACAACATATCGGTGTCCACATATGGACGGCATGAATGTTGCATTTGGTAAAGTGGTGAAGGGATTGAACGTAATAAAATACTTTAATAACATACCGAGAAACAATGATTTTCCATTAAAGGTAGAATGCTTCGAGCATATCAACGTAATCGTTGACTAACTAGTGGTTTTATTTGCAGAGATGCGAGATTATAAATTGCGGCCAAATAAAAGAAGGCGAATCGTGGAATTATTGCGAAATGGACGGCACGGAGGACGTTTATCCGCCGTGGCCAGACGATTGGGAATATGAAGGCGATAACATTAACATCGAAAGAGTGGTTGCGAACATAAAAAGTTCCGGTAACTTTTATTTTAAGAGGAATCAATTAAACGATTCCGAACGAAAGTACAAGAAGGCGTTACGTTACATTAATTGGTACATAGAGAACAGCAAGGACTGTAACGACAAAGTACGTACGATGAAGATTAAATCGTTATTAAATATGTCGACGGTCAAATTGAAGAGGCAGAAGTACGAAGACGTCATCGCTTTGTGCGACGAGGTACGCAAATAAAAGTTATATTGTTTTCGTAATTTGTACTAAGTTTCAAATTTCAGGCATTAAGCTTTGATCCAAAATTGTGTAAAGCATACTACCTACGTGGGCAGGCTTACATGGAATTAAAAGAATATGATAAGGCTTTGTCCAATTACAAACATGCATCAGAAATCATGCCCAATAACAAGGAGGTCTACGAGGAATTTCAACGTGCCAGATTATGTAAATTGCGATATATGAAGAAGGAAAAGGAACTATTTACGAAAATGTTTAACAATTAAGCAGATCTATATGGAACATGCGCCAACATTATAACATCATGTAAATGTGATTATACAACGTTAGTTTTAGTTGACGATTGAAATATTCTATTGATATTTCATTTTTATGAAAAGGGACGTTATTGACTTTGGTTTATTTGTGTAGTTTTTCATGTATTTCAGTTATCATTTTTGAATCACACTACTTGTATGTTAATTATTTTTATTGTTTAAAATGTTTATATTTTATCATACAATCTACGTCGATAGAATACTTTCAATGAACTGTGATAATATCATAAAAGAAAAATTGGTATATTTATGGAATTGTGGGATATTTTTTGGTCGAATGTTAATGATACTTTGTACAACTATACATTAATAAATAAGATTATGTAATGAACTGTTATTAATAAAAGCCACAATTACAAATCAATTCGCTTACTTAGGGTTAGTGCCATAAAGGACTATAATAAGAATGTAAAAGATTGTTGAAATGATATTTATTTACTTCAATAATTATTATAACAATATTTTATTCTAAATTATCTTAACAATAAGTTACCTAAAGTAATGTATAAATATAAAAATGCGTATGGTTGTTTAACGAATAAATTACATTAAAAGCTGACGATAATAAGTCACAAGTCGTTTACAATATCAATTAGATGGAATACGAGCACAGCCTAAATACGTTTGGAATGATCTACGAATTCTGCCGTATAAAATACACGCAAAAAAAATGTAACTTATACAACAAGAAATAGGATAAAACAAAATTGCATTGTAATAGTAAGTCGTATACGTGTAAAAAGTTTGCATTGATTTATCGAATAGCCATCAGTTTCCATCTCAATAAAACGTACGAGAAACCTCTTAGAATGAACAAGGTCAGTACGAGAGCAATCATATCGTTACCGAATTGACCGATCTTGACGCCGACCGTTTCCAAGAAATGATCCGGATACCGGAACAAGCAGAACTTGTCCTCCGGGCACTCCAAAGTTTCGCGACCCAATCCGTAAATGGCATCGACGGCCCCTTCTAGAGCGTATCTCAGATACGATACGTAACTGCCCCAATAAAGGTACGACGGTAGATCGCATAAGCGTACGCCGAAACCGGCGAACATCATCATCGGCACCGATAACGTCGGCCCAGCAAACGTTCCATTCTGTCGAAAAAATGTGTCAGTTAACAAAAATTGATCTATGAATTAAATACACTTACGACAACATCGAAAACAGCACCGATTAATAGACCGAAGCTCTGTGCGCAGAAGACGGTGAACAAACTGATTGCGAAGAACATGAAGAATCGCGTCGTGTCCAACGGTTGTCCCGTTATAAAGTAGATTATGCCGGAGAACAGGAAGCAAGAAATTATCTGGAATAAAAAACGCGTTAAATAGTTCTATAAGAAGTCAATGGCCGTTAAGCTTACCGATATCGGTGTGTCGACGAGTGTCAACGCGGTGTAATACATCTTTAACGAGTACCATCTGTTAAAATGCTCCTTTATCAAAATATTCATCTCGTTGGGGACTGATCGCAAAAGAAAACGTAATTAATTTGAAGCAATCTTCGACGAATGGATGAACTTACAAGTTAATATAGTCAACATCATTGTGGACATCATGTGATGCATGAGAATGGTGAATATCAAGTTGTAATTATCTAAAACTTTGCTTCCGTCCATACCGGCTTGATAATAAACCGAACCCAACATGAAAGCAACCAGAACGTTCGCAACCACACGCATGTAAGTTAACGTCTGCGGAAAGAAAGTAATTTAGCAAAACGGAGTCGGAAACTAACGGGGAAAAATTACCCTATCTCTTTTAGTTTTAATAAATCCTCGTCTCAGCAACACTTTGAGCTGATTGAAAGAGGGTGTCGCTTGTAACGCCGTGTTATCGTATCTGCTGCCGATCATGGTAGTATCTTTAGCTTCTTTGACCAACAGCTCCGGATGCTTGAACCAATCCAAGCAAGTACCATTATCCGTCGCTTTGACCATATTCTCGATCTTGTCGTTGCCATGTTCGCCGCATGCCAATTCAATGACTGCAAGTAATTGACGTGCGAGAAAAAGGGTCATTAGTGCAATCGTATGCGATTAATAAAACTTTTTTTTTTCAATCGTAAACTTATGAACTTGATTATTTCATCCTAAGATATCGCGATTGCGTTTTTAATTGATAAGCGCGAGTATTAATAAAACTTTCGTTGATGAGAGTCATTGTTTATCAACAATTAGATACAACAGAGAAAAATTATTCAGCAATTCTACGATTAAATCCGCAAGGATTGATAATGAATCGAACGAACAACATCTATTGAGCAACGTAACCTTGCCCTATTCTAATAGCTAATATTGCACGCACTGATAGATGATTTCTTTCGTAATAATTGCGCAATTACCGTAATCAGCTGGATTATGGTACATCGGGCAAGGAACGTTGACGTGCTGAAGGAACGGCACCAAATTTTGCGTCGATCCCTGATAGAGACAACGACCCGCGGCTAAGACGTACACTTGATCGAAGAGTTGAAAGAGGGACGCCGACGGTTGATGGATGGTACAAATTATGGTACGACCCTGACGGGCGAGGACCTGAAGTAACTGGACGCATTGACTGCACGAGGAACTGTCCAAACCGCTAGAAAACCCAAAGAAAAAAAATTGAATTTTGCAATCCTATGGTTGCGTTTTAATCATCGTATTGCGTATGTATATTTTTTTGCAACAGCAAACAAATATTATTGTTATTATTATGTTCGCAAATTAGATAACCGTTTGATTTCTTAACACATATTATTGTTTTTTTCGTCAGTTTTATCTTCGAGTTTATTTAAAGTGTGATTGTTTCAAAATTGATCCTCTTATCGCTTTCTTCCTTAAATAATTATTTTTTGTTGTAATATTAAATGCGGTTATCATTCGTGAAGAACGTGAATTTTGAACGCTTACGTCGTTGGCTCGTCCAAGAACATAACCAGCGGATTGTTGATCAACTCCAATGCGATCGAGAGCCGCTTCTTTTGGCCGCCGGACAATCGTCCTGCGGTCGTATTTCTCGCCTTCTCCAAGCCGAGGGTTTCCAAAATCTCGGTGATCTAAACGTCGAAGCAATAAAAAAAAAAGGGTTCATTGTTAGTAGTTATTAAAGATTAATTATTCACTTGACCCACATACGATCGATTCTCTTCGCTCGGTTTAAGGTCAAGTGAATAACGTATTTGCGCTGGAAGGACGTCAATTTAATTGATTTTTTTTGTAAAATTTCAATTAACATTATTAAAATTTCTTATCGCGTTAAAAACGAAATAAACTGTAAATTATCGCAAGCGATCTGACAAGGAAACGACAACAACAATAAAGAACATAAACAAGAGCGAAAGAAAAACGAAATGTTGTCCTATTTGAAGTACAACCGTTGATAATCTTTGGGTCAAATGAAATGTAACATTAAGCCACGCGCGCGATTGCTTATCGTTGAGTTTAATTCAAAATAAATAAACGTTTTCCTTCCTCCACGAAACAAATAACAGCAAGCGGTCAGTTTAACCGTGATACCAAACATTCGAACGTACAATTCCATCTTTCCTCTCCTTCGGCACGCTAACGCCCAATTTCAGATCGGCCGCAATGTACATGTTCTCCTCGACGGTGATCAGCGGTTGCAAGCGGTCGTCTTGCGTTATGTAACACGACAGTTTACGGAACGCGTCCAAATTCCGCTTGTTGCCGTTGACGTAAACGTCGCCGCTGATGCCGCTTATCCTGTAACCGCTCAACACGTCCAATAGCGTACTCTTGCCAGCACCGGATGGACCCATTATCGCGATCAATTGGCCCGATGGAAATCTACCATTCACCTCGTGCAATATCTTTTTTGTACCTGCGGAAAGACACAAGCATCTCTTTCAATTCTTGATATTGATCGTTAATTTTTTTCTTCGAATGACGCACATTCAGATCTTTCGGTTACATAAACTATTTTTTTTTTCTTTTCGAGTTAATTGATTTGTGGCAATTTCGCAATTATCTTTTTGAGATATCAAATAAAATTATTGTTAATTGAATCATTATCGTCACTTGGATCGAGGATAATAACTTATCGTCGATCTGATTGATAAATTGGGTACAATGCAACAATGGATTTGGAATTTTTGTAGGATTAATTTTTTTTGGAGAAGGAGTGATAAATTTTTTCGTCCGCAAACTTCTTATCTTATACGGTTGCGAAATTGTATTATATTGCTTTATGAGAGCGTTCACCATTTGCAGAAATAAATTTGAATGAGCGCAAAATTGTTAATATCCTTCCTACGTGCTATTATTATTACTGCTATTCCAAGGAATCATTATTATTATTATTTCAGGTCATCACACTGTGAGAGTTGATTTTATTGTAAATACTGATGCACATTGATGCGGCTCTTTTTGTATCATCCCGACTACATCGGAGCATACGTACTAAACGTGAAATGAATTTATCAATCAATTATTATTAAAGGAAACTGTTTACAATGTTATAATAATAATTGTTGTTATATCAACATTGATTAATGGTAGTATTGTTTGTTCAAAGTAATACGCTTCACCAACCGCACACGAAAATTATTAATTTATATGCTGCATTTCACGTACCTTTCCTCCATCCCAACGATGCCGTAAAGGTGATATTTTCGAATTTCATGTCGATGGGATTTCGTTCCGGTAGCCGGCTGAAAGTCTTCGCCGGTACGCACGACTGAAGCAGACCATCTTCACCTGTCATCAACGATTCTTCCTGCCCTTCGATTTCTAATACGTTTTCGCCGTTCTCACTGTCAATTTTTTCATTGTTTTGTTCCGGTTCTTCGTCGCCCTTTTCGAATCTCACATTACTAGCCTCGAATAGCACCGATTCCATTTTTCGTTTATTTGCTTTATTTAAATTTGAATCAACATAAAACTGTTCTAATTACGGATAATTAATTTAATGAGCGCACACTGAAAGAAGTATAAACATCTGCTACTTCTTGATTGACAATATTTTCTCACTCTCGCTGTGTGTGTGTGTGTGAATGTGTTCACTGATGATACGTAAATAAAATGCAACAATCAGAAAACGACCGCTTTATATAGATTAATCTACTGCTGGAAACAAACTGGACTGCGTTTAAAGTCCAATATACGATCACAATTACTCATCCGAAAAAATATACAAATGATACGAAAATAAAAAAGCTTAATTACTATTTTTAAGCGTTCCTTTCAATGTAACGTACAGGTATAAAGTAATTGTGTCTGAGTAGCTCCTTTCGCTATATCGGATATATTCGGTTGAAGAACAGGTTTTCATGTTTAAATAAACTTATATCGGTCCACTTTGTTTTATACATAATAGTTAGTTTGCAAAATGTAACCAAATGGAAACATTTTTGCAAAAATCCATTACTAATCAAAAGCAATAGTATATTTTGAATAAATTGCTATTTTATTACTTTTATCGGAATTTCGAAATATTGGCTTTGAATTAATAATTTCTCGCGTTCTAATTGCACATGCAATAACTTACAACTTCATACGAAAAAAAGAGTTTTTTTTTTCACTGTGATGCTTGCCTTGCAATTTGTTTAAATTGAAAATGTTTGTGGAAAGAGATCAATTGAGTAAGAAAATTTGAGACGACCTGCATTTTTTAAATAGTTCTCCTTAAATCTATTCTGGTTCTAACAGTTGTAAAACGAATCTATGGTTGTTTGAACGTTAAAGAAGTAGAAAATATTGAATAAATGTGAAAGTATCATTAGTGGCAATTTCATAAATTTTGAAATTATTGTTTCGTAAATTCTGCTTAAGAAAACGTATTTAATTAGTTTCAACAAATATAAATTTATTATGCAATCAAGAACATAATAATTATTATTACTATGAATAATATACAAAAACATATTTATTTGTCCCATTGAAACTTTAAGTTCAAGGTACGATCCTCAATGCTAAACATCTCAGTTGAAGACAGTTTTTCTTTATTTGTACACTTTTTTCGAAAAACAACATCTATTAAATAGCACTTATTCTTCTAATATGTCAATGTGGAATATTTGATTTGACGTAAAATTGAACTTACTAATTAAGATTAATAGTGATGCAAAATAAGTAAGACAGAGTCTATCGGATATTGAAAACTTTGAACCGTTGATCTGTTTATTTATTTTTGATTCGCGACAAAAATACACAAACAAAAATGCACATGAAAAATCCCGTTGCTCTTCTTCAGATAACCATCGTTCTACTGGATTATACACAAACATCGAGAGAGTGAGTGAGAGAAAGAGGCACAAATCGTTATAAAAGAGCGTTTCAAGGTTATTTTATTTATCCCTTGCATCTCTTTTAAAACAATTATAATAAACTGGTGGCCAATGGGTTTTTCGTTTCTCTTATGATATTTGACTCTTATTCGGGATACTTTGAAGGTTAGCCACTGGTTATTGCGAAAAACAAAATCGCCTTAGTTCTGAAGAAGCTAGTCAATTCAGTTTTTGCAAACTCATCAATTTTTGCTTTTTATCACCACTAATTAGTGTTTGCGTAATAATAATTAATAACTATTTTCATCATGATCCTGAATTATTACAGAAGTTCGTAGTAAATTTACTATTTGAAAAAAAAATAATTGTTGGGTACCAGAATGTAATTGATTGTAATTTATTTAAATTAAGAATAACATGAAAAACTCATGAAATAAATTTGATTAAATATTAATACCCGAATTAATTTCAATATTTTAGATCACCTACAAAAATTCTATTTAATTTAAAGCTATAATTGTAGAAGTAATTTTTGCTCGATGAAGCATTAATTAATAACACAATTGATTTATAATCAAACAAATGTTTAAATATCCATAAAACACGTTTTTTGCGTTGTAAATTAACAGACTTGCTAATGGTTTATTGTTATTGTTGCAATAACATTGTGATGCCTTATCATCATTTATGCAGCCCGTAGAAATAATTTACGATATGAATCACAACTGAATTCTTATTTTAGTTTTACATGCAATTTGTAATTAATTAAACAAATTGTTTAATAGCGAAAGGTTGAAATAATGAACTTATTAAGGCGTTATTTTGTGTGTTATCAATAATAATACGATAAAAAATGTGGTCGATTAGCAATCGCAATTTAATTTGATAATTTTCCTATTAATTAATGTGTCCTTACATTTTCTAATAATTCATGTTAATAGAAATAATTATTCTCAATTAGACGTCATGGTAGCAGACGTATTTTTTAAGTTCATTTTACAAATCATATACAGGTAATTACTAATTAATAATTCTTAATTATACACTAGCTTTAAAAATTACAAAGAAAACATTGAGATTCAAAGTACAATTGCCATGTTTTGCAAATTATATTTGAGAAATATGTGCGCTTGGACAAATGATTATTATGTGTGAAAATATTTATTGTTGCATTTTATTTGAGAGTACTTGCTTCCAGTTGTCTTAAGCTAGAATTTTTGCGATTTGCTCGCGTTCGAGGATGAACTTTAAAACTAATTGCACTTTATAACAGCAAATCTTTATCTAAATAGGAAATTCTTGTTAAATAGCCAGCTGCAAAGTAGATACGGTCAAGGTTGTGAATGAGTTTTTTTATGATTCCTGTAATTATTGCGAAATTCAACAATTGGAAATTCGGAATTATAATTAATAACATGAAAATATATTTACAAAATTTGTAAAATATTCAGATATGCATTTTGACTAATCAATTACATACTATCAATTACTAAGAGCAAGTAATTATAATTAGCTATATAATTTATATATAGGGATGATATAATTATTGCTGATTCGGATTATGTTTAATTGCTTTTTGTAATATAATTATTATAATCATTAAAGTTATTACTTTCATTATTTTAAACAAATAATTAATTTGAAATTCTTATATTAATGGATTAGCATGTAGAAGACGTTCATATTTTGGTTTTAGAAGAATTAAATTCCTTTCTAATCCACATAGTACCATCTTTGTTATAGTAATTGTTTTAATAAAGTCCTGTAGACGGTAACTGTAGTTTACTTACCGCAAACACTAAATTTAATCATATTCAAGTACTAGTGTAGCACGCGTTGCAATAGATGGCGCTGGCAGTGCTAAATCCAAATTTATTAATTATTAAATAACATGGATATAATATCATCAATTCACAAAAAAATTATTGTTTGTGCCTATGTTAATTTCTCTTGTAGAAGTTGGAGAAGAATAAATAATTGTTTAAACAATTTATTGATTTATTTTAAATTGCTTATTCGATATTTGGCGGGCACACAAATATCAAATTAATTACGTACGTGAACTATTGCTATAGGCTTCGCACTAATTGGTTAACCAAAATAAAAAATTAATAAATAATAATGCATTTGAGTGTATGTAAATTGAATCTATTGATTTGCAATTTGTTTACTTACAGGTTACACGCCAATAAAAAATATGTGAAATTGAATTTTTTTTTTCGTAATTTTCTATTTGTACCATGCATCACATGTGCAGATCCTACCACTATGCATATCAATCCCTGTTTATTTTCCATTGTTTATAAATTTTGACTGCAATTTCAAAAAGGAATAAATCATAAAGTTTGATTAAAAATTCCAATGAAATAGATTAAAGGTTATCGCATTTTCTTGAAATAAGCAGAACACTTTTGGAATTTTTACGCAGTTCCAGAAATAAAAGTACATTTTTGGACGTAAAAAAAACAAGGAATTTGTAATCTTTTTTGGGCGCTTTTCAGGCAATTATGCTTGATTTTGGGTGATTTTTAGCCATTTTTTGTGTGCCCAATATTTAGTGATCTATAAATATTTGGGTACTTGCGAGGTGCATAAAAATAAGATCTTTTTGAAGGACTTTAGGTCATTTTCAGTTGTTTCGTGTCCCTTTTTTATAGTTTTTTAATTATTTTTGCGTGTGCCAGATACCCTGGTCCAAAAGTAAGATTTTATATACTACCAGTAAAGTTTCTGCTTTTCTGTTACAATTTTTCTTGTCATTAGAGAAATTGAGAAAGAGAGAGAGAGAGAGAGACTGAGGGAAAGAGGACAAAAGTTCACAATAAAGCTTAATTACGAAATATAAAACAACGAATTTCCGTTAGTATTATTACCACGAGAAACTTAACTAATAAAACTCCTCATTATTAGGGAATAATAATGAAGTTTACAATTAAACAGATGAATTTGAATTATAAAATTCACAACATTAATTATTATTGTTATTTTATTTTAATTTACCCGAACGTTTTTAGCATTATACGAAGGAAGAATAAAGACGGTTATGTATTAATATTAAGAAAAGGAAATTTTCAGGGAGTTGCACGAAATGAATAATGTAAAATCTGTAAATTTCTCTTATACTCCAAGTTTCCGTTTCGTCGGATAAGTTTTCTGTTACGATTCCGTTTTTATATTTTCCTCCTAACCGAGTTTGAAGGAAGAAGAGGCAAGAAATAAAATAAAAAAATACACGGACATATAAGCATTTCATAACACATCTGGAAGTGACATTTTGAAGATTATGGAGGGTCATTATATTGGCTATATGTCTACGCAAAAAAAACCTCTCTAATCTGTAAACATAGAATATGTGAATGCAACATAAATTGAATTCATTTTCATTTTACTTTTTTCCATTTCACCTTTCACATTTTCCTCGTTTCCTTTGTATGAATAATATTCACCACCAACGTAGTGATTATTACATTACGTTATTGGAATGAATCGAATAATTTGAACGAGACAAATAATTCTTTTGGTTCGGACAAAAAAAATAAAGCACTTTACTTGCTTTTCGTTTATTCTATAATGCGATAGTAAAAAAGAAATAATAATTTTCTTTTCAGTTATTACGTCTGTAATTCTACTACACACTGTATAACATAAAGCCGAGGAATTGTTATTAAGGAATCGTTCATTCGATATAGGAAAGTTGTTCGCTAAACCAAAAATGAATAAACGTCAAGTTTTATTATAATTTGAAGTAACTAAAGTTTTATATATAAGTCATAAGTTTTCGGCTATTTTCCTCATATAAGGATATTATATCTTCCCTTCATCCGTGTCTCCCATTCCACGTTCCTTATTCTTCGCAATTCCTCCATTCTCCTTTATCCTTCAGACGTATTTACACGTCCTCTAATCTAGAATATAAGACGCCGAACGCTTTCTAAGTAACGTTATATGAAATTTCGCCAAAATTATCTTTCTTTTCACGGTAAATTAATAATATTTTCACTTGAAGATTTTTGTCAAACGATTATGGTTTCCTTTTATGAATATACATTTAGCTTAAAAACGTATTGTTACTGAAATACGCATAAATGTGCCGGGCTCTATTTCAGTTAAATATTTACAAGTCACGCATATTTCTGTTTAACATATTTCTCGTGTAGATCGATAAAACTGATTGTAAGTAAAACACAATTCTTTTTTACCTCGTTAATACTGTTATTACGGCAAGGAATTGATTTCATTAAATGCGACGTAGCAAAAAAAAATTCACAGTCTAACATCGATCAGAATTGATCTGTTGTAAGCCGAACTAAACTAACTGTTAGCTTATACGTCAAGGTAATTGGCTTAATCGCTAATGCCTATTAATTTAATTACAGTTGCGATCGTATTATAATTGCAATTCGTCAAATATTGTTTACGTATGCAGTGAATTATATTGGTTGTTTTCTGAACTACAATTGGAACGGAATAAACAATTGTATTGCACAAAGGCTACCAACTTTTTCTTTTCTTTCATCTATGTCTTCCAATAGATTCCAGTGTATAAAGATAAATAGTTATACCGTAATACGGAGCGCATCCTAAATAGACTTGATACTTTTATTCTAATTGAAATAGATAGTTTGTTTCGATAGTGTACAGTAAGCTTTTATACTCTATTCTATGTCTGAATGTTAGCGAGAATTTTCTTGTAAAATTTCGTTACTCTATTTGCCCCATTTTCTAATAGACTTTCACAAAAAGAAACGAGAGAGAAATAAATAAGTGCACAATCGGAATTCCAAATCTTCCTTTATACGTGAATATTGTTTTATTTAGTTGGTTATTCCAACAGGACTCGTTACTGTTGTTATTCAGTTAATTATCCAGTTAACGTTTAAAATAAAATTATTCAATTTATAATAATTATTTATTTTGTCCCAAAAATTACAGTAATTTAAGTGTAATTAATTAATTGAGTAATAAGGCCCAATTAAATTTTATTGTTAGCAGAACAAGTTCAATGAAAGAAAAGATGTCATAAATAATTGTTGTTTCTTTAGTGATAATTATCGAATCAATAGTATGAGGATTAATGTAATTTGAAGCCAATAAAATAGATATGTATCTAAAATAAATTTATAAAAAACCTTAACTCGTTTTTTATTATACATTTTCAATGGTAGTTCCTTAAATCAAATATTTACCATTTAATTTTTATTTATGTTAACTGTAGCATATTACGTAGCTTACATAGTGGCAATAAGGTAGCTGGCAAAGATAACTAACTCATTGTTATATTATCCTGTAACGGGCATTAATGCTGGTGTGCGGTCACGTAAAAGTGGAATATGTAACGAATACGTTTGAATTATGTAAGCGGTACGACATTTTTTCTACATTTATCTGCTAGTGCACCGTAAAAACAAATAAAAATGTTGGAACGAGCAATTTTTTTGCAACGAAAGTTTACAACTTAATAATAATGAGATACTGTTTTGAACAGATGATGGTATTGTCCACCGATAATTACAGGTAGAGGGCGAAACTTTTATTACCAAAGAGACATAAAAATAGAAAGTTTAGAGCAACGAAGTAATCATTAATAACAATTTAGGATGCGAAAGCGATAATAATGGTTGGTATAAGAGGAGTGAAATTTGAAACATTAGTTAAACATTAAAAAATGATTTATTCAAAAGGGAAAATAACGGAAATCAAATAAGCGCGTCGGTATGTGGAAAGGAGATGATGGAGATTTGCTAATCAATCACACTATTCAACGGAAAGAAATGCATGTAAAATTTGTATTGTGCCCGGGAATACAAAAAATTAATAAAACGCACGAAATTGAAAGAATGGATTGTTACGTTATGGACGTGGACAATGGTAGAATTTTTTTTCTTCACAATTTGTAGTCAGTTTGGTTCGGAATGTTATACACATAGGAGAGATAGAGAGGACAAATAAAAAAAATGGAAAGGTTATTTATATTGATTTGTTGCAGCGTAATACAACGTATTTTAATGTGTGCTAGTGCATGGTCGATGAACTTGATGGATTCAACAGAAGAAGATGCCTACATGGACACAGACTTTCACACACACACACACACACACACTTCAATTGTAGTAGCGTCAAAACAACAGCTAATAATCCACTTCCTATATTAAAGGATAATTAGTTTATGGTATCGTGACGTTATACAAGTTCGTCAAACTCATTGTACCTCATAATGACCTTTAACGATAACACTTTTTTCATCGATGTTACAATGCAAGAGCTTGTTTGTTGATTTTCGTTTGATTTCTGTTTGACAAAGTACGAAAAAGTTAATGCGAATTATGGTAGGATCCATCGCAATTTTATTGTGGGTTGGGAACGTCGCAAAAGTTATTTTTAATGAGGAAATAATTGTTCGAGAAACATTGTTATGCAAGCCTATAGTCTCAACTCAACTCAAAAGATGAGCAAATGTTATTATGCAAAACGCCGTGTTGGTTATCGAATACGTATATTTATAATCATATGCGGTTTTATTCAATATAGAAACGCAGACAAGTGGACAGTTTTCTATTAAAGAGCCATGGAAAATATTGAAATGTTTTATAAACTATGAGAAACGGATATCCCTTCATGGTTTTGTGTAATTCGATCCATTTATAGGACGTCCATGAACATTGTTCTTTCATTAAATCGCTGAATTTGATTGATGCCTAAACTTATAAAGTACGACATATAAAAGACAAAGTTGCTTTAAATTTGTTTAAATAGTAAAATGGGGTTAAATTAACTGATTTTTAAAAACGGTGCACGATTCTCCCCCTGATATTAATTTCATATGTGTACTCGTATTATTATTATTGCCACTGCGACACTATGAATATATAACAGAATTTACAGAAAATATAAGTGGCATTATGAACGGCGACTATGTTACAAAAGCCATTCATCATTGTTCGCCGCGATGTGCAGTGTCATTTTGCTATCCTAAAATGAAATGGTCAAACGTAAAATAGATGGCTAAATAATACTGCGATAGAAATTGCAAATGGAGAGAAAAAAATGCTTAAAAAGTGCATACGTAATTAACCTAGCATTCGGTGCCTTTAATTAAATTAGTATTTTTTTTTCGTACGTCAAAAACCAATTCCGTAACATAGTGTCGAATAATGTCATCATTATAATTGACTGTCGGTTTTTCTGCTTATTAATTAAATTTCTAAACGTTTACTTTTGATGCAATCAAAGTAGAAATGGAATAATTGAAATTAGTTTCGACATAATCGAAACCGCAATAATTTCTAAACTAAGGAAAACTATCGACTAGAACTGCGAGTGAAAGAATGATTTTAATTAAAATTATTGCACGTTTCAGAAAAAGAAAACGTTGTAAAACTTACGAAGAACATATTTCTACCAGTTTTTTTATTGTTGTTCTTTAGAAGCAAATGGTGAAAATAAAATTCTTGATTTACGCTTTGTATAATCATCAGCATTTCAATAAACTAAATTTCTTACTTAAGAGAAAAATACGAACTTAATTTTATAAAGATTATTTATCTGTTGCATACACTGATTTAAAATAAGGTTTATGTTCATCATGGATAAGAGCAACAACATTTAATTGTAGAAACATGTACAGTTCCACGCGATAAAAGAATGGCAGATAAAATGTAATCGATTCGCTTAGTTGACGTATTCATAGATACGTGATGGGTTAGCGAGCATAGTTTTGGCTATCGTATATGGAACAGAGAATACATTTTTGAATTTTCCATTAAGCGTCGTTTTGTCGACCCTTTCATTATTATAGGGATACGAGCGTACATAGTTTTAATGAAATTCATTCAACGGAAGAATGAATTAAAATACAATAATATGTGTATATAGAAAATACATGTACGTATGTCAAAATCGTTGGTGTATTCAATACTGTGCGGCCTATTTAAATATCTGTATAATAGTTAATTACTACGTTTAAACGTTCCAAATTGAAGAAAATGATAAATTTTAATTAAAATCCGCACGAACGCAGCGTTCGAACTGACCATTTTGATTAAAATTACTCGTCCCTATCAAAATGGGACCGATCTCCTTTTTTGTTGTGCCACCTCAACCGGGCACGGTGCAGGAACAAGAGGATACGAGTAATTGAAATGCAAAGATAAGTTTAATCTTTTGTAAAACCTAATGGTAACTTTGTACATTTTGCTTCTTTTTGTTCCTACTTTCGAACTGAACCGAAGATTTCAGTTATTATTCATGCCCAACAACTAATTGTTATCTCATAATTTTCGTTCTACTGTGTAATAATTATAGATCAGTGGAATTAATTGTGACCTAAGGGGGTTTGCTTAGCCGTTAATTAAATATATGTATAGCAGTAAATTATAATGTATTTTCAGGGAGAAAGTTCGTGGGAGTTTGCTCTGTTCATCATCATATCAACGTCTATTTTGTTGCTGCAAAGTTTTGGGGCATTTTCTAGCGTATAGCAAGTGGGTAAAACAGGGGATGCACGTATAAATCATCGTCGAATGCCTTTTTGATTGCAAGATATACGAAGATGGCTAATGATGTAAGATTGAAAACATTATATAATTGTTGTTTCATTTTCATCACCGGTTGTTCCTAAACGCATAGGTTTTATTTATAAAATTCGTAAATTAACGCTAGCGGAAATGTTTAATAATTAAATTGGAAAAAATTAAATTAATAATATTATACAGGCGTTTATTTTGAATTCGAAAACGACCCGAAACGTATAAATTAGTTTAAAAACAATATTTCCGAACGTTTTGACGTTAACGGAACAATTACCGAAATAAATTACGATTTAATTTAAAACTAAAAACACGTTCATCGTGGAACTAACCAAATTAACTACATGTTTACATCAATTCGTGTAATATTATAAATTAATAGTTTCGGTTTTATAATTTAATGTATATTAAACGTTTCGAGAGGTTTATATTTATTAAGAAGCCGGAGGAAAAAGTCCCAACTCCTACTTCTGTTTGCATTTTATTTTTGGAATTTGGCCAGAAGACCCAATGGAGGGGAATGAGGAATAACTTTACAACGATGGTATTTTATATTAACGTTAACGCAAAATTACAAATTCTTAAGAGAGTTTAAGATGAAGCAAAAAAATAATAATAATAAGCGAAACAATCTCTCTCGCTCTCTCTCTCTCTCTCTCGCCCGTTCTCCGTTTATCGTTGCGAATCGTTTTATGGTTTAATTTCAGCCTTTTAATACAACAAACTTTCGGTCGTAAATCGCCTGCACATGTGTACCTGGCTATATGAGTTCGTGCGTGTCATAACAATATTAAATTTTAAACGTTTAACCCCCGGTCGGCTTATTTATCGCTTGAAATGATGGAATAATTAAAAAAATCATCCACCCGCATAACGGCACATTGAAAATCAATTTACTTCGAGCCCGAACTACCACCGACACCCATAGATTCCACCGTACACACATATATATATATATATAAAAGTAATATTGGTATTTAATTTGTGCACGTGTAAAACGGTAACGCTTATAGATGCGTGTTTCCGCTTTTATTCTAAATTTTATTATTATCGTTTATATTAATGTAACAACACTTGGTTACAACAACAATAAATTCATTACGAATGGAATGCCTCGATAAAACGATATTACTTATAAATTTAATTAAATTAATTATCACATTAACTAAAACTATCGCGATTATTATTAGTATTTGAATAACTAATTGCGGTTTAATATTCGCGCACGAAATTAAATTTCAACGCGATTGTGCAACGTGTAAATTGCCGAATACTGTGTGTTTCCTTTTTGTTTGTTTAGAAAATACGTCGAAGCAATTCCTATTTATATAAATTAAAATACGCGCGGAATGTTATTTCGGATCAATTTATAGCCCGGTTAAATAAACGAAACGATGAAAAGGTGCACCTGTTGCCATTCGATATATAAAAAAAATCTCTTTTTGATAGCTGCACACGCTCGAAAAAAATGATAAATAATGGAGCGCAATCGTTATTAATTATTATCCATACATCGCTCTCCCATCGAATCAAACGCTATAATATCAACTTGTAACGATTATTGCTGTTAACATTAAAGGTTTGGATTAGAATATAAAATTAAGGGCAAAAAGATATGAGAGGAATAAAATGTACGTGATGGAAAAACTTTATACGTTGAGAGATTCGAATAAAATAAAGGTAGGAAAAAATAAGCGATCTAAAAAGCTCCATTTCTCAAACCGGAATGCAATTTAGACGAACACATGAACGGTAATAGGAAACACTAAAATTTTTTTAATACGACGACATTTATCCCTTATGCATCTCACACTTCTTCGCGCATTTTCATTTTTCCGCAAAATAATTTTTGTGAAAAAAGATTCGCAAAAATGTCCAAATGCATTAATAACTATTATTATTAGCAGACTGAATAAAGACAGGAAAATCTTGCGAAATGAATCAACTGCATCTTATTATCATTAAATTCCCTTTATTTCGTTTAGTATCAACGTTAAATTGAAACTGGTATATATGAAAAGGAGCAAAGGAAGCAGAAGGCGGATCTGCATAATAATGAAACAAACAAATTACTTTTTTATTCGATAAAGAAATGTATATTCGCGAATAATTCTTCCCTCTATTTATTAGAATAGTTTTCGCGTGGAATGAGTTTCGTTCCTCTATATCACTGTTTCTTTCGGTTTTATACACACAAAACTCATTTATTCTTTTACTCGGAAAATCACCTAAAGGCTTTAAAAACTCACCTTACCTACTGAAAACAAATGGAAACTTTATGTCAAATGGAACACGAAACGGGCGAACGTCGATGGTAAAAGTGTTGAGAGTTTCTTCTAACAACGCGAATTTACTAGGCAATAGAAATTGTTATGGGAATGTTTTCAAACTGATAATAAATCCTGATGTCTTTTTCTTGTTTTCAAATTATTATTAATTTACTCCGTTTCAGTTTTATTAATAGTTAAAGATTTCGGAATTGTTCGACCGGAACGTTTCGGTCATTATTCTCTTCGCATTACGCCATTTATCTCCGTGCATTATTTAAACAAATACGAACAGGTATTTTAATGCAATTCGCCATGATAAAACGCGGTTAGTACAAGGTATTCCGGGTAACTGTAACAGAGGAGTCATATGTACACGATGCATAATCAATCATGGATTCGGTTGTAATAGGATTGCTTACCCCTTTGGTACCGTGTTATTACAAGATAGATATGTGTATATATAATTAATTGGCCATGCAATACTACAGGATATCCGCATGTCAGATTAAACTCTCTCCTACCGCTATTATTATCATCGTCGTCACAATAATAAAATCTCCAACCTGAAAACAATAATGTGCAACACCTATAATCGCCATCGTTGTTCGTAACAACTCAATCATAAAATTTCCAAATAAAGAAGAAACGAATTAAAAGCGTAAAAATTCGGACGGAAGAAATGGCGAAGCGCACGAAATTCGATTAGTGAATAGAGATTTAAATGTAAGAGCGAGATAGTTGTACGCGAGAACGAACAGAATACGAGGTAGATTCGCTTTATTTACATTCTTGTAATTTAATATACCTTCAAAGGTAAATGCACAAAGGAAAATGTTTCCTTTGGCTGCAATATGTATAGTGGAATTGTTTGAGGGTCACATTTCTGTTCAACTCCTTTAAGATATCATTTGGAACGTATCATTGCTCCGCTTACGAAGATAAGTCATTTAATCAGATACACACGAGTAAATAAACGACGAGAAAAAACAAATGATGAAAATTTCCCATTTTCCTCGACGCTCTTTTTCGTTTCAACTCAATGATTCAAATTTAATCCCCGTACTCTCGATTGATCCGCGATTAATCCGCAACGAAGTTATGATTATAATAATATCGTGCGCGTGTGGGTGTGTAAGTTAAGTAGAATTCATTCGTGAGTCTACGATGGAATGTTTTATCGGCGGTTCCGCTGTAATGCTGCAGGCGGATTTGCTTTAGGAGAATACGATTGTATTCGATTAAATAGAAATTTTCCCCCGGTACGATATAAACATAAATTCCGCGTAATTGCTTACATCCATCTTTAGTGATAAATTATTCAACTACGGAGTACCTTTTAATTGTTAGTAATCTTTTAAAATCGAAATAGTTTCCACTTACCTTGCCTCTATATCCCCGGAAATGGAAGAGCGATTCGAATGTATAGGCAAAGCATTTATTTGGTACCCGAAAAAGGAAAACAGAAAATAATAATAACACAAACGTTAACAACAACAACAACAAGAAGAAAACGAAAAATCGTATAATAAAATACATATTGTTAATATTTTTTTTATTAGTAGAAAGATTTAACGAGTACTTTCCTACACTTCCAAAATATGGATGAAAAGTGTGTGGAAAACGGTTTTCAGTGATAAATACACACGTACATACATACACACTTTTGGCATAATAATTACTCGACGTGAGGTCGCCCGTTTCTTGCGAGCACACGCGTATCATCATCAAAGCTGCTGTTTGGCGTCCTACGACGATGATAAAAGATTGATGTTTCGCAGCTGCTCTCCACGGTGTCGGTGGGTTCTATCTCCTAAGATGTACATTATATATTGCTTTGTGCTGATATATTCGGCGATATTCGTCCGCCGGGGAAAGAAATTGAAAAATACTGAATAAATATATGATCGGTCGTAAATTTCCTCGGCCTCGGATTTGCCCCATACGTGCTCTATCTACGCGTACGTGTGATTTGTGTCTCTATATCGATGGCCCTTTTCGCTCCGATCTCTCACACTTCTCCCTCAACGTATGCAACAAATAAAAATTATTCGTAAAAGATTATGTCCCCATTTATTCGAATTAATTACTTTCAGCTTTGCCAAAGATTAAGTTTTGTATGCTTGCTAATAGAATTCATCATCTATTGCACCTTAACATGTTCTGCAGAATAAGAATTATGAGCGAGTACACAAAAAATTAATTCCAAGTGCAAGCAAATATGTTTTGCGTAATATTAACGATGATAGTAATATTCATGTTAGTGACACTCATATAATATAATCCTCGCGAGTTAATAGCAGGTGGATGCGCGATGATTTATTCCTCCCGGTGAGTCGAGACCTCGGCGTCTTCTTCCATCTCTTATGCAGCGACACTTTGACTCATTGCGGCAATCATATTAATACGTGTACGTGGGGATGTACGTAATGTGTATATCGAAACTTTTCATCGCTTATGAGATTGCCGCCCTGCGTTTTTTTTTTATAAGGAAATATCTTTAATAACGAGGAATTTCAACGTTTCCTTTTCCCCATCCAATCACTCATCGCATCTATTCGCGGGGACAGATTTCTCTGGTGTACGTTTCGCTGCAAATATTGCGTTTATGGAATTATTTATATTTGCAACTCACTCTGTGTCTCCTTCCATTATTTGTTATGAACACACACGTGTATATGGCTGGATATCGCATTAAGCTGCGCTCTTTAAATTACAATTAACGCTGTTAGTATGCAAAGTACTGTTTTCTGTACTTAATCCACATCCCGCCAGTAATATATATTGCACTCAGTAACTTACCTTGGAGCTTGTTAAATACCGTGCCCTGTGTAGAAAAACTATGTTTATTATGCGACGAACGCAAGCAAGAAAAAATGTTTTTCCATTTTCGTTTCATATCCGTGATTACTTTCACATCGTAGATATACACGTGCTAAAAGGGAAAGAAACACATTTGTTATGATGGTATTGCGAAAAAGAAAAGTAAAAATTAAGTTCTTATGCGGGAAAACGTGTAATAAATAAGCTGCTTTATGAATCGAGTGTTAAACAAGGACATTAAAACGTCGTGAAGTAGATGACTGTTTTCTGAAAGGATGATGATGTTGTCGGAAAATTAGGAAATTTTAATTACAAAGCACATCAACAGTTGTTTGATACTTAATATAAGAAGTTTGGTAAAATCTTGGCGAGGAAATTACCCTCTTGTTGTCAGTTATCCAAAAGGAAATATGTTAGCTTACGTACGAAACATACGAAAAAAATTGAACGTATATTTTAGTACATTTTATCTATAGAATGTAATTTTAGTATAAAGTATAACAATAACTTTTGCGTTATAATAATTTGCAAGACGTTACGTAATTACCTAATATAACAAGTTTTACGACACCTTAAGCCCCTTAATTGAACCCTATGTAGAATGTGTTTTGGATGGTTTATTAATTTAAAATTTCCATTTTGTTAATATTTATACGTGTGTGTTTATAACATTATTATCGAACAATTTTACTTACTTTTGATCTTGAAATTAGCGGCAATTTTCCTGGTAAATTATTGTTATAATTTAAATAATTTGGCAACAAAAAACATTATTTCGCAGTAATTAAAATGCCGTAAAGCGAGTGAGTGATTGAACACGAACAGCATTGAAATATTAGCACTTTCCTAGTGATATACTCGCAAATAGATCTTCTTCCTTTCCGTTGGAAGCAATTATTTTCAAGCAAGAAAAAAATCGACAAGTCAAAAAATAATCAATGAGCCGTAAGTGTGTACTGCGTTGTGACAGAGAAAAAAGATTGTTACAAATCTTCTAGAAAATTAGAAGATTCCTTTCGGTCGTTAATCTTTTTATACAGTTCACTCTTCTATCATCAGCTTGCTGATTTGAAACTGATGATAAATAACTCATTTAAAAATTATTATTTGTCCATTTTTTATGGAAATTAAATCTAATAAATTCCTTTTCATTGGCATTAAAATTCGTAGCGTTATTACTTGAAGAGTGCCATCAAATGGGTCTTCTTTGCGATTATTATGCGCCGATGCTGTTTACTAATTCATCACTAATTTCTAGGAAAATATGGGTTTATTATGCATATATGAAATATGTATATGCAGCGAAAACTCTTTGCCGGCCACCAGTTAATAATTACTAGGTAATTTATTTAAGAATGAAAAAGAATTGTGCATTTATAATTCATAACATGGCGAGGATTACACAATGAATAATGTAAAGTGTAATTTGTATTTTCTTTAGAAATATTATATGTAGTACGTATATTTCTCACACAAAACAAATATGGTGAAATGGGCCTTAATAATAATTATTAAAGCAACTATCGTTACAAATTTAAATGCGAACGAAATGATTTCACGATTTTTCGAAAGAGAACAAAATTATTCGCATAGAGGACTTTGCAACGATGATGCCAATAATTAATGCGAGCCTTTCCCATGACTCTCTTTTATTAGATGACTGATTTAAATAAAAAACTAGGAAGTTGTTTGTTTCGAAATAGAAAATGAAAGGAACTGTAGGAGAAGAATTTATTATATTTAAACGGAATTATAAAAATATTAACGTTTTAATTATTTTAATTAAATTAAACCAAAGCATTTCGAAGTATAATAATTTTGGAAAAGGTCGTAATCAGAATCAAACAACTTTTATCTGTTAACTTTGGACTAATAAAATTCTTTTTGAAAAGGAAAATTGATGGAGATGAGAAAAGGAAGAAGAGCAACGAAAAATGCTGTGATGAAGAGATGTTTAGAGACTCATTAGACGGACCATTTTTATCTTTTTCCTTTATATTATTTTATTCTTGGTCTAAATATGATTGCCTGTGTTTGAAGTAGAGTAACTTTCTTTTAATAATTTCCCACTTAATATTCATTAAGTTTAAATCAATTAAATTTACTTTAATTGAATTTATTGTGGATATATCAGACACAAAGAAAAATAATATAGATGTACTGAATATAATTTTAATATCCCTTTTCTTTGGGAAATCGTTATCGAGCAATTGTGCGTCCCTTTAAAACAATATTTCATGAGAAAAAGATTGATTAGATTATCGTTTTTTTTTTTGCTTTTGAGACCTAAACGTCGACAAAACCGTTATCATTTTATCTTTTAGGTGGATTCCTTCTTGCGTGGGTTACTACAAAGAAATTCTGTACCTTTTTCTTTTCCATTCCACTCTTTTCGTTTTCTCGTCGTCATCTTCTTCTTCAAATAAATCATTAATTTCTTTTTTTCAGTCGGTTTCAATATGTACCTTCCAATAAAAAGAGACACCGCATTATTATGGGTAGGTAATTAAATTTCGTGCTCCTTCTACGCTCGTTATTATTATTTTTTTGTCTTCCGGACGGAAATTATCGATTTCGGTAACAACAAAATAGGTAGAAAATTAAATGAGAACGAACAATAATAAATCTTGATCTTTGTTTTTCGTTGCTTCTTCTTGTTGCTCCTGTTGTTAGTGTTGCGCTTCTTCTTCGATTTATCTTTGTCTTGCTTTATTTATTTTATTTTTTTCTTTTGCTGGGTATTTATTAAGATATAGGGTGGTATAACGTAAATGAAAGTTAAATATCTGTTAAAATATACAAAGAGTGTTTATTACTTCGGCTCCATTAAACGAACTCGCATTGGAATACATCAATCACACGCATACACACATTTTGTTGCTATATTAGTATATTAATTTAGTGGAAAGCAACAAGAATCAATTTGTTTTCTGTCTGGTGCGTTGGCAAGAGGGTATTTTTTAAAATATTTTTTTCCCTTCAAAACGATCTTTTTGTATGTTGGAGTCGGTACTTCAATGTAATTGACTAACAATTAATTATTTGGCAATATTAATATCGTTAAATTCTCGACATTATCATAAATACATGTTTAATCAATTATCGATTTAATCTGCGGACACCATTATTTCTCTCTCGCTGTGTTCGTCGTCTTCACGTATAATAAGGGCATGTGTTATATAGATTGTTGTCGAACTATCACCATGATTATTAGGAAATAAATCGAATGTTTGCACAGTAAATTGCGCCCGGCGTCCAAAACTAACCGACTAATAATAGATTTGCGTATGATTCATTGTCATTAATTGTTGATAAATTTCACAAACGCACGAGAAATTGAAACAATATCTAATTTATATTTAATCAATTCGATAAGCCGCCAGTATATACAACCAATCATCCACCAAATTATTTATCCACAATCAGTGATTGTTTCCTTAACATTGAAACAGTTATAATGTTGAAGAAGTGACTCCTATTCCAGCTTCATTTCGCAACAATTTGCATCCATTACATATTTTACTTTACACACTAGAAAAAAGTTTTAGTTGCAGTATCGCTTATCTAATGGAGTAATACGAAGTTTAGAAGTCTTGGAAATAAAGACATCATAAGATAGAGAGAGAGATAAAAAAAATAAAGCAGGCACATAAAGTTTCAAATTATTTGTATCCACAATTTTGTGGACCATCTGTTAGTAAAAAGCTCTTATTGTTTTACAATATACAATCCAGCAAATAACGATAATAATGGATTTAGTTTTTTGTATGGCTCTCTCTCTCTGCTATATTCCAATATAATTAAAGAGGACAACGAGAAAGGACGTTATTTTTTTCAATTTATATAAAAGTGTGTATGCAAATTACATCCATAAAATTAAAGGCACTAAATATTTATCGTAACCGCATTATTTTGAATCCACAATTTTCCCAATTATGCTCTTTATTTTTATGTCAGCCTCTATATGTGTATGTGCGGTTTTAACGTCGTAAAGTATATGGTTCTTTTTTTTTTCGGTGTTGTTGTCCCGAAACGATGGCAATATTGCTTTTGAATTAATTTTAAACCTATAATACTCGAATGGATATTGGATATTAATATAAAAAGCGAGCCGGACCTTTTTTGTCCTGTGTGTAAGGTCTGAAGAAAGTTTTCCTAAATTCTGAACGAAGAGGTTTTTCATAATTTTAATATTGAGATTCAACAAAGGCGTTTTCTTTCTTATGCGTGTAGGATAAAATTTATAATTATTTTTAATTAAACGAAAAATGGCCAAATAGGAAACAGGATTCTCCTATAAAAGATAAATTGCATGTGCATAATGTGCAAGTATATCTGGAGATTTGTATTTTGCAATATGACAATTTAAATAAGATAATATAAACATTTTTATAATAAAAAAACTAAAGAATACAAATGCACTTTATTTCGATTATCATAAGTAAATTAATGGAGCTCTCTTCAACATTGTGCACGGCCGTGAATTATCTCTCAAATTTATTTATTCGCCAATCATTAACCATCGGCTAATTGCATTAATCCATGCGGCAAATACATTCTATCGTTAAATTAAAGCCCATGATTAGATTTCAAAATTATTAGGCAACCTTAATAATCGCGTCATTAAATTGGATAAAATGTATCAGACCACTTTTAAAGTTGTATTTTTAATCAGTTCCGATATAATTGCTAATTATTACAAGAATTTCATTTGAATATCACTCCACCTCTTCCTCTCTCCTTCAATGAGTTTTATTTTCCGACAATTCCTTTTTGCACACATTTTGTGATAATATTGAAATGAATGTATGGAAAAGGGGGGATCTAAAGTGCGTGAAGTGTAAACATAATGAATGAAGTTAGAAAAAGGTAAAGGAGCGTGGAGAAGTGATAACGTAACGTTTATAAAATACATGTATAGTATGTGCCTTAATTTGCCTTTCTGTTCCATTTTAAAGCAAAACATGTATATTATGTAGGCCTGATAAAGAAGGGGTCTCATTGTTGTGTGAGCTTTTACGTAACAGTGCAAAGGACGAAAAAAAGGGAGGAAGAAGAAGGAATTCGTCCCTGCAATAAAAACGGCGTTTAATGTTAAAAAAACTTTTTTGTACGGTAGAAAGGACCCACTTTTATTTTCTGACAATTATTACCATAAATTATGGATTAATTAATATTTAACAATTCTCCTACAAGAGGTGCTTTTATTCATTAGCTGATTCTTTTTCATTTCTGGTAGATCCAAACTATTTCATCCACACGAATCCAAATCAAATTCTGCGTTATAATAGTCATATTTTATTCATTTCCCCCTTTTTCATGCGGTCTTATTTGATTTTCAAAATTGTATTTTTCTCTATAGCTCAAATTACAAAACCTATTGTGTTATTCAATACTCTCTGACATAATAAATGGAAAACCTTACAAGTGTGTGTTTGTTTCTTCTCCTATTATTAGTATTTTTTTGCTTTCCGTAAACTGTCTTCAGTTACCTCGATTTGAACTTTCAGCAACGGTCGTTCCATCAAAGGTTTCACCGTGGAAAATTAGATTTTCAGCATTTCTTCTGTGATGGAATTTTGTGAAGTAATAAATATGTAATTGCTTTTAAAATAATACGGCAATTGTGGCATTGGCCATCGAACTATCCCACATAACAGTTTATAAAAATTTGCTCTTTAAAGAAATCGACTTTAAAGTGAAAGAATGTTAAGGCGGAAAATGTTTAGATGGCAATACGTACTAGTTCTAGTGCACTTGTTGTACGATTCTATTTTGTTTCTTTAAGGAAAACCTTTCACAATTTTGCGATACGGCTCTCCGCAGAATTGCTTATCTTCTCCAATTTCTTTTCTTCACTTTTCTGCAACTTTAAAAACGTGTCCGTAACACGATTACATACAACAGCGTGTGAAATAATACTTGAAAATAGAGATGTCTTAAGTTAATAGTTTCGTATTGATCATTGTTATTGTTAAAGTGGAGTCTTCTTTATAAAGTTCTACATCGAAATTGGTTTAAGAGCCTTTCTCCTTTTGATCCTTTTGCCTTTAAAAAGAGGTTTCGTAGCCGAAGATTATAATCACATCTTAATTGTTATTAGATTTCTAATTGCGTTATAATGATTTTATGGAATTTGGATCTGATTATTGTATAAATATTATACTTCCTGTGCCAAAAATTCGCATTTTTGAATGAATCTTAGTATTGCAATTAAGACGCCTTTTGAAGAAGGCTGCAATTGGAAAGCACAGCATAATTGTATGCACCAATCTTTTCTAAAAATTATTTACTTGTTCAAACTATTGCTCCGTAATTAATTAATTATAACTTTTTTCTTCAAATTTTGCACCCTCCTCTACTATTGCAATTTTGCACCAATTGGAATAAATGCATTTTGGAACTATTAAAGTGATTAATTATAAAAATTATAATTAAAGATCGATTAGTAAGTGTTTAAATGTGATTGCTATCGTCTATTTTGGGTACTCTTAAATATTATAATTGGCAAACGAAGTTCTTAACGGTTTAATTGAATTGAATTAAAATTCATACATGGAAGAAGATAATGCCACAAAGGAAGTAACATGCAACAAAGAAAGTGCTGCGAAAAAAGAACTGGTGTTATATTTTGAGGAAATACTCAAACTACATTACATTGCTATTTGTATTATTATTATTTTCATCTAATACGACGTTACTTATCGGTAATAAGGGTAATAATGAAAAGACTAATGGACATAAGGAAGTACTGAAACCAATCACAAATAATTGAAATATAATAGACTACATCGACGTAGTATCCACATGGAATGCAATGAAACGTTTCACGAAAATTATTTTCCTTTTTGTAGGCAATCTGAAATTTATTGCTTTATCGTCATTTTCATTTTTTGCATAGTTAATTGAAAAATCATTACGACACGCTTAAACGTTTTGCATTACAATTTAAAATTATAATTCGAGTAAGTGTATTTTAGAATAGTTCTAAATTGAAATGGAAATGGGTTTTCTCTCACTAAAACTTTATAATTCAGTAAATATTTAGGTCAGTAAATTAAAATGAGTTGTTTGGTGTGTGCGTGCGTATATTAACCGAGAATGGACGGGGTGTTTTAGGAAACTTCTAACAATTGTCCCACCGAAATATCTTTGCTTTACTCCCGTTTAATTATCTCAAAGATTAACTACTTGCAAGTGTATACATTCAAGGACGTTAATTTACTTTTGCGAAAAGTAGTTTTGAGACAAATTGGACCTCAATTATAATCGCCTTTTTCTTCAATTCTGATTCAACAAACTGTTCAACAACTGTTCAACTGTTGTAGATTTTTAAATTAAAAAACTACTGCAGAAAAGTATTGATCCATCCAGTAAAATAGAGACTGATGGAGAGAATTAAATTTCCTTTTTTATTTTTCGTTGTCTAAAAGCGTAAAATTCGCAATCCCATTTTCCAGTAGCGAAGAAGACACCGCAATTAAATGACGTCCTTTAATATCCGGGGGTACTTACGCGAGTCCTGACTGCATTACCGTTGAACTCGCTAATTATGGCATTCATCAGTCTTTCTTTCTTTCGCTTTTGAAATGGAAGTGAGAGAATATTAAAAGTGCACATCACCACTTTATTATTTCATTATTTTTTGTACTAGACGATACTTTTCGTGTGCAAACGATAGAAAATTCGCAAGGAAAAAAAATAAACGATATTCCAAAACACGATGGCAACGAATGAAAGGAACGCAAAAAGGACGATTCGGGAAGGATCTACTTAAAAAAAAATGTAAATTTTGCTCAGCGGCACATTTACTATTTCTCTGGTGCATATAACGTGATTAATATAATGACATTAACAGATAATTTCGTTTACTTTTTCCCACTTTCCTTTCAGGGTTTTTAATCATTAGAGACGAATGCATGTAAAACGAACGGATATTTATTTTATTTTAAAGGTTCCGCCTTTTGCTAAAGAAGAACTTCTTCCACTCCTTTTCCAGGGAAATGAACCGTGATTTGACAGATGGTGCGTCGAACAACTTTACAGTTTTACATGGAAACTTTTCTTTGTTGGAATTATTTCGCTTTTTCCTTCTTTCCTTCGCCTCGTTGCTGCAATCCACTGGTATTATTTCACTTAAGTTGAATTAAATCGTTTCCAATTCGTCAAAAATATTTTATGCTATTTAAATAAGATGTTTGGAATAAAGAATTTTAACCGCAAACGCAGTACGAATAATTGAGAAATAATTTGCTCAATTTCTTAATGCGAAATTTATCGATTTGTAAATTTGCAATGATTTAAATTTAGTTTTCACGAGAATAAATACAATTATTTTGATATTAAGATTAAATTATGAAAAATGTTATTTTATAAACTATAATAAGTGGTAAACTGAAACGTTTTCCATGATTGAAGTGTATGAATCAAATATGGATAAGAAAAGACCAACTATCTGAATGAGAGTTTCGAAACAAATTGCCGAAACTTTTTGTGTAAATAAATTTTGTTGAAATGTTGATTAGATAATTATTCTATCACATTATTGATTATGTCTAATTAATAATAAAAGCCAATATTTTGGCACTATAAATAAATTATTGAATAATATTTCTGGTTAAATGGTTATTATTTATTTATAACAGAAACAAAAGTAACAAAATAAAAAATGGCTTTAATGTATTCAATTCGAAAATAGATAAAATTATTGGAAAAATAATTATCAAACAGGGGTTCTGTGTATATTGTGTACTGTATACGTGTGTGTATTAATTTTTAAACCGTCATATTATAAACATTATATTATATTGTACCCTCTAGTTTTATAAATAATAATACCAAACAAAAATATAAATCTATACGCATACAAACATTTTGGGGATAATAGAAAAATGATTTAATGCAATATTTATAATAAAATAAAACCATGTTTGTTTAAAATAAAATTTATAGTATACATATCTTTTTATTATTCCTATTCTCGTATACAATTTATTATTTATTAATACGTTGTTTATTTATCGAAACCTAATAATTATAACGGAATTTTCATAAATTTCTTTCTATTCAATTTCATTTTAATTCGATTTTCGTAGAAAGAATAAATTATAATGCAATAATTAATAACTGTTTCGTTTTTTCGAATTATTTAACTACGCATCAATTCTGTCTGTGATTTTAATAATTTTGAGATTCAAAAACAGCTCGTTAAAATTAAGAAATTACCTGCTAATTACGAATGTCTTCAAAATATCGTTTAAAATTATTCGTGAAAGGAGGGCGAGTCTTGTCAAACAAATAAATCCGATTATTGTAATTAAAAATAAATGTAAACATTTTCACAAGGAGCTTTCTGTTATATATTCGCGTTTCTCTTTTGCTCATTCAAGTCGACTTTTTCCCTTTCTGTGCGCATAATAACAAATTAAATCGAGTGTTAATTTATTATTTTTCGATTAAAAGTGTACCACCTCCTGTTTTATTTCTCCCCGCATTCTTCTTCAGGTTAAATATTTTAATTCCTTTCTCTCTCTCTTTATCACTTTCCGTTCTTAAGTCGTTTTTCCCGAATATCCTCCTCCTTTAACTTCTTCGATTTTTATTTCGCTTTTTATAAAAAGAAAGCCTCGTTAATTTCACGCGTTCCGCAAGCAATAAACACGCAAAGTTATAATTGCCTTTCATTCTTTTAACTCGTTCAAGATTAATTCTTTATTTCTTTCCCTCTCCACCTCTTCGTACCGTAATATCATCAAAGATACTCGAAGAAAAATGTTCTCTTTTTGCACATGAACGATTTAAAAACGGGAGGAAACTTGTAAAGGAAAGCAGAAATTAAATTTTAGAAAATGAAATAAGCAAGCAAACAGAATAAAAATTGTTCGTCGAAAGTTATAAAACGGATACGAAGTGTGGGAGTCATTCCAGTGCTTATTTAATAGCGAATCTTTTAAATGCCATCCATCCCGGGAAAACTCTTGCGATTTGCCGCCAAAGAGATTTTTTCTTGTTGGTTTTGGCGAATAAATAGGATTATCTGCTTTTTTTTTGCTACGTATGCGTACGAATGTAACTTTATATAAAATTAATCGAACTCAATTCTGCATTAAGCATTTTGGTACTATTTGATGAAAGCGATACGTTCGTAGATATAAATTTAAATCTACTTCAATAAAATTACGTTTAATCAAACTCCAATACGAGTCTTATTCATTATTTGAACTGCATCAATAATTTTATATTAAAATTTGCGTTAATATTGCAAATATTTGAAGTTAATATATGTATGGTGAACTAGTGGGAAAACTCTTTTAATTAGTTTAACGTTGAACTTATTAGATTCGACGTCGCACTAAATGATTAAAAGCCAAACCGATAGAAGAGATTGCTAAACGTGCTTATTGGATTAAGATGGGAATAATGTAATTTCGGGTATCGCAGAATTTACATCTTGTCCTTTGTATTAGTTTGGGACGATAAACGTGTAAATTGGAATTACCTTTTTGACAATTATGCAGTATCTTATATATAAATTTAATATTTATTTTTAAGGAGATTAGGGTTTAGGTGGTTTCTTATTACCGAGAAATAATCATAACTAATGTACGCAAAAAAAATTAAAACGAGATTCATTTTTTTTATTGCAACAATAACTTTTTTCTATTTTATTTTTTAATTGTGTCTGCACATTTTCCTCGCTGCTGAATGCAACAAAGTAAATTTAATTACCGTCTCACATGATGTTAATTGGTAAAGTCAAATAAAATTCAAAGGGTTGCATAAAAGCTAAAATTCCATTTGGCATAAAACGGTAGTCCTGCTTTTTAATGTTACTTTTTTAACGATTCCCTCTTTAATATTATAAAAATCCGGGTAAAAAGTATTAATGGTAAATCCATGTTAGTGAATTAACACATAAACGTTGCATTTGTTGATTTGTTCTTTCGAACTATATAATTGCTCCGTTTTTGCCTTCGTATAAACATTTATTATTTTAATGATTCGTATTATGGACAATAGCACAGAATCCGATAATAATTTAATGTGAAGGAAAACGCTGGAGTGTAGGAGTGAGACGTGTTATTTGATACGTGAAAATGTGCAGCGGTGGAAAGTGGTCCATTTTAGCTTAAACAATTTTAACTTAATAAACTGGCAAATGAGTACATTTATTGTAGTCGTTTCACGTTATGCTTTCATGTGTCCCATTCACATGCGGAATGCATTTTCATCAAAAGGCACTTTACTGGAGCTCGTTCTGAATACATAGTTCCAATGCAAATGAGCATAGTGACAATTTTTTCCCCATTTCTTCTTCCACCTCCTCGCCCAGAACAATAACAACAACAACAACGGTGACAATAGCGAATTAACCGAAAGAGAGAATGAAGTGAAGATGAGCTAATTAAAAACCTTAAATTTGTATAGAGAACTTCAGATTATGAACGTGATGCTGTTTCTATTCTTAACTAAATTAGCTAATTAGTTATAAGAAAAGACCGAACTGAGTAGGTCTTCAAAAGGCGTAAAAAGTAAACTTTTACACGGACATTTAAATGTTAATCAACGGGATTAATGGTAATTACATTCACTAATTGAGCAGGTGTAATGGTCTAAATTAATTTCGTTATAATAATTACAATCGCAATGAACGATTGCTTGTTGATGTTAGAAAGAGAGAGAGAGAGAGAGAGAGAAAAAATTCAACCAAATTTAAATGAGCTGCACGACGATATCAATTGCAATTCGATACACGTAGCGCATTTAATTGAATTAAGCAGTAAAATTAATTCATTTTGCGCGGGACGGAAAATAAAATTACCATAAAAAGTAATTGCGAGTCGCGCGGAATAATGTTACTTGAACGCCCTCTCAATGATGATTAGTAGTCGATTGGTACGAAGGAGAAGATGTGGGAAGAAAGAGGAAAATAAAAGTGAAGTAAAAGTGGATCGTCGTCCTTTAGACGAGGGATCCATCCATTGAAAGACTATTGTAACTGGAGGGTGAACAATGTATGTATATATAGTACGTGGGATGTAGATGGGCGATGCGAGCAAACAGTTTGGATATGGACGGATATGGATGGGTGGGTGGCTGGGTAATATGTTGAAGTAAAATCTTTTTTTGCGCAGTCAGCGATTATGAAGAACCATATAGAAATATCATTGGGCGACGGTAGGAGTAGCGGTTTGGCGAGGGCAATCTCTTAAAGAGTCAATCGCTCATATTCCACACGACGATAATATACCGTAAGATACATATTTATTAAGGCAAAAAATATTTTATCCATCCTTAAAGTATCCTATCTCACACTCTCTCTTTCTCAGATTCATTTTTATAATTTTTCCTTCCTTTCGTATTGCTCCGAATTTACTTTGTCATTCCGTCTGCGCGATTCGGTTTCTTTAAATATTTTTGTTTTGCCTTTCTTTTTGTGTTTGTATTATTTGCAAATAAAGACTAAAAATGCATAATGCATGCACATTATCAGTTTTTATTCAGCGACGATGAGGAATATGGCAAAGAAAATCATTTTTTTCCGCTTCTTCATTCTGGTTCATTCCCTTTCCTACTTATTCAATTTCGTTTTACTGCCTTATTACCATAACGATGCTCCAGTAAGAAAAAGAAAGGGACGCGCAGGAAGAAGGAAAAAATTTAATAATTTTTATTCCCATCTTAGAGCGTCGTCTTTAAGGGATTAAAACAATTCCCATCTCCTTCGTACTTATTCTGCTTCTCCATCGTCGTCATCTTTTTTCCGTTCTCTAAGAAAGATACACAATTGTTATTTAATTGATTGTAAATAATTTAGGATCAGCGTCATGTGAAATTGGTAGAAATTCTCATCTTTAACGCTTCATTGTTCTTTCTATTACTTCTCATTGTAAATGATAATTTAGATAATGCCCGTTAGATAATACGAAATTTGTAGCTCTATTTTCACTTGATTAAATAAATTCTCAGCTAACGAGTAGAGTTGATAGGACTCGGAATATTATTTCAATAAGAGTCATCAAGAAAAACGTGATTGAAACTCGTAAGAGATTAAAGATTTCCTTTTTTTTTTCATTTTCTGTTAAGCTCAAATCTTGAACATCACCGAAGATGGTTCACCTCAAAAAATTCGCCACAAAAACTTTCTTAATTTAGTCTACCGAAAATATAAGAAAAGTTTAATTTGAATTCCTCGTTTCCCTTGTATTAATTTAATTAAATTCTTTTTATATGAATAAAATTGTTTTGTAATAAGCGTTAAAAGATTAAACTCTTCCTTGTTGTTGTTCTTGCTGAAGAAGAAACGAAACGAAACCTTTCAACGTAATTTTCTAGAACATGCATGTTGTATGTGTCTGCTTTTGTATGTGTGTGGTACTGCTGCTGCTGTTGTTGCTGTTGCTTTTCATTTGATATTTTTTTATTTTCATTCGTTTAATTAGTAAATTGGATTAGTTTGCCACAGAAAATTTGCAACAGAATAAAGCCAATGTAATAATGCAAATAACAACATTCAGCGTCCACGAGTTTTAAGTATATGCTTGTACGTTTTGTGTGCATTCGTTTAATTTTCATTTAAATTACATGCCTTTCATAACGATATTTACTTTAATTAATAATCCATACATTAATATTGTCACTTTTATTTTACCATTCTTTTTTTCTTTATTTCTTAATTTATTTAACTTTACGATCTTTTCGGCATCGATACTTTACTATCATTAATCGAATCGCTGACTATAAAAGAAAGCTGATTAAATAACGATTTCCCTCCATTTAAGTGGATGTTAGTTTTTAATTAAAAAAATTAAAGTTATTATCAGTTTTATTAACGTAGAATAACGACGGACGCTTTTAGACGGAAATAAAACGAATCGAAGCAATAATCATTTCTGCATTATAATACCGTACCCGTTATTCTTTTTGCAAAAAACGAAAAATCCATCCTCGTATTTACTTGACTGCATTCAAAATGGAGAACGCCTGCTGTTGTTCACTATTCTTTTGTAATTGTAGGTAATTTGACGACAAAAAATAATAAATTTTGCACCTGGCTCAACATCTGAAACGTACGAGAAGATGAGAGACTACGTATTAAAAAAAGGAGAGGAATTTTAAATTATTCCTTTCGAATTGTACGAACCTCATTTTTATACGCGCATAAAATGAAATTCACTTATAATAGAACAGTTTTATTTATGTACGTACGCATATCTTTCTTTTGCCACACGGACGTTCCATTCTTCTGCTCCTTCCTTTTATTCTTTCCTCCTTTTGCCATTCGGTTCACCTGCTTTCATTGTAATGATTACATTTGCGGCCGGAGACTATTAAAAAGGCCACGTGCTCACGAACGAATACGCATATTATTCTTTTGCGAACAGCTTCCTATACTAAATAATAACGAGCAAGTGCATTTATTATTAACGCGAACTTTGTTAATAAATCACATTTAGCATCAAAGTGAAGTGAAGCACCTTGCCGAAGTAATTTAAAATATTAATTTCGTTTTACCACGTTTGGAAATCGTGGCTTCCTTTTTTTTTTTGATATTAAAGAAAAACGCACTGCAATTCAATTTCGGAAATGTTCGCATAACATTAAGTCGTTTAATTATCGTTCGCGAACGAGTTCAATTACCTAAAGTTTAATAGACGTAATCTTACATGATGAAAATATATTTCTTTACTGAATGCACGCATTATATGTGATGCTCATGGGGGTTAATTATTTATGCATGTTAATGAATTAATGTCTCTTTTTTAATTGAATGACACGCAATTTCGAAATTTAATGTTTATGAAAGAGATTCTTTTGCTTCTTTTGGGTACTTATTTAACTCTTTATTTAGTTTGTCTTCTTCACTCCATTAATTCATCAAAAGTTTTTCTAGGCAAATTATTAGTTTTGAGATGTACTTGTTAGTTATCATTAATATATTATTCTTTCGAATGCAAATTGAAAATTGATTGCTTGGAATAAGATTTTCATTTGAGATAAATTACTGGGAGCAATTTTGCACTCGATTTTATTTTCTGCAAATTATTTTCAACGCGAACAACTAAAGATATTATTTTTCGAGCGTAGGCGGCAATTTGTTTTATTTTATTTAATAATTAATAACAGCAATAACGAAATGCTGTCATTTCGAATAATTAACATTTCGTTAAAATAATTGTTAATTATTATAATTATTATTTGCAGTATGCAAATTTTATTGTTTTATTATCATAATTTAAATACAACTCGCTGTAAATGATTTTCAACGTAATTTAAAATGAAAACGTTATTTTGCACATTTAAATCAGACCTGTGATTATTATTATTAATACTATTATTACTGACTATTCGCTTTTTCAAATTGAATAATTAAATTTACACATTGGCCATTATTTTCAATTTGATGCCGTTTAAAAGAGGAACCGTCAAGGAAATTAGGTCGTTATTCATAAGAATTTATTATTATAATACTTTATTCATACCATTCCGCCTCCAATGTGTGTATTAAATTTATATTGAGTGCGTATGATGATGGTTCCATCCAACTTCGTATTATAAGTAAATCGATTTAAATAAATATTATTGCATTATAATAATATTCAAATCAAAATTATGTAACGGATTACGCAAGATATAGTTTTCTTTTTTCATCAGATGAACCCGAACTTGTGAATCGTTATGAAATCTGTTCAATAATAATACGGTAATAATATATTTGATTGTCATTATTAATACAAATATTTTCTACGTAAGCTTAAGCATTGGAAGAAGGATTTACCTTATTAGAAACCATCGTTAGATTATTATAATGATCACATTTATAAATTCAAATCCCGTTTTCAATTCCATTGAAAGTTTAAGGCAATCGACCAATACAGAATATTTTTGTGCTGGCCTACAATTAATTTCAATAATAAAATTTTCCTAATAAAAAATTTCCCATTCCCTGTTTGCCTTATTTTTCTTTCGATCACGAGTGCAGCTGACTTCCACTCGTACTTCCTCGAATTATAATTCAAATATAATTTAGTTAACATTTTGAAAACCTCTTCGCTTTTATTGTTCATAATTAGAAATAATCTTGCATGAATTTCGCGTTTATAACATTTAAACCTATAAAATTGACCTAATAAATGACATTCGGGAAAATATGGAATTAGAATTATGTTCATCTATTAGATCTATTGCCAACAATTAGTAGTAGTGCTAATATTATTAATACATATATTGCTGAATAAGCATTAGCAAGTATTACCATTATGCAGAAGTCGATGTAGTTAAAGTTTATAATAATTTTAATGCCATAATACACTTCTGTGTTGCATTGAACAACGGCACTAATTAAAACGCTTAGACTAAATGAAGTGTCTTGTAATGTCGATAATGAAACTTTTTCCGGTGTGCATCCATTATTACAACGTTCGTAATTTATTTAATTATATTATTTTAAATAAACTCATGAAGTAAAATATTGAACGTTCTAATCCAAACCGTTATTAACATTGTCCGCATGATGAAACGGAACTTAATAAAATTGTTTATTTAACATCCGAATGAAAATATAATATGTTAATAAGTATAATTAATTGACTGCTATTATTGTAAAATGGAAATGTTGTTTGAACCATTACAAAAGGAAAGAATTATTATAATTAAAAACAAAATAATGATATTCAGTAAACGTAAAACATGAAAGAAAAATCCATTATTCATGTTTATGATTATTATTAAGCAATTACCTAATTACAATTTAACGTTCATCGTTATCTTACTTAGAAGGAGAAATGCACGCAACAGCAAAAGGAGGAAGGAGATAGAGCGAAAAGTTTATACTTCAAAATCATCTTAACACTTCGTTAGTTTCCTTAATTTTTTTCTAATGTCAGTTTAGTAATATGTTGTTGTTGCACAAAACGAAACGGAAGGATGGAGCTGGCGTCGAAAGAATGAAAGCAAAAAAGGGGAAGAACGGTTACGTAAAAGTTTAAACTTGAATATTATTTGTATGTGTCGAAATTACAAAGAAAACTTTCCTTCTTAAAAGAAGTTTACGTCTAAACATGTGCCTCATACAAAACAGTGGTACTAAAGAAGAAAGAGTAGGGTGGCATATAAAAAAAAAGTTACTTATTTTACTTTATTTATTTTTATTATTCTTTTGCCTCTCGCTTTTATGTTCAAGAAAGCAAATAATCCTGAGAGACACGCATTTTTCTCCTGCGAATCTCTCTTGAAATTTCCTCGTCGACGAGAAGAAAACGAAAAAGAAAAAAAAAATGGTCGCATTCAATTATTAACGCGACGAAGACAATTTTAAACGCCTTAATAATTATTAATTAATCTGTTGACTCGTTAAATGAAACAAAATGTTGTTTACTTGTATAGGTCTTCATGCTTCTTACCCGGTAAATAATTATTATTTTACAATTTCATTACGGTTCAACGAATTAAAACCAACGGCGAGCGGCATATGTATACAAATAATTTAGTAATAGCTAACGAAGAATGCGTGAAAATGAGGGAGAGAGATAGAGGGACCTTCAGCAGAACGTTTGTTTTAGTTAGAGAGTCGGCAGTCTGGTCCAACCATCAACGACCGACCATTATTGCCACCGCCAGTAATAGTAGCAGCAGTCGGAGGGAAAAACGAAGGTGGACTTTATTATACAACATCCGTCCGAAACGTTTTAAGCGATTGCACGCTTTCCAACCCCCTTCGCGAGCGAAAAGACCCAGAAAAATTAATCGTACCGTCACTAATAAATGTACGGGCGAATGTGGCACGCACGAATTTGAAAATTAATATTTGGCTTACTATTACACAAAATTAATTCCTTTTTTCGTTTTCGAAAAGGGAAAAGCTGCAGGGTTTCTCTTGTTACAACGACATATGAACTTGGACAAAAAAGGATGTAGAGTATGAAATTGGTTTATTATTACAGAACGAGCCGTGAAGAGCCTTGATGGTTTAACCTGCTTCTTCCACGAAAATACTTTCTCAATATTTATGCGTTTCAAAACACACAATAATCGATTGGTTTTATTACTTTACCTAATTTCTTTGTGCTAAAGGACTCGTACAATAAAATAATGAACAATTCTTTGTTATTATGTCACATTTTATGTTGTTTTCGTTCCTTCGCCACGTCAACTGTAAGTTATGTGAAAACATAATCTGATGTAGGCATCGAAAATGAGGAAAATAGAACGTAGGATAGGACATAAATTGTGGCTCGCGTTTGCCAAGTTATTCTAGACATTTTGGAGTCATCCTTGGGATAGGAAGAACGAAAAAAATAAACATAAAGGCAAACGATTATTTCTCCTTTCGGCTGATTTATGTTACATTGATCATATTAGTATGGCGACGTGTTTTCACGAGGCAAAATTTAAAACTTTACTCCGAAATAATTTTAATTTCCTTAATTGTGGATCTTCCAGGAATTGGCACGATTCGTGTTATTATCCAATAATAATTAACCTTTACAGTATCAGCGTAGGAAGTAAATAAAGAATTACAGTTCTTTTTTATTTCATTGTTATTGCGTCATTTAACAATATCATGTGTGAAGTACTAAGAAATAATTTGAGGCAAACTAATAGGCAACTAAAACCATTAAATTATTCATTTTATTATTTGCGGACGCTCTTTCGAACATGGGAATTACAAATTTGCCAATTTGTTTACAAACCTCGACCGATTACTTGTTAATTAATCAACCGCGTTTTCTCGAAATCGACGAGCTCCATGCTAATAATTCGTTGCGCATTGAAACGCCGACGAAAGACGTACCGATGCGCCTTTAACAATTTTCTTGAAACAACAAACGATTTACTTTAATTTGGTGGCGTTTCTTAAATTGTTAGCAATTAAATTGACCTTAAAACGTACTTTGTACATTGTAAAGGACACGCCGAATGCAACCAAACGCTCTTTGTTTTTCGTTAATCTAAAAAAAAAATAGGAGTAACATCTAATTAAATGTAATCTTAGGAAACATCCAATAACGGATAATTATGAAGAAGCCAGCTAGAGCGAGAGAACACTATTGTGAATTATTAAGAAGCGAACTGAAGATGCAGAGGAAGGAGGCCGGCCGCCTTTTTAAAAGACACCAGTCGTCAATTAGTTAGTCTGCACACGACGATGACGACGTTTGATGATGAGTATCATCATTAACATCATTGGCGAAGAGAGTTTCCCCTTTTTTCTCGCGTTGCGTTTACGCACTTTTTCTTTTTCTTTTTGCATGTCTGGATGACTATCTTAAGAGAAGCAATGAGTCAGTGAACCAAACGCATTAAAAAGAAAGGGGTGCACATTTATGTGTGTGTGTGTAATTAAATACTTAATCATAATATATTAATTGCCGAGCATGCGGTAGGGTGCAGGGGTTCCGATCCGATGCGATACGTAACGGATGTGTACGAAAAAGCGCTCAAGTGGGAGTCAGTTGGGCATTCGACGTCTCTCTAGTACCGTGCCGATACGTCGCGACGTCGTTTCGTTTTCGGCGTGTGTGTTTCCTCGTACGCGAATTAGTTTTGCGCGCTTATTCGCGAGCGACTTGTGCGAATACCGAAATAAATTGCAAAGAATTTGGCGGGTTATTGCGAATTAATTAAAATTTTTCGTTGGAAAAATTTAATTGATTCCAAGTGTTTGGTTAAGTGTCGAGATCCCCTCTCCATCACTTTCTTAGTCTTCGCATGTCAGTGCAGGTGTTGTAATTGTTTATTAAGTTACTTATTAATTAGAGGATTGATAATCGTTATCTATATCCCCAGTAAGGTCGTGTTCGTACGAAACGCATCGTCAACAATTGCGTTTTTAAATTGCAGTGATTGCACATTAAATGGATTATCGCTAGTTTATCGTCGTGGGATGATCCTCTTCGCGGTCGTTCGATTATGTGATTGTGTGTGGTGAACTTGAGAGATAATCGTCGTCGATTCCCTCTTGCAGTTGTTGCGTTTTAGTGCCAATCAGACTACAAGTTTTGTTCTCGGAGAAATAAGCGCAAAGCAGATTTGATTGATTTTAATTTTGAAAAACATTATGATAGAATTTTCGAGCGGCTTATCCATCATGAAGTGGACGGTGCTCTTCTTCCTGTTCAACTTACTTTTACAAGGTTTGTCTCAATTTGGCTTTTATTTATATTATTTAATGGAATACTCGTTTTTTAACAATTCGTTTTCTTGTGCATGAATTATTAACATGTTCAATCGATTGATTTATAAATATTTCGAGTTACATTGTTCAAGTACATAAATTCTTCTTTTTGTGAGCGATTATTATGGTTCGCGTTTATGATATACGATGTAACTTGGCACCGAACGTCACTTTTATCTGGTAAGAAAAATGGCAAAACGGCGTGAAATATTGTCAACTTGCGTTTAGAATATAAAATAATAATAATAATGGCGAGATGGGCGTCGCGTCGCGGAAAATAATGAATCAACGGGCATTTATACTGTTTTACAGGCAGAAAGGGTTAGCGGATGAAATATGCGATTTATTATAATTTTTTTCAAAAAGCAACAACAAAACATTCTTTAGTGAACATTGGAATTAGGGCGATAAATTTTTATGACACGATTATTCTCGTTCCTGTTGGGACAGTTTTCACTTTAATTTGTTCTATTTACAAAAAACGAGCAAATAATAACATTTCTGCGAGTCGCCCACGCTTAATACGTTTCTGATTTGATTTTGAATGAAAAAATTATTTAGAAATTTAACAATTTCATAAACAAGACCGTAAGAGTTTATTCATTCCTGCTTTTTTACGATGGTATATTCTTATAATAAAATTTGTATTTTGATGTTTTCTCGCCTCGTTATTCTCTAGCATTTTATTTTATTTCAATGGTTGCCGAACAAGTTTTAAGATTTTTATTTTATGTTGAAAATATTCGTGGTGCGCTACTTTCTTTGCGAAAAAATGTCTTTGATATTATTCATATTTCTCTAAAATATATAAAACACTGCAACTATTTTGCCTAGTTCACATAACTTTGCAAGACAAAGAGAGTATAGGAATTGACTAGGGACCAAAAGTGGATGCAGGATAATGGAATAGTTACGAAACGGGAATACGTGAATATGATAGCTTATAATAGCTATACGTATTTCAATTTGAATAAACTTATGCAACGGTAATGACGAATTTTTTCTTTAATAATCCAAATTTACTGCTTTTTATTATACCATGACAATATTATTAAAAAAAAGCAGGGATAAAGAAACGCTGTAACTTTTATATATATTATTTTCCTATACATTATCATACTGGCACAATTTCATTTTTCTGAAAGGTTCCTATCACTTTCTTATACGAGTACATGAGAACAACATCAAATAAAGTGTGTGTAACGGATCCATCAGGTTCAAGAATTCACATGTGGCACGATGGGCAAAAATAGTCGCATAAATGTAAACGTTTAATGTTATTACAAAATGTACCATCGAAGAAGGAACAAACATCTTTGTGAATAACATCTTAAATTTGTCAATATTAAAGTTCCTCGTACCTTTCAACTGTAATGGGACCGTGTGGAGATGGCTCTTTTATACGTATCAAAAAAAAACAGGGACATATTTTCCTGTAGGAGCGATCGAAAGAAAAAAACAAGGATACATTATGAATATACGTTTATTAGAGAAATTAAATTTTATGTGCCATCATAAAGAACCGTTAGTGGAGCAAAAACAAATTTCTGAATTTTTTTTCTTCGCTCTTTTAACGACGGTTATTACCCACGAAATGTGCTTTTCGTCTATGACAAACACATTCTTTCAGTTCCTCGAAATTGCTTTTGTTTTCTTTTGTGTCGTTCCTCAATGAAGAAATACCGAAAGCAAACAAATTGAAATTAATTATAGCGTCATTATCGCATTTTCATTATGAATTCATATTTAATGTCTCTCGCCACACATAAAGCCCGTGTGTGTGTGTCGATAGAAAAATGTTGATAAAATAATGAAAATAAAGAAGTGAATTTCTTTAAGTAAATGTTATTGTTGGTGAGACCCTGACCCTAACGTTCTGTTGTATAGCATTTAGTGTATTAACTAATTAAAATGAATTATTAATTGATTATCGGTCAGTTTTTCTTCTTTTCTTTTCTCTTTTCTCTAGTCAATATTTAATCATTCAGCGGATAAATAAAGGGGAACGAAAAACACTTTCTAAGCGCATTTCCTTAATGTCAGAACGTTTTGCTTGATTATTTTTTATAAAGAGATTTGCATTTGGGAAATTCCCCAAATTTGTTAAGAAATTAATTTGTTTTCATCGATGGTTTTTGTTATTGAATAAAAAGAAACTCGTACATTGTATTGCATGATTAAATCGAATTGAGCGGGTTAAAAAGTGTACAGGATAGTTTATGTGACATTAGTCTTTGTTGTTAATTTATATTTGTCGATGGGAAATTTTGGGGGGTTGGAAAAAGCACGTTCGTTGTACAACGCAAAAAATGAGAGCAGCTGAAATAAATCAATTATAATGAACCCAGAAATATGCATGAAATTTCCTTTTTGGTATTTATTCTCATTTATTGGTGAACGTTCATACAATTTTTATTTTCAACCCGCAGATATCATTTCTGGCTCTTTCAGCATATTCCATAAAACCAAATTTATATTTATAATCGTGTTTTTAATTTTGGCAAAAACAAGAGAGAGGCATATTTTATGTGGCACATGAATTTAAATGGATTAATTTAAATCGATTTTTTTTAGTTTAGTTTGGATTTTGATTAATATTCCGTTTTTCCTCTTGAGCCGTTGTAAATGATGAGTTTGTTCTTATTTCGAATTTAATAAAACAGACATTGAAAAGAAATGATATGATTTTCTTGCAAGTTTGTTGTAGAACTCGAGGCCTTTTCATTAATTTGTGTTGTATTGTAATGCATAATTAATCGCTCTTCTATTTATCGTGGATTACAAAATAATCTTTAGTCTATGTAAATATTTTAGATGATTTATTTGTGTTTAAATAAAGGAAGGATATTGTCCCTCTCCTATAATAAAACGTGAAATATTTCCATACTAAAACATACAAAATATTTTCATATCCCCATGTATCATATACCATGTATAAAATATGTTGCTGCTACTTGTACTACTACAACGACTACAAAATACAAACTACTATGGTTTTTTTTACCAATATTTATTTATTATACCGCTTTGCAAAAAAAAACATTCATTACAATTTAAATTGTGCAATTCCTCTTATTGACGTGTAAATATTATTTTGATGTGCGTGTAATATTTGCTTTTAACAACAAACATTTTTTTACGCTTTTCCCGCGGCAATGCTAATAATAAGCGTCGACGGTAGAACAAAAAAAATGAAAAGAGAGAAAAATCTACTTCACTTTCAAAATGCGAATTCGCATTTCCCTGAACAACATTTTCAGATGTGCGGAGGGTAAAATGTTTAAGGTACTTAAATCACTTGAGAACCGAATAAACATGAATCGAAAATGAAAGTTAATTGATGTCGATGATTTAATATCCGTGTAGCAAATGTATTTGCTCTTCCCCTAAAATTTCTGGTGTCTGTTAATAATCTTTATGAGAGTGTATGAAAATGAAAAAAAAGGAGAGTTATAAATAGCAGCCGAATATAAGTACAAAAATATGTTCAAATTGGAGTTGGATTAAATTTTGGTCGAAACGTTTTTTTTTCTGCGTGAACACACTACGGACTAATAAAATAAAAATCGATTTTCGTTTAAAATTGGGCTCCATATATTTGATTTTGGCCGTACACGTTTTACTTACTATTTTATCAGGATCTATGTAATTATTATTATTATTAGCAATCGCATTTATCAACGTGCTTGTTAAAATTCTAATTATACCATTGTCGAAAAACAATTAATCTTTTTATAAAAAAGAAACTTTTTTTTTTTGGCATCAGTCACGTTTAATATATTATAGATGTGTGTTTAATGGAAATTGGTTTGCATAAATAAAATTTTAATTTCGGTCTGCCTCCTTTTTTACGATGTTTAATTAATTATGGGCCCGTTGAATTTTGAATTTATGCCGAATCATTACGTTTTAGTTAAAAGGAAACGTTCAAGTGTAATTTCACTCTATAACGTGAAATTGTCTAATTTCCGCAAATAAACAAAACTGGAAAGAAAGTTCGTGAAATTTACAAATATATTGATCTTGAAATGTCTACCTAAACATATTGATAAACTAATTAGAACGAAATTGAAATAGGATTATAAAAAAATCTTGCTCAAATTATACAGAAGACTCAAAATAAGTGATAATAAAACGGAAGAGGAGGTAAGATAAGTAAATTGATGATCAATTATTCGTTCCTCCCCATTTTTCTCTCTCTCTTTTATTAAAAGGGATCGTATGCATTTAATATTTATATTCATAAATGCAGATAAATTCTGAATATAATTTAAATGTCAATACCGTAAGAAGATGATTGAACGCATTATTATTATTGATGGTTCGAAAGGGAAGGAAGGCTTTCTAAATGGTGTTCGATTATTTACGGTTTTTTCCCAATAATCTACGAAGATAAAAAATCTGATTTACACAAAATTATTTTATCACGGGAGCAATATGATTTTCTTCAAGAAAAAAATTTAAACTTGAAGGTGTGCTCTATTTTTAAAACCGGTGTATAAATAACCGAATGCTGTTGCATTCAGGTCAACAACTATAATAAATATGGTACTCTGTTAATTTTAAAGGGGGTCAATAATATCTGAATGCAACGATCGGAAAGGTGTTCAAATAATAAAGTACAACAACATCCGCTTTGATGCGATGTGATTTGAGCGTTTAGCCCGTTGGAAAGAGACACGCTAAACAGTATGAAACCTTTGACGCATCATTTTCGAGTCTAAATGCCCGATCGTTAACGTAATGACCATCGCTTTCCACTAAAATACGGCACGGTAATGAATTAAATTATCGATTATTCGAATTATTACATAAATTAAATGAATGTAATTACGAGATTAATAAAAGTATTGAAAAAATTGCAGCGGTTTCTCAACGACGATTACTTAAAGGTTAGTAATATCAAAAGTCAAAGGTGCCGTAGTAATAATTACAGAAGCTCTTCCTGGTTTTATTAATAGCAATATGTATTAATATACATACACAGGAAGTAATTGTCTCTTTTTTCCCATAACACTTGAGATAACATTAAAAATATTAATAAACGTCCGTCTCCTTTAAGTGTTTTTCACGAAATTAATATATGTGACTTATATTACACGAGGGATTCCCTTATATGAATGATAAAATATTCATTTTACTACCGTGCATCTACATAAAATTTGAAATACGACTCTTATTAATGAAAATTATTTCTTAACCGTGAAATTGTTATGTACAAATATGAGTTTTTAGCTGAGCGTTATTGATTCCAACGTCATTATTATCACAATATTGTTCACGTGTTGATTACTGCCCTAAATATTTAATAGGATAGTTGCAAACATTTAAATTTCGAAATCAATGCAATACCGTCGATGGCAATAACAATAATTCATTATATGCATTTGATTTTGGACTGTTATATTTTCCAGGTTATTGGATGTTTCATTAGTTGTATGTTATATCAAAATAGTTTAATAGTGCATATAGAACAAAGACGTACAAATAGATTGATAACACAAAACAAGCAAATATATGCATTTTCTCTTTCCCTCTTTCATTCAATTCCGCTCTTCACCTAATAAATGAAATCGAATTTTGAAATAGATGCCAATATTATACGCTCACGAGACATTCTTATCTCTTGATTTATAATATGTAAATATTTTCTGTTTATTTAAATTACAAACGAACCTCCGACTAAGTAGATGAAACGAAGAAAATTGATACAGCAACAATAATAACAACCAGAAAGAAAACTGAATTAATATAAATGGTTGGAAAATTGTTGTTATTACTACTATTATCTAATATTAAGTGTTTCAACATGCACGTTGTATATTTTAATCTCAGATGAAATTGTTTTAATGCAAATTAGTGCAGTGTTAATAATAGTAATAGGTTTTGTTTAAAACGTGTGCAACGAAACATTTTAAATGGAGCATGTATCTTTTCCGTTCTTTTTCACGTGTTTATTAAAATGATAGCAGCAGCTTATCAGTTTTAATAAACTTTAAATATAAATACGTGCCGGAATTTTATGCAACAGAAAGGAAAAAAATTTGGGAATCGAATGGTTCATTCAAAAACATACTTTAAATGGGAAAATAATTCGTTCTATTTATATGTTTTGAAATTAATGTATAATTTAATAAGCAACAGCAATTAATTATTCATCGTGATCATTCGCACAAACAAGAACGTTCTCAGTGATTCAAAGTAATATTTTTTCTGTGAAGAATAAATAACGAATTTACCTTTCAAATATTTATGATTTCATTCATGTTGCTATTTGGCAGGACGAAAATTTGCATAAAATTATGAAATTCGTTACGGAGGAAGAATGAAGAGGAGAGGGCGCAGATAGAAATTTTACATAATTTATTAACAATAATAACAAAGGGGTTGACCGTCTTTTCTCTTGGGCGAATTTTCCCTCATTTCTTAAAGCATGTTAATTAATAATAATTGCAAACGATAAGAAATTGTTGTTGCCTCGTTATTACTTAGTCGGAGGAAACGAAACTTCTATCAATTAATTTTAGTATCAATTAATCAGAAACACATCAAATTTGCAATAGATGCATCTGTTTAGTAATGACGCCGGTATCTTCTTTTATGTTAGGGTCTAACTTAACAACAACAACTATATACCAACTTCGGAACTTAACGGGAATAAAACGGATTTCTCTCTCATTCTCTCGCAACTTTTCCACAACTCGATATAATACATTTCGTGTTGGGTAGCCTGACAGATCCCCGTGGGATAGTTTAAAAATAAGCAATAAATATACAAGTTTATTGAAAGTGGAAGTATTTTAAATTCAATAAATCATTCTTTCTCAATTTTCCACTGCAAAATAAATGGAGGACGATGCCAGAGAGGGAGAGAGAAATTATTAAAATTTTGATTAACTGCCTAACAAAATTCATTACCTTATTTTCAATCGGAATTTGTTTTATGTGGTACGGCCAAGGGAATTGTAGGAATAAATTGTATGTGTAATAATATAATAACAATACTTTAATGATACAATTACATTCAAACGCCCTTTATGTTATCTCACGTTTTAATCTTCTATTAGGCTGATGGATAATTTTGTGCGGTGTTTTAGTTGAAAAATTCCGCTAAATAAATAAAATATTTTTGCAATTTGTCATATGCTATTCCAAAAACTCGGTTCATGGGTACCACATTTTTAGAACCAAAACAACCGACTATGAAAAATGATCAGATTTGCACCTTTTTATGCATCAACCAAATTATTATCAGTGCCTGTCCTTATTCTCATGGAAAATTTTCAACGAAATTAATGAAGATGCACGCAATTATATTTAAATTCTTGGCAGTTGTTGCTCGAAGCAGAGCTTTCGTTCATTAATTTTTTATCTTCGTTGATCAGTTTGTATTTCATTGTTATAAAGACAATTATTATCGCAATAGGAATTAAATGGCCCATTAATTGTCGATTCGCATTACAAAAACACGAATGCAGCGTACGTCTCTGTCATTACAAATAAATATTATCGTTATATTAATTTCAGAATTTCTATAACAATTACATTGCGATCATAATTAATGATAATAATGCAATTAATACGTGTACAACCCCCAATATATAGACATATATATACGGTACATCATCTACTTAATGATGATCGCATACAAAACATATCATAATATTGTCCTATTCGATAATTATTAATTGGGTTTACAATAAAATTCAATTTTCGCATTTTCACGTTTGCCAAATATTGACATGTAATTTAAATAATAACGTTAATAATCATCCGCGGTTGTATAATTATTGCATAGAATGTATTGCCAAACCACGGGATACGTTTCGTATGCGAACTATTGCGCAAATATTTTGTTTGACTGCCAAGTAAGGCACGTTTATTAATAACTATCAGAGATTCGGATCGATAATTACAAAAAGTGTTATTCATGCGATCAATATTAATGTACTTTGCATTTTTAGTTTACATCTTTGCGTCTAATAAATTTATTCGTTTTCATTCGGTCTATTATCTGCATTAACGTAAATTATGTTATATCAATATATCATTACGTACGATATTTAACAAATCAATTCCATTAAACAAGGAAAATAAAATATCGTTTATTCTACGTTTATAATTTCGAAAGGAAAATCCGTCTATAATTTGATAAAATTGGATTCGCTTTTTCCATAGAATGGATTCGTGTATCGGCCAATTAATCAATTAGAATTATTCAATAGTTTAACATAATAGAGCGCAGACAACCACGCATTTCGGAAGCTAGTAAATCATCATTGCGTATATCTGAGTTAACTGCCTTCTCTCTATTTCTCTCGCTGTCGCTGTGTGTATGTTGATGCGTCTGTTAGAGCACAAAAGGACACAACAAACAATCACATATATAGTCTGTATCCATATATACATCCGGACTTGCTTCGAAATGATGAATGTGCCCTATTACTTGCGGGCATTTAATAAAGATAGGGAGAAAGGGAGAGGTCCCGGGGACTACTGATGACAGCGTATATGTGGTTGTGTTGCTGCTTCGGAAATAATGATTGCGATAGTAATAAACTTTTTGTTGCGGTTTAATTGTTATTATTCTGGGATTTTTTTTTTCGCGAAAAAAGACGCGTTTATTAATAGCGCTGCGAGGGAAACGAATCACAAGAGGCCGTTTTAGTATTAGGAGCAAACTACTCCAATGATGCGTTTGATGTAATGGGGAATATTTTTAGACTGCCATTCGAGATAAAAATAAGTTTCGAACGTGTCATAACAACATCATTATTATTTGTTTTCGTTTTGTTCTTGTACAACCAAATCGCATTTTAATCGTCTTTTCATACGAACCGAATGCACACGTCGTGTACAATATGTTGCTTGTGGTCTGTATGAAGATATTTTCTTTTTGCACAATAACACAATGAATATAAATACGTTAACAAGAAAAACGTAACGTATATGGGGAGTGTATTTTTATGGTTTTGGCAATATATTTTTATGGCGTAGAGTGTATGGTAAAAAAAAAATGGTTCGAATTTTATTTATTTTTCTTTACGGCCATATTCATTCAACCTATCAACGCCCAGTCTATCATTAAGTCATCGATGTAGAAGTTTCCATGCATCTCAATCCCTGGAGAGAGCGTCTGCGAAAGAAGCAATCTACCCTTACACACGTTTAGTTGGTCCAAAGGATATTAAACGTTCACATTAATCCTCCCTTATGCATAAATTACTTTTCTGCTTCTATTTATTGTTGTTAGCCCCGTAAGTGTTTTTTCTTAGAAGATACAAATCTGGTATTGTTTCTTTTTTCTTCGCTTTCGTGAACGTGTAAGTTACATACTTAGCAGATCGCACGGTAAGATTTGCGTGCTCGTTGCAATTAATTTAAATTCACTTTCATGTTCGTGTAAAAAACAATTCTATACGCAATTTTACGAGTATTTCCAGTATCTTTGTTTATTTCGTTCTTTTCTATTGGATTATAATATTAACATTTCGTCATTGCCTATATTGTATTTGAGAATGTAATTAGTATATTTAAATTTAAGTACGTGAAAATGTTAGCTGAATTGGCAAATTTAATGTGGCTCGTTTATCGCAAAATTCGGCTTCATTCATTAGGAAGTAGAACAAAATAAAAGAGGCGATAATTTTTCTTTAAGGTAACTGATACAATTTTTTATGGTAATTATAATTTGCCGTTCTCTTTCCCCCTGCTATTCTACAAGTTATATACGTGATTGTTAATTACTTTGTAAAGTAATTATTTGGCATTACCTTAGGTACTAAACGCATGCAAATCAAATATGGAAGTCGGATTTTTATTATTATCAACACAATCGCATAAACAATTAATGAATTAATTTTTAAAACGACTTTTCGTGGAAATGGCTAGATTACCCAGTGAAAGAAGAAAGCGTCGATAAATCGATGAAAGGTAATATCACTTTCATTTTAATTAAAATTATATCCTTCGTCCACCTGTAATTTTTTCTCCTTGTAATTTTAACCAATCAACGAAATGTAGGTTACAAGAAAACTTTATGAAAGGTTCACTTCCGTCTCTTTTAATATGTTGATAAGTAATTTGAAAGAGATGAATTATGAATATAAAATGTGTGGCGTATCTTTCGCCAATACAAGTCGTCTGCCCCAAAGGACTTGCTTAATGAATAAACATTAAAAAAATAGGCAACAGAAAAACGTTATTGACGTTCCATTTTAATTTTACATTTAATAAACATAGTGTTGATACCGAGGGCAACGCGAAAATGATTAAAATTTCATGTAAATTTAATAATTCTCGCAATTTTACCAGCAGAAATTAAACACGTTCACAATACATGCACACACAACATTCTCGAATAACTACCGTTGCTATCGCTATAAGTATTGCAATTTATTTCGAAATAGTTTAGCAAAATTTCCAAAGGGACTTGCATATTATACCACGTTGCAATACCCCCAGAGCTTATACGAAATGCACAGAGTATGAGCAAGAGAGAGAGAGAGAGGGAGAGAGAGAGAGAGAGAAGGAGACAGAATTAAACATCCTGGCAATAATTTACCAAAATTTTGACTAGACTTTTAGACCAGTAACAGTATTAAACTACGACCAACTAAACACATTCAATACTTCTTGCACGCTCTCGTAAATCTTATCGTATCAGATGCATATTATTATTATGTTTTAAATGTGCACGTTTTGAAATGTGTACATTTTAGTCTTGGTATTTTGTTTTCTCAATGAAAATGTTTGTATCAATAGCTACGAATTACCCCAACACTTGTAACGCTAACTTCAGTCGCATAATGCGAGTAGGAGTTCAGCGGGACAACTTTGCCGTAAATTCAAACAATTAATTACCAAGTCTCCGAACACTCGCAGAGACTCTCTCTCGGCTCCGCGTGTAGCGAAATGTATTAGCGGTGATACGGACGGCGGGTAACAACCTTTATTGTTCCACCAAGTTTAACGTTAGTCATGGAATTAGTGCCACTGATACCAAGTTTATTCTACACAATTTAATAAAATAAATACAAAGACTCTCCCTTTCCCGCCGCTCGTTGTTGTAAAAGTAATAATCCTTTACTTTTGGATTGAATGTTTCCTCTCACCAGCCCGTCCTTGTGGGCGTGTGAGTGGAAAACGATAACTAATTAAGCACCGAAGTAATTCCCGCTTTGTAAATAAATTAGTGTTCGAATTGCTACTGAAAGGGTTAGAGCTAAGTTAAAAACGGGATATATTATAATCCAAGCAATTGCAGTCTCAAGTATAAATTATAAGTCGGCGCGATTTCTTTAATAAAGCGAAGCTCGTTTTAGTTCCTTTCGCCGCCAACATTCCTGTACATTTCATGATCGCTTTGTGTGTCGTCATCGGGGTTACTGCTCACGGGAAGGTCGCAAAGAACTAATAATTACAAGCATGAATGTCGCGGTCACGGAGTGATAGCAGGAAGCCATTATAACGAAATATATATGAACAATTTCGCTTGCCTACGTTTCGGGTTTTCGCCGTTTTAGGCAATGCAAACTCGAAGCCGCAAAGGGGTCGAAGGTGGAACGTATTGAATAGTTTCACGAACTATACAAAAGGACAAAATTTTAACCCTTTGCCTACCTGAATGTATATTTAATAATGCACGATGCGGTCGATCCTGTTTTAATATTATCTCAATATTTATATTTCGTAGATTTTGCTTTATTTGGAAACAATTTTCTCTACCGTTATTAATTGAAAATTGTTTTCCAGTATATTAAAGTTTGAAGTTGCGAGTATAATATTATTTGCAAGAGATGTTAATAGGAGCGCCAGTTCAAACTAGCAAGCGGAAAGTAATCGGTAAAACTTGGTAATCGCTCACACCGTTTGTCGCAACTTTCGCTCAATTTCAGACTCGCACTGTATAATACACTACTACTTATATTGTAAAATTTTTATGCGGCTTTAAAAGGCTCTCCGCCGTTCGCTTATTTAATGGGATTTTTAATAAAGATTACCTATTAGCTGATGTAGTACTAACTTAATTATTAATCGCAATAAAAAGTTTTCGCTTAAACTCTTCGCTTCATTCTATTGTAATTAAAAGTCCCGAAGAGTTTTCTCCTCTCTTAACTACCTGAAATCTAAAATTAATTTAACCACCCCGTCTTAGCCCTAATTTAATAGGGAGCGGTAATGGTGGCGGCGGCGGCGAAGGGTGGATGGATGGGTTTCGACTGTTAGTACTCGTATTGTGCAATCGAGTTGCGAACGAAACTGTTTTTTCGCTCGTCCGAACTCAAATCGAGTAGAAAGGAAAATTTCTTTTGTAACGGCAATGCGCCATAATTATAATTAATGCTCGAATAATAGTCATAATTAAATTCCCTTTTTTTGTTCTTTAATTAATATAAACAGTTTATACGTCTCGAATTAATTTGATAGCAATAAAAAAGAAAAGGATAATAAAGTCTTATTGTTTCGACAAAATAAAGAGTTATGGTCGTAGGATTAAAAGGAGAAAGCGAAGGGATGAGATGAGAGCTTTTTGTAAACATTGTTTGTTCGTTTCGCAAAAGGGACGATGCTTTATTGTTAATGTACAACTTTTTTCTTTTTTATTTGCTGCGTTATATATATGACTAAGGTTGGTTTTAGCAAAAGACCTGCAGCAAAAGTTACATGGGATAAAAATAGATTGTAACTGGTATTTTTTTTTCAACGTGAAAATAAATTTAAAATTTTACATACCTGTACACATTAGCGTTGTATTGTTGTTACGTTTTCTATAACAAACCGCAATTGATTTTCTATATTCAAGAGCTGTAACGAATGTTTTCCTTTTCATATTATTCTGCTTTTCTCTTTTTTCCGGGTACATGTGAATAGATTCGTATTAATAATTAAACAGAAAATAGTTCTATATGAGTTTTATATTGATAAACTGAATAGTTTCGAATTATTCTGGTTTATTTTCGTATTTTTTTGCTTAAAAAACGAAAATCTCATCATTAAAGCGTTAAATGCCATTGTGTTACACGTATAAATGTGTTTTGTTGCCAAAAAGAAACGTACAGTTTTCCCAAACCGTTTTCTCTTAAAATATGTTGATTGCTTAAATTTACATGGAACTAAATATACATTCAATATGGTTTCTTCGTTTAAATTTTTTGTTTTGTTTTGCTAAACTCCCTTATTTTAAGTTTAATTTCAATCCGTATGTATTACAAGAACTTTTAATACATATAACTTTACCCAAGAGAAATTAAGTAAATTTATGGAAATGAAGTCACAGTTCTGTGATCTTTGAATCATTAAGAATAATGTAACATGAACAAGATTAAATTATAGACCCAAAATTAAACTTCTCCTTTTAATTAGAATTACTTCTCTTGCCATTTTCATTTTTAATGTAATCGTTTTCTTTCTCCTTCAAATCATTTACTTCCCAGTTTTTTTTATTGCAAATGAATGGAATTAAAGGAACAAAACTATTTGTTCTTGTATGGATTTCCATTTTCCACTCATTTCCTCCTTAATGTTCAATGCAAATGAAATGAATGTGATTCTAATTAACATTTCCATAGCAAAAAAATATCAAGCAGAAATAAGAAATACAAACGTATTAAATATTACCACTGTCAAGTTTTTTTTTCTGCAAAGGAATAATAACAAACTTAATTACAAATAATAGCTGAGATTAATAAATTTTAAGTTACTTAATACGTCTAGACGAATTTAAAGAGTTAATTAAAATTTTCTCAATTAAAATTATACTTAGGAAGAATGAGAAATAAAAACAACATTTCTTTGACCAAATATTTACGTAAATGTTGTTTCAGGATAAGAATTCATGGATAATCTGTGTATTTTCATTATGAAAGCATTCTACTCCATTTGAATTTATTCATATGAATTGTTGGTTAATTAAATGGCTTTCTTCGTTCATGATTCACATCCTTTTCGGTACAAGTTGACACGTTTACCTTTTAAAAGACGGTAAAATTTACAGTTTTCTTACTTTGTTTTAATTAAATAGCGAGATTACTCGGTGTTAAGCAGATTAAAGACTCCCCAAGTGATTTAAGCGTTTGCACCGTTCAGAAAACCTGCTATATAAATAAGTCTAATTATAAGACGTTCCTTTATTTTGAATTAGAATTCGTATCTATTGAACGAAATTTTTTCTAAAATGCTTGCCATCCATTCTTTCTTCGCTCTTTCCATAGAGAAGGATATTTACGACTTTTTTATTAATTGCTGTTGTCTATTTAGGGGATGATGACGATGAAATTGATAATTGGACGACCTTTGAATTTTTATTTTCAAAGTTAGAATGACCTATTAAAAAGTCGCCCTTTCAAAAATTTCGCTTTAAATTTTGTTTGAACAAATAGCTCCTGTTAACACTAGCTTTAGAGGGAGATGAATGCGTCTTTTAACAGCAGTTTCGTGCTGGCATTTTTCTATTGTGCGTTCTTTCTCTTATGAAACTGATTTAAATAGTTTCTCTTTCTTACGTAAAATTACGCCTGTATATACTGTTAGTGAAATAGCATAGCCGTAAATTCATGTAGGGCGAATAATTAAAATTCAAGAGGGCAGAAGATCATGTTGATGACGTTAAAGTAATTGTTTATCCACACTATTTTAATTATCTTTTGATGCAATCAGAGTTCTTGCAGATGCAAGGGATGTCATTTTTTGTCTAGTAAACGAAAGGTTTCTTTAATAGGTATTTGTGGGTATAAATATTTCAAAAACAATCAGACGTTAAATTACGAAAAGTCTAAATCCTAAAAAGCTCCTACCATTGGAGTTAATATCGTAAACTGAATTGTGTTATAAGCAAAAAATAAGACTCAGTGTATTTCTGATCATCGTTACTACTACTATTATTGAGAATTTTAATTAAATTGTCAGAATCTTTGATAAATAATATAACATTTTGCAAGATATTTATGCTATACAAAAAAAAATGAAATAGAAATAAAAGCTTCCTGCTGCAGTACGTAAGCTTGTTTATTTGGGGCCTGTTTAAGACAGAAAAACAATTACTCTATTGATTTATACTTTATTATTAATAGGGATCATTTAATATAAATATAAAAAATATTTAACTCGGTAGGGCGAAGTTGTAATGTATAAAGCCACCCAACAACATCAACAAGAAAGAATGTATTTTTATTATTCCTGCCTACCTTTTTCTTCAAATATTTACTTTTTTACCACCAAGAAAGGAACAAGGATAATATGGAAAAGTTAACAATAACGGAAGCAAATATTTATAATTTATTGAATGTAAAAAATTATTAAATATATATTTCCAATTTTACTATTATTATAAACAATAAAAAAGGGTGAATTATTTTTATTAAATTTTTTGTTTATTACATTTTTTATATCGGTTTACATGAAACATAAAATTATAACAATTAAATATTAATAGTAATTGTTATTATTTTGATTCTGTCCTGTGCTAATGTATAGCAAATAAACATGAAGAGTTATGAAATGTAAATACAAAAAAAATCACATTTCGTTTTTTCCCTTGTAGTTTCAGTTTAAATTAATTGTTTGAAATTTTCCGCTACATTGATATAACTTTTTATTTAATTTTTTGTTATAAATACTGACTATTATTTGAAACCTCTGAAAAAATTATAATAAATTCTCGACATTTATTTCATGAAATTAAATATATTATTTTGCAAATAGCGATAGCTAGTTGGAATTACAAACGTAATTCAAAATATTTTGCAAATGATTTCTCACTGAATTACAAAATCAGGTGAATGGTTCAAACGAGCTTAACTATTTTTTTGTTAATTCCTTATGACTGAAGAAAAATGTTATCTTCTTCAAAACTTGCAAAACAAGCCATTTTTGTGTTGTTTCCAATTTTTTATTACAAAATTTAATTTTAATATATTACTTTTTTGCAGAAATAATAACAAAACATCGTAAACTTTCCCATGATAATAATATTAAGCATATTTTTGGGGCTAAATTACATTTCTCTTCAACGTGTAGCATGGGGAAAAATTTAAAAGCTCCCTGGAAAAACAACAAAAATAATAAATTATCATAAAGCTTGGAATGACTATACACTTGACTTAAACAAGAACACTTTTTATATTGCTTCATGTTCTTACATATGTTTCTTTCTTGTTTTCTTCTCGGCGTAATAATTATTTGGATCCTTCTTTCGTTACTTTCCTTTTTTTTTCGCCAAGTGAGACGACCTTCTAATTTAATATTACTGTAGGTAGGGTAGATCTTCTTGTATACCTGCGGGTTGTTTGCAACGAAACTAATTAAAAGCACTCCGCAAGCATTTGTCAGAATAAGCCCACAGTTTGCGACTAAAATGAAATGTAAAGAAAAACAAAGTAGGTGAAGAGGTGGAAAACGTGGCGAATCGCGAAGTAGAAAGATGGAAAAGAAAAGGTTGAGGAGACAAACTCTTCCAAATATGTTTGCGCTTGTCTTGTATAAGTCTTTATTTAAGAATAACAAATTAGAACGTGGCAATAAATAAACAAGAAGAACGGGCGATTTCCCAATCGAATCATTTAAAACGTGTTATAAATACTTTGCATGTTGACAAAGATCTTTTCTTATAATCCATTTGTAAAAAATAATATTTGTTAATTCTCAATAACTCCCCTGACGAATCCCTTTTTTGAAGTCAGCTTTTTTCTTCTCGTTCAAACAAATTAAATTCAGAAATTAACCTAGTTGATAGATTTACAATTCAATCAAGTAAATTGAAAAGCAATCACCATACCGAATCCGAATTATAGATAGATCGGCGATAGGGAGGAAACGAGGGAGAGAAGGAGACGAAGAAGGTAAAACTTTATACGCAGAATATAAACGATTGGACAGGATTGGTAACGGTAGAAGATGGGAACGGTTTTAGGTATCATCATTTTTCGTTTGGCTTCAAATATCAGCAAATTTCACAAAACCGTTCACTAAAATAATTCCAGCAATATTTTAAGCGAATCGATAAATCTCCGCGATTTTACTTTTATGCAGATGTACGTGTGCAAAAATAGGAAGAGCGAGTGGGATATCTTGATGTAGGACATATAATACTTTTATAAACTTCTCTTTAACGTGATTTGGTTATATCAACTATCAATAACGATTTATTATCGGAGGGAAATGGGCAGTTTTTTTGTTTTTAAATTAAATCACCTGGTGACCCATTATATTATTACATTGGCAATGGATGGTTGCCATTTTTTATGGGCTTGTCGTCAGGCTATTTCATTTAATTTCGCATTCGCAAGAATCTCTATTCTTTATCCATTTAAAGTTTGACTGATCCACCTACACGTGCACAATAATTTATTCTGGATAAATTTAAACTCTACCGTACGCATAAATAAAATTATATTCGGAATTAAAATAGGGTCATTGCTGTTTGACACATTTATTAAATATATTTTTTTTAAATAATTTGTTTCACTGCGAATTTCACGTAGATAATGTCGACGTATCCAATTGATAACATTTATCAATTTCATTAATTACAATAGTAATAAATTTTCGATTTATTTGAAAATTCCATACGACACGTTCGTAATAGTTTATGTTGCAAATATAAAGACGCTGCCGCGAGTAAGGGATTTATTGGCATATAAAGTCCATCTTTAGATGAAAGACATTATGAATATTTATCGATAGAAACAAAGTTTCTGGATCTAAATCGATTTGTAACAATGTATCATCGTGACCAACGAAATGGATTTTTGCTTCTTACAAAAGCGTGCAACCTTCAAAAAATAAGAAAGTTAAATCCATTGAAACTCTTCCATTCTTTGGACGCGCATTGTTTCATTTCATTATGGCTAACATCTTCATCTATGCATTTCCATAAAGATTTTATCCTCGGATTAAACTGAGTTACTGCTGTCTCATAAAATAGAAGCAATTCGTTCTATTCGACTAGCTTTAATTAATTAGTCCCGTCTTCTAGTTCATTAAGATTTTACGTACCATTCAATTACTTTTTATTTCACATTTCCTTTGGCATATTTACTAAATGAAATTCCTATTCCTTGTTTCCTATCTCGTCGAATAAAACCGCAAAATTAATTCGCATTTATCGAACTACGCTATATTACAAACCCGTTTTAGATTTTCAACAATTTTACACGCGGAAATAATTTATTCCGTGTCAGACTGAAAAATGTAAAGAAATAACATTTCGACGGCGAGAACGAGCGAATCGGAGGGAGCGAATTTAATTATTACTACATATTAAAAGGGTGGATGTTTTTGTGTCGTTGCTTCTATTTATATATGCCAATAAAATGGGAAACAATAAAGAACGACAAACAAAGTAGCTTTGATTCGTTATTGAATTTGCCAACGTTTAGAATAAATAAATAAATAAAATGGTAAAGTTCTCCGTCTTCCTGCTTTCTTAATGAATGTTAAATTATTTATCTTCTTTTTGCGTTTCTATTATTAACACAAAAGACTGGAAAATACTATTGAAGAACGGTTTTCTAGTAAATGAATTAATTAAAATGATTTACTAATCGAAATGAACGGCAACGATTATTCAATTACGTCTTTAAGGTGGATCTTTTATTCTCCGGCGAACGGAGGGCAGCGAAGAAAGGTCGTCGATTTTAAATGAATTTTTTATTATTTTTTACTTAACACACATAATTGAACAGGCAACATAATAATCAACATCAACGAGACATGAATAAAATAACAGTAGAAAAGTGTATCGCTCCGGGAAGCCGTAATAAGGGTCGGGGTTAGAAATGTACGCGTGAACGAATCGGTTAGTAATAACAAATCAGTTGGTGTGGTGAGGAGGTCGTCGGTGATCGTAGGATTGGAGAAGTGCTCAGGGAGCGAGACTACAAAGAACTTCTTAATGCTTTCCGCCGCCGCCGCCGCCGCCGCTGCTGAAACCGTACTCCTTGCCGCCGGAATGGCCGCCTTTCTTTCCGTAATCCTCATGATGGGAGTGATGACTCTCGTGGCCGTGGTGTCCTTTGTGTCCCTTATGGTCATCCTCGTAGTGTCCCTTATCGTGATGTCCCTTCTTGCCGAAATGATCATCATGGTAACCGCTCTTGTGGCTGCCGCCTTTCTTGTGGCCGCCCTCCTTGCTGCCGTGATGGCCGTGGAAGTCGCCGTGTTTCGAGTGATGGCCGCCCTTGTGATAGTCGTCGTAGAACTTGTGCTCCTTGTGGTAGTCGTCCTTGTGGGACTTGTGATGGTAACCCGTTGTCTTGTGTCCTTTCTTGTGTCCCTTCTTCTCGCCGAATTTACCCGCTTTGTGGCTCTTGCCGGACTCGTGGTGCTCGCCGTAGTGCTCGGCCTCGTCGTGATGGCCCTTCTTGTGGCCGCCCTTCTCGCCGTAATGGCCGGCGTGGTGCTCTTTGCCGTGTTTGCCGTGGCCGCCTTTGTCGTGATGATGGTCGCTCTTGTATCCTTTGTCGCCCTTGTGGCCGTGGCTCTCGTGATGGTCGGCATGGTGCGAATGACCGCCGCCTTCCTCGTGATGATGGCCGCCGCCGCCTCCACCGCCACCGTGGCCGTGATGACCTGATGCGGCGACCGCTTGGTCTTCGATTAATTCTAAATGTTCGTCTTCATCTTTAACGACTCTGGCCGAGCAATATGCTACGGCCAGACACAAACTAAGACACAATACAAAGGTTCTCATGTTGAACACAACACGAATTGTACTGATCTTTCCAGCCAAACTGATACCTATTTATACTACTATCACTTTACGCAAATTCGTTTTCGCGTTTTCCGCAAGATTAGTTCTGTCACCTTTTCTTTTTCTTTTTCTTTTTTTGATTTCGCTCTCATTATATTCCGCTACGATGTCGTACTCGCGTTCGACTTTTTTTTGCTTCTTCTGTTCTCTAGTTTCCAATAGATTTCATCTTTATGTAATAGGCTTTCTAATGTCGCCACTTGACGCTTGAGTAGATTGCTCTAAAATGTAATCAATTTTAAAAAGGTTGTCTCGCAAATCTAATTGAGAGTTATTATTTTTGACCGATTGAATGTGTTAAACGTAAAATACATCGTTATCACTGAGGACTGACCTGTGATCTAGATCATATCACTTTTTTGCGGATTCATGAATACATCATTCATTGCATTTTGCGAAAGAGGAATCGTGCAACACTTATTACAGTTACAAGTGCTCATTAAAATAAATACGACATAAAAGTTAGTAAATTCCATTGCGAAAAGAAAAAAAAAACATACAAATTGCAAACATCCAGCATAACAGATCTATTTACTTGATTCACTCTTTTTGTAGCATCTACTTTAACATTATCGTCATCATTAGCGTTGTTAGTTGTTATTTGCATGCTAAAATTTTAAAGTCAGAACGGATTAAAATGATTGTGACGTTATTCAAACAATAATTGACATAATCAGATGTGCAAATTCTATTTGTCGTGTTTCCGTACCAAATTAATTCAATCTATTTCTTAGAACTATGCACGTAATATTAATGTGTGTGTACGTATATTAATGGCTTGGTTCAATTTATGTTGCGACTAAATAACATTCGCTATTAAAGACATTTAATAATGGAAATGGTTAGTAATACTATTATAATTATCATCATCATTATTTTATTGCACCTCATAAACATATAAAATGTGAACCGTAATAATAATCGCATTATTCGAGATGTGTTTTCTTCGCTTATAATTTCATTTTGGCTAGTGTCGTCTAATTAAAATATTTAATTAAGTAGCAAGCCAAAGAAAAAGAAAACATTTATTCAATTTATAATCGATTCCGGTATAAGACAATTCATTAAATTAAAATTAAAAAGAAACTCGGTGGCCCCACAAAAAAGGAACTAGTTAACCATAAAACTTTCACATTAAAAATTGTCTATGTAGTTTGCTTTATAATGATAATAATGGAAATATAATAGAAGTTATTAATTTAGGAAACCGATTGGATTTCTAGAACCGAAGGCAGTAATTTCGTCCCGGTTTTTTTTTTACTTCATTGTTACAGTTGTTAGTACGTTTTGTTAATTATCTGAAGCGAACGCGAAAATGTTTGCGTAGTGGGAATTGTTAGTGGTCTTTTGTAAATTCATTATAGCATAAAATGATTTTTTTGCGTTAGCGTCGCAGAATTGCGGTAATTGATTATACATAAATAGAGCTGAACCAGTGGTTGGCCGAGCAGTTGCGAATTTTATTTTCAATCTATATTATTACGTACGCGAAGTGAAACTTTTTTCTTTCTAAACATGCAAAAATTGCGTTTTTTTTTCGCATCGTAAGGTTAATTTGGATAAATATCGCAATTACTTTCGTACCAATTCAACTTTCATTTGCATTAATTTTGGGTCGGGTTTCGTTTTATTAAAATACTCATCAATTTTTTGTTCTTTTATAAATTTTCACTTAACCGGATTTAGCGGCGAACATTTCGCTAAAATGTAGCAATTTTAGCAAATGCCAAGATGAAAGTTCGTCAAGATCACATATTCCTTCTCTGAAAGGAGGAGGCCAATAGTTTTTTCTTCTTCCTCTTCATCTTCTGCAATTTTTCCTTTCCATTTAAATAATAACGATTCCCTTTGTATGCATTATATACGAAAAACTAGCGGAGGAACTTTGTGAAGTGCTTTCAGTGGTATATCGTGCAGTTAGGCCCATACATTTTTTTTATTTAGCATGAAAGAGGAAGATTCTTATACATTTTTATATCCTTTTCGGCGTAGCAAGAGAAAAATGTCGGAAAATAAAAGATGGAACTGTCTCAATTTTTTTTTTTTCGTTATTATTATCATGTCAGGATGAACATTTCTTTACCTAACATTCCTCGTTAATATCTTAAACGTACCATGAAAATATAGTTTATATTTATTATATCTCTTGTATTTTAGTGTGCAGAACATCAATTTTATGTATGTAAAACTCATATCAACCCATGTTGATTTAGTTTTCGTAACCCTTTTTGCATTTGCGAAATTCAAAATGCATATAATAATTTAATTTGATCATAAAGTTTGTATATTACGCTTTTAATAAGTATCACTTATAATTTAAAGGTTATTTTATTAGACAGTGGAGCAGTAAATTTGTTCATCAATTATTCAATAGTTGCTGCAAGCCGAAATAAAATTCATCTCAAGTGGTGGTACTTGTTTTGGCTTAATGTTGAAATCAAAGAATCGTTAAATCCGTTGTTGTTTGATGTTCCAACCACGTTAATTAATTAATAACCATAAAGAACATTTTCTGCTAACTTTACATTTATGATTAATTAATGAAAAATTATGCGAAAATAAGTAAGATAATCCCAATATAAGTCGAGAAAATATTTATTTTTCTACAAGTTAAATAAATAATTTGGTGGTATAACCGAAGCCGGAAAAAGACCAACAAAAATGTTGTTACTGTTTAAAGGGCATTAAAAAGGTCGTCAAAAGTAAAGTAATAAAATTACAAGAGCGAGGGACAGAGAAAAGAGGAGAATTAAGTTAAAATAATTAAGGGCGATAAAAATTGCTGAATACATTCCGCTTTCGCGCCCTTCCCATGAGCATATCCATCGTGCATCTTCCATCTCCCTCTTGCATTAATTTCAAATAGATGAGTTTAATGCGCGTTACACGAGGCAAAAAAGGGCCAACCAGCAGAACGGAAAAAGAAGAAACGAAGAAGTGGCAGATAGAAGGAGGAGAGTAAAGTGACTGCAAGTGGGAAGCTATTTTGCTAACGTTAAAAAGGTTAATTAATCTCTTTTAGCATGCAAACCGCATTATTCTTTTACCCTTTTAATGCAGCCGGGTCCGTCCCTGTTCCGACGCTGCGGTGCTATTTTACGACTTTAACGAAGCATGTCATGACAACATTTCCATATAGAACGTGGCCGGAGCAATCGCGGATAGCGAGCGGGAGACGAAGAAAAGTTAAAGTCGAGATGGATGCCATTTAACAAGTGTCGCCCTGGCACTCGACCGGAATTATTCTTTATATATACTTTAAAGTCTCCATCTCGTTAGTTTGCGCTCAGGGCCAAAGGTTAATGTTTTGGATGAGGGAGTTTCGTTTCGGCGATGAATCAAAAATTCCTGAAAAAGGAAAAGAATAAATAGGCGGAAAAGAGGTTTGCGTGATTTCGGCTATTGCACTCCACTCGGCCGTGCTAAAAATACGCTTTTTTCCTTCTTCTTCTTCTTCTTTGTGGAGTAACGCGATTCCGTACCGACAAACAGCGAGAAATTGTATGCTATCGATCCTCCCCTGGCACATTCCACGCGGAAATATAGCTGCTGCTGCTCGAGAAACGTTCTTGTAATTTATTAAATAAATTAAATTAAGCACGCGAATTGTATCGCGAATGACCTTATAGCCGGCCGGCGAGCGAAAGAGAGAAGACTCTCGTTTAATACGACGATGATACATCGTTAGCGAACAACAGGAAGTTATCCAATTTCGTGCGGAATCATTTGCGTCACGTTGGCAATCGCGGCATAATTGTCGAATGCACATTTTACGGCGGAGGATCCGTTTCGACCGATGATCTATCGGACGGAGTATCGCCACCGTTGCGCCGTAAACGACACGTGGATCACGCATTAAACTGATATGTGGCAATGGCGCACTTTATTCGCTGTCAGCCACATGTTGCGTACGCTACCACGGATTAACGGGCGTTAATTTTAATCTCGAAATTGTAATTTTCGTAAATATTTCATTCCGTACCATAAACAGGCAACGTCCCATCGAATCGCCGCCACATCCGCCCACCGTCGTACGTCACGTGCTAAAGTAAAAACAATTTACGTTTTCTATTTTGACCCGTGTGCGGTAAATTGCATTATAATCACGTTGCGCTACTATTCGCGTACGTGTGTTTGTGTAAAAGGAAAACCGACGTAGATTTCAGCTTGTGCACGAAAATTTTATTGTCCTACCGAATATGAGTGTCCCGGAGCCTCGCGTAAATTGTCGTTGTACTAAATAAAAATGTCTATTCGAACGTAGTTAAATTCTTCATTCCTCCAGCTGTTGTTTTCATCCGACGCTATTTTGGCGTTTTCGCTCTTTCGTTTCTGGCGTCAAATGAACAGTGAGGTTTGAATAATAAAAGTTTATCGCACTGGCGACGTCTTTGTTCATTATCGAAGTTGTCGAAAAGAAAGCGGACCTCATCTTCGTTATGATTCGAGGGAGCTTAATTTGATTAAAATCTATCTTTTGCCTCGGCTTTCGGCCTAGTTAAAACGGTTCCCGATAAAATTAGTTTAACTATTTGTCTTATTTTATTATTATCATTATCAGCGTAGGTTTATAGGGATGTGCCAATAGATAAGATAAGGCAAACGATTAATATCCTTATCCGCGACATTTGCGGGTAGGTTTATAAGGAGCGGTTTTGTCCCTTTCCTAATACAGATATATAAAGTGTGTGTGTGTGTGTGTGCGTATTAAATATAATCCTCTTTACGTTAATAATAGATTCATATTAACCGTCTGAAGAGTAACAGCTATGGCAACTATTATTACAACCCTTTCACTTATAGTTTTAGATATATTAAGGTGGGTATTAATATTACGAGCCATAGAGAATATATACGCTAATTGGCATTTCCGTTTCCCTCCGAATTTACCGAACCACGTCTACATGTGTCCGCGATATTAAGGAAGGACGGGAAGTGTAATATTTACTGTTGCATTATCATTAAAACCGAGATAGAGAGTTATGAGGAGAATCCTCCTTTCAATGAGCTTTCCATCTGTGCATTGTTCGATTTAAAAGCGGATTACACGCAACATTTTATGGGGATCTATCCGTCAAATGCCCTTTGAGAACGTCGTTCGTTAAGCCAAAATACGTTTTTCTTCCAATCGCTAATTAATAAACCCAATTAAATCTTTCTGGTATCAAAAGCGAGCATCACGACTTAGATTGTAGTCATAAATTATGAAAGAATCGTCTAGAACCCGAGGAAAAATGATAACAAAGTAAAAAAAGAGAATTGAAATTAGGAGAAATTTGGGTAATTATGCAAATAATTTTGGAAATTATAAATTTCCCGACAATTTTACGTCGGTCGTGCTAATAAAAAAGGTGAACGTGGAAGGAAATAAAGTGAAAGCAACAGAGGGAGAAAATGTGTTCCCCTTTTTCTTTCTGCTTCTTGCTCGTTTTATTAATAAAGATAGGTCAAACGTTGGGGGGCACGACGTAGATAATTAACCGGAAAAACTCTAGAAATAAATTTAAATTCACGCCAGCGAAATGAAAGAAAGAGCAAAAAAAAACGGACCGGTTGTGCCCTACATGCCAAAAGAAGAAAATGTATAAAAAAGTGGTCCTTTTACTCTTATCCAATGCTGTCGCAGTCTACCAGTTTTTTTTGTGTAGTTCTGTTTTTCTTCCTGCGAAACATCGCGATGCAAGAGATGGCAAATACGAATTTATTATGCCTTTTCCCATTTTTTCTTTGGTCGTCATGAAACCTATAAAAATGTAAAACCAACCGAAAAAAAAATATTCGCGAAGTGAGAAGTAGCCCTTCACATTTTTTTTTTGCTTTTGTAATGTGCAGTATTAGAAAAGTTAATATACGAAAAGGACGCGAAGAAAAAAATGTAATCTCGGAATCTACATAAGAATCGTGTCGGTTTTTTATAATAATTTATTTTTGCGACCTAATAACGTATCGGGAAAATACAATGATGCGATAGACTGGAAAATTAAATACTGTAACGATTAGGACCCGGCGCATCCACCATTTTCCGCTCCACATTAATTCTCAACTAAATTTACATTCCATACGTAAAATTCGCTGGCAAGTGAATCGAAATTTTAAACGAGGCTAAAGGTTGATACATTTGATTAAAATTTAATTCATTATTTGTGACGTGTTCGTGTATAAAACGAATTTTATTGGCGCACTAGTTACGTATTCAGTTGGCAGATTGAAAGAGGGACCTCGTGGGAGCCTTGCGGCTCGTTTCCTTTCTTTGGACTCCTCCAGCACGGATCGCAGAGAGGAAGAAACTGGGCAACGACGACAACGCGAACGTTTAAAAATACAACGCACGAACAATGGAAGTGTCTCAATTTTTCAGATAAGAAGACATAAAAACGGGTCCCCGGAGGGTCTAATTTTTACTAAAGGAAACGTCTTAATAATAAGGTTCTCTCTCTGTTTTTCCCGTGCCCTTTCCAGCCTCTGACATTCACTTCCTGCTACTTAAGTACTAATCGACCAAGTAATGGAGCATATAATCGAAGCTCGATTATTTGTTAATATTGGCACGTTTGGCAAAAGTTTTAAAACCATTTATTTGTTGCAGGTATGTGTTGCAAACGTTACTCCAATCGCCAAAAGCAAAGTGTAAGTAATTGTAAATAATTTTTTCCTCCGTTTAACTTGCTGATACTTTGTGCTTGCGTGAGGACTATTTCCAGTTTGTGCGATTAATATTTTCATTAGAGGGATATTATTTACTCATTTCAATGCTGTTATTCTTCGATGGTATTTTTTACTATTACTTTGTCACGTTTAATATAACTTTCCGTGATGTAATTATAAAATACGAGGTACATTCAACCTGCGTGTACAATCGGATTTTTAATTGTTTAAAGGAAGGATGATGTTATAACGAGAATTTGAAAAATATCAAAATTGCGGTCACAATTTGAGCAGCCCTCGTAATTTCCAGTAGTAGAGAGAAACTGTTATTAAGTTATAATAATGATATTCAACTAGGAAATTGTTTCCTGCATGAAAGAAAATACAAAAGGAATGTAACGAGAAAAGAAGGATGGAGTAAGGACGGGGGTGGGGGCTGGGGACGCAACTTTTTTACAATTTGTAAAGTTCAAAAGGATTATCGCTCTTTCATTTCGTGAAGGCAAAAGAAGAAGGAGCTTTATGTTATCTTAATGACATCCTACTTTTTACTCTTCCTTTCCCTTAAAAAAAAGACACTTTTTTCGTTGTATTTTAAACTTTTATCATTCCTTTCTCTTCGGCCTCTCCTTTCTTTTGCTGAAACCGTTGCAATTATTTATGTTTAAAATGGAAATCAAATTGCTGCTGCTATCTTCATTGTTGTTAATGAGAGGTAGATGAACAACATCCACTAGAAAACGATTGAGCAAAAAATGCGTGTTGGGAGACAGATTTATTTTATGATTAAAATCTCTTTTAATACTCGCGTCCCGGAAATCATTACATATGTCATAGTAATCATGTAAATTGGTCGACAAGAGTTATATTAGAATGGAATAAACCAACATACCGACAATAAAAAAAATGTTGTTCAATTTCGCATTGTACGCTATTGGCAAATCCGTTCGTGTGATCCAAATGCTGTTTTTGTTCGTCGTTATATAATGTTATCATCGATGTGATAAACATGTCCATTCGAATTGGTCGGTTACAATGGTGTAATTACAATCGGATTCGAAACATTTTCGGAGCGGATCCATACGTTTTACACGCTTTCGTTTGGACGATTTCAGTTATTAGTTTTCAAAATCGAATACGATTTAAAAAAAAATCTTCTCCTTACACTCTTTAGCGTCATTTAATTGAACGGAAACATAATCGATTAAAATCGCGGGTTCAGTAACTGCTATCTACGTCATTGTGTATTCGTAAGCAGCTTTTGGTATTAAAAGAGTTATAATAGCCGTGAAGGTTTCGATATAATGTATGGCGATAGGTATAAAATCGGCATTATTGAATTATGATATACGGACGTGTTTAATGCTAATCTACGCTATAGTTGGTTACATTACACACGTGCGCTGTTTTAATACATTAAATCGGCGTTGATGTCAGGTTTTATAGAGTGCAGATGAAGGGAGAAACAAAGAAACCCACCGACTAAGCGTGGGTATATACTGAATGGAGAGGAAAATCCTTTCGGTTGATTTATGGGCAAAGAATTCAAACCGAGAATTTACCATTCGAAATGCTTTTCCTGTCGTATTGAGCATTTATGTTGTCTTACATTCGATAACAAAAAAAGCGTATCGAGCGATTGTGAAAATATTGAAACTTCGAAATCTAGGTGAAAATGTGAAACGTATCATTAACAACCGCGCGTTAATTATTTATTCAATTCGTTTAAAGTATTTTTTGAAAGGAAACTTTGATTATACACACTTCACAAGCAAGCGATATTTGTTATTATTGATTTTCACGTTAGACTGTAACATTTTTTGTGTGCGTGTACATGTGGAATTAAAAGTATTCAGGTTAATTCATCACCTATCCAATTGCTTTGTGTTGTTGTTATTGTTGTTGTTACTGTGTGACGAAACCTAAATTGAAATACACGTTTCAGCGGTAGGAACTGTAACACGTTTAATGTACGTTTCGCATAAACAGAAAGAGATTATTTTGCGTTTTTTTTTGTAAGATCATCATTTTGTTAAGGTTCAATTTATTTTGTTTTTTGATCCGAACGTTTTATATCAAAGCAAGTTATTTGTATACGGTTTATGACGTTTTATTTTTCGTAAATAATAAATGTGTATTTGCATTTTTCCCCTTCCAAATGTAATCTATACGAATTTACATTTTTATTACAATGAATATTAAAAAAAGGAGGCAAAGTTTTTTTCGTGTAACTTGAACCTTTTGTAATTAGGCGGGCAGTCTCGGTTAATTTCCCATTGTTTTTCCGTTGTGTTTTATAATGTTTCATTATTAATTTCCACGAAGACTCAAAAACTGCACGTAACGTTTAATTAGGAATGAAGAAATTTCAATTGACTTGGCGCAAGTTCCGATAATTAATTGTTTGAAAGGTTTCTCTGAACATATCGAATCTTCGCATAGTTTTTTTTAAGTTGATAAAAATAGCATTCCTTTAATTCAACCATTTCTCCGTATATTTATGATTCAATTAAGATCCTTGCGAAAAAAGTGCATTCGGCTTGCAGAATGAAAATAAGTGTATTTGAACGGATCCAGTTGAAAGGAATTAAATTATGTTTTCCTTTTATTTCCTTCCGTCGATATTGCAATAAACGATTGGTTACATTTACTCTTTTATGCCGTTTCGATTCAATCCTCCCGCTTTTTTTCTGCACTTATTGGAAAATAAATCAACATTTCAGTATTGTATAGGAAATTGATTTAAGTGCAAAATAATTTCGTTCCTCTATGTTTTCCGCACTCACTGTCACAACTATTTTTATCCTTTTCTCTTATTTAATCAATCAGCGGAGTTTTTTTCCCGCCGCAGTTAAATTAATCCGACACATTATATGCTGCAACTTTTTCGACATTTATCTCTGCTATAGACTGACGGTGGCAGCAATAGCGTTTTATTTTCACTTATTTCTAGGATAAACTTTTTCCTCTAACACTTTCAATACTTTCATGCCATTTACTTGTCGAGGATATAATTTCCTAACACGATTTCCATGTAACTCCATCGTAATTTATAATAAGCAGTCAATCAACTAAATTTATCATAAAATTTGCTTCTTCCTGCAATATTTTTGGCATGTTCCAGTCTCTTATTTTTAACATATCTATTTGCCTCTAAATGTTTATATTAAATATAATCTCGCAGTGCCAAAAGGGAAAGCGTTGTTTAACTCTACAAGTAGGGCTCCCTGTTAGATGCGGCTTGGTTTTGCATAAGAATCGGTTATTATCCAAGCATGTAGTGTTTCGCCTTTCAGGCAAAAGACACACACACGCATGTGAAGAGATCCAATTTTTTGCGTGCTAATCTGGAACGATATCGTTAAAATTCCGCGAGCACAATGCCAAAGAGCGAACAAATCTTATATCTCTGGCATCGGCCGACTCGCGAAACCGGCGCGAAGTACGGGAATGGCGAAAATTTGTCGTAATCCGGAAACGTTGTTTTATCAAATTTGTATATCGTTCACGTACGCAAACGGAACGAAGAAAAGGGCGGATGGAAAAGTTTCTTTAAATTTGTCGACGACTCAATCGTTATCACCATCACCAACTGCACGCATTTTGTCAGATTAATATCAAACTATGGCAATAATAATATTTAAAGAGGCATTAATTATATCTTTATAAAGTTATTAATTAATAACGCAAACAATCAATTTTAAGTTAACTTCGTGTGCAGGATGAGTAGTGACTTGCATGTAGAGAGAAGGAGAGAGAATGGATTCGCCATTGCCGCAAGATGAATTAATGTTGGATTGTATACGTAACCTGCACACGTGTATGATCTATTTGTGTAAATTCTGCGTGTGTAAATGTGTAATTTCATTCAATTTAAACGCAATTGTAGGAGATGTAAATGGTACGAAGGATGGATGGATTGATGGGTGTAGATATATTGTTATAAACTCTCGAGGCAGGTGGTAGATATGAAATATTTGCGAAAAATCGTATCTATCAAGTTTATAATTCACGTGTGCGTATATACCGGTGTGTGCGAGGGAGATAGATGGTTATTATCATGGCATCTGATTGATAACCAACCGGTTGTATGAAGACATTACACATGACAACATGATTTACGAAAGGGAATATTTTAAATGTCATCGGAATCTCTAATTCGTCGACATAAATTTTCTTCGTTTCACTATCTCTCTCTCTCTCTCTCGCTCATTCGTCACGCCGCTCCCATTTAGTTTCATTTCAATTTAAAAATGACGGCAACAATTTCAGTTTCAAATAATAATGAAAGGTGCACACGTGAAATCAGGAAATAACATTTTAATAACTGCAAGAAGAATAATAAAAACTTTTTATGTTTGCTTGTTTTTTTTTTTGGTATTAAGTATACGTACGGTTTTATGATTACTCACGGCATCATTCGCACATACATTAAAGAAAATAGAGTCGTTTTTTGCATTCTTCTTGCGGAGCTGTAAAAAAAAGACGTTGCTAATTCCCGAAGGACGCATTTTTCGCGTTCGTTTCGCAAAATTACATTGTCATCCAGATTTATTTTTATAAGTCTTCTGTTAGGAACGGTACCCTCAAGGATTTTTGCCTCTCTCGTTCTTAAGATATCAAAGACCTCTTAAAAAATTGTTAGCGAAAGAGGGGAATAAGAGAGGAATAACGAAACACGGATGACATTAAAAGAAAATTTATTATTTCTTTCGCCATATTTCTGTTCTGATTTTGCCTTTGTGCTTTACTTCTTATTTTATTATACGTGTATTTTATATTATTACTTTTCGAATAATAAGCGTGCTTCTACATACTAATACTTTAATTAAGTTAAGGTGTTTGATAGTTAAATTAATGAAAGCCGAAGATGGGAACACTTTACGTTTTCACCTTCGTATCATTACTGCGATGCTCAAGGAAATAGCAACGTATCCTGAATATATTACCATTGCAAAATTGTTGAAAGTTAAGAGAAAAGGGATTTTACGTTTGGTAATGTGCAACATTTCCAGAACGAAATTATGAAATTACCGTTAGAATTGTCGGGACTAAAGAATACATTAAATTTAGCAAATTGTATTAGAGAATTTTCATAATAAAGCTTCCATTTCGTTTTCCTGTCGCACATTTTCACCGTCTTCCATCATGTTGAGGATTTACACTTCGGTTTTAACGAACGAAGCGATTTTTCCTTAGGTTAACACTAATTGGCCGTATTGCATTCATTCGAGCGGACGAAAAGAAAACAATATTGAGATCCAATATAAATTACATGCATAATCTCCTGTAGATTACCAAATAAGTTACCCGAAAGTTACAAAGGTCTCGGTTGTGGCGTAATAACGACCGAGTCCACAAGTGACAAGAACGTGTTTCCCAAGTTACCTAATTAAAGACCATTGATTCTCTACACCCCCATTAGCTAAATCACTTGAGATGGCAGAGGAAAGTAATTGTAACGGTTGCCTGGATGCCTTAATTTTATAACCAGGTACTAAAATATTAATTGGTTCCTATTCGTTATCTCACGAGATCGACCCCGAGACAGACACTGCCACGAGTCGAAATTAGTCGGGAGAGATCAAAAGTTGATAACCGCCTATTCCTTAATAATAAGCATTATATGCCCATATCCAACCCTTCACTTATATCCGCCTCCCCTCTCGCCCACTTTCATTCGAACAATAATAAATTTGCTAAAGGCTTTTAATAAGGAAATACGTTAACGTAAAATTAATTAATTAATTCTTAATATAATGGTTTAAGCAATTTGAAAACGTACAGGATTTTAGTCCAGTTTAATTTTTTCTTCTTCTTCAAGTAGAAGGTAGGTATATTATTAGAATTTTTGATAAAAACCCGGCTGGGGAATGTAAAATGTAGGTTCATATTTTATAAGACTTTGAAGGGCTTAAATGATTGTAGACTTTTTTGTTCGTGCACCCGACAAATTCATAAATATTTTATCATATAAAAACCCTAAGAATAGAACGAACGAGAACCTGGTAAAAAGAAACTTTTCGAACTTGTACGCATGTTGCTTGGGATGTGAGAAGGGAAAACATTGAGAAAGTGAAAAATTTCGACTTTTTTTCTCTCTTGTAATAAACTAGAGAGAGATAAACAGAAATTAAGGAGTTCAGCGACTGTAAAGGAAGTGTTCGATGGTTTAAAGCTGCTAGTTATCCAAAAACGTGGATTAGATATAATTTACCAACTATTCGCATAAAATACTTCCGAAGATAATTAAAGAGTTTCGCGATAGGTACGAAACTTAATTATGTCATAGAGAATTTATTGGAGATAAAATAATATCGAATTTCTACTGGTACGTACTAAATTTACGTAATAATAATTATTCATATCAGGTATAATGAATACATAAAGAACACGAGTTTAACAACACAAAGGGCTTTTTGCTCTTATTAGATTTGAAGGAGCAACAATCCCCAAAGGTGACGGTGGGTTAGTTAGTCATTCAATATTCGAACGGCAATAAAGTGCTGCACTTATAATTATTGTTTCCATATGTGTAACATATAAAATTGTTTTTTTTTACAATGATTAGATCAATAATTTACGTTGTTCGCTTGGAAAATGAAAAACTTTTAAGAAACAACCTTCGCATTTTCATATTTTTAGCAAGACGTACTTTTCTCATCTGCCGTGGAAAATGTTTGGTAGGTACTTTGACGAAGAAGGGCGTCAAAAAGGGAGTTGCTGAAAGAAGTTGACATAAAATGCAAAACAGCATTAAAATTCTTAAATTGTTTTTAATGCTACACTTTTCGCAACATTTGCGAGTTTGTGTTCGCCTCTTCTTTCTTGCACTTGTCACTTTCCCTTCTTTCTCATCATCATCAGTCACCACTACACTTTGGCCTATTGCGTTAATACCCTTTATCTTTTGCATGTTTACTTACTTAACTCCTTCGCAGGTAAAACTTTTAAATTAAGTTTGCACTGATATTTCAACTAGGTGTTGGTTTGTTTGGTTCTAAAGTGTGTGAGAGAGAGAGACGGAATGATAAAACGAGTGAGTGAACGAACCGTCAACGTTAGCTATGTGTTAAACAATTAACCTTACGCGGTATCCCGGATGAGAGGGAGTGGTCCATTAATTAATTAAAACCAGCATCCCAAGGGATCGAATGATAAAGTTTGCCCATGGAAAAGTGTATCGCCACAAAATACAATAATGTCCACCAGAGAAAAAAAAAAACAGAAAGAGAGGAAATAAAAGGAATTGCAGACGTGACGTTTTGTTTACCTTTCTTTTTTGCCCTCTTTATTTGCCCTTTTAATAATTAAGCATTTCTTTCAAATTAATTGAATAATTTTTATGCTGCGACGTTAATTATTAATGCGTTTAATTTCCATAATTGCTTTCATGGACTATCATTGATAGATACGACAAATTGGCCGTGTTGAAGCTTTTGCTGCCATATTATCTTTCGAGCGACTATAATTTTTTTTTGCAGGCGGGTTTTATAGTTTTCAGCAGCGTGTAAATAAATTTTTATCCCGTCCGCGGCTAATAGAGTTAACGAACATTCATGCATGTAACGCTATCTCGTTGAGTTTTCATTTTGATGTATGCACGTGGAAAAATGTTTCCAGATGAGATGGAAAACGATGTGTGTTATATTTTTAAATTATTCCCTCATTTCCTATCTTGCTTTTTGTTCGTTGATGTTATTTTAAAATATGCCGCAACAGAAATCTGCGCAAAGTGGAAATGCATTAAACTAAGAGTTTCTCGATGTTTTTCATACGAAAATTATTTTTAAGTTTCGAATGAAACTTTTTTTCTTTCGCTAGTTCTTTTGTTTGAACGTGCACGTATCTAAATGTATTATGAAAATCATCCTTTTATAACGCTTTCTTTTTCAGTTCGTAGCGGATATATCATTCTTTATTTAAAACTATAATTCTTCATACATAAACGTATATCTTGTTTTATGACTGCTAATGCCTGTTATAACTTCTACTAGGTTTACTTTCTATGCCAACCAACCAACCAAGTTACTATTATTGTTTTCTTGCCTTTTTTATTTCATTCTTTTAGCTTATAGCAGTATTATTATTATTCTTACATAAAATCGTTAAGAAGTTTGATGTTTTGAATTTTTATAAAAAGAAACTTCATTCTCTATTAAAACATTTATCACTACATTGTTGAGTGATCCGTTTATAAAAATTATCCAACTAATCTTTTATCTTCACCAGCAAAGTGAATAATTTAATAGAGGAAACTATTTCAATTTCGAAATCGTTTGTTTACTTTCCTAGCTAGAAAGTTACATGGAATTCCGGTAAATGCAAATTTACGATGCTCTTTTATAAATTAGTCAATTAAATTTTAATAAGGAATATAAAGGGAGGTGCATTTAAGTTGTACGAATGTACAGGTAATTCTAAAACAACAAGTCGGTGATGTGTACTTACATTCATCCACTAGTAATTAAACTTTTTTCATTAGTTGCTACTCAAATTTGTTTGTTAATGTTCCACATCGAGCCATTTCCTATGGGCACTATAACTGGCCGGAGGTCCGTGTAATGGTGGCCATGAATAATAATTATCATCGTCAAGTCATAAATTATTAAGTGTCTTTCAAATAATAATCAACTAGAAAAATTTCATAAAGTTTAATTAAAACGTTGACAATTTTGTTGGATGGCGACACTAATTTTGCATTCCCTTTTATTACATTAAAATAAAATTGAAATTATTTTATACTTAATTATTTAAAAGAAATCTAGGCAAGGAGGCGGAACGGAGCAGTTGAGAGTTGTAACTTTTGTATTTGTATTAAAAGGATAAACAAATTTTCTGCGACTTTGCAAAACTTTTCCATGTCTTTCGTAAAAGTTGACACAATTTCAATTATTTAGACGTTTGTTTAAATAACTGTACTTTGGTTATTTTAAGTTTTTTTCCGCAAATGTTTGCAAAAACAAACGAAGGACGGTCTTGAATAAATTATTAGCGTAAAGTTCTCTCAATGTTCATCGACTATTTAAAAGTTTCCAATTATTTTAGATATGAAACAAATATTATTGGAAAGCGTTCACATATTTTGTTATTTTTATGCAAGGTCTTTAATTTGCATGTGTCACTGAAATTCGCAAAATTATCATTCGTTCATTCTAGGAATGGCTTTGTGTTTATCATTCAACTATTTTTAATGCGATATAATAATAATAAGGAGAAGGAATGTAGGTTAATTTTGCTCAATAAATATTCAACCTTCTCGTACGTGAAGTTAACGTAGAGCATTACAGTAAAATAATATAGCTAAGGTAATGCGTTAATACTGGCTTTTTAAAAAGATTTATATTATCAAATGGTAGTAAAAGCGCCAAATTGAATAAAGGTAGTCGAGTTTGGATAATTAGTAAATTTCCGTATAGCGCAAGGATCTATCTAGTTGGGGAAATTTATAAACGGCACAGAGAGAGAGAGAGAAAGAGACAAATAGCGAGAATATAGCCTATAAATTACAAGGAAAAGCGGCGGAATTACAATCAGAACAAGTACCGAATTCTGTCAGTCACAAGTACCTTCCTACTTACTACTAGTAGTACTACCATGCAAAAGCTGCTTAGTCCTCCCTGCTTTGCATTACACATAAAAGCTCGAACAGATTTATGTTGTATGAACTTTAACGTTACCGAAATTCTTCTTATTAAAGAATTACATCCGTTTCAGCCATACGAACCGGAAATATGTCGTATAATTTATTTAAATCTTTTCCTCGTTCCTCGTCTTTTTTACTTTGATGCAAAAGAAATTGTTATATCATGAAAGCTTATAAATTTTTTAAACGGATCTCTTCCCTGTCTAATCTACATATGCAATAAGATGTGATAATAATAAAGGGAACGTTCTAAATTTTATGACTCTCTATCTGTTTTTTATGTCTTGATCGATTGTATTTTTGTTGATGATAATACACACACATATAAATAAAAATGGATATCTTTACACGGTTCTTATGTTGCTAGTATTTACCAGAGAATACATAGTATCTATTTTACGTATATGGCACGTTTCACACATTATTCATTTACTGTTATTTCGAAAAATAAGACATTATTCCCGTTCTTAATAAAACTTTATATCGACCACTGTACAGCTTCACTTACACACATCAAAATAAGTTAATTTATTATTTTGCCATTTTAAGGTTTCTGTTGTTTTCTTTACGGCCATAAAAACCATGTAAACCGATGCTGTTATGAAAAGTGGTAGATGAAAAATAGTAAGGGAATCAATAACGTGTTCAACAAGGTATAAGTATTTTAATTAAAATGCCTATAGGACAGCGAAAAGGCAAATTCAATTTCGACGTTTTTGAAACGAGCGGTGTCAGGTTTTGTGCTTGTCAAAGCAATTAACACGCAAATATCGTTTTCGACTCTGGTAGTCCTGTGCACAGGGTAAACAGTTATATACGTATAGGTGGAGGTAGGTAGCAAAGTAAGTAATATAAATAGGGCTTATCAACTGTCAGTATCGTATGGCTAATTATAAAAGGAAACCTACCAACGTTACTTTGCTTGGGCTGCCAAGTGTCGTATGAATATTATTATCCACGTATACTTGCGTGTATATATTCTTCGCAGTCGTAGAGCGAAGCAGTTTGACGTACGTAGGGACCCACCAGAGAGTCTCTCGTGCGGTGGAGAAATTTAATATCGTCAAAAACGTTTATGGCATGATGTATGCGTTCTGTGGCTGGATGATTTATCATTTTATTCAAATTCAGAAATATTGTTTCTTCATATACATTAAATGATTCGATAAAGGAAACGGCGAATGGTTTTGTGTATATGTATTGAATTATATATGATACAGTTATGGATTAGCAGAAAACGAAGGCAAAACATAGCTTCTTATATTTTAAATAGAACCCCGGATTGAAGTAATCCTGTTTAATGTATTTGAAACTATTTTAACAAACAGCGGAAACGCAGCGTTGGTGCTAGCAAGGAGATCTAGTCCTGATGTGGCTCCAGTACCTCTGCAGTTGTTGCTGCTGTTGTGTAGGAACTTGACAGATATTTCAACTATTTCAATTTACTACCAAATGAGGTTTACTAACTTAAAAGTTTGCACTTAAATTTAAAAGTTCTCTATTGCATTTTATGTAAATTTTATTCTAAATTATTTATTTTTTAGTAATATTGTACAATGGAATCGTACAAACTTTTTTAAATAAACACACATAACCAACGGCGTATATTTAATCTTTTCCAGCTGAATGGGTTTCGTTTCCCATCGGAAATAAGAATATATATGCAGGGGGCATGGGAGGGAATTTGAGAAAACAATTCTTTCGTATCGAAATTATTATTTGATTTCGCCTTGTTGCGTTTTTCCTACACTTATTCTAAATTCCTCCTTTAGTAATTAGTACTTTGTACTGAAAGCCCACAATAAAACAATCCTTCAACGGTCTCATTTTTAAAGACCATTCACACTTCCGAAATTCTTCCTATTTTTCGTCAACAAATCTAATTTTTTTGTGCATGTAAGTGTTTAAAAATAGTCCACGAAGACTTGAAAACCGTTTATTCATCGAGGGTTGTGTTAATTTTAAATCCGTTTCTTTATTTGTGTGTTGGCTTCCTGTTTTTCATGTAAACAAAGTAAATGTTTTCAAGTCGATTCCATGGGGTGTTGTTATAATTAATCGATTATTGACGTAAGTCTTATTATTATTCATTCGATCTTATTTTTCTGCACGGATATAATATTATTATTAACCGCATTTCCGATTACTCAATCTTGCTCTTGTACTATTTGTATGTTTGCTCAATCCAAATATTATTCTTCAATTTTATACGTTTGCATCTCCGAGCATTTCATTTTCTTGTTTCTGTTTGTTTCATTATTCTTGTTTTCTGCCAATATGCACATTTCAAATATAAACAGAGTGTTTGCAAAATGTACGTGAACGAGAAGCACCGACTTTTGTTGGTGTTACTGAGATATAAATGGCAATCTTTTTATTGATTCGATACATAAATAATTAACTGTAATAACCGACGTTATTTCAAAACCATAATATTGAACAAATATTTGCATAATTTCGAAAAAGGGAAAAGTTTCTCAATCGTCTTTCATTAAAACTTTCTCGCCGAGGTATTATAGGACAGCGGTACATGAGGAGAGACTCAAAAAGTGGGAATGAAACGAAAGGAAATATTATGCGGTATATACTTAATATATAGAGGGTAGGTAATTTGGTGCTGTAAAACAAACAATTTTAATGTGAACGAGAGTATGAAGTTTCATCCCATTTTTCACCTCTTTCTCCCTATCGATTTTCTAACCTTCTTCTTCATTTTATTTCTTTCACTATCACCAAGCGTAGCTGCTTGGCATTTAAGGATTTTTGAATCGATGTACCACGTTTCCATGTTTTTATTTTAAAACAAATCAGGCAAAATCGTTTCTTAAGTCTGAAAGTAGTAGTACATGATATTTTAACGGGACGTCTGCAAGTAATAGGGATGTAAGCACAAAATGCGGGAATAGACACTGTCGTATCCGCAATGGCCCATTAAATTATGCAATAACGTTGTTAAGGCTTTGTAATAAAAATATATATAATGGTGTAATTAAGATGCTATCGTACTTAACGAGAAAAAGTGAGATGTTAGAACGAGAGGGATTTAGATTTATGACTCAACATTCCTCCGTAAGAAATAATTAGGAGCGTTCATTATTATTATTAATAAATAGCGAGAACATACAATTTTTCTATCTTCGCAGATAATTTTTATTGGAATAAATCACTTTCCCTTTAAAATTCAGATTCAGTTTACATGCATAAATAGCCATGAGCATTAATTTTAATTCAATAACAACGAGAGGAAACGTTCTGGAGAAGCGAAGCACGCCCCTGCTTTTAAGAAATATAAATAGAATTAATATTAAATTTTAGGGGCTACCGAGAGCAGCAATAAGTCAAGTAATAAATTAGCTTTTATTGTTTGCGTCAATTCTGTTATAATATAAAGCGAATCGAATTTGAGAAAAGTTAAATTCTTGCGATTTTAAAGTTGATACGAAATTAATAAGAATTTTCCCACGCAGCGAAGACGAATGAAATTAAATTGGATAATTCGTAATGCTTTATTAGGTTAGAATAATAGAATCGGTGTCGCACTTTAAGGAACTAATAGGCTGTAACCGGTTGACAAATTCGCAAAATAACGTTCGCCTGGAAAGCGAGTGAGAGATAGAAGAACGAGAGAGAGCGACAACGGTGACATATCACCTTATATGTGTTATAGATAAATACAGTGGAAATGTATTAAGGGAATCGGGGTTGTTCTTCCTTCACCCTCGATTCCAAGAGCAGAACAGAACCGCATAACCGCTAAACCCATAGATCTGTCAGACTGTCGCGGGCCTTGTGGCGGTTAAGCGGCACACAAAACGTATTTCAATCTTAAACAGTGATTCGGAAAATTGGTTTCTGCCATTTTCGTTTCATGTAATATTTCGATGAAATAAACTGATATTAATAATAAATTATTCAGGAAATGGAAATAAAATAATTTATTACCTTTAATAATCATTTTCATGAATTCGCCCAACAAAATGTATGTTAATAATAAAACAAAAAATATTATAGGTAGGTTTATAAGTGGTTTTATGCAATATTCCATTGCGTGATATTTTGCCGTGTTTTTTGGTTCCAGGCTAAATGTTAAACTTTCCAACCTGAATATCTCCTCCATTGTTTAGCAAAAGGAAAAGCTACAAATTTTTCTTTGCAACGTAGATTGAACGTTTTCAAAATAAAAAGATTGAAAATTGAGAAAAATACAAGTTGTACAAACAAATTTATGCTAATTTAAATCTGAAGCTTCGCAATTGTAAGATGAATATTTTTAAGGAAGAAATAAATAATTAACTTATAAATAGAATATTGGTTTAATTAATTATATTTAAATAGACGCTTATATTGATGCAGTAACGATACGACTTTTGAAAATGAAAAATCATACTGAAATGATAATAAAAAGCTCGTTAATCTCCATAATTCTAATTATATCTTGCATGGAGGTAAACGACAGCTTTTTGCACTGGTTAGTTATTGGATCGTCGATATTAATCCATTACAAGAGCAACAAAGGCAGTAAAAACTCGTAAAAAAAGAATCCGATCACTTTTTTCCTACTCTAGATGGAACACAATTCAGCTATCTTTAATTAAAAATGGCCCGTCACGGGTGAAATTGAAATGTCACCGCGATGAGTCCACTTCATTATTGAAATTAAAGTCAAATAAAAAGCAACGGGAACAATAATACAAAAGTCATTGTGAATCGCGAAATGAGTATTGTATTCCTTGATCCACGTGCATTATGATGATGGCCGAAAGAGACTTGTTTTTTCTTCTTCAAATTAATCGTTATCAGAGCTTTTTTACTCTTTCGCGGACTTTTTGTTATTGTTGTTTTAAGATTTACTGAAATTGAGCGAATTTTCCTTGCACGAAACTAATTTAAAAGATTGCAAATTGTAAATGAATTCTATTGTTTTTCGTTGGGAAAATTATTCGTTAAAGAATAATTTTGCATGCGAAATTCCGATACGTTTATCTCGTTATGCATACTCGAATGAAATAAACTAAAAGGAATTAGAATTTTGATAAAATTCGTTATAACATGGGAATAACGCAACCTACATGTACCGAACCTTTTTTTTTTTTTGGCGCCCCCCAACCATTCTCGATTTTTTCTGCTTACATCCGCGTATTCGCAAATATACCCCCATACTCTATATTTTATTTTCTCTTCTTTTGATTCAAAACAAATTGGTTAATTTGCATGTAAAACGAAGAGCATTTTTCTTTGATCGCACTAGCACATACACACACATACGTCCATATGTACCGACGTTGAAATTGAGAAAAATTTGTATTCCGTACCGGCTGTGAATTATATCACATCAACCGGTAAATTTTTTGACGAATAAAGACGAGCAAACTCATCAATAAAAAAGGAAGGAGCAAAAGAATCGTTGGTTAGTCGGTTGGGTCAGCTCTTGGTGCGGTCCATCAATCAATCCAGTGTCAAAACAAAGAGAAAAGCAATTTCTTTTGATACCGTACATAAAAGTTGATGCAATAGCGGTTTCTTCTTATTCGTCATGAGTTTTTTCCTTTCTTTTTAAAACCGTTCTTTATTTCTCGCTGTTTCCCTTGATGTATAGATTTTTATTTATGTGCCTGTGTATGCGATGCCGAGGAAGGAATCGTAGTTAAAAGGAAGTAAATGAGAGTAAAGAAAAGTTTTTATCGACGCCTCTAAGAACAATCGTATTAATTTATATTTGTTATTATCTCGCAATAGAATTACGGAATATTGAGAGAATAGGAGAAGCAATTAATTAAAAGAGCTTCGGACCTCGTTCTTTTCCTTTGCTACACTTCATCACCTTCTGGATAAAGAAAGGTTGATCGAGAGAAGAAGAAAAATGCTTTTCTCATCAACTACTTTTTTCGCTTCCTTGCAATACATTCCAGCATAATAGTAATCGAATTGCGTTAACAACTTGCTTTTTACATGAATATTAAATTAGAATTCCGTCAACGCACATTATTTAAAATGAATGATATCGATTTTGATATCTACTTGTTAGATTAGAAAATAAATCATAATAAACTAGAATTGATTCGATCATTTACTACAAGTAATGTCATTATTCTTTATAACTTGCATTAGGAAACACGGAAAATATAAAGTAACTAGAATTTATGGTGCACGTAGTAGAAATCATTCGTAGTGGATAACCTTATATCTACGATGCAGAAGAATTAAAAATTTACCGTACACTTATAAGCACGTTTTGCGGTATAAAACTCGCTATTTTAATCTTCATTTTTGCATATTTTTTCTGGCTCAAACGTTGTCTTAATTTAATATTTAAATCTATAAGATGAGGACAAGAATGTATTAACAAAAGCGTTTTTTCTTTGCTGGTAAAAGCGATATAACCGAATATGACATAAATATAGGTGCATATTTTTGGCGTGATTTTAAATTTCCCCCACATTCTAATATGATAAACTATCACTATATATTACTGTACACTATAACATATCTGGAGTAATATATTATGGACGTAAGTTAAAATTCCAACTAGACTAGTGGAATGAAGAATGACAAAAAAAAAAGCAAAACGTGTGGCACTAAATTTTTCCAACTCATAAAACGTGTCATTTTCCTAGTGCATCCCCTGGATAGGTTTAAATTAAAATTAAACATAAATTTTTACTTAACATCCCTTAGCTTCATTTTAATTCTTCTAACGAGGCATGCAAGCGTGCATCAAGTTGAAATATGTTTATTATATTAAAGGTACAAGAATAAGCAGTTAACATGACTTCTTTTCAGAAACTCTTCTCCTTTTGCTACATGAGAAATCTTTATCTCTGTCGATAGAGATGATCAACAAGGAAGGAAATCTTTGTTTTTCATTTCCAACTTTCATCGCAATAGTTTTTTTCATGATAGCGAGTTTCACATCGACACCCCTTCTTTCCTTGTTATTACTACTATCGCTACTTTATTCTGTTCTTATTGTAAAAGTTTCGGAAGACGGCAGAAAAAGGCCAACAACAACAAGAACAACAAGAAGAGAAATAAGAAAACACACGCACACACTTGAGATTGCAGAAACATTCACTTATTGTTTAGAAGTTATAATTAGGATTTAATTTTTACCACTCAAGTAATTTCTTTTAGTAGAAGTTGTGTTCTTGTGATTAACCCGCTTTTAGGGTAGGTCTTTAATAGTACGTTCACCTCTGCGAACGTTTTCAATCTGCTTACATTAAAGTAATAATAATAAGTATTCGCCAAAAGCGAAACGAAAAAAAAATGCAATCGTATTGTATTGGGGGATTAATTTAATTGAAATATGCTCGAAAAGTCGTATCTCATTTTAGATAAAATTTAAATCCAAGATGAGGAAGAAAAAGAATCGCATATACCTTTGTTTCCCCAATATTCATTCTTCCACGCTAAATTTTGCTTCATATATTCTATAAAATGGTTCTACTTTGCTTGCTGTTAACAGCAAGAAGGAAGCAACCGACAACATCTTTTATTTTAATTCTTTTCGTAGCTGTTGTTGTTGCCCTTTTTCCTCGCGTATAAAAGAACAAATTGCTTTCCCTCCATTCTGGATGCACTTTAATGCAACAATATTTACTGATATGGCTTTTACAAAAGGGAACGTAATTATTTTTAATTGATCGCCGTAAATCTTCTTGGTAAGTAAGAACATTTTTCTCTTTTCTAACCCCTTCTTTTTTTTTCTTTCGTTCCTTCTAATTTATGGGTCACACAACTGGGATTATAGCAAAAGGGTTTCAATGCATTCGTTTTCTGAAACGCATTAGGCAAAACGACGTATAGTTCTTGCGAGGCTCCTCTATAATAATCGAGAATTTTTATATACATTTTTAATTAATCCCTGAATTCTGCAATATTTGGTTTTAACAAGTGTTATTTATAGAGACGAAAGAAAAAGCCGTAAGCTGTTGATGGCTTTTACATTATGCACTCAATTGTTAATTATCTTTCAATAATACACACCCACTGTTATTTGGATGGATTTGATGAAAAAAGGAGGAACTTGGTACATGTCAATTACAAAATTGGTCATTATTATTGTGAATAATGGTAGATCCATAATGGTATGTGTTGCAACGTAGGTTCCCTACATTTGCGAACAGAGATGACACGTGTACAACCTCAGTTTTAGACATTAGCTATGTTTTGCGTATGACATTTATGTCAATATACACATACGTTACGTGTATTTCATTCGATTGATTGGAAAGCGTTTCGTTAAATTTGTATGAAGAATTAAAAAAAAAATCAATCATATTTTTTTGCTGTAGCCCACTCGAACAGACGTAATACCAACAATTAATTTCTGTTTAAATAATTTTTGCAAATGATGCGATTATCGATGGAGCGATTATTATCTGTACGTAGAAATCGATACTAATCCAGATTTGCAAATGATTGCGTTCTCTTATCAAAAGCTTTTTATCTGCTATTGTGATTGTTCGTTTTTGTTTTGCAAATACAACAAACTAATTTTTCAAACTAATTGTCTGTTGTTTATTTAGTAGATGCGTCAATGGTTCCGATACTAATCTCCATGTCGCATCATATGATGTGGATTTTTCCATTATTGTTATTTTATTAATACGGTATTACACAATCGTTTCGATTATAAACGAATCCTGAACGTATTCGTTATGGGAACTTTTAAAAGCTATTTTTCAATTGGTTTACTTTATTGAATTGATATAAAAAATACATTAAAAAAGGCAAAAATTAACTGAACTATTGTGGAAATTGCAGTAATGCAGCGGAATGTGCAGAAGTTATTTAATTGCATTTTTTTTGTAAATTAATTTCGAGTCTTTTATGATTGGAATAATTTTACTATGCTAATTACGTTGCTTAAAAAGTTTTCAATACACATTAAAGAAATACATGCGATTTCGTAGTTGTATTTTTCCGCCCCATTTTCTTTTTAAGAAAAATTGAATTGGATGAACGTGAACCTTTAATTAAATTCTTGTTTATTAAATTTGCATTTTCTCCAATAATAGTTTCAATTTAATTCTCTTTTCGGTTGAGCGAAGGAGGAGGATGGAACGTACCAAATGGAAATAATAAGTAAACGAATAAGATCTTGCTACTGTATAAAGTTTCAGAACTCTTTTATGGAAAGAAAGAAAAACAGTAAAGGCCTTGTTTCGATTTAACCATTTTTTTATAAAATGGAATATTAACTTGGTATCTTTTGATTAATGTCCTTTATAATAAGAACTTTGATGTAAAACGTGCATTTCCTTCTTGAGGAATAGAAGAAAGTGATCGTAGATTAGCTTTTCATCTTGTTATATAGATTTTGCATTATCTGGAAGTTATCTTCGTTATTTTTTAAAGTGTTGAGTAGGAGTTTATTCTGGTTTAAAGTTCAAGGTATCATAATAAAATTGATAGCGCATTGTAGATATAAAAATATTACATATACATTGGCGTAGTTACAAGCAATTGATGATTATAATGGAGCTCCATCGTTATATAATTTCTCTCTTAACATAATAACAAGCCGAGGTAGTGCCGCTAATTGAGTGAGTTTATTAAATTATCAACATCTTGCGTCTAGTTCACAGGCAACCGAAACATCTCGCTCATTCTCTTGCGCTTCCTTTTTCTCTACGTGCAAACATTCAACTTGTACCACTATCAAGTATATCCCTTGTTCTCCCAATCATCATTATCTTGTTAGTTTGTTCTATTGTTGCATGTGCATCTCCTAAATAATATTGCTAAGATATCGTCGGACTTGTCGCTAAAACTATACTGAGAAACGAGCAGGAGCGAGCGAACGGAATCAGTAAATGGTAGTTATTCTGCTTGAGACGTTTGTTATGCACACGTACCGAAAGTTTTGCTTTATTTATGTTAACTATAAACTCCTACTAAGTTGCAGACATTATGCACCATCATCATCATCATATAGTATAATTTCACCTTAATAAATCCCCATTTTCGATATAAAGCGGAGTTCATGCGAGTAAAGGAAAATAAATATTCCTCGTTTATGTAGGGTTTCCGTTTGAAGCCGATGTATTTTATTTAAAGAGTAAATTCTGGTAGAAAGTTCCTCATATTATTTATATCCTAATGATGGCGGTTTATATCGGGCACTTTAATATTTTACTACTTACACTTGTTTACGTGTGTACATATTTTCCAGATTAAAATAAATATATCCTCTTGAAATAATGATAATTTTATGAATGTGAAAGAGAATTAATTGGGAGCTTTTAACGAGAACATGTTTGCGATACAACAATCTATTCATCAGCGTTGAAAACTTTCAAGCGAAAAGTGAATGCGTAAAAAATGTTGATCCGTTTTATACTGAAATGTTGATCTTTTTTTTTCAGAATAATCTCTTTGTGCGTACTTCATATTTTATCAATTAACAGTGAAAAATAAAAAAACACCAACCTCCAAGTGAAACAAAGACGTAATTTTAAAATGGTAAACCGTTACGAATAATATAAATTGTAACACTGAAGGTTTGCAACAATGTTCCATAAACGATGTCGCTTTTTAAAAAAGTTCACCCAGGGATTCTGCCGCTCTTTGCCTGGATATTTTTTGGCGTCCAACTTTTTTCCCCACTCATTCTTTGAACAGGTAGAACGAATATAATGCGTTTTATGATTTCAGTGAAAAAGCACTAAACTTTCAAGCTCGCTACAACTACTACCACTAGAGCATTACTATTGCTGCTTGTATTCGTTCACTTTGTTTTATTAATATTTGCATATTTTATGCGTTCGCATCTATTGCGAGAATGTCAGAGATTAAGACACGTAGTAACAATGCATCCGTAAGTATGCAATTATTTTTTAAATTTAGGTTCCACTAAAAGTTTAATTAATATTAATTAAATGTGAAGGAAATAATTAATCGGTATATTCACGTAGATGTACACGTTTACGTTAAATATTTGAAAAAGATGTAAACTCTAATAAACTCCCTGATAAAATATCCACCGTACTTATACGTTATTATTAATAATAAGAACGGTAATAGAGCAGTTGTATATTTATGTGTTGAATGTTTGCAGAATATTAAATTTTACATGTTACTTGTACTTTATAACAATGTTTGCTTGCACAATTTTACAATTAATAATAACTAATTTAAAGAGAGAAAAATTCCGGCGGGAGACCGTTTTAAATAATGTTGCTCATATTGCTCGTAACACCGAAAACGATTTGATAGAGATTTATTATCAGCTTTTTGTCTCTTATATTTTTTTTTGCTACTCTGTCCTTCTCTCTCTCGGGCCCTTCCTGACATAAGTTACGTTCTCCTTGTAAATTTATTTATTTGGCAACCGTTTTGCACATGTAAAACGAAAAGTCACATCTCTTACCACGTCGTTTATATACGCGAAGAAATAAAGTCTCAAAATGAACAAGTAATTTGTACTCGTATCGTGCCAAATGAATGACTGCCATTCATTATGATGTCCACTGCTACTGTAAATGTACGAAATTGCATTTTTGCCGTTTCATTCTTGTCATTCTTATTACATAATCTTTTAACGCCAGCGTTGTTTAGAGTGTGATTTAGATTTGGTTAAAGACTTAAATCATTGTTAGTTAGACGTAATATTAATTAACAAAAAAAGGGTTAAATTCAGTGGAAATAGTTAAGTATAAAATTTATTAACTAAGAATCGAAAACTATTTTTGGTGGATGCGCCGGGGTAGCGATCTTTTAATTTTAACATTTCGAGCGCATTAAAATGTTCTCACTTCTAATTATCGTGATCGTGATGGACAATTTAATTTCTTTAAACAATATATCTTGCTATTTATAAAAAATACTCTTATTTTTGTCGTCACAGAAATATTAATTATGAATAATGGCAATATTTGGCAACATTCTTTGGAAAATATTGCGTTCATAATTCATGAGCTAAAAGAAAATAAAGGTTAAAGTAGAGGACAAAGAAGAAGAAAAGAATTTTTCTTATTATTTTTTGCATGTTACGGTATAATTAATTAATTAATATACTTTTATATCTTCACTGTAACTGAATACTTAATAAAAATCAGAGTACCATCACCAAATTGAAAGAATAAAGGACAACGAGAAAGAAATTGTCCAGACGTTTTTATTTGCGAAATCACGGTAGGCAATCTTAAACAAAAAGCAAATATGAAAAGCTGCTTCAAAAAATAAATTACCTTTCTCGATCCCTTTTTAAAATTCATTTTTTTGTCTTCAGTTTGTAATTATCTCAGAATATCGTTTGTATTCTAGCAACTATAGCAGGCACTTCTGTAATACAATACTTTATTTCTTTTACAAGATCTAAAAACAAGTTTCAATAAAGAGGTTACGACAACCACTATTATTATACCGACACCGAATTATAGACAGTTTCAGTTTGAATGAAGAGGACATAAAGCAATTTTCTTGGGTGAAACACGATATTTTCTTCAGATTAATTTTACAGAGTTCAGTTAAGGACATAAACATAAATTACATGTACTACAATAAAGGAAATTGGTTTTCTTTGAACTTCTATATGTTTTTTTGCATGTTTTTTGAATACAATGCGCTTATAATTTAATAAATCAAATATACTATATGCAAAAGAGACTCTTCTTTAGCGAGTCGCCCCATTTTGTTGGCTGCTCTTCTTCCGTTTTCATTTTCCACCATTCGTTTGCGGTGATTTACTTTCTTCTTGGTAAAAGAAATTTATATTCGTTTTAATACAATCATTCATAATGCCACCGTGGAATGTTGAAAATCTAATTAACATTTTGCTTCATTTTTAAGATTTTTCCCGGCTCTTGTTGTTGTTTCTCGGTTGTTTGGTTAAATTAAATATTCTGCGAACAACATACCTGCTCGATTCGAAATGCATATTTTCCCGTTTTTAGAAGCAATATTCACCTTATTAAAAATAACAATATTACCACTGAAATATAATCTAATAAGCAAATTAAAATCGATGCTGCTGTAAAAACATTGCAACATTTCTCGCTGAACTGTAAAGCAGCAGATAGTAGACGACGTCGAGGGGCACCGTATAATTTAATTAGTTGATACGACGGTTTCAGTTTACAAAACCTTGCCGTACTGTAATATTAGACGAGTAGTAGCTTGTGCACACGAAAGTATTGGCAATAATCCAGGATATTGGTTATAGAATCCCCACTTTGCAAAAATACACATACGCCACTTATGCTAAAAGAAAAAATATACACACTTCTTGTATATATGTTTAAGGTAAAACATATATGATAAAACTTAGTGGTCTTCATAACAAACGAAGATGGGTAGTAAGGACAGAAACTGCAGGCAGTTTAATAAGAAAATTCTCTCACACCAGGAAGGAGGAAATGCGAAGAGACCTTAATAAAAATCATGGAAAAGAGTATCTTGAAGATGCCATTGATCGTCATTTGGTTGGTATTATTTTTAAACTAAATATGCTAAAAATTCGCATTTTTTTGTTGGATTGATAAGAGTTTAAATGTGAGTTTTATATTGAGATTCATTCATTTTTTGAGACTTTTCCCGAAATTTTGCATATTTAGAAAAGGGTTGCATTTTTGCAGTAATTGCAATAAACTCATTTTGGTACTCAGAAAGTCGCTACCACGGACACAACTCTCGTTCTTGGACAACCTTCTTCGTGAAGGCGAGATTCGAGGAGACGAAACATTTTAGAAAATAGATACCGAAAAAATTCTTCTTCTAGTATTAATTTAGTAAATAAATTCTCACGAGGAGAGACGAATTGCTCTCTATCCATCTTTCAGTTTTAATCGTTGCCTTTTTATCGCGTCATTTTTCTACTTTTTCCTTGCTATTTTTGTACGTGTATAAATACGTGCCGATCAACGAGGAAAGAAATCATTAAAGCCGCTCCGTAGTCGTGGCTGTAGGTAACTTTCGATGCAGTTACGTTTTGCCCTCACGGCATTACCATAAATCTGAAGGCAAAAAGACGAAGATGCGGATGGTTTATTTATACGCTTTTACAAGTTTAGGGAAATGGCGCCAATATTTTAACAGCTGAACTGTATTTCGTGCAACGCACATAAATAACCGACTGCTTTAATATTAAAAGCTGAAAAATGATTTATCTACTTGTATTAGGATATGTGTTGTATTAGTGGGCACTTGATTTTGAAACACCACGTACATTGCCATCGTACAACGTTGCATATTTGATTTATTCGGGAATATTCCATTACAAATTGGCAACTTCAAAGGCGAGCCTCATGTAAAGAACTGAAAAAGAAATAACCGAAATCAATGATTTCGTTACGAACAAGATCCCATTTGGTCCGAGTGAAATGTACGTTTAACTATAACCTAATGTGGTTGACACGAAATTAAAGTTGATAAGAATCTAACGCTATTATATGGCCCGTAATTGACCTTTCTTTTCTTCCTTTTCCTTGATGCGTTATCCATTTTATTTCCTTCTTTCTTTTTCTTGATTTCTATCTGGATTATTATTGGAGAATTACACCGGAACTTTTATTCTCATACCATTTTATTCCAAACGACTCGAGAGAAAAAATATATCAAAAAAACAACGTGAATTTCAGTTGCTGCCTCTGACTCCGGGTCTGGTTAGACTATTTAATTTTCCTGCGAGTTGTTAAATTATTTCAGAATATAATGGTTTTTTCCTCCGGTAGAAAACGAGAAAATGGTTTTCTTTCTCGTACGTCTAACTACTTACATGCTCCTTGTTACGTTTTACTTAGGATTTTGTTTTAATTAAATATTTTATGCATACGTACCTAATATTTTCTCAAAGTCATTTACATAAACTGCGGATTTTATTAACACACACATACATTTGCACATATATACTGCTAGAGACAATAGAATTTTATTATTATACACATACAGCGACTGCGAAAGATATCGAAACTTTCAACTAATGATTTAGAAGTTATATTATACAGAATCTTTTTTGTTACTTGTTGCTGAAACCGTACGAAACTGTAGGAAGTCGTTCTAAATTCAGACCGATTAAAATGCGAGAGTTATTATTAGATTTTTCGTTGGTTTAATTATAAACAAAACTTGTTAATTTCAACGATCTCGTAAGCTAGTTTTAAGAAAAACTCACGTTAATTCCGCCCACGAAAATCGAATAGCGAATTGCGAAAATAATTAGAGACAACGAACGAAACATTGATTTGCCGAACCTCCCACATATTTTATTCATCTTATATCTTCATATATCTATTTTTAAGAATATTTTAATGAGATTGCCATAGAAAACTTGTGCTGCAAAACGAAATAATTTACAAGTGCAGACTGGAAAATGCGCGATTCATTTTAAGGAGCAAAAGAAATCGAAGCTTTGAATGGACAAGTGTTCTTTATGTGTGTGCGGTATTAAAGCGATGTCGATTCGTAATATTTGTACGAGGTCCGTTTAATTCTTTTTCCCTTCAATTCGGTGCGACCGTCGTCCTTTGCGCAGGATTATACAGATGTGCCGCTTGCAGCCTGGCAAAATGCTGACTACCGTTCCCAGGATTCTGGGTGTTCGCATACATATCGAAACGGTTTCGGTACTTCCAGTTTATGCGGTTTAATCGAGCATATAATGATCGCCTCTAACGTTGACCGTCTTTCTGGTTGTCCAGCCGTTTCGTTCGTATAAGGGTATCGAACAGAGCGAGAGAGGCCGTCCTTTAGATAATATTGCACGTTTTGCAACCTATTAATATCTCGCCTATCGTCTTATTAACTTCCCTGCGGACGTAATTTACTCACACTGATAACTGACGTCGTCTTATTTGTTATAATAATTAGTATTTTATGGCAAATTATACGAGGATAATAAAATTAAAGTGTGGAACGTAATTAAATGGATTGACCGTAGAGAGTTTTGCAAAGAGAGAGAAAGCATGTTTGAATTGAATTTAATGTATTCGCATACAATTTAAAAGTGTCTTTCTTTTGTACGTGCGTTAAGGGCTAAAAAAGAAATTTGGCGGTTTTTGAAAGGAAAGCATAAACCTCAAAAATCTATATTGAAGCTCGTAACTTAATCTCGACAGAGTACAAGAACAAAAAAAAAACGAACCAGAATGTACATTGTATAAATTTGAATCTTAAGTGTTTGAAAAGAGTCGTTCCATTTTCTCATTTACTCTTAACGTTTTCTTTTACACTTCTCTTACTATTATTTTCTCCTTTTCCGTTCGTTTCTTATACACACACACATTTCTTTCGCTTCGTATTATTATTTTATTACGTTCGTTTCTTTTAAAACAATGGTCTAAATTTCCTCCCATTTCACTTTGTTTCGTACCATAATATTTATACTTGGAAATTGTTGGATACAAATTTTTACACTCAATTACATTTTAATTCAGACTCTTTTTACACAAGCACATTATCTATTATAAGTTTAATCTGCAATACCATCGAAGTTGCATTATTAATAATGATATCGTTTACATTTACGTTAACAATTAAATTAACAATTTCATTGCTCATTAATTAATTCTATACGCATTTTAAATTTTAATAGTTGCGGCCATTTAATTACTACGGTCGAAATGAAATTGAGCAAGTTAAGGGAATCAATTTGAACACGCAGAAAGAAAATTGAATGAGAGAATAATACGATTACGACAGTTTTTATGATAACCATAACATTTTTGGGAAATTATTTTTTTATTGGTCTGGGATACATATACTTCTTTATATTTCTCTTGTGCTTCGCGATGGATGATGTAAAAAGGTCGAATATTGGATTTAAATTGTATGGATCGATACAACAATGTCGTTGGAAGTTTAATACAAATTTTGGAACTATTCTATGTCATATCGCGAACAAACTATTCCGGTGCAATAATAAAAAAGAATATTTTATGTGTGCAGTAGTCGCGCTTTGCCTTTGATGATGATGATGATGCTTACTCATATTTTCTGCATGGCACGGTCCCTGAGATTACAAGTCAATACGCCATGTATGAATTTTCTATGCATTTCTTTATATGATCTTCGCAGCCATCATCATCGTCCACATTGTCGATAGATATGTACCGAAATGAAAAAGTTCTATAACTGGAATCGTATAAAGAAAATCACAATAAGAAGTTTCCACTTTCAATAAATCTTAGTTACATTTAAATATATGCATATGCAGGTGATAGCAATGTCGCTACGCGCATACTTTGAGCTGATTGAATATTTTAAGACTGTCTTATCCTAAAAGGTACGTGTAGTAAATTGCAAGAAATAAAGATAGGAGAAAGACAGGCAGCGAGCAAGTGAGCGAGAACAATGTAGAATTTAATTTATTTTATGCGAAGAAAAAAAGGAGAACCGTATAAGCTTGTCTGTCTATCTGAAACTCTTATATGTATTAGATACTCGTAGATATACCGTGCACCCTGTTTGAATTTCAAATTGAAATCTTCAGCGAGTGTACCAAGAATCTTCATCTGAAAACTATTAATATTTTTTAATCAAATCAATCGCGCTACTACACAGTCGACGCCATAAATCTTTCAATGTCCATTTAAATTAATTGCTCACAAAACGTCGGAACAGAGGAATAAATATCGGTTTCAAATTCAATCGCACTTTTTATGCCGTTGTTTGTTTTCTTTAATATACATTAAATCATAGTGATTCACGCACTTCTAATAAATAAAAAGAATCTTAATCTCTCTGGTTTCGGATTAATAAAATAGACGAAAATAAAACGGTAGCAGTAGCACGCCCAAGAAGAAAACAATATAATTACTCGGGGGTAAAAGCAACAACAGAAAACCAACCGGAGTAACTATCACCCACACCTTATATATATCTATCCACTAACTAAAGCGATAAAGCTATCTTAATTAAAATCGATAAAGGATTGCACGAAACGTGACCTTTCGACGACTCAATGCTACCACTACACAATCACTACTTTTCTGTTTATTAACACACTTTTTTTTTTCAAATTAAATATGAGACGATGGCAGAAATGAAACGTTTCCAATTATAAATATTACTATACGAAAAGATATGAAGTTATATAGAATATTGCCTTTTGTTCGTAATCATTTTTCTGATAACAATAATAATATTAAAGTTTCCGTACTCTGTTATTAACGTTTCAACGTGCAAATTTCCCAACTTCCAATTAACTTTTAACTAAATAATAGGAAACCTTTTTAACGAGGGAAAAGTAACAAAACTCCACAAGTAACATAATTTTCTTTTTGTTTCAGGTACGATTGCTATCCTTCAAGTTTTCGTTTAAAGCGAAAAAGAAAAAAATTAAATTGGGACGTGGAAATCAATCAAAATGTTAATTAAATCCAAATAAAGTGTAAGTAGCTTTCGAACGACGAAAGAGTTAAGTAAACTTTAAAGCGGTTTTATGGAGCAAATGAAGACACCGCTACTTAACATATTGCACGGATATCCGCCAGGGATTACAAAATATCATCAGTCTTCCTTTACAGCCCCATTTGGTTTTGTGATAGATACGAGGAAACGACAATTTTCGCAGCTAATTCTAAATAATATTTCGGCAAATATGCATCAGATGGTTCGAAATCTTTTCATTAATTTAATGCTCAAGTACAGCACGTTTATCCTTTTATTTTTTAAATTAACAGATAGTTACATAAAACTTAAAGAAAAATTAAAACGCTCACGTTCAACAGTTGTTTATTGTCTGTAATCTTATCAACAACAATTTTTTCTTTGTCAGTGTAAGTTGCGAGAATTAAAACAAAAATCCAGAAAGAGCATCGAAGGGAAGAGGAAAGAAAATTGTGAAATAAACGCCCTGCAATCAACCCATCGCTTTAACACCGCATTTGCATTTTCCTAGCCGTCGCCTTTTCTTTTTTCTTGTTCGCTTTCTAGCTTTGCTGTCACGCTAACGTAATTTAATTACTATGCTAAGGGCACGACTTTAAATTTTAATTACGTCCGAGGCTTTCTTTTTCTTCTGCTTGCAATAATAAATAAGAGAGCAAAAAAAACAAAGAGGTTTGGTGGATTGGGGAAGAAAATTTGTCTTTGATTTATTACGTGCAATCATAACAGAATTCGCAATGAGCCGGTTCGTACAAAATGTAAACGATATCAATAATTAATCACCTACCGTTTCTCTTTTGCTTCTTCACTATTAAGTCATGCGAGAACTTTGATTTTAACTTATTAAAACCTCCCTTTTGGCACAAGATCATCTCCTTTAGCTAGAATTACCATCTTGGTTGCACACGATTGTTCGCCTTCGACTCTCATCATCAATCATTGGAAACCATTATATTAAAGATCGTATTTAATTTGTTGTTTCGTTAGTTTAGCAGTCGTTTTCTTAATTTTTTTTTGCCATTTTCTGAATTATTTGTCCCACTGCAGTAGCAGCGATTTGTCAACGCCAGTTGTAGAATTCATTATGCGCTTATACGTACACCACCAGGAAACCTTTTGGGGTTTTCTATAATTTATGTCTGTGTGTGTTTGAGTAATTGGCTCTATCCCAAAATAAAGCCATTTACTACGAGTTATATCTAGCCTATTACTCAATCTGGGAATAAAATAATAATCAATTTTTTTCTTATTCATCCGTTTGCTGTTCCATAATTTATAACCTGAATTCATTGACATCTTGTTTAAGTCTATTATTATAAGCAAACTCTTGCGATTTATTATAAATGGTTATGAAGTAGAATATTGTGAATATTTGATGGGCCGAAATTATGCATGAAACTAGTTAATTTGAAGTTTCAATAAGATGGAAATTGAAGCCCAAAGCTAAATAAGTAGCTTTAAATTCTTTTTCTGCATGAGGCCATTAATCAAATCGATTCCTTGAAAGCGCTTAATTAATCTGTTGGAAATAATGATTTGAAAGAAAGTTTGCTGACGTACAAATAAACAAAAGGCTCCAATCAGAATATTCTTTGAAATTTATTTTTATTTGCTTTATTAAATTAAGAACTAACCACGTCAGTGTCCCGGAACCGGTTTGTTTTCCTCGTTTAAGATAATATTCTCTGTCTAGTGGGGATGGTTGGTTATGCCAGGTGTTTCAGACAGATGGTCAAAGAAAGCGAGTGGAAAAAGGCACTCCCGTTTAATATCACCTACTGACTCGTGCCGCACGCCATGTACCGTACATATAAACTTCTTTTTATTATTCTTGATGATCATTGAAATAGATCACTGACAGTTTGCGTGCGTTTTTAAAAGGGAGCCAGCCGAAAAAAAAATGGAAAGGAAACCGAAGAGAAAGTGGAATTAAAGAGGGTCTTCTTCAATTTTTTCCATCATTCGGCGTTTGGATTGCTCATCTTATTGAAGAAAGAGCGAGAGGGAAAAATATAATGGATGTCTTTTTATTTATCCCTACTTTTTATCGGTTATCATTTAGAAAAAGAATGTGTGTGTGGTTTATCATTTTAAAAAATCTGATGGGAATTGATGGCATTTAAATATTTTGAACGTTCCTTGTTGCTCATTCAATGTTTGCTTATGTATTATGCAGTTTCATTGTCGTACGGATATGCAATTATTATTGGACATTACTCGGAAAAAAATAATATTTACAATCACTTTGATTTTATGAATATTTCATCTAAACATTTATTCAGGATTATTCGTTATTAAAAAAAAGGGATTCGTTATTTAAATTGAATAAGTAAAACTTTTGAACAGTTAGTGATATTAATTTATTATTATAATAATTACTGATTTTCTTTGTTACATATGAAACCCATAAATAATGAATGTAATTAAATTTCTCATAACGTTATATCAATTTACAAATGCATCATTAATTGACATTAAAACCATTTTAAATGATTTAATAGACTTCGGCAGTGATCGATCCTGTCTACAATTATAATTTATTACTTCGTATAATAAATTTATGATGGAAAACATTTTTGCGTGAGCGTTTGCGTAATATATGCGAAGCAAATAAATCAATCGTTTATAATAAAATTGATCTCGTCTTAAATGCCAATAAGATAGGGCATAAAACGGATTAAATAATAAACTTCCTTATTTATTTTCCAAGAGATACGTTAATGTTCCGATGTTTTTCTTCTGCGAATCGCTCCTCTTAATTCCGTGCTCTAACGTTTTTACCGTCTTTTTATAAACTTTCTTTAAATCCATTCATTTTATGTACTCGCGTTCTTTGCTGCAGAGAGCTAGCGCTACCAAGGAAAAGTTATGATTTATAATCGAAAATAAACGTTTTAGGAAGCCTTTCTGCTGCGCATAAATAACATATCGCGCGATTTTCTTTTTTAAATATTATTATTATAAATAATTTATGTGCCCTAAATATGGTGGTGCCGTATTTACATTTATGAAATATTAGCACCCTTCTTAACATTTATCGATCATTTCTGCTGCCCCCCGCCGCTGGGGCCGCCACTTTCTTTCCGCTCAATCGATAATTTACTTAATTCGCACCAGCAATAAGAGTTTACGCGAATTGACGGCGGAGGATTTAAAAGTAATCCAATAGGAACGTAATTAAATATAGATTAATTCGAAGTTTATGAAGGCCAACAACAACGGCAATAGCGGAGAGTACACAATAAGTTTTTGGAAGGATAGCTGTTAGTTGGTAAATAGGAGTTACTAATTCACTCGAGCGTGTCAAATTGCCTTAACGCACGTTCCTCCTTATGTACCAAAAAGCGTCGGTATACGTATATACATTCAATTGAAATAAATAGACGAACACAGAGGCACGCAAAGTACAAGATTAGTTGTACTACACTCGTTAAGGCAGATAGTACTAAGTCAAATTCAAACAAAAGCCGCTATCGCATCCAATTTCAATGCCTAAAGGTTCGCTCGTACGTCTGCGAATGTATATTTGTGTGTGTGTGTGTATGGAAAATATAAATCCCGACAACATCAGATTGAATTTCTACAATATATCAATTGATTACTGCGTACACCCGCGCTCCACATATAAATAATTGTTTCGCAATTAATAACGTTTGCAATAATTTCGAGTCCCTCTCTATCTTTCTCTCTCTGGCGCGATAAGAATTCGAATTACAAATATTTGCATTAATTTACATTTTCGCCAGACGTATTTGCTCGCTGTACGTCTCTTAGACCTTAATTTTCGCAGGTTGATAACATCAAATGCAATGCGCATCATCGTTCATCATCTTTGCCATTGTAAATCTACGGGATAAAAATCAAATTTGTAATGCGACGTCGGCGTTTCCGTTTCTCAAAGTATCTTTATTGCAAAGGGAGAGGCGAAATGGCAGAAGCGCAATTTTGCACCATCTCCCACACTCACACACACACACGTCGCCGTTGTTGTTCTTCATTTTCTTCTTGTTGTTGTTGGCGTACATCAATATTTATGTTTATGAGATGAAATTTGCATAGTATTAAAGAATGTTCGTGATGATATTACACCATTTTAATGGTTTACTTTATAACCATTTGTACGGAGACGTAACTCAATTTAATGTCGAAATAATATATTTATAAGTTTTAACCATAAGCTCCTATATTATTATTATAATGATTTTCGCGAAAGCCTTCAAATTATTCGAATCTTCCGCCGCATCAACGGTTTTATGCATATTTAAATTATCGTCATCGGTATTTTAGGGTGATTGAACGAAATTAATGGCTGAACAAATTTTAATCTACGTCGACACATAAATTTAATTATAGAAACAGTTCTTTGGCAATTGATCATCTTTGACAAATTACGCAGAACATTAACGAGGAAACGACAAATTCTCAAGAACTCGCCGAAGAGATTAAACTTTATTTTATTCTACCATGAACAATCGGGAAACATGGTGATGTGGTAGGCGTATAAAACCGCAGCGATACGATTCGCAAAATATTATGAAATCATTAATTTTTAACGGAAATATGAACCGGTAAACATTCAATTATTAACGAAAGCCTGAAAAATGTTTCTCCGCACATATTTCCCTATATGTCTACCATTTGATTTGTACGGAACACGAAAATGGTGCGTGGGTTGTTTGTGGGTAACGACCGTACATAAATATTTAACATATCTTAATAAGTACACATAAAATAATCTAATAAATATAAATTTTAATAAAAAAACATCTGTTCATGAAGACATGGATGGAGTAAGAAAAGGCGAAAAAAGATCGGAAAGTGTGTATGCGTATACGGAGCACGTGACTTGCTTATTATATTGACTTGTATATGATGACTACTGTGTAAAAGATATAAAGGTGCCTCTAAAGACGAGGGGAAAAGAAGGAGAGAAAAAGTGTAGGACCGAAACTAAATAATTTGATGGGCGAAATTTACGTGTGGTGAGAAGTGTTATTATTATTATTGGAATATATATATATATATATATTTCGTTGGGTTTAATCCATAAAGCGTATTAACGTGCCACAACCAGATGGTTATTTTTAACTAACTCTATAATGGAAGGAAAACATGTAGGATTCGGGGCGGGCGAGAGAGAAAAGAAAAAGTCTGTTTGCCTGCTTACAATTATCCAACTAAAAGTATAATGAGATACGTATAGTAGTAATAATAATAAACGCACGGTTCTTGGGAGGATTAAATTGGGCCGCATGACTTTTGCTTTTTCCAAATTAACGACAATAATAAAAATCGCTCACTTCAAACTTGTACGGTTTTTAATGGTCGGTAATAGATTAGAACCGGCTCTTGTCGCCATAAACAGTTTTTCAAATGGTTTTCAAATTGTAGAAGGAGTTGGAGAAATAATAATAATAAAGAATCGTTTAAAGTAACGCCGCACATAAATTGAAAGGTATCGTGTACCTACACGCGCGTTAATCCCACACTAAATAAACGTTTGTATTAAACTTCTTTCTTTAATCTTTCTCCTATTATTTTAGATTCCTGCTGCTGCTAGAACATGAAATTTCACGTTCTCTTTTTGCCTTTAACGCACATCAATCCTCCGCTACGTTTAATTCCTTTGTGTGCTCGAATCTAAAGAAAACAATTCACTTTGTTCTTTATCCAATTTCAATTTAAAATCGCCAACACGAGATATTGTAATTTCTTATTAAAGGAAATTGTTCCATTTTCATTTTCAATCGTCTGATTTAAAACCGTCGTAAATTGATATAACAATCCTTTTTTTAAGTTAGCGGTAGTGGCAGCACTAGCCCGAAATTTGCATGTACATGTCATCCAAAAACATCCAGGAAAAAGAGGAGGAAAAAAGAAAGAGGGAACAACATGGAAATATTCGGTATACACGAAAATTACGAACACGCGATTGCTATACAGAGAGAGTACGAGAGAGAGCCAAACCTACATTTTCTTTTTGCGAATGCTGCTTTTTTGCGTTGTCGTCGTGGCTGGTCCTTGGAAATGTCGCTTTAAAATATATGTGTGTATGGGATGCGAAGGAGGTATAGAAAGAAAAATAATAACACAAGGTTCCAGTTGTACGCGAGTAACAATCACTTTTGTGCTGGTGTGTATGTAGCTACAGTGAGCGAAAGATTTGCATTTTGGGCATATGAACTAATGGGTAAAAATGAAAAGGAAGAATAAAATTGAAAAGCTTTGAGGACGGCAGAGTTGTAATTCTTCAATTGCAGTTATTGTGCTATCTAAAGATGAAATAATTTAAATCATCGTGTGCCCAATTCCTCTGGCCTAAACAGCGTGTCATATATATTGCGCTTGATCACGCAACGATTCTTTTGCTTTTTGTGTTCCGCGAATAAGCAGCTGCCTTTTGAAATTTTTCATAGCCATAAAATTTCATTACTTTATCCATGTGCACAATAACATTATCATCATCATTACTATTGCTGCACGACTTCAATTCGAACGTTTCCTCTTTTTCTACGGTTAAATACTAGTTTGCAGATTGTTATTGAGCGATTTTCCCTTCTTTTTGCACGTATAAAAATCTTTATTAAACAAATTCCTGAACACATTACTATTAAAGTATAATAATAAATGATTTTTATTTCGAATTTTCTTACGGTAACGATACGACTGGAAAGCATGCGATTCAATTATTGCGTCTTTGTTAGAGATTTCCATCGATTGCGATCAGAGTATTAGTATTCGAAAAGAAAAGGCAATACCAATAATTTTATAAATAGCAACTCTACGGTATCCTTCAAATTCTAATCTATATCGGATTTATTAATATTTTACAAGAAAAAAGAACAGAAATAATCGAGAGATTATTATCGGCATGCTATTTCGTTTATTACATAAATAGAACGATAGACAATTATTAAAATGAGTTTGCCAATAACGATCTAATCGATGAAAAACGAAACGTAAACGAATTGTCTGCCTTTTCGTTAAGAAAGATCAAAGTTCGAAACTCGCTACTTCAAAGTGGCAAGAAGGAATCGAAGGTGTTGAATAAATCGATTATGACACCCACATTTTTTTCTCCGTCAGTTAATACGAGCTCATGAAACGGTTTTCACCTCGCTTCAATTTATCGGACGCTTTCAATTTTATTATTATTATCGTAAGAGAGATGTGTCGTTGTCGAAATTGTGCGAAGAGGACAAATATTAAATTCTGAGGGTCAAACGAAATAACATATTTCACGTGTGTGTGTATATACACATAGAAAGTTAGATCGACATATAGAGGGTTAGAAGTAGGTAGGGAGCAGAAGATATCGAACGAACGAACGAACTTTGCGCTTCAATTTAAAATATTTCGATGTCAGCGTTAAACTTTGCCTTTAGCATTATTGTTATTATACGCGGAGTGTGTCCCCTCACTTTCAATCTCATTTCGAAACGATTCTATTTTCTTTCTGTTTGCGTCCGATATAAATATTGGGAAAATAATATTTTTCAGCTTGACAATTGGAAATCAATGAGTACGAGTAATAGTGGTTATAGCATCGAGCTGATCGACATAAATAAAATAATCGAAATGGAATGAAAAGGCGAAATCAAAAGTTTTTCAATATTATTATTATTTATTATTGCCGTTCCTGGCGCTTTGTTCGGCGGACAAAAAGATTTTTCGCGTTACAACATTTTATTTGATCCTTATTTTTTCGCCTCTTTTTTATTTTTAATAAAAATAAATGTTTGCAAAACGTTACAAGTGAGATTCGTTTTATTATTTATTAAAAAAGAAGTGAAGAAAAACTGAAAATATTATTTGGCTTTTTATTTATAAACAAAATTGTATTACCATTTGGAGACCTTACAAACCTTTTATTCCCTTTCTGGGCTTTTATTATTACATTAGATTTTTTTCCATAATATAAAAAGTCTCTTGCCCTCATCGTATTAAATTTGACACGATATTATTGCTCGTGACGGGTACAAAATTATTCTGGTGCCTTCTGTTTAGTACTCACCTCAACATACAATAAAATACAAAATAGGAGAGACTACGTTTCTTTTGCGGCTTTCATTATTATTAATCGCATTTATTAATTCGTGTTTAAAAATGGCAATGTAAATTAATCTTTTTTGCAACACGTACGTGAAAGCCGTCGTTTTTCCCGTCTGCTAAACTCAAGAAAAATGATTCGCAAAAAGGAGTACGTATGGAGAAAATGTGTGACATTTATTTGTTGAAGAAGAATGTTTGCCGCATCTTTGGCCGAAGTGGTGGAAGGAGGAACGTTGTAAAATTAAGATTATTACATGTAATTGCCTTCGTTTCATTTTCTTCTCCACGTGACAGCTGTTAGACATTGTAAAATGGTTTTCTTTCGTTCTTATTTTCTTTCTTACACTTTAAGCTTTTTGTTCTTTTTGTCTTCAAACACATTCTTCCTCTCTTTTTGGGTACTTTTAATGCAAAAGGAATTATTGTTCTTCATTTCGCTCGGTTTAATTAAATTTGCAAGAATCTATTTTATTATTAGATACGATGTGGCAATTATAACGATATCATCCTGCATGTAAAGTGATACTTGCTATCGGATTATTATGGCATAATAATACGCTATAATACAATTATAAGTGATACGGTTAATGAAATAGTAACACAATCACGTCGTTTATTATCGTCATAATCTATCGTTAAACAGGATATTATTAACAAAAAAAAAACTTAAAAATGTAAATTCTAGTCAACGACAGTCATATACTAACACGTTAAATTATTTATAGGCTACAGAGAGTAAAGGATCCGTTTCGTTTATATCGCAAAAAATAAGGGTAGCATGAGTAAACGGCGAGAACATCTTCGGTTTAATTAAATTCGCAATTATAATAGCATTAATTAATATTTATCCGTCATAAATAAAATATCAGCTTTACATTAATTTTAAGCAACACCGAACGTTTTCGGTCTTGTAACTTACAACTAATGTCAATTAAAATTAATTAACTTTTTTATTATCAGAGCCCGAGCCTATAATTACATTCGAAATGAATTCATTTTAATTTTATAAAGTTTAGATTAGCAACTATTACGATTATTATCGTCAAGTTCCGGGTTTTCGCTATCGCAAACGTAATTTCGAGTGCATTTATCGATAGTTGGTAATTTCGTGGTTAAACGGAATCGAAAGAAGGTATAATTCTGTTAATAAAGCGTTTTGTTAAGGTGCCGGCGCTACTTAACTCTCTGCTACAACAACTACCAGCTACCTACCAACTAATACCACTCGCTGCTATTAGAGGCTATTATCATTACGGGCAACTACTTCACAACCGCCAGCAGTTTTGCAGTATATTAGAACTATTCTTAACTTCTAGATTGAATTAAGTGGTTTTCGTACGTATTTGGGAAGTAGGTGTACAAACAAACAGACAGACTTATCGTGATAGAAAGTAATTTTCGTTTATTTAGTTGGACTGTAAAAATATTCCTTGATTGTTCTCTATAAATAATTGCCTTAATTCCCGTTTCTTTTCTCTTGTCATCCGTCGAAGAAATTTTTAACCGCTTGCCGAGAACTAAATTATACTTGAGCCTTCTCGACATCGTCATATATCATTTTATTATTTTAATTAGAACATTAATGTAAATTAGTTTCAAGTATTTTTGCCCATACATTATACTTTATTAACGTGCTTTTGGGTCATTTAAAAATGGTACGTTTATTTTTTTAGTTGTGTAATATATTATTTTGGTAACGTCTAATGCTTCTAGTGAATAGGAAAAGATAAAAATCGATACGCGTTACGTGTCGTGCGTACACCATATTCGAAATATGAAATTAAAACCCCGAAGAATTCATTAAATTTTATTTTGTTATCTAAACAAACTTATGAACGATATTTTGTCATTTCACATGCTGCCTCCTCCAGTTTAATTAATTACGAAGAAAAAAGAACATATGTTAATAATAATGTTAATAAAACATAATCCCATCTTTGTCATGAAAGCTATCACGTCATACGTTTGCTGTTGTTGTTATTGTTGGCTATTATTGTATTACATATTTCCTTAATGTTGTTGCTGCTGCATTAATATTTTATATTAAGGAAATATGTGAATTATTTATACAATTCCTATCTAACTTTTGCTCTAGCAGGATGTACTATTACTCTTAGAGCAGTGAGAATGTGACGTTCTCCCGTTTTCTCACTGATAACTTGCCTTGGTTTCTATCGTAATAGAAACCGTGCAACAGCAAGTAATTCAGCTGATACATTATTAAGAACAATCTCCTTGTTTTGACAAATAAAAGTATGACAAACGCTACTAGTTTACTTATTCACTCGGGAATGTCGTTATAATAGAAAATAAAATATTCATGTCGTCGTATTTAATTCTTCCTCGTTGAAAATCTGGATACTGGGTTTTATTAATAAATAAAATTGTTTTGATTTTTCTTGCTGATATGTTATATATTTTTGCCCCCTTTATTTTAATCCCGCGCCATTTGATTTATTGTATATACACAAAGTTTTGAAGATTTTAATTATGTTAAAAGTTCCTTTAATTTTGAGACAAATTACTTACGCTTTTCACTTGCAGACTTGAACATTAATTCCCATTGGATTGAGTGTATGAATAGACAGCCAAAGACACAACACGAATGAAAAGACATTTATAAATTAGTACATTGATAATTAATAATCACTTTTCATGTATCATAAACATTATTATTACTCATTCATTTCTTGTACTTGCTTTGTACTATGTATATTTAAACAAATAATCACTTAAAATTGACGCATTAAAATAACATTAAGATGTAATCATCTGTTATTAATTAAATTGAGTACCCGTGAAAATGTCATTTCGAAATTAATTCGGTATTAATAATGATGACGTCGTGGGGATATTATTGAATAAATAATAAAGAAAAATTTATACGATTTATGATCAGAATTTATTCCTTGGTACATTTGAAATGATGAAGCGTTTCTATTTGGTTTTTCGCCTCTATCGAATATAATGTACGTTGATGAACCGTATTCATTTAGAACCTTTAACAATCAAAACCATCGCAGGAAAATAATATAGTAAATGGAACTTTCAGGAAAGTAAATCCTGAAAAAAAAAACACTAGTCTCTCGGTTCCTTTATAAGTTGCCTTTTTCATTTCTCCTATTATTCGTCTTCATATCTGCCTCTCTCTTTCTCTCTTTTTTTATTTATTTGTACTTATACATATATGACATATATCACCACTTATTATTTTACGTTTTTTTTTCTATATCGATTTTGTATTTACGTAAGTTATACTCGAACAGAAAAGAACATCAAAAGATTCAAAGATTTGTAAGGAATCCTTTTATATATCAAAGTCGCTTCATTAAGAATGAGTACTCTCTGTATATGTATGATATAAAGTGGTACCGTTCCAGAAAATGGTTTCTTTCTCATTTTTTTCCGATCGAATTCTATAACGAGCGAAGCAAAATAATAAGCATTAATAAGAAATAGCGAGTCACAGAATACTGTTCATTCTTTTTTCTGCAAGTTTCTGACTACAACGATACCATATTAGTTTCGTATCAAACATAATAAAACGCGAGAGGTTGCCGTTTGTTGTTGATGATGGAAGGTTACTAAATGAAATCGCCGGGAATTTTCAGCCACTAACTAGGATAGTTAATGTATAGTTAATTTTAATAATCGATAAGCATTATCGATAATTATGAGACCATTAAAGTCGTTGCACTCATCGCGAACCATCATCATTATTCTTCCATCTTCCATTATTTAAAGGGCATAATTGAAAGCACTTTAAACAACTTTCAAAGTGACTAATATATTTCCGTAGGCTTTTAAGTAGAAATTTTTCGCTCGTTTAATTTCGAAAAGCACGTTGAACGAGGAATTAACAAAAAAAGGAAGAGATCTTTTCAGATATTTGAAGGAACGGAATTCCTTGTCGCCTCGCGAAGCTACGTCCAGATTTTAATGCCTTTAAAACGGACGTTTGTCCGTTTACGTTTTTAATTAATAATTTGCATCTATTTTTGTCCTGTTCATTCAATTAATTTTTTTTATAATAAATGAATTTGTTTGCAATTTGGCCGTCGTCCAGTTTCAATTAAAATTTTAGTTTTAGTAACGGTTTAGTAACGGCTCATATAAAATCGCATCTTAATTTAAATTAAACTGAATAAATCCCAATATGAGTATTCTTGGCTGCTTAATACACGTGATTGCTAATGTTTATGGACAGCAACGTGTTCAAAATTCGTGTCGTTTATTATGAAATTATTGATTGGAAGACCAACAAAAAAAGCCGATGGAACTAAAAACGAAATAATAGTAATTGGGAGGAAAAAATAAAAATAATCACTTGAATCGACGAAGCCGCACAATGAATGAAACGAGCGTCCTGGGACCATTTTATGCACTCGTAAAATATTTAGCGCTTTCTAATGGGCGGTATTCGGTAATTTATACTTTTAATAGCTCGTTCCGGTTGAATATTTAGCGACAATTTTTCATTTGGCTGGTACTTAATCGTTGTCGCAGATGTTTGCTACCCTCTATATTCTTTGCTATATACATGTATATATATTGCGTTGCACAAATTGCAAGTATTTACGAGTTGGAGAACAAAGAGTAATAATAAAATAAAATTTTCTCGCTCTCCTTTTCGCACTCATCTTTGCACAATGTGTATGTGTGCCAAACGTAAACATAAATAAGGGAATAAAATTTTCATTTCTTTAGTTTGACCACTGTCACAGGATAATGTGTATTTATTGTTGTTGGCGTTGCTGATGTTATCATTATTATCATTACGTTAGTTGTACATTTCGTTTTTATATAAAGAGAAATGTTTATTCATTTCGGAGCACTGTTTTTTCAGCAACGGCGTAACTTCTTAATTAAGAATAATATTTATTTTGTCCGCTATTTACCGTAAAATTGCCAATTACGAACGTTCCGTTTTGAAAGCACTTTCTTTTTTGGCCAAAAAGTCTTTTCGATTTTAGTTTCTTTTTTGCGCGATCCGCAATTTTACTCTTAATGAGCTGAACGTAATAATTCTACCATAAAGTGATTGATAGTGCGGCATTATTCCAATGACTCTTCATCAATTACATTCAATATTAATATAGGTCGGACAGAATGTGCTACCGTATCGAATGCCATTTCGGCTTACTTTTCCCTCCAATCTCAGTAATTTCTTTCCTTTTCCTATTGCCTTTTCCTTTTCGATAAGGCAAAAAGAAACTTTTTTCTTCGCTCCTTTCCTGCTTCTTCTGGCCATTTCTTTGCCGAAATTAATCAATAGCTATTGTTAAAACAAATGTGAAAAAGTTAACTCGACACTATACTCGACGTGTACGGTTAACGCTATTGTAATAAAAGAAAATGTGTAGGTTGTCAATGCATTGTGAAACACTAAAAGATTTCATTTATATATATATATATATCGGACATTGAAAGGGAACCGTGATTCCGATAACACGGACTCTAGGTGGAACAGGGGGATGGAATGGGGGGCTAAAGGTCATTTACTACTGGTCTTCCGGGGTCAGCTGCTATGTTGCTAACATAGTGCGTCCTGGACCACTTACCACGTTTCATTTCACGGGCCGTTGATGGTACAGTATCGGTTTATAATCGATCCATTTCCATCATGTTACTTTATTATATCTACGCTATCTTTCTTCGCATTACGTAACACTAAACGTAGGTCATCAGCGTTTCGTTATGGACGCGAATTAATGTCGCAGACACGAAGACAAAAAAAAAGCGTTTAGTTTACATTTAATTAGGTCCAATTCGATAATTAAGCGAAACGAAAAATAAAAGGGGTTTAATTACCAAAAATTAAAATAAACTCCCATGTTAAAAAAAGAGCTCAGTAGGATTAGAGCGAGGAAATTTCGTGTCTAATTGCTAGCCTCTCTCTCTCTCTCTTCCGCGTACGGAAGGTTTATATTTAATACGGATCTAATAACGAAAAGTGCCATTATTTAATACTTTATTTCGTTTTATTTTTTCCTAAACGTTTTTATGTCCTTTATCACAAACCTGCATGTGAAGAGGCATAAATGACTACCCTCATAACTTTGTCGACCAATTATCCGTAAAATACGGGAAACGTCGTTAAATTGGTGTCCAGCTGTTGTGCGTTGCGTGCAAGCCAATTTCGTATCAATTTTTATTTTGCCGAAACGGGTCAATTTACAAAAAAAAAACATCGTCGATTACCTATTTACCGAAGAGTGAGCGAGACGGAGGGAACAGCAATGATTTATTTATGTTTTTTAACTATTATATTTTCCTTGTTTTACGCCACTGTTTAAATTAAATTATAAACTTCCCCTTTTATCTTTGGTAATAAATTGCAAAAAGAGATATTTTAAAAGGAACGTGTAAACGTTTCCGAAAATGTCATTTAATTGAATGTAACATTATGTCCCAATTTAATTACAACAAGATGATTGTTATATACGGTACAATATTAAACTTTGCGAATTGTTTAAGTTGGGATGTATTATCTAATTTGTTGAACTGCAACACCGAAATTCGTTGTGGTAGACGTGTGTGTGTTTGTACGTAATGGCGCTGTTGTATTTGTGAATAATAAGTGAAAATAAATTAATAAACATCTTCTTAATGTGTCGTATGACATAACAACGATAATGATGATAATAGGATTGTTTGCGAAATAGTTTGCCACACATACACGTACATTACAGTTTATGTTACTTCAATTATAAGTGACTGCATTCATGATAAGTGTTTAAAGATATTAAGAAGTGATTAGTTTAGTACCACTGATGCTGGTGGTTGTGTAATAATGTTGACTAACACGGATGAAACTTGAAGTGTTTCAATTCAATTTAATTTGCGAATATCGTTTGACACCGATCGATTATAATTATTGTTATCACTATTCCTGTAAGCACATTTTAATTTAATCAAACGTCTTGCTAAAACAGTTTGTAACGATGATATTTTTCAAAAATGCCCGTGCTATTTATTAACGACAACAATTAATCAAATAACGCCATAGGAACATCTATTCTCCATCCAAGATACCTAGCGTTATATAGAAATTTGCACGAAATTATTCCGTTCCATTCGAACAATCCGTCTCAGGAATGCGTTCTCCATCTCGTCTTATTGTTAATTAAATTAGTTTGGCTAACGTTGATTAATTGCTAATTGAATTTGTCGGTAAGAATGTGATAAAGTTTTTTTTTGTGAGGGTGAAGTCGTGGATCAAGGATTTTATTTTTAGACGACACATTTCTCTGTTTCGCTATTCTAATATACACGAATCCAAATAATATATCATCGTAGCGTTTCTCGGATTTTTGGTCGTTTTTTTTTTCTTATTAATTGATTCTCCTCATGGACTGAATACCTACCTGAAATATTTGCTTAATTAAATAACTCGTTGAGCAAATGTGTTTGACTAAGTTCTAGCACGTGTCAATCACGATGATAATTTAATTAAATCAACCATTTTTTGTCGTGAATTCTAAAAGAATGAATCGATAAATTTTTTACGCAACTTCTCGATTATTTTACCATTGGTTTGATCTCTTTAAAAATCTATTTTTTGTTCGTTCGCTGCCGAACGAACAAACAATAAAAAATCCAATTCAACAGTTTGGTTCTATCTATTCGCCAGTTTTCATTACAAATATCTGTAAACTGTGTGTTCATGCAAATATGTGCATCCGTTATTCGGATATCATTTCCCTCATTACACCATAACTCCAAATGAAACGCTCGCTCTCTCTCTTTCACTCACCCGTTGGCTCTTATTCGAACTGATATTTATTGTATTATATTTTTGAAATTGTACAACATTCATTATTCGATTGTGAATTATTAGTTTTTTTCTGCTCGAATCTATTTCATCTATTAATCTCGCGTTATTTATGTATCTTAATTAAAAGAAAAATGCAATTTTTAACGTTCTCGTTTATTATCAATAGTTTAAATAACGCGGCATATAAATAATTTGTATTTTGTTGGATCGCATTTATCATCTGGTGGAAATATATCACAACTTTTATTGTAATAAACGTCCAACAAATAGAATAAGAAAAGAATCTGGCAGTTTCTACGTGATTCTCAATAAAATTCTCAAGTGTATTATGGGAGAGTTCCCTTTTCTCCATCTTCTTCTCTTCCTTTTTTTGCGTTTTCTCTGCCGCACAGTGAAACCGACCTTATAAAAGTTATATTTTATCATACTAATCCACTCTTTTATTTACACTGCCGGCCAGTGTACCATCGAAAGCAAAAAAAAAACAGAAGTAAAAGATGGAGAATTATGAAATATATTTTCCTTCGCTGAAACATTCTTTTACATTTCAATTTTATTCAGGGGATACACAACAACAACAAAAAATTTAATTCAATAATAAATTTCGTTAATTAATCAGATTTCATTAATTCCGTCATTGATGTAGGAACGAAAGAGGCTAAAAACTTTTCTGCGATTCAATTTCATGCCAAGCCGAAAATGAACTCATTTATTCGCAAATTCACATGAAAATGTTGATTAATGTATTCGCAATAAGATTTCCGTCCTCCGCTTTTATTATTTCATAATAAAATTATATTGTTTAATTAGTTCGAGGTAAATATAGGTGTATACAGTGTGTTCGCGGTACGTGTGCTTAGGACGTACTAAAACCACGTACGCCCTTCTAGGGACACGCTGTATATTTACTTATCCTGATAATTATTACGATGATTGTGTACTGCAAAATATTACTTGATTACGTTCGAATGTTGTTTATTCATAACTGAAAATTGTTTCCTGAAGGATTTACTAATCTTCGTGTAAATATTGTTCTCGGTTTATTAATTTACGCCGGAAATATTTATTCGGATTTACTGCGCACCATAATAATTGTTGATTTATAACGAAAATACGATTATGTAATAATTATATTTATCGATATCGATAGTCTTAACGGCCGCTTTCCTTCGCTCTGGCTCTTTTCTATTCTTCTGGCACTCTCGAGTCGTAGATTAGCCCGGTGTATTTGGGGAATTGTAATGGTTAGAACACGTGAAATATTTATCAGAAAGTGGAACGTAATTTATTAAATCCATTGTGTTGTATTACCTTCATAAATAATCATTTCAATAAGGTAGCGTAATTTATGGGAATTTTATGCCGTAAAGTGGCTTACAGAGACTAATTTATTTATTTTACAGCTTCATGTCTAATTCTTTTTTCTGATATTAGATGTGATAACGTTCGTTTTTGAATGATTCTTTCCTTACTGAAGACAAATATCTTAAAGGCTTCTCGGTGTCCTGCTTGATTTAGTATTAATTCTTCCTATTCTTATCTCCTCGTTCGTATTTCTCTTAATTAAACTTGATGAATATTAAATTTTACAATTTTCAGTGTGTTCGTTGTAAATTTCGTTACACGACATTCATTATCGTATTATACATTTCAGTTTGGTAGATATTTTGGAATTTCCAAGTTAAAAATTCGTTAGCGTAATTTCATATTTAGGATACAAAACTATGTTACTTAGTACTTCTCCATAGTACCGCCACCAAAACCGTAATTGCTACATTCTACCTTTAATTACATACGTTAGTGACGATTTACTGTCTGTGGCTTTTAACTACGTTTCTAAATTCTAAGCAGATGCAATAATTAATTCAAGTACAAGTTTCGCTATAATCCAAACAGTTTAGTTTTAGTTTCAGTCTCTCTCGAATTTCGTACGTGTATTTATCTCCAATTTCGGGACATTTGAATATTATTCCTGAAGAAAAAAAAACAATCTAACAATTTAGGACGACTCAACAATTAGTATAATCCCGGATCGTTGTTAGCTATCCATTTATCAAATTCCTCCCCGATTTTGTCGTCCATATAGTTTTTATGATCACCTACAGCACCTTTACGCATATGCTTGATGGGCCCTTTATAAATTAACTCGTAATTGACGGCATCGTTGTTCCTCATCGATTCGAAATCCAAATGAATTCGAAGCTCTTCGATTTGCTTCTCTGTTAAGGATTTACCAAGAAACGTTGCCACTCTTTCAATTATCGATCGCAAATCAGACTTCATGTCCTCGTATTTCAAGAATAAAATATTCATATCGTTTCTTCTACCCCAATAGCTTGTGACGTTTTCCCAAAAGGGCGCAAATAACACTGAAACTTCCGTCAATTAATATTCGCACCGTCAAAAGGCGTACGTGTTGTTGTTACCTTTATCTGCGAGGAATAGTGTGCAAAATTCGTTAAAGTTCCCCCTATAACCGTGCGATCGGATGTAATGATAGTAATAAGACACGCATACGTCTTTCGGGTTGCGGGTTATGTGTAAAACCTGAAGCAAAAGTTCTCCTTCACTTGCGATTTCTTAAATGAAATTCTTACCTTCGGCTGCGTTTCCTTTGTACGTATCGACTTTGGTAGCAAGAAGTAAGGTAAATGAGTCTTAACGAACCGTGGCGCTTGCTCCATTTGTTTAATATACTCAATTACATTGCTTCGGCCTTTTGGTAAGTTTTCCGATTGGTTCGTTGGCATATTGTTTGCATCAACCATCGTGTTTAATCTGGAGAAATAATTTTTGTTTAATTGTTGCTAATATTCAAGAACCACTCACTCAAGATGTGGAAATCTTTCCGAGATCGGTTTCTTCGCACTTTCATAATCGCAATCTGTGGCAATCAAATAAACCATTTCTTGCAGCCATGTGGTGCCAGTTTTTGGAAAGCTCGTCAACCACACGTCGGTGTCTCTCACTTGAAGATTTTCAATTTCGCTTGCATATTTCTCGAATTTGATGTTCAAGAAGCAACCTTTGTAATTAAAATAAGGTCCATGTTTATCATTGACACAGGTACGTTCCAATAATTCGTTGATTTCTTCATTCGACATTTTGCTACTGGTTTAGGAATCAAAAGTCTTATTGTACTTGGATCAAGTTATGTATTGTTCTGAATATAACTTCCATATTACTTGTTTAATAAAATGTTTTTAGAGCTGTCTTCATAAATCGTGATAAGATATACTATAAATAAATATATTGATAAAGTAATTAGAGCAACACTCTTTCCATCAAGTGCTTGTTTTCGTGTAGCTTTGAACAGCTCTCGGCGAAGTTAAAATCTAGCCAAAAATTCCCTCGTCATTTTGCTCGATCCATTCATCGAACGCTTTGATGATATCTTTGCTCATCATATTTTTATGATCGCCCACAATTCCTTTCCGTATATGTTTTCCTTTAAATACCTCGTAATTGACGTGTTTATTATTTTTCATCGACTGGAAATCCAAATGTTTCGACAATCTCTCGATTTGGTCTTCCGCTAGAGTTTTATCGAGGAACGCTGCCACTTTTAGTGTCACCGATCTCAAATCGGATTTCATCTCTTCGTACCTTACGAGTAAAATGTTTGGCTCGTGTCTTCGGCGCCAATAACTCAACACGTTATTCCAGAACGGTGCATACACCACTAACGATTAAATAGTAATTAGTTGCAAGTTTTTAAAGCAAATTTGTGTACCTTTGCCCGCAAGGAACAACCTGCAGAATTCCTCAAATGTTCCGCTGTAATTGTCGGCGGTAATGGAATGATAATAGTACGAGACGCAGACGTCTTTCGGATTACGGATAACGTGCAAAATCTGCGAACAAAGTTTGTTTCATTCCGTGCAAGTCGTTTCTGCGACTCTTTCCAATACCTTCGGGCGTTTCTCACGATTCTGTATCGATTTTGGTAGTAGGAAATAGGGCAGATGGGTTTTAATCGGCCGCGGTCTTTCCTTAAACTGTGCCGCGTACTCCACGGAATTTTTACGAAAATGTTCGAAACCGTTGACGGTACAATCGCGGGACGGATCGGAATCATAATCGCATAACGCTCCTAATCTGCAAGCGGAATTTATTTTAATTTCGGCTAGTTTAAAGGGGATATTATCAACTTACTCAAGAAACGGGAATCTCTGGGTGAGATAACAATCGGCCTTCTCGTAATTGCAATCGTTCGCTATCAGATGAACCATTTCTTGAAGCCACGTGGTGCCGGCCTTCGGGAACGTCGCCACCCATATGTCGCTATCGTTCACTTCAAGATTGTCGATTTTCTCGGCATATTTCGTTATATATCTTTCGGGTAAGAAACAACCTTTATAATTTGTATAAGGGCCTTGACCACCACCAGCGCCAGTACGTTGAACCAACGCGTCAATGTCGTCTTCAGCCATGTCGGTGTTTGTTGGTGATCTGTTTGTTGTAGGATTCCTTCGGGCCGCTTTTATATTTATCTATTCGTTTACAATGATATTGTTTTTAATTTAATTAAATGAGTGAGTATTGGCAAACATTGATTAACAGCTACAAACTTATATTAAATATACATACTTATTTCGATTACCAGAACGTTTTAATCTTGTTTTATTAAAAAAAAATCATTTTCTTTGTGTACAAATTGATAACGCAATCACGCATAAACAACTTCATATAAATCATTGCATATCTCATCAAAGATAAGGAGTAAGAATGACCTGACAGAATTGAAAGTTGTTTCCTAATTTTTTCTTCACCTTCTTATTTATTTTCTAATTAGTATGATTAATTGTATCTCGCAATAATCTTTTAATTCGGAAATAATTCTAGTTTAACCAAATGCATGCATTTAATTATATCCTAGTTATTAATATTATTGTTATTGGATTTATCTCCCTATCCAGAGATGATTTATTAACAGTAATATTATTAGATATACAATCAAATTTCAAATTAATTGTAAATTATTTGTACGCGTTTGAGTGGTTTATGCGGGAATGCACGTGTACAGTTTTTTTCGATCGATTTGAGGATAACAACGTATTTGAATTAGTTTTTTGCTGGTTAATGAAAGCGTTGAATTCCCTTATCAAATAGTTACACTTTTGTGAAAGTACTTATGCAAGTATTCAAGCATTAAAAACATTGCTACCTTTCCGTGTATATGATCATTTATTCGCACAAAATTTATTTTTAATGCCATATAATACCATTAGAAAAGTTTACCTGAATTTACAAATTTTAAAAATTGAATAAGAACCTTGCGGTTAAAATATATTTGAACCTCTTTATAATGCTTATACTGAAAGTATATACTTTATTATCCTTCAACTTCATATGCACAGGTTTGATTCTTTATTCGCGAACGAGCGAAAAGTGCATTTGCGAAACTCGCGTTAAAAAGTTCCTAGCAAATAGCAATTACTTACAGATTACAAAGAAGCTAAAGGCGATCGTTGTCGTATCCTGCTATATATCATCCCTTTAAAACGCAAAGAATTAGCTGCCATTCACCAATACCTTACTTTTTGGCTATAGATTAAAATTTTACTTTATTAGATTATTAGAAAGTCAGTCCAATCGTATTTTTCTCCGCGATCCACGTGTCGAATTTCGCAATCAGTTCGGGTGTCATGGCGTTCTTAAAATCGCCGACGATACCCTTGCGAATAAATTGTTCTTCATCGTTCTTCGCGTCCAGTGGTATGTAATTGGTATGACGATTGTTTCGCATCGATTTAAAACTTAAGTGATCTAATAGCTTGTCAATTTCTTCGTCCGACAGCGATTTCCCTAAAAAGTCTGCCACCTGCATCACGATCGATCTCAAATTTTTCTTCATGTCTTCGAACTTTATTATTAAGACGTTGGTATCGTCCTTTTGCTGCCAATAACTATTTAAGCAATCCCAATAAGGTGACCAAAAAACTAAGGATTAATCAGAACGTTTCATTGGTATTACTTGAATTCATTTGAGCAAGATACTAACCTTTGTCGTGTAAAAATAACGTGGCAAAATCTTCAATAGATCCATTATACCCATTCAACAGCTTGCAATGATGATAGTAAGAAACGCAAGTGTCTTTAGGATTTCTCATTACGAAGATTATCTGTGGTGTTTGAATCGAATTAATACCGGAGCAAATTTTAATGGTTTATTTACCTTAGGCCGTTTCTCCTTGCTCTGGATGGATTTCGGTAACAGGTCCCATGGCAGATGGGTTTTTACGCAACGCGGATTTGCTTTTATTCCGTTCGTGAATTCTATCGATTTCTCAAACGAATCGAGGTATTCGGGTTCTCTGATGTCCTTCAAACTAGTAAAATCGAACATGAGCTCCATTCTAAAGCAAATCAACTTGTTATTATTAACTCTCAATAAAAATCATTATTCTCACTCAACGCAGGGAAAGCGATTGTTTAGTGGCGATTTTGCACTTTCGTAATCGAGTCCATTCACCAATAGCCATACCATTTCTTGTGTCCAGGTGGTACCTTGTTGCATAATTTTTAATGATCAGTTTTGATAGCTTTCAGTTTTCTGCTACTATTTCACATACCTGTCTTAGGATAACTGCACACCCATACGTCGGAATCTCTCACCTCGAAATTGTCGATCCTGTCCTTTTCCGCGTTATAACGATATCCCAAGAAGTATCCATTGCAAATGTTAAAACCCGGCACGAGTTCATTGATTGTTGCATCAATATATTTTTGAATGTTGCTCGAGTCCATGTTGAATGTTGACTGAATATAGATTTTTTTTAAACAACTGTATGAAATGAATATAGCGATGTTGCTCTCTAAAATCGACGTGATAAGTGGATATAATGACATAAAACAGATAATTTTAGATTAAAGCATTCCTTAAATAACTCTGGCGACATTTATTTTTCGATTCTCAATTCTAATTTATTTGAATAAAATATCTTCGGATCGGCTTAGTTGGGAATTAAGTTGCATATAGTTGGTATTTAATAATTTTTATTGTACAGTAATCGTTCGCTCAATATTTATGTGGGACAGCTATCAGTTGTCTTATCATGTCTATTTATTTATAAGCGCTCAATTGTAATAAACGATGTACAAGTTCGTCTAGAGGATACTTGTGATTAAAACGTCACTCCAAAGCGATTCTTCTTCTCGATCCATCTGTCGAATTCCGCGATGGTCTCCGGTGACATGATATTCTTGAAATCGCCGATGATGCCTTTGCGAATAAAGTCGGCATCCGCATCGACGTTCGGATTTCTCATCGGTTGGAAATTGATGTTTGGATTCTTCTTCATCGAGTCGAAGCTAAGATGATTGGCCAATTTCTCTAATTCGTCGTCGTTGATGGTTTTATTTAAGAAATTCGCAACTTTAACGATTTGCGATTTCAAGTCTCGCTTCATGTCCTCGTATTTGATTATCAGTACATTCGGCTCGTTCTTTTGTTCCCAATAGGACTCCAGAAATTTCCAATAAGGTGAATAGAAGACTTAAAGGAATCAATACCAGATGTCTTCATGTACAATTACGACTTAGACAAAATATAAAGCTTACGTTTATCGTTGATGAACAGTTGGACAAATTCCTCGAACGTTCCATTGTAAAATTGCAATAATCTGCTATGATGATAATAGGAAACGCACAGGTCCTTCGGATTTCTAATCACGTTAATGATCTGAATATGTAATTAACTTAATGCCAACGTAGGATTTGGTTTACGAAACGATACCTTTGGTGTTTTCTCCTTATTTCTGATGGATTTTGGTAAGAGATCCCATGGCAGATGGCTTTTCACGCAACGGGGATTCACAGTCAACTTATCGGCGTAATCGATCGAATTCGATGATGGATACGGCACTGCGGTTCCTTGAAATTTTTCAAGAGCATCCCATTCGAATAACATTTGCATCCTGCAAATAATTATTCATTAAATTAATTATTCCCTATTTGACGAATAGGAGGTACTCTAGAAAAGGGAATCGTGAGATTAATCTCGTTTTCGCTCCTTCGTAATCCAAATTGTTGACCAGGAGCCAAACCATTTCTTGCGTCCATGTTGTGCCTAAAGATATTTTTTGTATAATTAATTCTTTTTTTTTAAGAATATGTGAAAATACTCGACCTGCTTTAGGATACGTGCAAACCCAAACGTCGGTATCTCTCACTTCGAAATTGTCGAGTTTATCTTTAATTTGATCGTAACCCGGTCCAAGAATGTAACCATTACGTTCACAAAATCCGGGTATGTACGGATTGATCGACGTACGCCTGTATAAGTCATCTAGACTTTCTGAAGCCATTGCGAAAACTGATAATCTAGTTGAAAGTAATATATCTTATATAAGTGATAAAATTCTACTGCGTCTAATCCGCATTTTTTTCTTCATTCAAAAATTCAGGTGCGGGAAAGAAATTAATGTTTTTTTCTATCTTTAAAAAAAGTAAAATAAAAATTCATGTGTTAACTCGTTACTCTCTTATTAATATTGCTATAAAATTATTCTTATTTTTAATTGAATGTTAAGGGTTATTAGAAATAGGTCTTTTACAAAGTTTTATTGTCTACTCTAAAAATGTTAGAATTATTACGTCTGGTGTTATAATATTCTTCTGATCTTCAACTATATCTTTCCTAACGAATTTATAGGTCAGTGCCTCGTGCGGTTTATCTATTTACTTTGGCTTCGATATTAACGCTCGATTTGTTCTTCATGGATATAAAATTTAGCTGATTAATAAATTTAATTAAGTAACTCATTATTTCATCAACGTTATTTTGAGGAGTAGCTGCGACGGTAATGATAGGGACGCAAAAAATAAAGTAAAAATGTTGATAAGATTACTTGAAATTTTTACTTGAAGTAAACACTTCAGATACATATGGTTGTATAATTGTTTTCTTGATCTTTGTCCCCTCAATTGTAAATTGCGACTACAATAAGAAATTAAGATTTGCTTAGAACGGTATGTTTAAAATATTTCTCTCGGCGATCCATTTATCGAACTCGGCAATAGTCTCCGCCGACATAATATTCTTATGGTCGCCAACGATTCCCTTCCGAACGAATTGTAAATCTTCGTCCTTGGTACCACTCATGTTCTTAGGCTTAAAATTAACGCTCGCATTATTCTTCATCGATTTAAAACTTAAATGATCCAAGAGCTTGTCCATTTGATCTTCTGGTACTGGTTTATTTAGGAATTTTGCTATCTCGATTAAGACTGATCGCAAATCCTTCTTCATATCTTCGTATCTAATAATCAAAATATTCGGATCGTCCTTTCTCTGCCAGAAACTGTTTATCAGCTTCCAATACGGAGAGTAAATTACTAGAAGCAATATTTAAGTTAATATGTTGTAAGTACTTTCTTTTTCAATTGTTACCTTTATCATGCAAATATAAAGTTTTAAACTCTTCAAATGTACCTTTATAAAAATGTAACAATCTGTGATGGTGATAGAATGAAACGCAAACGTCTTTCGGATTTCTAATCACGTGAATTATCTGCAATGGATGGATTAGATTAATCAAAATTTAAACTTCTCGTCGGCGAAACATACTTTTGGCCGTTTCTTATTTTCAACGATTTGCTTTGGCAGCAAATTCCATGGATGATGACTTTTTATGCAACGTTCTTCTGATTGATCGTTTATGGCGTGATCGATCGAATTGGAAAGAAATTTCGGTGTTTCGCTTCCTTCCTTTTCGTCGAGTAACTTCCAGTTGTACAAGGTTTCCAGTCTAAAATCAATGATTTTTATTCGTACGAATCATGATCAATCCAATAACATACTCTATAAATGGAAATCGGTCATCTATCGAACGCTTCTTTGCCTCCTCGAAGTTCAAGTTATTCATCAACAGCCATACTATTTCTTGCGTCCACGTTGTACCTTTAATAATGTTACTTGTTATTTGTTACATCGTAATAATCGCCAGTAATCAAATCCTTGCCTGACTTTGGATAACTCGTTACCCAAACATCACTGTCTCTGACTTCGAAATTGTCAATACGATCTTTGTTTTGTTCGTAAAGATATCCCATTAAATAGCCGTCAACTTCAGAATACTTTTTCACATATTCGTTGAAAGTGGTTCTTTCCAAGATTTCGGCAATGTCGTGATTTGTCTCTGCCATTTTATTGATACTATTTGGATTGAGGAGAACAACACCTTTTATTGTTGAAGTAAATTTAAAAGCGCTTTGAGATAAGTTGTTGAACTTAAATAGTGGGGTTATTATATTTCTCTACAGTATTTTAGATAATTAGAACGATTGATACGTGACTGGAATTCAGAGAGGTTCTTATCAATTTTTTAGTGATAACCATTAGATTGGTATCCCTAATGTATTATTTTCAGCGTTCCATCTATCGAATTCGGCAATTACTTCTGCGGACATGATATTCTTGTGATCGCCAACGATTCCTTTCCGCATAAATTTTAGATCGCTCTCTACGTTCAGATTTGCCTCTAACACTTCATAATTAACGCTCGGATTGCTTTTCATCGATTTGAAGTTTAAATGATCCAGTAACGTATTCATCTCCTCATCTGGAATCGTTTTATTAAGAAAGCGCGCAACTTTGTTTGCCACAGATCTCAAGTCCTTTTTCATATCTTCGTAACTTATTATCAAGAGATTTGATTTGCTCTTCCCTGCCAGTAGCTATTAATCATCTTCCAGTATGGACAATGCACCAATAAAATCAAAGTTAAAGTTAAGTTCTAAGTAATTATGTTAATATTTACGTTTATTGTGCAAGAATAGCGTTTTAAATACCTCAAATGTGCGCTTATACATATGCAGGAATCTGTAGTGGTGATAGAACGATACGCAAGTGTCCTTGGAATTTCTTATAACATGGATAATGTGTTATGGATAATTCATTGTTTTGAAATCTTATCACTTACTACTCACTTTTGCGCGACAATTTTCTTGTTTAATTTCCTTTGGCAATAGATCCCATGGTAAGTGTGATTTTATGCATCGTTCTGTCGATTTATCATTGTTTATATAATCGATGGACTCTGACAAGCGTTTTGGTGGTTTAGTTCCTGTAATTTTTTCGATCGATTCCCAATCCCATTTAGTTTACATTCTGAGTGTTTATCAATCAGTCTCATAAAATCTCTTACTCTATAATTGGAAACCTTTCGAATAATTTCCTTCTCTTAGCTTCCTCATAATCGAAATTGTTAACAATTAACCAAACCATTTCTTGTGTCCATGTCGTACCACATTTTGGAAAGCTCGTCGTTGTAAATGGTCCTCTTTAATATATCATCGACTTCATTTTTAGTTGCTTCCATTTTGTTGAATTAATTATAAGTGGAAAATGCAGAAAGACTGGTCGTAAATAACTGTTTGATAAGATAGCTACTGTTATCGTTGTTGCTCTAGATAATTCTTTAGTAAACTCGTACGACTTTGTAGTTTTTGATTTATTTGAAATTTAATTTAATCTACACGTGCTTTACGAATATAATATGATCTGGAACCCAAATATCTCCTAATAACTTTAAATCTATCGCTACAATTTTTATTTCCCTTATTAAAATTAAAAATGCTACAAAATGAAAAAAGATCCTAGCGTTATTCTCCTTGATTCACTTGCCTACCGATTGCATTTTATATTTCTCATCGATTCAAAACTCATATGATACGTAAGTGTGCTACCGTTTTATTAAGAAAACGTGCCACCTCGTTTGACATCCATCTTACATCTCGCTTCGTGTCGTCACACTTAATTATTAATATATTTGGGTCGTCCCTTTAAGACTTCTTCACTTAATGCTTGAAGTGTTTTTATAAGCAATTTTCCCATGGTTCCGAGTAGATTAAATACATTTTTTGTGAAGAAAATTAGTGCGGCGAGTATTTAAATTGTAACGCCTAAAGTGTCGTTTTTCCTGATCCAATTATCTAATTCAACAATTACTTCTTGGGACAACAAATCTTTATGATCGTCAATTTTTCCTTTTCGAAAGAAACGCGAATTAGGATCAGCACCCTTTTCTGTATTCACGTCCTCATAGTTGATGCTACGGTTGTTTCGCATCGATTCGAAGGTCAAGTGACTCAAAAGTTGATTCATTCGGTCCTCTGGGATGGTCTTGTTTAAGAAATGTGCTAATCGTTGAATGACTGATTGCAGGTCATTCTTCATATCTTCGTATCTTATGATGAGGATATTTCCACTTTCTCTTCTCATCCAATAGCTGTTCACTAGCTTCCAGTAAGGCGACGGAATTACTTTAAAGTAGTCATGATTTAATTATTGTTTATCGTTTAGTTTAATTTACCTTTGTCGTGCAGAAACAGCGTTTTAAATTCATCAAAAGTGCCTTTAAAATGGTGCATCGAACAGAAATGATAATAATAGGAGACGAAGACATCCTTTGGTTCACGAATCACGTGGATTATCTGAAATTCGAACTATTATTTTAATTTTGAACAAGATTTAAAAGTGATCACACGAACTTTAGCCTTCTTATTGCCCTCCTTAATTTGATTCGGTAACAAATCGTACGGTAGATGCGTTTTTATGCATCGATGATTTTTGGTGGTTTGATTGTTAGCAAATTCTATTGATTTTGTGATAAAATTAGGCGTCTTCCTGTTGAATTTCTTATCGAGTAAATCCCAATCGCACAACGACTGCATTCTGAAATTAAAGCTGATTAATTTAAATACTCAATTGGTGTTTAAATGTCACTTACTCGATGTACGGAATCCTAAGAAGCACCGAACGTTTGGCATCTTCATAGTCCAAATTGTTCACAATTAACCATACCGTCTCTTGCATCCATGTTGTACCTTTTTCGTAAATAATTTGTATAGATCACGAATAGAAAATCATGAATAATGTGGCTTACCGGATCTAGGGAAACTTGTAATCCACACATCGGTATCGCGTACTTCAAAATTATCAATTAAATGCTTTACTTCATTGTAAAAGCAAGCAGTTACGTAGCCATCCGTTTCCGTATAACGTGGCAAAATCTCATTGAAAATTGTTTTATTAAGCAGCTCGTTGAGATGCGTGTTGTTGCTTTCCATTTTTGTTCAACAAAACTGACACGAAATGTGACTTTAAATTGATAAGGCAAATTTTAGTTGTTCGAAAGTCTACGTATAATGGTTATCAATGAAACATGTTTAATTATTCTATCGCTTTATTTAAACATCGAATTTCAAATTTAAAATTCGACATTGTAAATATTGTTTTCTGCAATCCATTTATCGAATTCGGCGATTATGTCCGGTGTCATCAAACTTTTGTGGTCGCCCACTACACCCTTCCGTATAAATTGTGGTACACTTTCTTCTGGCGCATCCTTAAATGGTGTCTTAACGTTCAGATGTGTATTGTTTTGCATTGATTTAAAACTTAAATGATCCAAAAGTTTGTCCATTTGGTCGTCAGAAACGGTCTTATTCAAGAATTTGGCCACTTGTTTTATGATCGCTCTCAGATCCCTTTTCATATCTTCATATCTGATTATTAAAACATTTGCATCATCTCTTCTCTTCAGGTAACTATTAACTACTCCCCAGTAGGGTGAATAAATCACTGAAAATTAATAAATTGCTATAAGTTAAATTGAAAGCTAAAACATTGTATATCTACATTTGTTCTCCAGGAAGAGATTTTTAAATTCGTCAAAAGTTCCTGTGTAAGCATGTTGCACCCGGTGATGATGGTAGAAAGAGACGCAAACGTCTTTTGGATTACGTATTACATGTACAATCTACAATTCATTAACAAACATTAATAACTCTTGAAAAGGAAAATTAAATGCTTAATACTTTTGGATGTTTCTTTCCGTTTCTAATATCACTTGGCAATAATTCCCAAGCTAAATGCGTTTTCATGCATCTGTGCATTGATTTATCATTGGCAGCGTAATTGATGGAATCAAAAATGCTTTCCGTAAGTTCTTCGCCTATTGTTTTCATAAATGTCTTCCAATCGCATAAAGTCTGCGCTCTACAAAATTATAATTTCAAAAATAATCATTTCGAAATGTCTTAGTTTCCATAGATGACACTCACTCCAAGTAAGGACTTCTATCGAATAACGTCCTATTGGCTCCTTCGAAATCTAAATTGTTCAATATCAACCAAATCATTTCCTGTGTCCATGTTGTTCCTTAATCGAGCATTTTGTAAGAAAGTCAAAAAGTACGTTGTTTATCCAATAATTGATTACCTGATCTTGGGGATGTTGTCACCCATACGTCGCTGTCTCGCACCTCAAAATTATCAATTAAACGTTTCACATCGTTAAAATGACTTCCAAGCAAATAGCCGTTCACTTCGCAGAATTTCGGCTGGTATTTGAAAAACAACATTACGAAACTACTTTGTTTAATTTGTTCGTCGAAAGACTAAAAATAAAGTCAGTTGAGATTATTTATAGCAGTAATCTCGAAATGAATGGCGATAAGATTATTTAGTTGAGAATTTGTAATTTGTTACTGTTATATGATTTATAATTTTATTCCAATCGCTGTTTAGTTGTGAACATTTTATTTCTAAAAGGTGGCATAAGTGTACAAGGGAATTTTGGATATGCAGCGGTATCAAATTTTGTTACCCAAAGATCACAGTTCCCGACTTCAAAATCAGCGACACGATTTTTGTTTTCCTTGGAAAGATGTACCAATTAGAAGGCATAAAAAATAAGTAGACTTTAAGTGTTTAAAAATGCACGTTTAACTAATTGGGATAAAAAGATATCAGGGAAATGCGTTTAATTATTGGTTCGCCTTTTTTAAAGGTAACGATTTTCAGATTTAAAATGCTAAGTTGTAAATGTTGTTTTCTGCGATCCATTTATCGAATTCCGCAATTATTTCGGGTGTCATTAACGTTTTGTGGTCACCCACTACACCTTTCCTGATAAATTGTGGCCCAGGTTCATCGGATGCATCCTTAAATAGTGATTTAACGTTCAGATGTGTATTATTTTGCATCGATTTGAAACTTATATGATCCAAAAGTTTGTCCATTTGATCGTTAGAAGCGGTTTTATTCAAGAATTTGGCCACTTGTTTTATGACCGCGTTCAAATCCCTTTTCATGTCTTCATATGTTATTATTAAAACGTTTGCATCATCTCTTCTCTTCAGGTAACTATTAACTACCCCCCAGTATGGTGAATAAATCACTGAAAATTCATAATTTGTTATGTTAAATTAAAAGCTAAAATATTGTATATCTACATTTGTTCTGCAGGAAAAGGTTTTTAAATTCGTTAAAATTTCCTGTGTAACCATGCTGCACTCTGTGGTGATGGTAGAAAGAGACGCAAACGTCTTTTGGATTACGTATTACATGTATTATCTACAATTCATTAAGAAACATTAATAACTTACAAAAGAAAATTAAATGCTTAATACTTTTGGACGTTTCTTTCCGTTTCTAATATCGCTTGGCAATAATTCCCAAGCTAAATGTGTTTTCATGCATCTGTGCATTGATTTATCATTGGCAGCGTAATTGATGGAATCAAAAATGCTTTCCGTAAGTTCTTCGCCTATTGTTTTCATAAATGTCTTCCAATCGCATAAAGTCTGCAGCCTACAAAATTTTAATTTCATAAATAATCCAATGCGAAATATTTGATGTTTCATAGCTAACACTCACTCCAAGTACGGACTTCTATCGTGTAACGAGCTATTAGCACATTGGAAATTGAAATTGTTCACAATCAACCAAACCATTTCCTGCGTCCATGTTGTTCCTTAATCAAACTATTTTTTAGTAAAATGTGAACGGTTCAATAAATTTCTTACCGGATCGTGGTGCTGTGGTCACCCATACGTCGCTGTCTCGCACTTCGAAATTATCAATTAGATGTTTCACATCGTTATAGTGGCTTCCGAGTAAGTAGCCGTTGACTTCGGAGTAAATGGGCGGATATACAAAACTTGACATTATGGAGTTGTTCGGCATAATTTTTTACTTCGTCAAATGTGGAAACCGCTTTCGTCCTGTGGATTATACAGGTTTTAAAGTATCTGCAATTATTTTTAGCATATATAATTGCTATTCAAAATTAATGTTGCTCGAGCACACGGTTTTAGGTGACAACGTGTGGTTTACTATTCCAAACACTCCTGTAAGGTAGAATAGTATAGCAATTAACATCATTGTTGATAACATACCATTCGATTAGATATATTTATTGATTCACGTATAAAAAATGTAAATGATTAGTAAGATTAATCAAGTAACTCATTATTGCATCAACGATATTTTGAGGACCGGTAATGTGATAGGGACGGAAATAATAAATTAAATTTTGATAAGATAAGTTTAAATTTTTACTTGAAGTAAACACTTCAAATACATATGATTGTATAATTGTTTTCTTGATCTTTGTCCTCTAAATTGAAAATTACGACAGCAATACGAAATTAAGGGTTGCTTACAACGGTATGTTGAAAATATTTCTCTCGGCGATCCATTTGTCGAACTCTGCAATAGTCTCCGCCGACATAATATTCTTATGGTCGCCAACGATTCCCTTCCGAACGAATTGTAAATCTTCGTCCTTGTTACCACTCATGTTCTTAGGCTTAAAATTAACGCTGGGATTATTCTTCATCGATTTGAAGCTTAAATGATCCAAGAGCTTGTCCATTTGATCTTCTGGTACTGGTTTATTTAGGAAATTTGCTAGTTGGACTATGACTGATCGCAAATCCTTCTTCATATCTTCGTACCTAATAATCAAAATATTCGGATCGTCCTTTCTCTGCCAGAAACTGTTTATCATTTTCCAATATGGAGAGAAAATTACTAGGAGCAATATTTAAATTAATACGTTTGTACTTTTTTTTCTTCAATTGTTACCTTTATCATGCAAATATAAAGTTTTAAACTCTTCAAATGTACCTTTATAAAATTGTAACAATCGGTGATGGTGATAGTATGAAACGCAAACGTCTTTCGGATTTCTAATCACGTGAATTATCTGCAATTGATGGATTAGATTAATCACAATTAAACCTCCTCGTCGTCAAAACATACTCTTGGCCGTTTCTTATTTTCAACGATTTGCTTTGGCAGCAAATTCCATGGATGATGACTTTTTATGCAACGTCCTTCCGATTGATCGTTTATGGCGTGATCGATGGAATTGGAAATAAATGTCTGTGTTTGGCTCCCTTCCTTTTCGTTAAGTAAATTCCAATTGCACAAAGTTTCCAGTCTAAAATCAATGATTTTTATTCGTACGAATCATGATCAATCCAATAACATACTCTATAAATGGAAATCGGTCATCTAACGAACGCTTCTTTGCCTCCTCGAAGTTCAAGTTATTCATCAACAGCCATACTATTTCTTGCGTCCACGTTGTACCTTTAATAATGTTACTTGTTATTTGTTAAATCGTAATAATCGCCAGTAATCAAATCCTTGCCTGACTTTGGATAACTCGTTACCCAAACATCACTGTCTCTGACTTCGAAATTGTCAATACGATCTTTGTTTTGTTCGTAAAGATGTCCCATTAAATAACCGTCAACTTCACAATAGTTTTTCACATATTCGTTGAAAGTGGTTCTTTCCAAGATTTCGTCAATGTCGAAAATTGTTTCTTCCATTTTATTGATACAATTTGAATTGAAAGGGACCAAGCGTTTTATTATTGACGTAAATTTAATATAATGATAAGATAAGTTGTTGAAATTAAATGGTGGGGTTTTATTATATTTCTTTACAGTATATTAGATAATTGGAGCAATTGATACGTGATTCAAATTCATAATCCCTCTTATCAATTTTTTGTGCTAATCATTAGATTAGTATCGCTAATGTATTATTTTTGGCGATCCATCTGTCAAATTCGGCAATTACTTCTGCTGACATGATATTCTTGTGATCGCCAACGATTCCTTTTCTAATAAACTTCACGTTATTAGTTGGGTCATTATCATCTTCCCTCGGTTTTAAATTTAGATGGGGATTGTTTTGCATCGATTCGAAGCTTAAATGTTTCAAAAGTGTCTCCATCTGATCGTCTGGCACGTATTTATTTAGGAACGTTGCAACTTGATTGATTATCGATCGCAAATCCTTCTTCATATCTTCGTATCTTATTATTAAGATATTTGGATCGTTTCTTCTTTGCCAATAACTGTTTACCATCTTCCAATAGGGCGAGAATATTACTGAAAAGTAGGCTTCGTAGATTGATATTATAACAACTGCTAATCAATTACCTTTGTCGTTCAAGAATAAAGTTTTAAATTCCTCGAACGTACCAGTGTAACCTTCCAGTGTGAGGTGATGGTAATAGTACGAAACGCAGGCGTCTTTAGGATTTCTCAATACATGAATTATCTTTGAATTTAATTAATTAAATCATATTGAAGTCGCCATTAAAATTAGACTACGAACCTTTGGGTGTTTCTTCTTCGCCTTGATCTCATTCGGTAGGAGTTCCCATCCTAAATGTGTTTTTATACAACGATTTGGAGACTTATCATTCTTCGCATGATCGATGGAATGATAAACGTATGTCGGTATGTCGTGTCCATCTTTTATTCTCAGCCCGAACTCACATAGAGTTTCTACTCTAAAAGAAATTTCATTAGTGAATATAATCATTTTGATATTGAATCACACAAACTTACTCAAAAAACGCTGACTTTTCGAATAACGGTCTGTTGCCATCTTCGTAATTGAAGTCGTTTAGGATCAACCACACCATTTCTTGTGTCCATGTTGTTCCTAATTGCGGTATTAAACTGGAGTTTATTCCGTTTATTACGAAAAGAAAACTTTAATTTACCTGATTTGGGATATGTGGTTATCCAAACATCGGAATCCTGCACGACAAAATTATCGATGATTTCCTTTAGCTCAGCGTGTTTATATCCAACGACGTATCCATCAATGAGGGAATAATATGGCGCATATTCGTCATATAATTTCTTGCACATTTCATCGATGCGTACTTCCATGTTGATCAATATACTTTGTTGGTGCAACAATCGCGTTCATTAAACGACTACAAAATAACAATACTGATAATAGTTTCGATCTTAATAGTACAAAGCAGTTCAGTGATACAGTTATCAATAACATATCGAATTACATTGCATCGCATCGCATTGAGGTTTAAATAAAATAATTGCTGATAAGCGCTGACTATTCAAAACGTAATGGGTATTTTACACGCGCTTTTACTTATTTCCCTTCTTAATTTATTATCTTCACTTTTCGATTCGAATCTGCAGTCAATTGGTACAGAACAAATTTTGCAATTTGGTTTATACAAACAAAGCAGAATCTTAATCATCTTAAACTACTTGTTTTTATTTATAGAGATGTTCTCTAATTTGGCGATAACATTGCAAATATTTTTCTTCGATGCGGGTAGAACGTAAAATTCCATAAATTTAGATGTTGATTAGAGTGAATGTTAATTTACTTTAAGTTTTAACCATGGCACACATTTTGAGGTATTACCTTATTGGTCCCAATAAACAAGTGTAATCTAATCTTATCTTTTATTGTTACTAATTTTAACGAATTGATTTATTTACTCACATTAATTGCGCGGTAATTGTTAATTTTTTATTGAGAAAATAATTGGTGCTAAGATAAAATGATAACGTGAAAAGGATGTTGATAACGTAGTTTACAAGGTATTATTAAATTAGTTGTTTCGGCAAAAATTCCTATTTTTGCATGAATCTTTGTTTTTTGATCAACCTCATTTTGCAATTATACGCAATTTTTGGTGAACTTTGAGAAATAATGCAAATTGGATGCGCGGCATAATTATATGCACGAATCCACCAAAATTATTTATTCCTTCAAGCTATTGCTCCGTAATTGATTAATTATGGATGTCAACATAAAAGATCGATTAATCGATCGTTTAAATGTGAGTTTTATATTGAGATCCATCCATTTTGTGAGATTTTTTCTCTCAATTTTTGCATTTCTTTAGAAATGGGGACCCTTCTATATTTTTGCACTAATTGCAATAATCTCATATTGGAATTCTAGAGATTAATTATAGAAGTAGCCATTATAAATCTAATATTAAAATTGAATGAAATTTATGGGTCAGAGATCTTTTGCAAAAGACACACATTTACAATAATATTAATTGGTTTTCATTCATTTCGTTAAATTGAATACATTTATACCATTTCGAAATGTAGCGTGTAGTAATTGTGTGGACAGAATAGATTTCTTGCTGGTTTAATGAACAACGCTAGATAACAACGGCCCTTTACACACTTTATGTTCCTCATTAATGTAAAATTGGAATAGATTCAATTAACGAGTGATTAAATTTGAAATAATTACATTCATGTTTCATCATTAGTAATCGCTCTCTAAAATTGGTTTCCTATGATATTTAGAAAAGTTTTATTTGTAGTAAGTATATTATAAACCTATTCTTTTTTTTAAATTTTCGTGGATAAATTTGATGCAGTTATATGTGGTGACAAGTTGCTATTGCTACCGCTGTTGGCCCAGCCCGATTGTCCAATTATTGTTAATGTCAACAAGTTAAACGTAAAGTGTGTCATCTACTTCAGCAAATGGACAAAAAGTCTTTCATAGTCCAACACTACTTGTTCTTATTATACACTTGATGGAGAGTGGATATCAACTTTTCTATACAGCATGTGTTAAAGTGGAAGTGTTTGTTTGTCCGTTGCTCCATTAATACAAGATGAAAATTCTGTTGATTAATCGCCTTTTTTCTCGCAAGATAAGTGACACTTAATTAAAAGTTGCTGAAAATTATATTTTCCACTTAGACTTATTGGCAATAATTTCCATCCAAATGCGTGTCAATCGTTTTAATATTACGATATTATAATAGTTTCTTGGAATTGAATAATTTCTTCTTCACGACTAGCTATTACTATTATTAATGTAGACTCAAATTATTGGCTATATGTTTATATTTATCTATCCTTTATTTCGATTATAGGATTACAACTTCATAAATTATTAATTGCTTTATTAAAGCTAATAGTCGCTTGTTCATTAATATGTAGTTTACAACAAATGACCATTATTATAATTAATAAACGACGAGTTCTTGTTGCAATTTCAGAATAAATCGATACAATTAGGAATTTTTAATTCTACTAATTGAGCGATTTCATTCAATAGAAAACTAATATGTATGAACGTTTTATTGATTAATAGTGTTCACGATGAATAGGGCCCACTAAATTTCGGCCACAAAAATGTATTTGTTCGTAGACGGTAAATTACTGTTTCTTTTACTAAGTGCTGTCTCTGTTAATATTGTTATCATTCATTAATGCAATCAAAATGTTCTTTAATACTGGTTAACTTTATATTTATACATTTGAAGTGTTGTCTTTGTTTAGTGCTAAATTTGTATTTTGTTTAATGTTATCGGAGAGGCTACATAAGCGTATTCATTGATGACGGATTTTGTGTGAATGGTTATCCATCTAGATTTTGCATCAGTTCACAATTAGTTGTCGACGAAGAAGCAGCATACCCGCGGTTTTATTAGATAAATTCGCGAAAGATGAATTAATAAAGTTTTCTTTTTAATATTTATGTAAATTGGGCATTTTTGTTACCATCGTAAAACAATCCCAAACATTTTGGTCCTTCGAGCCGGATCGCGAACTAGTAAAACGCGGTAATAGATAGTGTAACGCAAGAAGCAATTGTGATCTCAAAACGTGTGAAGAATAGTAATCAGCAGACAATCGTGAAAAGAGAAGCATCAACAGAAGCAACGACAGTGGCAACAGCATCTCGAGCAGATCAACGGAAATAGCGCCACTAAGCAGAAGAAACATCAAAAAAGGTCAGATAATTATAGTAATCAGCATGGAATCAAACCAAAATCAGGGTCAAGATTATTTAAGAAGCCTTACATTGAAAAGAGCCTCGATAAGGAGAATCCTAACAAACATTAGAACGCAATTAGCAAGATCACCTTCGATACATCAATTAATAGAGAGAGCAAAATCATGTTATGACTCGTTTTTAGAAACACAAACGCAAATAGACACTATTAACGACAATAACGAGGAACATGAATGGGATAGTTTTCTAGATAGTTACAACGAACTAGTGAATGACTTAGAACAGGTAAAGCTAGACAACGCACCACAACAATCGAATTCATTTAGAAGCAATAGCAGCACTGTAGAATCAGCAATACGATTACCGCCGATAAATTTGCCAACGTATGCTGGTAATTACGAAGAATGGCTAACGTATCACGATACATTCGAAAGCATAGTACACAGCAACGAAGAACTTCAGCCAGTTCAAAAGTTTCATTATTTAAAATCGACGCTTCGCGGAGAAGCATTTAACGTAATTCAAGGAATAGAAGTCACGTCGCAAAATTATGAAACAGCGTGGAATACGTTGAAGGAACGCTATCACAACGTACGCGCTATTGTTAAAAAGCATTTAAAATCGTTGGTAGAAATGCCCGCGTGCGATAGAAACATAGGCGCAAACTTGCGTGAAATACATGACCACATAATAAAGCATACGAGAGCTTTAAAATCGTTAGGCGAGCCAGTGGATTACTGGGACAGTTTACTAATTTACCTAATATCTATAAAATTAGACAATAAAACAATTTTAGACTGGGAACTATCGCTTTCACCAAAAGACCGTCCTACATTGAAACAATTGCTGGATTTCATACAGAGAAGAAGTATCGGGCTAGAAATAACGTGCAAGCCTTCGTCCACTACAAAATCGCCAAAATTGAATAGAAAATTAACTCATTTTGTCACAGCAAATATGCACAAATGTTTTGTATGCGCAAAAGACCATATGATCAGTCAATGTAAACAATTCTTAAAAGGCAATATTGAAGAGCGTCGAATGATCGCCAAAGAAAAGAATTTGTGTTACAACTGCTTGAAAACAGGACATCGCATTGGAGAATGTAGAGGAGGGAAATGTCGCACATGCCATAAAAAGCATCATACTCTATTACATATTGAGCAAACAAAGCCAACAGAAACGATCGAAGCGTCTAACGAAAATGTGACAATTGCTAATTCCTGTACGATCAATACAAATACGAGCTACGTACTTTTAGCAACGGCCGAGATTCATGTACAGGATAAATATGGAAACACACACAAATGTACCGCACTTTTAGACTCAGGGTCGCAATCATCATTAATAACCAGGTCATTTGTCAGAAAATTCGAATTGCATAGAAACAAGATCGCCTGTTCCCTTCGTGGAATCACGGGCAACATTGAAAATATAAACGAATCCGTCACTGTAGAAGTAAAGTCTATTATGAATCAATTTGCAATGAATACCAGGTGTCTCGTGGTGAACAAGATATCTGAAAGGATACCCATAGTAACAATAAACGAAGCAATTATAGATATACCAAATGGAATCCACTTAGCTGATCCTAACTTTTGTAAGAGCAAAGAAATCGACGTACTACTTGGGTCAAATGTATTCTGGAAGATCTTGCGTACGGGCAGAATAGAAACAGGCAATTTTGTATTTGCCGAGACGGAATTTGGGTGGATAGCCTCAGGAGAAATGTCTAGTGTCCCCAAACATGTAATGTGCAATTATTCAAGAGCGGAATTTGATCTAACGAAATTTTGGCGAATAGAAGAATGTAACACAACAGAACACACTTTAACAAGCAAAGAAAGGAAAATTGAGAAACAGTTTGAGGAAACAGTGCAGAGAAACGGTGAAGGGAGATTCATTGTTGAGCTTCCAATCAAAGGCGAACAGATCAACTTAGGTGAATCGAAAACAATGGCAGTAAAAAGATATATGAATTTAGAAAAGAAACTATCGCAAGATCAGCAATTATACAAAGAATACAAGATGTTCATGAAGGAATATTTGGCGCTCGGGCATATGGAGAAAGTAGTCGACTCAAATCGCATCAATGAAAAACCGCACTTTTACCTTCCGCATCACGCAGTAGTCAAGGCAGATAGTTTAACAACGAAGTTGCGAGTGGTTTTTGACGGTTCGGCAAAAAGTAGCAATGGCCGATCGTTGAACGATAATTTGGAAGTTGGTCCTGTACTCCAAGATGACCTCTTTACCATTCTTATAAGATTTCGAACGAAAAGATATGTTTTGACAGCGGACGTCACCAAAATGTACCGTCAGGTACTAGTTAAGAATGAACAAAGAAAGCTGCAGCGCATCTTGTGGCGCGACGATAAAACAAAGGACATCGACATATACGAATTGAAAACACTGACCTACGGCACAGCGAGTGCCTCGTACTTGGCCATTCGTTGCTTACGGCAATTAGCAATGCAGAACATAGGTACAAGTGAATTAGGAGCAAAGACAATATTATCGAGTTTCTACGTGGATGATTTGTTGTGCGGTGCGTCTACGGAAAACGAAGCAACACAAATAATAGATGAAGTCACGAACATCTTAAAACAAGGAAAATTCGAATTGCGTAAATGGTGCTCAAACGAACCTGCTCTTTTAAGGGGCATTCCGCAAGATTCTTCACTATCAGTTATAGCATTTGAAAAGGGCTCCGATTTAAAGACTCTCGGATTAAACTGGAACTTCAAGCGCGATTTATTGTGCTATTCAACGCCAACTATAGAGGACAATTGCAGCTTGACCAAGCGACGCATCCTCTCGGAATTGTCCCGAACATTCGATCCGCTTGGTCTTATTGGACCTTTTATAATAAAGGGCAAGGTGCTTTTACAACAACTATGGAAATTAAATTTAGAATGGGACGATGAGGTTCCATCTGCCGTAAGAGAAAAGTGGCAAGACTTTCAAGACGATATGAAACATCTAAATAAGATTAAGATACCACGACTAGCTACAGTAATTAACAACGATACTCATGCGGAATTAATCGGTTTTTGTGACGCGTCATCCATTGCCTACGGTGCGTGTATCTATCTCCGCGAGAAAACTTTTAAGAATAACTATAACGTGCGATTATTATGTGCTAAATCTAGAGTAGCACCGGTCAAAACAGTATCAATACCAAGACTCGAACTATGCGGCGCGGTATTGCTCGCGAATCTAGTGCAACAGTGTTTAAAATCTTTTACGAATAAACCCAGCCGCATTTTCTATTACACAGACTCGAAGGTAGTGCTTTCGTGGTTGGCAGCACATGATAAAAGATGGAAAGTGTTCGTCGCAAATCGTATAGGCGACATTCAAGCGAAGTCCGATATTTCGCAATGGAAGCATGTTAGAAGCAAAGACAATCCTGCCGACATTATATCGCGGGGAATCAAAATAAAAGACTTAATCGAGTGCAGTATATGGTGGCAAGGACCTAATTGGCTGAAAAGCGATAATAAAAACGAAACAGACGAGTCGATTAGTGACATGGACAAACAAGAAATAGACAAGGAAACCGTAGAAACATCTTTGCACATATTGCAAGCAAATGATAATGATTTCATAATGCGATTCTCCAGTTATAGGCGATTATTAAGAGTAACGGCTCTCTGCCTACGATATATTACCAGCTTGAAGAATAAGAGAAAAAAGGAAGCAAACAAGTTCCAAAACCATCTAACTGTTGAAGAGTTAGCGGATGTAAAAATGCGTCTAATTAGAAATGTGCAAAATATTGAATTCAGTGCTGAAATAAAGGCTTTAGAAAAGGGTAACAATTTATCGAAACAAAGCAAATTGCTTGCGCTCAAACCCTTTATCGATAGCAAAGGGATTCTACGCGTTGGTGGAAGATTACAAAATTCCGATCTGGATTACAACGCTAAGCATCAAGTAATCTTGCCCAAGGACCATCATTTCACAACGCTGTTAGTCAGGCAATGTCATGAAGACAACCTTCATATTGGTGTGAAAGGAACGATAAGTTTAATAAGAGAAGAATTTTGGCCACTAAACATACAATCAGAGTGCAAAAGGCTAATTAGAAAATGCATAAGGTGCTTCAAATTTCGACCAAGTTCAATGACCTATGTAATGGGTGATCTTCCCGCTAATCGAGTGACAATAACGCGTCCATTTTCGAAATGCGGAATTGACTTTTGCGGACCATTCAAAATAAAATTAAGCAAGCGACGCAATTCTCCGGTAATGAAGGTTTATATAGCGATTTATATATGCTTAGCGGTCAAGGCAATTCATCTTGAAATAGTGGAAGATTTAACAATGGAGGCGTTTTTGGCGTCATTCAAAAGATTCGTTGCAAGACGTGGAAAGCCATCGGATATCTTTTCAGACAACGGCACGAATTTTGTGGCGGCAAACAAAGAGCTAAGGATTTGGCAAGAGCAATTTAGGCAGCAGGACGCGGTTTTAGCAAATTATTCTAACGATCAAGGAGTCAAATGGCATTTTAGTCCTCCTCGCGCGCCTCACTTTGGCGGACTCTGGGAAGCGGCTGTCAAGTCACTAAAAACACATATGAAGAAAACAATCGCCAACGCGCTATTACGGTACGATGAATTCATGACGCTTGTCGCTCAAATAGAAGCAGTATTGAACTCGCGCCCACTGACGCCGTTGTCGGAAGACATCAACGATTTAGAACCATTGACACCGTTCCATTTTTTAATTGGAAAACGTTTCAGCACCATAAACGAACCATCACTAACGACGATTCGATTGAACAATCTATCGCGGTGGCAATACATAGAAAGACTAAGACAAGGTTTTTGGACGAGATGGTCCAAAGAATACTTGCATCAGCTGCAGCAGCGCAACAAATGGACCACGTCACCAGGCACGTCTTTAAAGGGCGGACAACTAGTAATAGTGAAGGAAGACAATGTGCCGCCGACTCAGTGGCCTTTGGGCCGAGTGTTAGAATTGTATCCGGGAAGAGATGGTGTAGTTCGTGTCGCGTTAATAAAACTGAAGAACAGTGTGGTGAAACGGCCTGTAGTGCGTTTATGCATTATGCCAATTGACGATTAGCAACTAAGTATCTGTACTAGGATAAGTGTTTAGCTTAGGAATTTTATTATTCGTTCTTTTATTAGCCATGATGAAGCCGGTCGCTTCATGGGCGGCGGTATGTTCACGATGAATAGGGCCCACTAAATTTCGGCCACAAAAATGTATTTGTTCGTAGACGGTAAATTACTGTTTCTTTTACTAAGTGCTGTCTCTGTTAATATTGTTATCATTCATTAATGCAATCAAAATGTTCTTTAATACTGGTTAACTTTATATTTATACATTTGAAGTGTTGTCTTTGTTTAGTGCTAAATTTGTATTTTGTTTAATGTTATCGGAGAGGCTACATAAGCGTATTCATTGATGACGGATTTTGTGTGAATGGTTATCCATCTAGATTTTGCATCAGTTCACAATTAGTTGTCGACGAAGAAGCAGCATACCCGCGGTTTTATTAGATAAATTCGCGAAAGATGAATTAATAAAGTTTTCTTTTTAATATTTATGTAAATTGGGCATTTTTGTTACCATCGTAAAACAATCCCAAACAAATAGGATTCAGCAAATTAGATTATTACAAAAAAATATACTTACGTATTTGATAAGATCAAGTAAAGAAATTGGAGGTATAAAGAAAGCCATTCACTAGACAGAACACCAATACTTTCCAATAATACGTATATTAAGAGATTTAAAAGAAGATTAATTTTTTTGTAAATCGAACAATCTTAGGAGAAGATCACATCTTAAAGCTACAGAGGGTTCCTATTAAGATTCTTTTCGATTTTTGCGTAGCTTTATTTTTTGCTTTCCCTTTCAACCCTTTATTCTTTTTCATTCCATTTTATGTCTTTATTCTTTTGGTTCTACGATTTGTTATAAGTTTCTATTATTGTTAAGAGAAAGGAAAGGGCAAAGTCGAGAGGAAAATTGGAAAAAAAAGAATCGAATAGAGTGGGAAGACGGAGAATTCGATAGAAGGAAAAACGCTATTATCATTTTGGCAAAATGATAAGAAGCTGAAGAAAATAACAGGGCAACGAAAAGTGCGTTCCTATCTTATGGATTTCTTATTATGTAAATTATCGAAAATAAAAATTGAGAGAATGGTGAATTCGTGACGTACATACTTTAAAATATTTACCCTGGATGATCGTGGAGTCGTCCATGAAGATCGTAATGATTATCATTAAATTATTCGATTCCCCATTTCATCATTATTATCGTCGTGCCAAAATCTAATTATTTATTTTCCATTTAACAGCAACCAAAAGCTCATCCCACATAGACATACAAACATATATCTATAACCCATATCGTATTCCTCATCATTAATTAAAATTTATCTACCTCCCTAATGTTTTCCCCCTTCATCATTATAATGATATATGGCCTTCGTGGCAATGATAACAGCAACAACTAATTTATATGTAAAAAAGGTCGTTGTCTAAACGAAAGCAACGCGATATTTTATTCCTTTATATTTGCACTACTTCGATCCCATAATTGGTCAATCAATACCTTCCTGATGATAAAATCATATTCACGTGGTTTTCTTGCAAACGATTCGGCTCCTTTATCGCATAAATTTCGTTCGAATGAAATGAAAATGGCCTGTTCGTGATATGAATCGCAACTCAAGTCTTATGCATTCAAATGTTTATCCCATCACTTCCAATTGATTTTAATGTAACGACCCCTTCAATTTTAAATTTGGAAGACAGCGATTTAGATCATTCTGCTATTATCATTTTGATTAAAAACTAAATAAAGGAGGACTACTGCAATTAAGGTAACACGATATTTTAGCAGATGAAAGTTTATCTTTGTGTCTAAATTTTAATTAATTTATTCATTAAAGTAAAAGCCAAACGAATAATTAATAATCAACATCTCATATAATTAAATTAAGAATATAATCAACAAAAAAAGGCACAACAGCAGGAGGACTGATCGTAATTAATATTTCTGCAATTATATTTAATATATAAAATTGTAGATTAAATTCATTTAAATGAGATTAATTAAATGTTTAATTGATATTTTTTCGAATTCTAAACGAGGACGAAATATTATAAACCAGTTGCTAGTTTCGATGAAGTGAATCTGAGAAATGATTAAGCTTTTGATTAATATGATCCAATGGATCGCCTTCTCCCATTTCGCTGTTAAATATATTTGGATTATTAACAATCCCTCCAATCGCTTAATTTATAATCCTATTAAGCTATTGTATCATAATTTGCATATTCTATTCCCATGGTCTATGATATTTAATAAAAAGAGCATGATGAATAGGATAGATATGCGATTTCGCTTTATTCGTGAATAATCATATCGAAACGTTTAAAAAATCATTTTAATTCGTAGTTGGGAAAAATAAATGAGAAGATTTTTTCATATGCAGACTTTTTCAAAGTCCAATTATTACGTGTGGAAATTTAAGGGTCTCAACTAAGATTAGCCGAGCAATTTAATGACGCTTTTTATATCCTCGGCATAAAAGCATTTCATAATTTGACTGTGTGTAGTACCAGATGTGACTATTAAACATACATGCGTCGTTCATTTTCACCAACGGTTTATATCCTATATTCGTTAATGCCTTTTAAAATAATTTATATTTATTTAGTGCTAACACACAAAATAATACAAAAATAAATGGTAGCAAAATTTCCTCTTTTTTTGCTGTCGAGGCCATTATTATGAACGGAATTAATGCAATAAGTTACCATTTTCAGCAAATACCTCTTCCAACGACTAAATGCGAAAACGATTGCTATTTATTATACGTACAGATAGGTCTAGCAATTCAAAAGGAGTATAATTTATGTACCTGCCCAAAGCTATTACATCGTAACTTATATCTGCTCAACGTTCCTATTACAGGTACTTATGAATAGTAATAAGGGCATAAAATTAAGAAACAATTTAATTCGGTGGCACGTATATTAATGTACATTAAACGTCGTCTGAATGTGTGTAATAAAACGTAAGCGAGCGAACGAAGTGGAAAAATGGAGAAAAGGAATCAAAACGAGTTGCAGGAAGGGAAAGCCGAGTGAAAGAATATCCATGATTTAGAACGAAGTGCATGTATTTAATGTACGTATAAAATATTATTGAATCATAAAGTACAAGTATATTTCATTTATAATGTATCATAGACGGCGTATCGGTAGTGAAAAGAAGAGCCGAAGGGAAAAGGAAGAAGTTCCCTAATGAAATTGATGGCCTATAAAAATCCGTTACAACACTTGTATTATCGCGTCGGTGCAGCTGCTGGAAGGACGATAACTTAAAATTTAAACATTGCTTGATTTACGTTCTCATTTCGTAACCTGAATGTTTCATTCGGTTACAAATGGTTACTCGTTATTATTACTTCAAACACCGGCCGTCTCGCACCCCCGCGTCACCGTCGCCGCCCCCGGTTCCCTTACGGCCCAGGTAAAACACCCGAGCTTAATTGGCTTCGCTACTGATACTAACCGGGATTTATTTTGCTTTTAACGGCGTTTGTCACAGATAATTCTTGTGATACACGGATGGGAAATTTATCAATTTTTAATCTGGGTGGAATGCGAAACACAGAAAAAAATAAAATAAAGGAGAAACAGTTATACATAAATGATGTGCCGGAGAAAAGCAAAATTTAAATTGCGTTTCTAACGTACAATTTTCGCAAAGTAACCATCAAAAACGATCGAGGAACAAATTTAAAAAAATCTAACAACGTTTCGCCGGCTCGTGTCTGTTTTAGTTGCATTACAGTAGAATCGTCTTTTAATTCTGTTAAGCAACGTTTCTTGCAAGATTATTAATGACAGTCCTCATCTTTTTAAATAGTCATATTGATCAATATTACGCACATCATTCGGTATAAATTATCAATATTTTTTAATGGTTGAGTGAATGCGATTGATTTTTTTTTGCATATGTTTAATATGTTGTAGCTCGAAAAAGAGAATAAAGGTTCAGTATTCGCAAAACTTTGTTGAATTATGTCTTCGAGCGATGGAAAGTAACTGTTAAAGCGTTATGTATTAACACGAAAGGTGTCATGGGTTCGTTTAAAATGTATTTTATTTTTAGAATTACGCATACACACACTCCCTTTGTTTTAATTAATTTTTTCCCGGAATTACCAAGGATCAAATAAGTATTTTTTATTTCTGAAAAAAAGGGAACGAGGGCAATCCCTTCAGCATTTGTTCAAAAAATTCGTATACCTAAAGGCGCATTTTAAAAACCTTTCCTTTCGTTTTTCATCAACGACGAAGTTACCCACAATTATTTTCAAAATATTAATAAAAAGGACACTTTATTGTTATTTTTTTACTTAATTTATGGTTTATCATTTTTAATTAATCGAATTAACAGTCGTAGAAATTGGATTAATCAAAAGTTTTTTTTCATTCATTTAAATAAAGCTATTTTGACGCGAAAGAAAGATTTCTTTTTAACTAGAATCAAGAACTGAAATAACAACAAGTGAAAAGGATACAACAATACGATTAATGCGACTTCAAATGGCTTATGGACTGATTTACAGGTAAAAGTCGGTTTCTTCGGTCGAAATCCTATATTGTCAAGTTTATTTTTCCTTTCTTATACCATTTCATTTCATGTGGCGACTATTACATTTTGCCATATAAAACGTAAGGGATTTATTTTTCTTTTTTTTTATTTATACGTGAAAAATTGTGGATATTTGTAAAGAAAGTGGAGAGTGAGTGAAAGTTAGAAAGAGTGGAAATAATGAAAGGAATGTAAGCAAGATACGAGACATAATAATACCCTTTTTACAACGAAATTGTGTAAAATTTTAAGCCGCTCTTTGTGTTATGTAGTTTATAATACGATTACGTTTACGAAATCACGAAAGCTCTTAATTTATTAGCAATTGCATCTGTTGTGGACTATCGCAATACTAAAGAAGCTAATAGCATATTCAAAAGAAAAAATAGATCATTTTCCTCTTCGTGCTTAAAATTTTTTTCTTTTAATAACTTGATGATGGCTACCACGATAAACCAAAAAAGCTCCACCTCTTCATATTTTTCCCAATTACTGCCGTCGCGAAAATGAAAACTTGTTGGAAAATAATAAATAAAAACCTTTTGTTTTTCGTTTAAAGATAATGAATAAAGAGAAGGAAGGAAGAAAATACAGGGAGAGGGAGAGAGAGGGAGATGAAAGAACACGAAACTGAATATAATATAAACGGTACGAGTTCCCAACTTTCATCTTTTATATTTATAAGGCCTTTTTTCATCATCTCATTATTATTATTATTGTTTTGGGTGAACACCAAAAGTTTGCACATCCTTAATTAAATCAAAACTCGCTCGAGTTCCGCCCACTTGCAAATAGAAAAGTTCTATTAAATGAAGTAAAGCGGCACTTTCTAATCTCGCAAAAATGAAATACAGGGAAATGAGAAAATTAATAAGAAAGGGAAAGTGCGAAAAATTGTTGAGATTTATGATAACAACTTCTGATATATTAAGGCGATGATCATTGTATGAAATAATTTGATCATCATGATATTAAAAATATTGTCTTCCCATTCGAGCAGGTCGTAAATAATAATTTAAAGAAGCGCAAGCAGAAATGTTTTTAAAAACATTAAATCTGATCGAAATAAAATTCGGTATAATTCCCCGCTTTATTATTATCATAATCATCGTTCTTCTACTTCTTCTTGTAGGTAGATGGATTGGCTGGTGCGAGTAGGAAGAGAAGAAAACGAAATGAGAGAATTTCACGTGAAAAGTGGCTTTAAAACTTTTTTGATTTATTTTCATTTAAAACAAAGGGAATGGCTGTTTCCTCTCTCGCTTCCACTCTATACCTCTCTTAATATTCATTATCGTCTACCATCTACAATGAAAATTAATTCGATAACATTCGGGGATAGAAGGAAAATTCCGGATGTTGAATACGGTTTTATATAAAAGAAAATCGTGTTTCCTAAAAGGTAGATATAATGATGATTTTATAATAAAAAAGGGTTTGAATTTAATATGATTGATTTCGAGGCAGAGATTTTTCTTATTAGATTTAAGAAGAAGGTGGATTAAGTTGTAAGGTAGTAAAAATCCAGTTAGAAACGAGTTTTGTTGTTTCATAAGAAAATTTCAACGGCTGATGTGACATTAACGTTAAAATGCATGATGCAAAGTCTTTCAAATAAATTCCTTCTTAGTTTTATGTCCTTCTTTTTTTCTCAAGTCAAGCAACGTTCTGACTTAAATTATACTGCTTGAATGCAAAAGAACGCGAATAACTACAACAACAACAACAACATATTGTTACAAAATTTTGCAACAACTTATTTTAATTAGTTTTACGTTATGGAATATTATTACGTAGGTTGAATATTAATAATGCGAAATTGTTTATGCTGAAATAGCGTAGTTTAGGGACTTTAACCGGTTCTACGTTAACGTTTATCGTTGCACATGTACGGTTCGTATTTAATTTGTTCCCATTTCTTTCTTCATTTCCTTTTTCCGTTGGTTTTAATTAATATTATTTGCACTTCTTATTCGTCTTCTCGTTGGTGTTGCATTATTTTAGATTGGTGCAAGAAGAAAGACGTAAATAGAATTAAATTAATTACTTTAATACATATGAGAATTTCTCTATGGGCAAAAAGGGCAAAAGTTTTATTAAAGTTTTACATGTATTTTACATGGACGTTTTCATTTATCATTTGTTATCTCTCTATTTCTCTTACATAACCAAATTAATTATAACGAATTGTATTCTCTAATTAAGAAATAACAAAAAGATTCAGAGGGAGAGAGAGAAAGATAGATGAAATGGGGACTGTTATTAGGAGGACCCTTTTATTTGTTTTACTATACGAAACGTAAGTTTCAAATCTACTTTACGATAAACCATATCTAATATCACGTATCATCATTTCCAATGTAATGTTCTCGAAAATCGAATCATATTTCAGATACGTTTTATTTGTTTATGAAAGTTCATATAATTGAGTCTTCGGGATTCTAATATTTAATAAACGAATAAAATAGAATCAAAGTTAAAATTTACATATTTAATACAACGCAATTTGTGCTCGCAATTGTTCTTACTTTACATATAAATGGGGGGTCCCATTTGACCTACATTAATTGCTATTAGTGTTTAATCTTCATTTTCACATAAAATAACAACAAGAATAATATTTTTGTACAATTTCAAACTATAATTCTTCATATTTGTTCTTTTTCCATTGTATTGCAAATAATTTAACTGTAACCTTTACTAAAGCGAACAATTTTGTTTCAGGTGAGTGATCCATACATCAAATCAAAACATTTGCAACAGGAGTTGCGAAATTATTGGGAAAAGGAAATGGGAATAGGTAGTCAGTTTATTTTTGTCATATATTACATTATTGGCCATACCATTTGTTTATCAAAAAAAGGTAATATAAGGGTGGTTTGATAAATAACTTTCTCTGATATATATATTAAATGGCAGACAACAATTTCGGTGTTGACTATTTAATTTTTTAACCTGCCGCTTTCGAAGTCTAAAGCACTTGTGCCAGCGTTCCTCAAGCTTTCTCATTCTTTTGAACTTCATTCATTCTTAAGAATTTCACAACACTCAATTACGCTCTCCATCGCCTCTATCACTTTGAGCAAATCACTTTTGGCCAGTAATGCTTGGAGTTTCGTGCTAATTCAGCTAATTCAGTGGCTTCGGCCTCGATTGTAGCATTTTTTGCTGCGTGTGACAGCTGAAATTCATGCGTTGTCCTGGTGAAATCTCGTTTTTGCATTTGAATAATGGGAAACACGGCACTCATCTTTCGCAAGGATTTTTCGTGTGCAACTCATTATGCAAAATAAAATATACACGTTTATTTCAGATGCTCGTGGCCTTTACTATCTCGCTCAATATCTATATACTCATTTGTCAGTCAAGACAATTTCATTGACTTGTTGTTGATTTTGTGGTTGTTTTTGAACCTCCAGGACATAATAAAACTTGTTCACCCAAAGATAAACGGTTTCTTAGGAAGAACATGTCAGCCAATGTGGACAGAATTCATTGAGTAACTTACTATTGCCAGAATTACTTGCAAAATTAAATTAATCATTTAAAAAGATGAAATGCTATGACTACATCGAAATTTTTTCTTATCCCTTACAATAACTAAATGAAACAAGTTATATATCAAACCGCCATCGTGTTACAGAACTTTATCCAATAATTAATTTTGCTGTCGAGGTATTTGATGAAAAATGTTCCTTTTACTTGCGACCGCATTTAGCGCAATTAATTTGCTTGAGATTAATCTGGATATTTTATTTATTTATATGTATATATCTGGGTATAATGAATATTCTCTAGATTTATTCTATCGAATTTATAACAGTAAATTACAATTCTAATTATCGTTTTGCATGCATAAATTTCAATAGCGGGTACGACATACACCGCCGCCGCCGCCACCACCAACCAACTACGACAACATACTCTACTACTATCTGCTATTCGAATTACATTGATGCCATTAAATATGCGATGGTGCGGCAATTGTGTCTCCCTGTTCTACCATTCAACTTGAACAAACTAAACCTACAACTACTATCACGACTGGTTGCTGTTATTAGTACGAACGCCACGTACTTCCACTGCTGTTTGATACGAATTTCGGACAATATAATGTGAAGTTTATTTGCTGATGATCGACTGAGTTTCGGTCGAATCATCAATTAATATTCCGGTAATAGTTTAAATTAATTTGGCACAGTTGAAGCAACCTTGTTTCCATAATTAAATGCTTATAATTCATATATATATATATATATATATATATATATATATGTGCGGTAAATGATATTCGTTTGGTAATAACAATAATCGTAAACCTCCAGGGGGGTTGACTTTAAACATTTGTAATCGTAATCGAATTAATTAGGTTATTTTTGTAGTTGGGGGAGGGCCAACTTGTTTACTGCGAATAATAATTATTGTGTTGATACCATCGGGGAAAAAGTTTGGGCGAAAAGGTGTTCTCTAAAGCATCTGTCGCACGTCTGGACATCTGTTATATTACTATATCCACCTGGTTCTAGTGCAATGATAATAATCCGCCCTCGTAGCTTACCTAGTTTGTTCTTTAAGGCTCCAAAATAACAACAGTAACGAATAAAAATACGATGGCTAATTTTATTATGGCCCATTCTCTACGGTACCCACGTAGCGTATAGTTTTAAATTACCGCGAAAATTGCACTACAGATATAATGAAATAAAGGATTATGTTAGAGAGACCGTGTGCAATATGTAACCGTACATGGAACTATATTATAATATAACAGTAATTTCGTTTACGGCGTTTGTTCTTTTTTGTGTACGTCCTTATTTTAATTTGACTTTACGGCTAAACATAATTTTTTGCTTTTGCTCTGTGTATTTTTCCCGTTTGTTGCATTACATTTTAATAATTTGTTAAAGCACCGCTACCATTGCTACTAACTAACGCTTTTTCCATGATTATGGAGATAATTAAAACTTTTGAAACGTATATTTATTATAATTAAATTAACCAGAACACACACCAATTTTCACTTTTATACATTTTTGTTAATAATAACTTTAGTTTCAAATTTGCTTCGCCATCACACACACAGACATAGGACGTTTATTAAAAATAAAACGCGGAAACGGAAATGGAATCAGTCGCGGATAAATAGAAATTTAATTTGATTTTTCTAGAACAAAGGAAAAATGAGAAGACTTGTTCTATTATAAAGTTGAGATTTTCGAGTTTATTACATTATACAAACTTTAACATGTATAAACTGAATTCATGCCATAAAATACGAACCGCGTACGTAGTTTTGCAAGGTATTTCTTAAATTGCACCGTTATAATATGTAATATAGTATGAATAAGTAAATTATATGAAACTTATACGTATATCGGGGGCGTGGGGTGGATTTCTTAAAATTTCCATAACAAACTTTCAACGTAAATTTTAGTTATCCTCATTAATTTATAATGCAACTGTTGGATTAACCCTTTTTTGCATGAAATTTCATACTTCATTTAGAACAGCATTATAATTTTTCGAATCGATTAAAACTTAATTATTATTGCCACAGTTAAACTAATGAATTTCCTTTTAATAAATTGAAAGCTTTGAATTGTGAAACTGCGGATCATTACTTTAATTACTTAATTTAATTAATTATTATTATTAACTTGGCTTCCTGTTTAACATATTTTTTCAAACTAGTTTTATATTATTTGTTAGTATAAAGATTGCATTAAAGTTTGTGTTTATACGAGCCGAGAATTGGTTTTACATCTTTTCAAAATTTAATGATCTATTCTCTTAACATTTCTCTTTGTTATGTCTAATAACAGTTTTCTTTTCTTTTAAATTTCTTTATGTTTCATTAAAAATAGTTCGACGTTACGATTCCATAAACATTAGAAAGAATAAATAAATAGATTTGAAAGAGAAATTCTCTTTCTCGAATTCACTCCAGTCTTGCTCAACTCCAATAAATATTGAATTAATTGCATCATTTTACGTTATTTACTTTAATTCTGTTTTGGCGCAGTAAGTTTTAATTAAATTCAGAATTAAACATTTTAAATCTCGTCTTTATTATTGTTATTTTATCAACTTTTGCAATACTTTTTCTCCCAAAGGATTACTCGTGAAATTTACAGCAAAGCCGACAGAATTTACGTGGGAAAGGTGATAACTGTTAAAAGAGTTGCGACAATTTTCCCTTATTTCTTTTAAACCATTTCTTTTTGTTAAAACCATTATTATATGAATATATGCAATAAAAAGGTGGCACGATAATAATTGCAATTTCTGCATTTTCTCTCCTGCATTTACTTCGAAAAAAGTTGCACGTTATTACTATTATTATTGGTATCGAGTGTATTAACTACATGGAGAATGGCACGTATTATAATTATAATGCCTTTTTGCATATTCCCTTTTTTATTTTCTCATTTAATTTTCCCTTTCTTCTTCTTCAGCTCTCAGTTTCTCTGCGGTAACAATTTCAAGCCGTCTACGGAATAAGCGTGACCATGTCATCGCGTGTATTGAGGGGAACCACCCTCGACGGGCATTGCTCAGCCACCACCCTTTGTTTTACGCTATGAGAACACCAACCCTTATAATATGTATCTCGTTCAGCGATATCAGAAAAAAGAAAAAGAAAAAACCACTACGAACATGCCGACGATTTTTCTTTTATTGTTTTTATCCTTTTTGTTCTTTTTCTCTACTCTTCGGTTTTTTTCAAGCAACTATATTACCAACAGAAATAGACGTCGTGGCACAACAACAACAATAATAACAACAACAACTGACTCTACCTATTACCGCACCACCCTTTGTTATTCATTTTTCCATCCGACATGAAATATTAAAATGAAATTTGCAAACTTAATATTGCACGTGAGCACATAGATAAAAGATGCCGTGACTTTAAAATTAGTTTGTGGAAGAGAGCAAGAGGCAACAAGGGATAAAAATAGTTAAAAATTGCTTTTTGATTTTAATCATAAAAGCAGTCGTACGCAAAAAAAAAGAATAATATTTAACGTAATTGCCATCAGCGAGCGAACATCATAATTGAACGGTTAATTAAAATACCTTTCGTCATCGGAAAATCGATAAATTCGTAATTAAATTTAAATTAATGCCGCTAATTAAGTGAAACTATTTGATGATGACGATGGCTGTAGTAATAGTGGTAGTTTCGGTAGTAATAGTAAGTTCTATTACTCCTCATAATAATTTAAAGGCTATTTAATTTCTCAAATTAATGTAGAACATCAAGAAAACGTTTTAGATTGTGACGAGGGAGGTTCATTAAAAATTAGGCGACGATAAACTATAATGAAAGCGGTAATAGTAGTACTGGTGATAATAATAAATCCCTAATAAAATTGTAAAGGAACGAGGTCGAATCCTGTTTTTCTTATTGGACTGAGGGGTAAGTGAGTAAAATGAAGGCCGACGAAACGGCTACACTAATAACAAACAATAACATTGCTCCTGCAATTTTGGGTTTTTATTGTAGACGTTTTCCGGATTATTAAATTATTCAAATTAAATAAGGTTTTATTATTTAATTATAAAATTTCATAGTAAATTGTTTTATAAATAATAAACTCGCTTATTATGTTACGCACACACACGCGCGCGTATAATAAAATATACGAGGTCTCAGGAAAAAGGGACATTTCCTAAATGACTTTATTATTCCGGAAGAAAATGTCACCGAAACAGGAAGTTGTGTATTAATTACAAACCGGGCAACTTTATTATTATTATAACTTTAATGCGTCCCCGATGAATCATGTTCGCCATTCCTGCTGCGTGCATTATGCTTATTTTTTGTTATCGATGGCACGTGCCATTTATTGTTTCATAATTTTGTAAATAATTTTATGAATATTTTTTCGATATCCTGATGAGAAAACCATTTTTCATTTGTGCGTGGGAAACGGCTGGAAACACGCACGTTGTAATCGTGAAGGAATAACAATTCGCATAATTAATGTGGGCCGGAGTTACGTCGGCCCAATGACTAGGACAACTGATATTTGATTATCCTTACGAACAAAATGACGGAAGTAGGTGTCTATTAGCGTGCACGCATTCATCGTCGTTGTTTAAGCCCTGCTTTAATTGCAGCTACGCCCTATAATGCTGTTTTATAATTTAATCATTTGTTTCCATAAACTATTAACTGAATTTTGGGCATTATGAATTATATTTTTTTTCCTCGAGGCAAAAGTAGTCTGATCATGCCTTTTCTGTATAAATGTCGAAATTATTTTTTTGTTGTGTAATGGAAATGTTTAAAAAGTGAAAAACTTTTCGTAAATGATACTTATGAGAGAAAAAATAAATAAATCAATTTTCTTCTAATTTACCAAAGTGTGAAAGGAGGACGATGGTTTTATTTCGGAATACTGTATTAAAGCAAAATAAAATAAAGACCGTGAATATCGTTCCAGACAATTCCGAAGGGTAATAAATAATAAATGATAATAAGTACGATACAATTCCTTAAAGTCAAGCCGATTCGTTTTCGTTGTGTACGTTCTCTCTCTCTCTCTCTCTCTCTCTCTCTCGTTCTCTTTAACTTGCAAAGTTTACAAATTAAATATAACGGCATTTGGGAAATATTCAAAGAAAATGAAAGCCAGGAATAAAATGTTTTCAAGTAGAAAGAAGTAATTTTTTCGTTCCTTTTTCAATAATGCAAAAGCGGTATTACAATATTCTTTTCTTAAAAGAAAGGAAAAAAGGAAGAACGATTAAAGTTTTAACTAACAGATTAACAAACCTGGAAAGGTTGGATAAGGCAAGGAAGCATGTTTTGAGCTCCGTTTTATTTCAGGTAAGTCTATGAAATTCAATAAAAACGAAACGAAAGGCGAAAAAGGATATAAACAGGAAAAAGAAAAACTAATATCGAATGAATGAAGGAAAACTTTGAAGTTAAATGAAAAAACAAGTATTAACTTTCCACAAAGGTTACTACTACACATACACTGTTAAGCAAAAGGATCTCTTTTTTCTGTGATACCTACCTTTACCATCCTCTCGCTTACGTAATTCAACTTGTACGCCTCAAAGTGCATTTCAAGCGACGACTGGTAATAATAGTAGCCGTGGAAGAAAGTTAACAAGAAGAAAAAAGCGAGGCCCAACAGAAGAATCTGCTTTTGATCGGAATGAAATTTGTAACGTCGACCTTAAAAGTTGCCAAGCACTTTATCTTCCCAAAAACACACACACACACACACACACAGAGAAGTTAATTATTCATGCAAGTTTCTAAATATTAAGACAAAAATTTTCAAAATAAAACGTTTCCGTATATTGTTCCGAACAACAAAGAACGAGCAACAAAATGCGCAAATAATTCAATAACAGCAAATTCTGTCTTTTAACTTCAAAGCAGCTATTTGTTCTTCTATCTGGGCCAAACGCTTTAAAGGAAATTCTCGTCGTGCGATTGAAATTCTAGAAAGAAGGACACATTTTAACATTTGACGCTGGTTTATATGTGACCTGTTAGTTTTTGCTTTCCAGAATGAACTTTTATGAGCGACTGAAAATAGTTTCAAATGTAAATTTTACATTTCAATTAATCAAATTTCAACCGAAACATGTTATATTAAAGCGTTGCTCTTACGTAAAATTGAAACATTTTTCCATGCGACGAACATAAATTAAATTGTTAATGAATGCTAAAAGGGAGAAACGAGTGAAATATTTAAAACTGGAGATGAACGAGGAATTCCTCTTTTTCGTCTTGGCGAAGGAAAAGAAACGGGAAGAATATGAAGGAGACCATGATATATTATCGACGATGCAAAGGCAATATAAAAAAGTTTCCACCGTGTTTAAGTCCCGAACGAACGGAGATTTCATACATACACGCACAAGTATATAAAGGCCGTATTTCTTCATATTTACATATCTCATAAACCGTCGCGCAATGATGTACGGGGTGAGATATTTCATGTGACGATACGACTTGTCGGAATAATGGACTCATCGTATCTTCTATTCAAGAAAAATTTCTCCAGATTACACTTAAATATGTAATATCCGGCGTTCGCCCGACCACTTCTTTCTTTATGTGGAAACGACAGCAATCGGGTAGGTACGCTTAAAAATCCTTGCTATCTTTACGGCATTTAAAGTTTTCCCCTTTGTTCTCTCTCTCTTTTGCGCTTTGCTATTATTACAATAGTTGCATACACCGTTGTTTACCGTTATAAATGGCTCTGGCCGCCGTTTCTTTCGTTGTTATTTTTTGTCCAACATTAATAAAATCATTTCTGCTGCTGGCTTATTACAAAAAATATAGAGCGAATGAAAATGCCGAATTGTTTGCATTTTTTTTCACCAAAATGCAAATACAATGTGTTGTTTTCATACACCTACACGTGTACGGGAAAACATTGATGTAAACATTTGCTTAATAACCTCGTACTACACATTCATTTGCATTGACTGTTCTGGGGAGGAAAAAATGTATTTCGCTGCTTTTATTATCGTACGCGAATTTCTAATTATCATCGGATGTTCAGAGCGGCCGCTTAATAAAATTTATTATTATGCGCCATTATTAATAAAAAAATGGTCTCGAAAATAATAATAACGACATACACATGCAACCGCGGTCCATCCTCTTCACTTTAGAGGAAAATTATGCGAAAAGTTTTAATTTTTACAACGTCGGTTAGGTTGCCGTTATTAAATTTATTATTTATAACGGCGTTTGTAGAATAATTAAGTACATAAATCATAAAACTTTAATTCCACCATTAATATATCGTCCGTAGTAGGAGAGCGTATGGATGCATGTGTCGGCGTACGCTTTCGGCTTGCTATTAGTTTTGTGATTATCAAACAAAATATAAAATTCTTAACAGAGGAAGCGAAAAGAAAGGCCAATATTATTATTGTTCTTTTGGGGAAAAGGGTCGGTACTAGAGTGAAGACGTAATTATTATTACGACCAACAACGTAACGAATGTGCGATGTTACATTTGAATAGGAACAACGCAGTTTTCACGTGTAATTACACAAAATAATAACTGAACAATTACTATTATTTGAGCAACACTTTACGCGTTTAATTATTTATTCTAATTAAAGTGACAAGTGGAAGTTTCTATAAACACACTCACACATTCGCACATATGTACTACAAATATATTTTCCTTTAAAAGCGTATAAAAGGCATTCTCGTGGTTTATAGAGCAAATTGTATAAAATTATTCGTGTCACGCTTGTCTGCCTCTGTTACAGTGTTATAAATTCATATATATTTCGTGAAAATCGTCTAAAGTACGCTTATATATATGAATGTAAATTGTATTCTTAGAAGGAATTGTTTTTCTATGGTCATGAATACGTTATTCCTATCATACTTACCAACTTCCTCATTGTATCATCATCTTTATCATTGTCGTAGATAATTTTGTAATGTTGTTTGGCAATGGAAAAAATAAACTTCCGCATTGTATGTCGATAAATAAAGACACGAACAAGAAGCGAAGTTATTCAATTATAGGCAAAGCGAAAGAAATTTTTTACGATCGCTGGAAACAGGAAGAAAATTATTTCGCAGTGATTACAAGCTACAGTTAGTCAGTCAGTCGAAGGCAACCGATCGTTCAGACAGTGTCATTCCTTTTCCACTCATTCCTTTTTGTTTGTTATCAAGTGGAGAGGATTTAATAATTGAAATTGATAAGATTCACAATCGTCCTTTGAATACGTTTCGATGTCGATTATAACGTGTCGATTTCCTCCTCGAATTAAACTGATTACATCTTTAACTTAAGATCAAATGTATAATCTCACACTTAATCCCAGACGGTGGCAAAAGTGCATGAAGAACAAATTTAGGGCATGGGAAATCTCCGAAAAAGCAAAGAATCTACGCATTCAATTACATGCCTCTTAAAAATTATCAGCTAAAGTGGTCGCTGTTTTCTTACTCTTCCCTCACTTTCCTTTTCATTATTTTGTAATTCATAAAAGGGAACGTTAACTGCTCTCCAACCTGAAGTTTGCCCTGTATTTTTTCCTCCGTTAAAAAGCAAAAGAACTGGAAGGGGCCGTTATTGGAAAATAAAGGATTTATTCGCAAATCGCCCCCGGGTATTTTTAACTGGGATTTAGAATCGGAATTGCTTTCGGGGCGTACGTACTGGACGAACGAACAACTGCCTTGAAAGTCATTGTTTTTACAAGGGATCATGCCTTCTGTCTGCCTGATTTTTAAAATCCTACATTCGCAGGTTTCGGATGCGAAAGCCAGATACAAGCTTCCCATCGATCTCGTTCTTTCTTTTATGTTTTCCTGTTTTTTTTTTACTATTTATTCCTTTCTTTCGCCCCCTTTTTCTCTCTTTTACTCTGTTTCGAAGCGATTTTTACAACGTTCGCACCCGGGAAAAATGAGCGTATTAGCCCTCTCAAATTGGATTACACGAACGGAATATAATACCGTCAAAAATAACCGGCCGCGATTCCTTACCCCAGAAAACATATCTTTCGCGTTACACACGGAAACACTCGATAAGATAAATTCCTTTTAGCCTCGCGCGCTTTATTTATTTGTTTATAACGTTTGGCTTTCATTAAATACATCGATCCAATTATCGAGAGTAAGGGAGACTGTTTAATAATAAAATGAAAAAAAAAAGAAAGAAAATAAACAACATAACAGGGAGAGAATAGGGTCAGATCGTAAGAACAGAAAATCCCCACCGTCGAACAAACGCTTCATTATGTTTTACATATTTTTAACAGTGTTACAATGAAGAAATGAAATATGAATTGCTGGTAGAAGATATTTCAACGTGAGATCTGGTATCGTGGCATTAGGACTTCCGGATTGAATAATTCTGGACGACGAGGGGTGGATTAATAATGTGACAGACAGTGGGTTCTGCCACATCGTCCGCCAACCCTCCCCGAAACGTCACCCCTCACACCCAGCAAGCGACTTTTTCTTTTTATTTTCCCTCCCCAACCAACGGCACCGGACCACCGTATCTACCATCATCATTAGAGGCGGCCGCGACCCCAAGGTCTTCCCGATCCATTCGCAAATACACCCATCCATCCATGATTCACAGGCTGCTTGGCAATAATACTGGAACACCGTAATTTGCAAGTAATCCCCCGTAAAAGGTCACGTGACAAAGGCCATGTAATTTCATTAGACAACTGTATTTAATTAATGTATTCCTTTTAACGTGCAAAATAGCAGGACTTCAATTTTGCCGATGTGTGTGTGTGTGTTTAATTATACACGTTACACATGTCTTGATAAATATTGATATGACTCCGGTACGTTTTATTACTAATATTTGCATATTTATGCTGTACATGTGCGAGTATTATTAAAAAAAAAGTAGCATCCGCAAGATTAATTAATCTCTAGAGTAGGTAACATTATTAGAAAAAGCAAAAAAAATAACGAAAATGCAAATTTTAATGAAAGTATTGAAACATGTTTGCCCCGGCGCATCCACCATAATTCAATAGCAAGCAGTCTCGCAATTCGAGTGCGGTTTCTGCACATTCTATCCAATCGTGCGTACGTGTTAAAGATATCTACGATTAGCGAAGGCCCACGAGATAATTATTAAAGGAAAGTGCGGATAAAATAACGACCTTTATATGTAAATAATAATACGTGAACCCGGACTTACATTATGAAAGTGTAACGGGTTTAGGGCAGGCCCATTCCTACGTATACTACCAGCATTTCTAGCCGGAATATTTATAATGAAATTAATAATTCCGTTTCAACTTTGCTTTCACACTTTACGAACGTATTTCATCATAAATATCATCATGAATCATGTTTAGTACGTAGGTAATAATAATAATAAACGTCGGCGTACTTGTTCGTATTTCAGACGCGCCACCTTAAAAGGATATCATCGTTGCCGGTTTTTCCATTGCATTTACCGCATTAAATTCAAATTGATGAGGTTTTAATGTAAATTAAAAGGAAAATAATCTATTGATATTAAAATCCCTTTGCGAGGACTTATCTTAATTTTATTTAAAAATAATTAAATATAAAATGAGGTGAAATGGAAATCAATAGCAACGACGCCTGAGTCAATTATTGAAATACATATTAATGCTAATCATCTAATCGTAGATTAGATCGGGATTGTGTTTCGCGAATCGATTTAGTTTCCAGATAAAATTTTCCTTCCAAATCCATATTGACAAACCCTAATGTTTGCGCGCCTAAAAGCGATGCTTTAACAAATTTATATTCCATCTAAATAATCGCGACGGATTAACTAATCCTCAAATTTCATTCCAAATAACTTCTGTGTTTACATCTGTAATCAAGTAGTGCGAACACCGTTCAACAATACTCTCACACTGTCGTTTATTTTCTATCTCGATTGCTCTAGCTTGCTCATTATACACTGATATACACCGATGGAAAATTTATAGTCCATCGTCAATCCAATAACGAAACGTGACAATTGATGTTCCTTAAACCCTTCATAATTATTGAAATTTATTTTGTTTGTATTTACAAGTGATTAACAAAATGTACAATTAATTAATTAGGAATGGAATGAATAAATAAATTGATATTCATTAGTAATTAGTTTTTATTCGATGCGTATAAAAACAATTAGTCGAACGTTTTATGGTTGCTTGTTGTCCTCTTTGTTTCCAACATAAAGATAATGTGATAAAGCGATATAATGTTTGCCAAAATATCATAATAAAACAAACATGCAATATAAAAATTAGTTACAAGGACATTAAGTGCGGGATTGCTTTTGGAATATTACATCAAATTCCAAGTGAAACGAATAAAATTTACTACGTTCCATTTATCAACGAAAAGTATCTGGTCAATTTCATTCTTTCTTTTTTGTTTCACTTAAGCGATAAACAGTTGTCTAAAACTCTTAACAACTAGCGACAGTAAAGGAATATTATTCAATTAGTAAATTTCGATAGAAACTGAGAATACATATTTCCTTTATAAAGTATTTATTTTGTGGAAAATCGATAAATACAAGGCTGTGTTATTCCGACCATCTTTTTCGTTTCATTTCGTTCCTGCCTTTTCTCCCACCTACGCTCATTATTATACGTCTAATTTAATTATATATAGTATACTTAACAAGTTCTTTTCATTATATATTCATAACTTTGCGTATCATCTTGATGTTTTCACGCTTCGTATTTATATCTTCGCATATTGCATAAAGTTATATCAAGCGAAGCGTGATGGTGAAGAGGAAGACGGAAATAGCAAAAGGAATCTTGCGAAATTCAGTATTACTAGATCTTTTAGAGGACGTACTTTATTCAGTCAAGTAGAACTGTTAATTGTTACTTTTTTTTGTTATGGCGCAATGAATTTTGCTGGATAGTTCATTCTAATTTTATAAGGTTACATTTTTTTAAGCATAGTTTGCGAACGATCGAAACAAATAATCGTTTGCAATAAAATGAATGCCGAATTGTGCGCAGCTCTCGTCAACTTTAAGCCGAAACTTCGTGAGCATCGAAGCGTAGGTCCACCGTTAGAAATCCTGCTGGTAGTACAGCGGCAATAATCCTTCTTCGACTCTGTCTGCTTTCACTTCTTACCGATTCTCCCTTTTTTCTTGCGCTCCCCCGTCCTTAGGATGCTGTCGTTTAGCAAATCCGATCACACTTCCTTCTTGCACGACTCTCTCTAGAAGTATTGCCTCGAATCGTTTTCTTCTTCCAATTCACTAACATATAACACTTGAAATTCAATCAATATATGTATATACATTCGTATTCAATGTATGCATATGTATCTTACATACACGTACGCATTTATCTTTATTCCTTATTATATGGCTTCATTTCGCAGATAAAACTTTTCAATTTGTAATATGCTTCGATCCTTATGGATTGGATTCAATTTAATTTTATTACAGCCGAAACGTGTCCTTTTCCATTAATTGTACATTCTCTTTGATTGTACTTAACAAAATATACTTCGGATCATCATCCTTTCAGTCCGATAATCTAATTGAACACATTCAGATGAGAGCGAGGAGGTTGGTTATCTAGGACGGGCTCTGCATTTATTTGAACGTTTGCAAATCGATTTCCTTATGAATAAACGCGATCATTTTATTATAACAGAAAATTCATAAAGTTTGCAATTGAAAAAAGAAAAAGAATTTGACGAGAATAATAAAGCAGATATCGAGTTTTATTACAGTTACCTACTGTCCCTTACGACCTGGACAACTTCGCAACAAATTTGAATTTCCACTTGTTCTTCTTTCACTTACTTTTTTCTTGCGGCAAATAAAATTTCTCGTTCGCTGCGTAAAGGCAAAGACTCTGCACATTAAAAAAGTGGCAAAAAGCAAATAAAAGTAATCGAATTTTGCGTTGATATTGTAAAGTATACCAATAAAAAATCCTAATTAGTGAATTTGGCAATTTTCGAATTTACATATAACGACAAAATTAAGTATTTTCAAATAATTGGATTTATATCGTTACCAAAATAGCAAAAACCGAATTTTGTCCCGAAGGCGATGTAAATTTTTTTCGCAAAACATCAACAAACATTATGCATTATCTACAAACTAATTCTGTCTATAGGAATAAAAAAAAATCAACGGCGGTCATAAAAAAATTATAAAGTTTATATAACTGGGAGCACTTTTAATAGGGTTGTCATGTTCGGCTATGTAAAAAAAAAAAGTTTTTCTCTACGCCCTAACGCATTTTGTACATCAGATATCCACGTATTTGTAGTGGTAGTTTTATCGCCCTCGTGGTGTCCATAAAGTGTCTCAATAAGATTTAACCCTAAATGACTGACTAACTGACTCATAGCTATTAGTAGTAAAGGCTGATTCATTCATCCACACGAAGATGGTATTTGCTGATTGCAATTTTTAGTCATAATAATAAATCGGTTAAATCTGATTAATTGTTGGGCCTAATGCGAATAATTTTTTCCCTGCAACATCGTGTAACAAGGGAAAGCTTTTAATGCACACATTTCGGTACGTAATGCCAGCGGATTTGTTTTATAATTCCATTTATAATAATACCAGGATTAATTAGCATTAATTTAGTATTTGTAACAAATTATTTACTACAACAACGCGCCCAGTTTTTTTTTGCGTCTTTGTATTTATTAATAGAATTATTATAATTGGAACAACGGAACGAATGTTTTGTGTACACGGTTGTGGTCTCCGAAGCTGAGCAACTCGGGCCCGTTCATATTTTATAAATGTCAGTTGTATTTTTAGTACGATTGCATAAATTACATTTTATCACGTATTTAAGATAGATGCAATTCTTTCATATACGAAATTCTTTCGATCGAGAGAATGAAAACAAAGACGTTAAAAGTAAAACAGTTCAGTACTAATTTCAAATAAGCAGCATATTATGATTAGCAGTAACTTTAATTTATGTTTTTCTACAAATAAACTTTCTACTACTCTGCATTCAAACGGAACTACACCTTTTTTCAGTTTCATTTTACTTTCTACTCCCGTTATTTTTTACTTTATTCTTTGTTCTGATCAACTGTATTAGATGAAAATGCGGAGGAAAAAGGAGATGGCAGAAAGTCGAACGACATCGGAAAAACTATAAACTGTATTACAAACAATACGTACACACGTAGATGGAATATTTTCCATCGCATGGAACCGGCAATTCTTCTAACAAATTTATTTTCCACTTCTTTGTTATCCTTCAGAAAAAGGGAAGACGCGAAACAAGTTAGAATAGACGAAAGTTGTTTGTCTCGAAACGTTAGATGTGAAGACGATCGTTCCTTTTGCTTGCACTCTTTTAAGGTTTACGAAAAATTTACATGAACCAATAATCGAATATTGCTTATGCAAGATTTAGTAAGAGTGCAGCAAATGATTCGATTCGCAATCGTGTGTCGTATATGCAACTTTCGTTATTCACTATTGTATAACGTTAAATTTGATAATGAAATTTTGTAATTTCCACTTCTAACGATAATAATCTACAATTAACTTAACGCTACGTATAAAAGAGTAATACGAAACAAGCGAACTCGTTAGTAGCATTTAGATAAACTGGTTCCCATACACATTGCTCTCTGCTCTAATCATGTTTGTATTTATATCTACGGATTAAGTTTTGTGCGGATTAAATGCTAGTAATAGTGTTAATAATGCCAGAAAATAATACGAATATACTTTTAATCAACAATTTATTGTTAATGTTTCTTTTCCAACTACAAACCAACGTTAGATATCCTCGAAAAATTATTTTGTTTAATATCTCTCTTAATTCGAATTTAATACAATGCAAAACGTTTATTATTAATAGTTGAAACAATACAAATTCATCAGCGACCATTAAACTTCTTTTCACGATTTGATCTATATGATGATCTATGCAATTACAACGTTGAATATTTAACATAGCAATCACATTGTTTAATAATAATGATTTGGAGGCAACATTAACGGGTTAAGCCTCGGCGCATTAGTAATTACAAAAGTGCATCCTGTAACAGAACGAGCGTTATTTTAGCGTTATCGATTACAATTAATAATGAAAGCGATTTATTTGAAGAAATAAAACTGTACTAAAAGATTATTCTTTATACTGATAATCATTGAAAAGATTTGAGTAAAGAATAATGGTAATAAAGTAAAGAAATTATCCACGTTCCCTTAAAGTAAAATAGTTTGGCGAGACGAGGAAGGGCATCGAATAATGTCAATAAAAACTTAAATATTTAAAAGGTGAAAGTTATATATACATTTCAATCTGGATATTTTAAATTAGTTTTACTTTCGGTACATTCTCCCTCCTTCGCTTTCTTGCCCTTATTATTATCCACATAATTTTTTGTTCCTCTTTACTTCGGTCGGTTTTCGTTCTTTCTCCACCAGAAACGTATTATAATCTTGATTGTTAAAGTAATTGCTATCAAGTTTGTGCAAGGAAAAGTAATTTTATGTCGACGAGAAAGCAAGCAAGCCTCTTCCATGCAGAAGAGAAAAAAATATATAAAAATGAATTTCCACAAAGTTCGTATTTCTTTTGGTTTCTTTTAAAGTGAATCTTTCTCTCTCTGTTCCGTTGTGCGTTGTATATACATACCATAAGATTAAAACATAAACTTTCTCGCTCTCTCTCTCTCTCTCTCTCTCTCTCTCTCTGTTGTATTTTATTATTATTCTTCCCTGTTTTCGCTCGTTCTCTTTGTTGAACACCTACCGTAATTGATATTCTTTTGAACAAGTTAAACGGTTGGAGATGGAAAAGTATGGGGAAGTATGCGGAAAAGGAAAATATAGATAAAGTACTCCGAGGGAAAGAACGAAAAGAAAAGAATTTGTTCATTTTATTTTGTTTTCGATCGAAAACCTACTCTGGATTTTTTTCAAATTTACATTTCATGGGAATGACAATGGCGAAAATTGGAAATAAATGGGAAAAGTTGCTCTTCAACGTTTGTTAATGATTTTATTTTGCGGAATACACACGACAACAATTTTTCTTTATCGCTTTATATAAAGAGATATTTAAATTTTTCGTTTCTTGGATAGTTAAAAACTGCGATGCTCGTTAATAGGAAACGAAAGAATGTAGATAGTGCAATCTACATGGAAGGAATACGTTTATGAAAGGATATGAAAAAGGGTTCGTCTCGCATAATATGCGCGCGTATAATTTAGCTTCGGGCGCTTACTTAATTTTAACCGTAGTAAGGTACAAGCGATGTTTTCATTCTATTAGCGAACGCTTTGTTTTAGGTATTAATGCATGTTAAAGGAAAGGCTTAAAACGACGAAATAAAATAATTCATTATAGGGTATGATGTAGTCTGCAACGTTTTATATTACCTCAAAAAGAGTGGAGCCAAACACTTTTCAATTCCTCGAATAAACCGCTCACACGTTGTCGCCGTCTGCTGCGCCTTCATCATCGCCATCGTCATCACCACCAATATTTGTCAGTTTATGATACAAGAAAGCTGGAGCGAGAGAGAGAGAGAGAGAGAGAAAGATGGCAAGTAAACGTCCCATTCCTCGATTATTCGAGATCGGTCGAACGATCGTCCTCCGCAGCAGCAAACTCAATCCGATCTCAATTTAGCGAATCCCTCTGCAATCAACAGATGACACTGTTTTGCGGCCCGCAGGGAATTATATAACATCTTTTTATTAATCGATTTTGTTTGGATTGCGGCTCCGGGGGCTGTTCGTGTTGTATTGTCAGATATTATCTCATCTCTATTTTCCCTTTATCGACTCGATTTTTATACACTCCGGCTCACTTCCATTAATCCACGCCACGTTGTGTGATATTTTCCTCCTTTTAATGCCAATAATGCTCAAGGGACGGCTCGCCAAAATATCATAAAATAATAATATCCTACGAAGGAGTGTTTTCCTTCTCCTTTCCTTCGCTTCGTTTTTCATTAGATCCCGTTCATAATGTAATGATATAACGGCGGATGATTATAATTGCGGAATTCATTATTGACGCGGGAAAACCAATTATTAGCTCTCGTGCGTTTCCTCGTCGATTTTTCTTTCGCAAACATATTTTCCTTCGCCTCTGACACGTACAATCGTTATTAGAACAAAATTAGATTCGCAATGATCTTCATATATTTCGCGTATTTTTTGCAGGGTTTTCCTCTCCTCGCCGTACGTATTGACTGCCTCCATGCAAACTTCATATTTATATCGAATAGAACGGAAGTATCGTGATAATGATGAATATTAAACGAGTCGAATTCTCTCCGTCTCGTTCCGTCCTGTCGAAGTCCTCAATTTATTCAATACAATATTATATAGAGTGTGCATATTCGAAGAATTCCTTCCACGGCTCCTTAATAGGATCCCGGGGATAATATGCTCGAAGAAATTTTAAAGCAAACCGGTTCTCCTTTCAATATCCAACGCGAATAATAATGCGAAGAAGAAGAATGATTGATGTAATCTTGTCAACAAGGCAAAATTCTAAATTAGATTTTGCTTTCCCACTTTAACTTCATTCCTTATAGTAGTAGTACCGCCGCCGTACTAAATATATATACGTATAATAGAAAGTTAATTTAATTTTTTTGTCCCGATTTAACGATTTCACCTTTTATTTACCTTTAAGAAATTAAAATCAAATTTACATAATTGTCACGCTCCCCGTTTTTTCCGTTTCTCCTTTTGCTTTCGGTAATTTAATTAAAATTTTTGTCTTTATTCTTTTCGTTTAATTCACTTCGTTCCTATTATAAATTTTATTGATTCTTAAACGCGAATTTACTATACCATAAAATCAGCGTGCGTTTATTTTAAATATCGCCCCCACAACAGCGGTACCATTAAAGACGATAGCAATCCGTGTCCCAAAGGTACATTTAAAAAGATTCCCATAAAGAGAAGGAGTCTTTTAACGCTGAAGATGTTTCTCCGATGATCACTTCAAACGGCGAGAGGACATTTTAATAAAGTGCCACATCATATAAATTTATCTGAAGCAAAAATGTTTTCACTAATCACCGAAGAAGTTCAATTTCTTCGAGCAAAAGGGAAATCTATTTTGAATAATTGATAAGGAAACGGATGGAGGCTGCCTTTAATTTAATACGATTGCAGACGGCAGTCAATTTATGAAACAGCCGGTTTGTAAGAGTTATGCTGATGAGTCGTAAAATGGGAATGAACTAAACTTGGGGAGAGGAGAGTGACGAATTTTAGCGTTCACCAATAAAAATCCCTGCAAAATTTAGTTGAATGAACGCGAACGATTAGAATCGAGGGGGAAACTCATTAAGATTCAATGCAAATATCATTCAAACGAATGAAAGAAACAATTTGTAATAATATCAACGATAATAACCAAACGACATTTTTGCAATTGAAATTTCGATAGTACGTCCTTCGGGGCGAAAGAAAACGGCCGGTTTCAAGTTCCACGATCGAGCTGAAGCTTTAAGTGTGGTACGTAATAAACGCTACATAAATTTAATTTGCACAAGAGTACATTAAGCGTGATGGATATTGTTTTTGTTCCGTTAAATACTTGTCGGAGGAGCTCAAGAAGCGCGCGATGGGTGCTTGCGAAAGGACCGTAATCCTGGGTTACAAAGTCGTTCAAGTTTTTAGTGCCGGGCCAGTTGGCAGAGCAAAGTGGCAGAGGACACAATTTTGCGCCTCTTCTCTCCTCTATCTTCCTCGACGCCCGGCGAGATTACGGAAGGGGTGCTCCATCCCCTTCTATTCGCCATACCATCACCAACACCATCAACAACAAACAACAACAGCAGTAACAAAGCAAAGCTAGCGGGGCTTTAAACGAGCAACAGCGGCATCAGCAGCGAGCAGTAGCACGAGGAGAAGCAGCATCTTGTTCGCCATACTCCGGTTGCTTGGGTTATTATGCGATAGAGATATATTACGTCCGCATATTTAACGGTAGATACGTACCACTGTTGCCGTGCTTCTAGGTAATTTTCTTTATACGTACCCATAGAGGAAAAATTTGTATTTATGTTAGTAGTGCGCTGAAGAAATGAGGGCGAATGCCGCTACCGGATTTACTATGGAGAAAAAAAAAGGGATAAAGGCGCCGATTAAACATGGAAATTGCCTTTGTTTAAGGGAAGGTTTTTTCCACCATACGCTCACCATTTTCAATTATATTTTTTCGCAAAATGTTACTTTGGAGGAGGTAGATAATTTTGGTTTGTTTGTTTGGAGGTGGATGGAGATATTAAAAATTCCATTAATTTTTGTTATGGGAAATGAAGGTTCCCCATAATCCCTCGAACATCCACATATTCAATACAATTTAAATATAATTTTTTTTTAAATCTGTATAAATCCTTTTTTTTAACGAAACGCGGACAATAATAAACGAGATTTGAAATAGAGTATCAAAATAAAATATAGGGGGAAAAAATTTTAATCCACATATAAAATCACAAAATATTAAATACGCACAAAACTGTACCTTTAAAAAGTGTGATTTATTATGTCTCCAAATTAGGTTACATAACGCCGAGTATCTGTTAATTAGATAATGTATGAATCTTTGAATTAAAAAAGAAATTACGAAACAATATATTTTATTTGTAACAAGTTGATTACATCAACTAACGAGATAAATATAATTAAAATATTTTCGAATTATTATCGTCTGGAGTCCCATCAGTGCCGTTAGTTTTTGTTTCAGCAGATTGCACATTATAATAAACTCCCATAATATTCTGTTCGTTATAATAGACGTGGAAAATGTAATGTATCATTATTAACGAGAAAATTCAAGCTTCAACGCATTTGGCGGAAATACAATTTACCAAATCGATATGAATTATATATTAAAAAGCGAAAAAAGAAATCTATTCCCAAATGATTAAAGGCGAACGGAATGAGAGTGGAGAATTTCATCTTTTCGCAATGTCAATAAATAATTCGAGAAAATGTATGTAAGGGTATGGCTAAAGTGACTTTAATAATGCGAATTGGTTGGTTGAGGGAAAGTCCTGTTCAAGTTAGAGAATAATCGAACGAACTGCTGGAAAATTGATATTACTTTTATTTAATGTCGACCCTACCCCTTATACCTTGAAGCAATTTCTTTCATTACATTTTATTCGCTGCAGGAAATAAAAAGAAACCACGACATCAAGATAAATGTTATTAATTAAGTTATTAATCTGAAAGTAGAGTTAATTTTCATACAAAAGTCCATTACACACACAATATACAACAAAATAATATGGTATTTAAATAATTTACGATATTAACTTCATGTTTATACATAATATTAAAAGTCGTTTAATAATGAGAAGAAAGGGAGAAAGATTGTTCTATAAACGAATTTAAAATTGCAAAAAATCACGAAACGTTTATTTATTTCTTACATTTTCTTTCTCATACACTTCCTTCACATCACTTTCACTTCTTATTATAGGGGAAAATAAATATGATCGATCGTGAAGGGATTCGGTTGATGATGCTGGCAACTTTTTGTTTGCGTCTTGTAAAAAAAGTAAAATAAAAAAAAATTAAACAGAACCATGGAAGGAATTTGATAAATAGAATTCAATTCTAACATTTTTTTCGCTTTTTTTTTTCTTTTTTTCCCTTCTCGTGAGGGTGGCGAACGTGTAAGGTAAAGTACTCGGTCTTATACAAGTTGACAAGTCGCTTGTACAGCATGTGTTGAATTTTTATACTTGAAAAACGTTTGTAATATATTTTCACAATAAAATAACGCCACAGGCAAAAACTATGCTCGAATTTTATTACACAGTTTTCTAATGACAAATAAAACCGCCTGAAACATTGGAACGAAATGAAAAATGCCTTTTAATTCGTTTCCTTTTATTCCATCGCAGTAGAAATAATTAATATCGCCTTACAATTGCGTGAAGTATGAATTATTGATTTGTATCAGGACTCGTTTCTTTCCTTCGTCTATCTTTATAATATAACCAGTTATTTTCTAAATGTAATAGTATTAATATCGTTCTGATATGTACATACCGTAATGTAATGCAACACCCAAGCGAATATTACGACATTATGCATTATTACTTAACTCCGGCTAAAAGACGCCCAATGGGAGCTTTCCACTGAAACTACTGATTAATATTACAAACTTGCTTCTCAGCTAATTAACATTACGTACTTGAAGCCCACATAAATTACGTAACTTTAATTGTGGACGAGTTCGGTGACATTCATATAACTGAACTGCTGAAAGATTCAAATATCATTATCAAACGTCTCCAATGCCACACGCCCGTCAACAGTTCCCCCCGTACACGTGTTGTTCGTCGTACTTTCGCGTAATTAAACGAACTTGAATTTACTTTTTACACTATTTCACACATAGAAACGCCCGTTCTCACTTCTATTATTACATCATTAAAAGTTTTAATTATTTACGCCAGGACAGGAAAGTGATTAATATAAGTTTTATGTTTCGAAAAATGAAATTATGGATTATTTACACTCCCTTTTCTACCTTATAACCTAGCAAAAATTGTTAAAAAGTCATAAGCTGCTGCAAATTTTAGACTGAAACTGAAACATAATTCCTGCAATATGAATTGTATCGATAACCATTCAGAAAATATGACGTAGCAAGTGCGTTCTAAGATGTAAAATTCTGTGCAGATCATGTCTCAATTGTATATGTTAAGCAAAGAGTATTATTTATTGATTTGCAATAAAATGAAAAAAGAAAGAAAAAAGGATGTGCACGGGGTGGGTTAGAAGAGAGAAGAATGAAGAACAAATGGAAAGAATGTATAGAGTCGAAAGTATAACAAATAATAGAATAGAGACGGAGACAACAAAAGGAAAAGCTTTCCAATTCTTTTTCGCCTCTCCCCCTTATTCTTTCCATGCCGTTCATTCTCTGCGTAAAATTTGTTTGAATATATCAAGATATAATATTCAATTTGTTTCAAAGATCCTTGGAAATATTACATTTAAGTTGAATGGAGAGAAAGGAAGAGGGAACGATTAAGGGGATCGGGAAAGTGTGGGTGAAAGGGTGAGAGAAAGAGAGAGAAAGTAGGCAGGAAGAAAAGGGATTGCACTGCGTACAAATTGAAGCATCATCGAGTCTCTTTTACCGGTGACCTGGCGTGACGACCGTGTTCGTGACAGGCATAACAGAATAAATATAGAAAAGGGGTACGTACCATATACGGGTAGCAGGAGACCCTTCAACTGTTACCACTTTACCAGCGAGCGATAGCAGAAGAAGAGGAAGTATAATATACAGAGAGTCAACGTAACTTCTTCTATCCGTAGCACCATCATCATCGTCTCCCATGTTCTTCGTTCCACGTCGTCCGTTTGTAGGTTTTCGCGAAAAATTCAACCAAGAATTAATTATTATTACGTGTTCAGTTGTCGGTAAACTCGCTTTGAATATTAATCCGAAAATAATTAAAATAGAATACGTCACCTGAAAACGAATTGTCTTCTATTAAAAGGAAGAAGGAACGCCGGCAGTACGGAGAAGCGAAAGAGAAACTTTATATACGTTTTAAACTTTACCATAAATTTATTTTAATATTCATAACAGGTTTCGCGCAATTCTCTTCAATTTCTTTCTTCGTCTTATTTTTTTCTTGTTTCTTCATCATATTATTACGGAAATGAAATTTTAATCAATATGTCTTGTTCCTCTACAATCCCATTCAACTTTTTTCCTCCATAACATGATTATTCAATTTCATTTCAATTTGGAGGAATTTCAGTGGAAGATTTTATGCTTGATTAATACATCTAATAAGTGTACGATGATGGAATAAATGTAATAACAATCATTTCATTTTCGTTAATAAGAGTCAGTTAATTTTTTGTTTGCTGATTACCAAGGATTGATCCAGATTCTAATTAAATGAAAGATTCTTTCTACCTGAAATTAGATGTTTATTGGAAAACAGAGAGAGAAAACCTTGCGTTGCTTGCTGAAAGCGAATGGGAACGAACGGAAACGAAACCTCACTTATTTATTGTTATTTCTTAACTATTACCATAAATTTCGACTTAACTGAAAATCAATTGGCAAATATGTTGTTATTGTTTTGTAATAATTATAAATAAAATTGAAACGACACGAATAAACGTAAATGTCGCAAATTCGCAATGTAAATGCCCATAATAATCGTTTTGATACGGTTGCATAAATTAAACGTAATCTCTAATTGAAATTCGCATCTAAAATTGACACGAAAAAAAAATCAGATAAACGGAATGTATAACGTTGTATTCTCCATAAGTATTTCTCGATTCCTAACGCTTACTTTGGTTTGGTCTTGTAAAAGATTAAGCCGAAGTAATAATTCGTAGCTCTTGAATTTATCAATTTACAAAATCTAAAACCAATTGTGAATTTCGGTCATCGATATAAATTTATTTTCGCAGTCCTTCGTATCATTGAGAGAATTCCCTTTTTCCCCTATTGGAAATTATGTAAATATTTATCGTGAAGAAGTAAATTATACGAAAATCGATATAAATGGTTTCGTTTTCTCCCTCTCTCTGCCGTTTTTTTATTTCGCAAAAAGAGGAACGAAACGAGCGAAAATAAGTACGGATTCGTGCTGAAGAGGAAGAAGATCGGTTTATTACTGTAATAGTATTCAATGTCCTTTTCCATTAGCATTCCTAAAACTACTACATACTATTACTAAATGCTATTCCCACATATAAAGGAGAGGCATGAAAGTTTTGTGTGAAGGCGTACATAAAAAAGCGAGTAGAAAGGTTCTCCGGCATTTTATTGTCTGCACATTCCCTTATAAGGAATAATAATGGTAACGTTAGTTAAATGTATTTAATATTTAACGATTAAACATTTTCTCAATTTGTTCACGTTAATTAATCGTATACATTCCTTTTCTTGCTCCAATTTATTTTTAACTAGATTACATTGCCAAAAAGAAAAGTAAAAGCTTCAGGTTGGCAAATTAACTCTACTTTTTTGCTTTCTTGTAGCAATTTTTCGCTACTAAATCATTATAAATATTATAATAAGGATTTTATAGCACGCTATAATACTAAACGTGTATATACACGTATTTTAATGATTATTATAGGAAGCATTTCAGTTTTCATGATCCACTTAATAGAGTGGCTTTTATTCGATTTAATTAAATATAATTTGCTTTTGCTTCAGGTTAATGATTAAAGTTGATATTTAGTTTCGTACTGATGAATAAGTACAGGAAAATTAATTAAATCTAGAGCATATAAATAAATGAATAATTCATTATCACACGAGTATATATATAAAAGAAGCCATAATAATAATAATAATTTAATTAAGACAATTTGATGATGTGGATCAAATAAAGGAAAAATAAATCATGCTAATTGCGAACGAAAGGTATAAATTTTATAAATTGCGCTTCGGAAAAATACGAAATGTGTCAATACGACCGTCATCTGTCGTATTTAGTAAAAGGCGGGAGAGAGTGTGAGCCGGTGGAGAAAGTTGGAAATAGGGAAATGTCTCTCGCGTTTTATTTCTTTCGCTCGTTTTTCTTTTTTTGACTGAATTAGGGGAAATGACGGGGTAAATTTTTATTGAAATCACTCGGTTCCATTATAATATTTATTGGATTCTTACGATCTGTGCAAACTGGAAATGAGTTTACCTTTGGCTCTGCATAATAATATGATTTTTTCCCCTTTTTTCTGGAACGAGGAAAAAGGAAAAGAAGCATACTTTTCTTGATTCCGATATTATTAAATAATCGATCGCGAACGATTTTCCTTTTAGCATGTAAAATTGGTGTTCGAAGTTAAATCTGATTTATTAATTGTAAAATTGGATTCATTTGTAATTATTATTATGCATTATGGAGCGATATGTAAGCGGGAAAATCAAAATTACTGGATGAAATATGATAAATTTGTTGCAGAGGATTTTTCCATAAATATTATAACAACTTCAGATAACATAGCATATGTGTGTATATCAAATACAACAACGAAAATCATCATTTCCTCATGTTGACACACTTTGAACACAGTGTCATCGTAACATTACATATTCAAATAGCATGCATTTTAAATGAATTTAACATAACACGCATTACACAATGAATATATATCCATTTTGCATTTAAAATGATATAATTTATTAAATACATATATATATTTCGTGGTCAAAATGATGGTAATAAATTTATCAATTGTGAAGATAATAATAATAAATACGAATTATCATTTAGCTTAAACGAGTTCTCACGTTTTCTGTCGCATTTGAATACGAAAATTACATTTCTCTAATAGATTATCTTTAGTATTAACGTGAATATTAACAATAAAGCGAATGAAAGTAAAAACACAATTTTATAAGGAAATTATATGTAAATCGAATGTAATATTTCTCGATACACATTTTGTGAGAGAAGGAATTTTCTATTTTTCATTATTGAACGCACAACGTGCATACGTTAATGTGAAATACAGGTTTCCACTCGATTTTTGATGGATATTTATTAAATAAATTGCCCTAACAAATTTTGAATTTCATCACTATTATTATTTTTATCATTATTATTTATCGCTACCCTTTTGCAGAATTAATTAACGAAAAATAATATTGTTAACGCTTTGCACAATTTTTATAGTTATTTTTAGTATTAAATGAAACAGAAATAACAAAATTGATTTCGGGCGGATGCGCCGGGGACTGCAACAAAATATATATCTTTCTTGAAAGTTGATTTTTAAATCGAGAATTTAATTGTAAATATATTTTAAACACTTTGTGCCCACCACTCATCTCCCAATATTTAACGTTTTAATCAATTCATAATTAATTATTACCGTGTTCAAACGATTTTTTGCAAAATATCGATTCGTTTACGTTATATAAATAAACCTCTAATTAATTAATTTAGAGGGGCAATGAGAAAAAGTAATTCCGAGTCATTAAGCATAAATAGCATTTTGATATTAATAAATACCAAGAATTCGCATTTTTTTATGAATTTTGAAAAGTAATGCAATTCGGAATCGCAGAATAATCATATGCATCAATCTTCACTAAAAATATTTATTTGTTGAAGCTCTTGCCCTGTAATTCATTAATTGTGGATGTAAACATTAAGGATCGATTAATAACAGTCTAAATGTGGGTTTAGATTGGAATTTTTTAAATTTTTTGAGACCTTCAATTTTTCCATATCCAGAGAAGGGAGAACCCTCCTCTACTTTTACATTTTTTTACTGATTGCAATAAACTCATTTTGGAACTCAGATAGTCATTTCTGTAACGATTTTACCTTTTACGTGAACGTGAGACTCGAGGAAGCGAGACACTTCAAGAAACAGAAAGAATCAGCGCAAACATTCTTGTGTGCTAGACTCAATATATTTAAACCCCAACTACAATTCGTCAGATTTTAATTTATAAGCCACATCAAATTATTATTATGAAAGTATAATAAATTGTGAACATTTCCTCGTTTTCCATTCTTACCAAACGTTTTAGTAACACACAGATTGAACAAGTATGCCAGCAATTAACTTCTTGTTTTCGTCCTACAATAACTTCAATGCGATGAGATTGTTGGAAAAGTTTTTCTTTTCTATGCGCAAATATTTACCTGGTTTGATGGCGGCAATGCTAGTCGCGGTTGGTGGCATGCGAAATTTGTTTAAAAGTGAAATGTTTAATTAATTATAAAAAAACTGATATTCTTGAAATTCTTTTACATTATTTCATATTAATTTCTTCACGTTCGTGGTGTAATTTTGATTATTATTCTTACACGAAAAATACGTAAAAAGCCTAGTTAGCATTCCAGTTAAATATAATAAACTTTCATAAACACACTTCACGCCCTGTCTCCTTCTCTCTGCTATAAATTGATTTTTAATTACACCCCTTTCTTCACTCGTATAATACGTGTCATATTAAATGAAAGAGAACTTTCAACAATTTTTTTGCTGATTTCATGAATACAATTCGTTCTTCGTTAACAATTGTATGTATATATGTAAATTTATTTTTAGAACGTTCGTTCTTGATGAAAAGGAGTCAAGTTTGCATGACATACGTTTTTTTTCTTGCTCATAATTATATAGGTGTCAATTACAAGTCTAAAACTCTGATATGAGTTTTAATATAATCGCATCCATTTGACTAAGAATTAAAATAATAGTAAAGAGTGTTCATGAAGTGAGGTGTGAGTAACTTTAATTAACGAAATTAATTATTGAAGCATACTTGATAATCGGTAATAAAATAATCGTGCAATTACATCAAATGTGTGGTGAGCTTTTCAGGACTGAAGTTATAACTTTGAACACGTTTTTTATAACCTGGATGTTTTTACACGCATACGTTTACATATTGCAGTTACACATGGGATCTTATATATGTAAATGTTACTTTAATCATAACAATTTGTTTAAAATAGTATGACATTGTAATAAGTAGGTACTTTTTATTATTGTTGTGATTTTCTTTTTGCTCGCTCGGTATTCGTTCGCCAAAATAAATGATTTCGTGGAATTTCCGACATGTATTTCATAAATGTTATTAAATCTTCTAGATGTAATTTTTCATGCAAATTTAGCTCATGCAAGAAAAAGAAGCATAACGCTTTATTTTTATGTATAACGATTTCAAACCGTTTTATTTTCTTTTACTCGAACTGAAACCTGATAGAGATTTTTATCAAATTTATTTTGCACGACGTTCAAATGGTCTCGCTAGAAAATATCATTCGTGAAATTACCTCCAATTATTCTTATTCCATTTCATACGGATTTTATTAACTATAAATTTTTATTTGCGTTGTTATTGTATTTAAAAATACAATAACAACTTTTATTGTATCACATTTTGTTTGATACAAAATTAAATTGCACTTCTATATGATCGGCTTACATTTAGCTTTCACGAACAACTGACAAACCTTCATTAAGTTTTTTTTTGCAAATCTTGTGAATCCGAAACATTTAATTCTATCCGCGGGAAAATAAAATGCAATAAATAAAAATGGATGTTGTTATACTTGCCCTTCAAAAATGTGCCAGGAAAATATGAATTTGTTTTCGACCCCTAAGAAAAAGAAAGAGCAGGAACGTCATTTGAATAATAATAATAAAAAATCCAATTCCAATTCGTTTGGCAGTTAAACGTGATATAAAAAAAGGGAAAGAGAAACTGAATGGAAGAAAGAAAAGCAGAAGAAGAGAAAAAATCCCATCTATCTAACACCTCTACCCACTTTTCTTCCATTTCAACCTTACTTAAATATCATCCAGGTAGGAAATAAATCTAAATCTTGATATCCAATATGTTTTCCGATGCATCAGCGTATAAGTAATTCAGAGTGATCGTAACACATTGTTGTAGCACTACACGTACATAATATGAAAGTGTGTATGCGTATACGGTTGGCACTTTGGTCTGGTTTCGACCCCGATATTTTTGCACGTATTCAAACCGGATATATGTATCAGGAAGAAGAAAAACGAATCTTTTTTCAACCTTCCTTTCTTCCGTTCGCCTTTTTTTCACATTCAATAAATAAAATAAAGGAGCCGGCATGAATTATAAATAAATAAACGAGGAAATATGTATGTGTTTTGAATTTGTGTACGATTTATAGAAACGTAAATCGTCAATTTCGGTAATACTTTTGAGGCCCGATACATTAATCAATTTCAAAAATATATTTTATGGTCGTACGCTTGCAACATGTACACCTACCACTGGAGGCTGTAATGGTCCGACACTCTAGCGAGGTAATGTTAAGGTTGATGATGGCGGTTGGTTGGATTGTATCCGGACTAAACTGAAAGAAATCCGACATGTGCGAAAGTGTATAGGGAAATGTTCATCGAACCGGAAATGAAGATAAAGAATAAATATAAAGACAAAATAAATTTAAAGTAAGCAACATGACGTTCTCTCCACACATACACAAAAAAGGAATATTTTTCGTTGGTTTCAATTACTTTCACGAGTTCGTAACTGAAATTCGCGCAAAAGGAAACTGTAAAGAAACCCACTCTTCGTATCCGGGCAAAGAAAAAAATTTATACGTTTGCGTTGGAATCGAATCTGATAAAATTGAAGGTTTTACTACGTCTTCTTCGCTCTCATTCTTCCATTTTTAACTGTTATATTGTTTCCAATGTCTTACAATAACTATTAGTTATTTATATTTGCCTGGATCTTTTAGATACCGCACCAAGGAGCCTTCCATGTTATAAAATGTTTCAAACGCAAGTAATTCTTTTATTAATGATCTCATTCAATCTTCTTCTTCCCTCCATTTCTTACCACTTTATGACAAAATTACGATTACATGCTATGTAATTATGTTATAAAATAATAAACATAAATTGCTCTTCTTAATTGCATCCGGATCAATTTAATTTATTAAACTTAATACCATTGATATTTAATATTAATAGTCGTAATGATAATAAAAAGTATGGGGCCGTATTTAATAAATTGAACGTTTCCCATTTGAACTTAATGAATATGGAAATGATGAAGTTAATGTTTAACAAAAATAATGATAACGCAGGCGAGTGGAGCAACGAAACGACAAAAAAGTGCGCGAATTCAGCGAAATGAGAAATTAAAAATTAATTATTGCTCCCAAGGGATACATATTTTGCTTATTGCGTAATTTGATATGTTTAGATATTGTCCAATTAACATATTTGCATTGCAATACTGGATGGAATTCCATTTTAAAATACGTTTCCTACATACAAATTCTTTTTCTCAAAAAGGAATTCAATTATTAATAAAACGTAATTTGTTTATTAATTAATCAAAAGAGGATTTTTAATTACAATTCCTGGCCTGGATTAATAATGCACACGCAAAATCTCATTGGCCTTCAGATGGATACGAAACCATTCAAACTCTTTTCAAATTATAATCCCAAACGACTCGATTTTCTTAATCGTCAGATGGTTCAGCATCAATCAATCGGACTTTCTGTACAATTCTAATCAAAAGGTCTTAAATTCGATCTTCGTGTGTGCAAGAGAAAGACGAACGGACTCCTCCGCCAGGTTAGTATTCACGTTGTGGTTCGAGTTAGCGGCACCAAGGGAGCACTGTTGTTCTGCCCACTACTGATTGGATAACGAGTAATCCTAGTTAATTGAAAGTGGACTGGATTGATCATTTCTGCTCTCACCTCCGCATATAACCTCTTAACTCTGACCGTGTTTAAGCTTTTGGGGATTACATTAGCATTCAATTCGTGAAGTTATATAGGTGGTACTCGTGGTGGCAGCAGGGGTCGTTATATGCGACGATGGTACTTAAACGGTCAAATTACGTACGTTATTTTTTAAATTGGCGAATTTTCGAAATTTGTATTCCACATACGCGAACGTTAATTTCGCATGGAAATTCAAAATGTGACCGATTTTTTGTTCGTCCTTCCATATTTTTGTGTTGTTTAGCATGCAATTTATTTGCGAATCTCTTCGTATCACTTGTACGTTTGATAAATTCCTTTTGCGTTTGCAATCTGTCTGTTATAAATAAGTGCAAGGCGTAGTCACAATAATAATAATGACCGTATCAATAAGTTTAAACGTGTGTGTATTCTATGCAATTTACAAACGTTAACTTCCATAACGTACTTCCGTTTCCTCTATTTCATCCTTGGACTTGCTCGCAGTATAATAAAAGTTTTATGCCGTTACAAATAAAATTTATTCAGTTTATTATTGATGATATAATTTTCGTTTCTGAATGCAAGTGTCAGTTATTTTTACGACAATGCCCTTTTAATATCTGCGAATGAGAAAAAGAAGGGTGAAAAACAATAGGACGAAATTTCGTTTTATTGTCCGAAAGATAAGAGCTTTCAATTTTTTAACGACGACTAGTGCAAGATAAATCTAATCGAATAAAATACGTGGTGCTAACGGTGGTTATGTAATTATCCTTCGACCTTCTCTGTTTTTCTTTGTATAAATTCTTTTGGGCCGTATATTTCTTTATTTGTTTAAATTGCTTTTTATAGGTTTTAACGACAGCACCGGCGATTGTAATTTTCTTGTTAAACATCAATTTATTCTTTTAAAAGTGTTTTATCATCCATAATGTTATACGTTTTTTCTTTTTTATATATTTTAACCGATTGTTACGCTTAATTGGTTAATTTGATAATATCGCTGTTTAATTGGCTTAACAAGTCTACGATTAGTTATTTCATTATAAAAAAAGAGCACCAGTTTTTTCGTTAATATTTTCGTTAATTCGTAAAGCAAAAATACGTAATTTGTAACAAGAATTATTGCTAGAATTCATTTGTAATTTTTTCTATCAATCGCTGTAAATAAATGCTCGTTATTTACAATAACAATTTGTGCTAAATCGATAATTTTCATTATTGCGGCACAAATATAATTTTAAAATATACGAGTTTGCACGCTTTTGCCATTCTTATTATTGTTGTGGATATTTGCTGGTTGCTGCTGTTATTCTTTAGCCACTTACAAACCAGTGTTCTAATTTTTTTTGTATATAAACGATTATATTTTTACAATACAATAGCGAATGAACGTGAGAACAATTTGATTGTTAAGAATTATATAGTTAATAAAGACCATATTTCATACAAAAAGCCTCGACCATACTCTTTTTGTGGTTTGTACACGCGTTTTCTGTTTCCTTTAGAAAATCCGTAGGAGAATGGAAAATATTGCGTAATTGTTTTCTTTTTCTCTTCTTTATTTAATAAAACATTTTCGCTTTTCACAAGAACGATGATATTAAGGGGCCAAATAATGAAAGAATGAATGAGAAAAGGAAGGATATAATAATAAAGAAAATAACGATAATAATGCTTCTTATTTTATTTACAGCTGCCGCAATCGATAAAGTACAATTTTTTTCGGAACATGATTTGTTTATATTGCCTTTGGGTCTATATAAACATCGAGAAAATTTACGCTCACAAAGTTAGAAGTTCTTCTTTTAAGTCAGTCACTAGAACTCACCTGGGAAAAATATCGATCTCATACAATTTCAATATTGAAACTTCCTGCTTTTCCATCCGTTTTATCATCTCGATGTAAATTATGTGCTATTTATTGTTCTTTAATGTATAAGTGGTATTAAACATAGTTAGAATATATTTTTTAATTATGGAAGGTACTTAAGTAATTAATCAGTTAAACTGTCGACAAAATCTTGATAGTTATTATGCTAATTTTTAACTAAGAGTAAGATTTTTTTAAAATATAGTCGCAGGTAATTGAGCTGCTAATTAACGAACGATATCCAATTAAAATCTTTTCTAGTTGAAAAATAAAGTTACTTCAATAACTTTCGAGCGGTTAATTTAATAAAGGAGACATTGATTGGTTCATTACGATATAAAAAGGAATTTAATACTATCGATTAAATCAAAGCCACTTTTTTACACTGAACGCTTAATATATAACCATTTTGTGAAATCGCATTCAATTAACATTTAAATTGCGAGTAAAAAAGTGAACTGACTTTTCCATCGGATAAAACCTTTGTAAATTATTATCGATTTCCATGAGTTTGCTTGTTCGATGCATAGAGATAAGTACACGAATTTGATCTTTTCGAGAGAAAATTATAAGCTATCAGCATCATCATCAAGTGTAGTAGTACTTCAATAAATTCCATACTGAAGATAGATTCCCTCTCCGGTTATTTCCGGATTGCCTTTCAAAGATTTATTCGTTCATGAATAAAGAATGTTCAGATTACAAGGACGAAAATTACGTATCGTTCCAATGTAATAACTTGTTTCTCGTATACGTAATAATGGGAATCATGTACATCCAATTTAAGGGGTTCATCATTTTTCGTCCTTTTTTTTGTCCCGCCCCATGCCAGCAATTTTTCTTTTGATGAAGAGAGCGCGAGAGAGAGAGAGGAGAGACAAAGGAATGACATGCGGATGGATACGTTGTCTGCAGTTTTATTTGTACATATAAATAATAAATGGCTTATTTAGAAATGTTATCGGTATACGATGGGTGGGTAGTATGTATGTAAATCCGTCGAAGAAAGAAGGACTAAGTTAAAGTACCATGCGGGTTGTTGACGAGTAGGAGGAATAAAGGAGAACGAATCAAAAAGGAAGATGCGAAGAGGCAAGCAGTCGTATGTATTTTCCGAAGGGAAGATTAAAGGCAGCCAACGGATCCCTCCCTTATATATATACGTAACCCTATTTTCAGCATGAATATATCCTTTCTCAATACCCTATCTGTCTCGTTGAATCCGGCATTACAACTTTCGAAAAAGACTGTTGATTCGAATCCGCTATTGTATAAAAAAAAAATAGGAGCAGAAGAAAACGGGGGGCCTCCATTCTCTCTCTTAACTATCATTATAGTTGCCGTTAGGAAGTTACAAAACGACCGATAATAAAATACTTTCCTCCCCGTTTCAGCCTTTGTCGCTCTCTCGCGTTTCCTCCTTGATCCGGTAGGATTCCGTATTGTTTCCGGGCAATTAAACGTCTACTGTGCACTAATTAATCTTGATTATTTTAATTTGTAAATACGCCGCCGCCGTTGCCTCCGTTTTCTGTTTGTCGGCGAGTTTTATGTTGATAAATGTGTTTCGGGTACGCTAAATCATTAACGGACATAATTCACGTTATATCTGATGAAATAGACACGAAATTAATATCGTGCTTGCCGTTGTACCTAATGATAAACGATTTTAAATGGATTTGAACTTTATGAATATTGACCATTTTAATTATGAATGCCTTAATTTATAATCGTACCTTTAGTTTTCGCATGTGTAAATGACATTATTTCGGTTTTAACATCGATCAGAATCGAGTTTGATTTGTCATTTAGCAATAATGATAATAATCCCGATCGTTTGTTTATTTATTCGCTTACTATTGCACGATTTTAATCAATATCTATGTTAATTCGGAATAACCTCCCCGTCAGAAAGGTTCGCCATAAAATTTGTAATTTATAAACTTGAATCTTAGGTACGTAAAGTCTGCAAAGTTTTTAACTCGCTAAAAGCAATATTTGTATTGGTTCCATTTCAGTATTTATATTAGAAATCGATAATTATTAGTCTGAAATATTAGTTTAACATTTTGATGAATATGATTATTCTTTAAACGTCTAGTGGAATGGAGTTATTTATTCGTAAAAGCAATCTATCGAATAAGAAAATAACGAGAATGATTACACATTATGGATTAGTCCCTAGGATTTATAAATAGAATAAATTACTCTTTTACCTTCCAAACCGCATAAACGTATACGATTATTATTATTAGTTGTAAACGATGTGGCTTTTAGATGCTACACATAAGCGAACTAATAATTTGACCACTTTATATTATTATCATCATCGTCATTGTTAATATGCAATTTAAATTTAGTCAAAATATTCAAATTGGCTTCACTTGAAATTCAAAAAGTTTTATCTAAATTGAGTGGTTCATGTCCTTTTTGCTAAAATTATTTTTTCCATAAAATTTTCAACTAAAAAAGGGAGAAAATTACGCGAGAATTTTCCATCTCATATGTAACTCTCGCATTTTTGCTTTCTAAACGTGTATAAAACTGTATAAGTTAATATGCGTCATTGACACGAAAAGTAATTGAAACTCTAAGTCAATATTATTACTTTAAGTGCAGCCAACTGGTAAATAAGTATCACAATATTTTAAGACTTCCCTTTAATGCCAGTGATTATTTCGTATAAAATAGATAGGGTGCCTTCCTGAAATAAGTTTCATTAAATTTAGCCTAACGGAAAAAAAATCGTTTCAGATAAATTTTTCGATTTGCACATTAATTCACGAAAAAAAATCTCTTGAACGGAGATTTATATTAATGTTCGATTGCTAATGCAGGCTTAGGAGCGAGAGAAAGTTGCTTAACTGTTATTTTATGGAGTTTCATAATTCTGTAATATTTGTCAGGAATATTTAAATGATTGTTATTATCTCGTCGAATATGTAAAACCTAATTCAAATCGAATAACATTTCGGTTAATTACATGTATTTACGTTGAATTAATTTACTAGTTGTGAATATGGATTTATGGCTTCGCTATCAACATCTAGCCCGCTTCAATTTTCTATTTTTGCTAATCGAAATTCTCACATATTAGAGAATCAAAACAGAAATCAATTATCTTTATTGCGAAACAATGCCTGTGATATTATTAAATTCCTGTTCGATATTTCCTTCATGTCCGTTACCTCTTTCGATAATTTTCTACCGACGTTATTTGTGATAGCGGTTAATTATAATTGTATTGGCGGATGAAACGTTGCATGTATGAAGTTCCATCGCATTTCCTACTATCTCAAATATTTAAAATTGCGGATATACAGAGATAGCAATAACGTCCCTGTATTAACTGCGGTCCGGTATTAATCTTACGAATAATTGATGCACGGAACAAAGAACCGCAAACACATGCATTTCCGGTTAGAAATCTCTCGATGCCGTACGTATTATTATTACGTTTGTCATAATAAATTAATCATATTTAGAGATACACACTAACATTGCGAAAAATGTGTGATGGAAAAAAAGGTTTTTTAGTAACACTACGATGTTAATAAATCAAAGACGTGTGAGGGGTTGTTGTTACCCCGTGCTTTCAGATAGCAGAAATCCATAAAATATACGATTGCTAATATAAATCACGGGTTTTATGTGTCTTTCAATGGGAATTTGATGACAGTCTCTAATATTAATCACTCTTTAACATTTATGACTCTTTCTCTCTCTTTAGCAAACATTTCGCAACGGTATCGTTGAAAAATGTATCTACAATTTATTTCGTTTGTCATGTTAAGAGTTAACATTTTTATTTTCGTTTATTTATGAAGACGACGGAGAGAAAAAACAGTCGCTCTCCTCTATGAGACAATTTTACAAATTCGTTTAAAAGTTAAACCCTGACAAATTGTTTCGCGCTGTAACAACATCATAACAAGTGAAAAACGAAAAGGGAACGTGTCTAAAAGGCAATTCTTAATTTGCAGGCGGCATGTGTCTTCAGCTGAAAGAGATCCGGATACCGAGCCACGCCGTCAGAAACTATAGCGTACGGCTCGAGTGTCATTTCGATTTGGACGGCGAAACGCTCTATTCGGTCAAATGGTACAAAGACGGGAACGAGTTTTACAGATACGTGCCGCGGGACATGCCGCCCACCCAAGTATTCCCGTTATCCGGTGTCACGGTGAACGTAAGTAAACCTAATTATCATAATTTTTCGCCGCGACTTACTCGTTAATTTCATGTAATTGCTGTTGGAAATATGGTACAAGAAGTTCGGAAAGGAAACGAAGTGGATAACGATCATTCTTGACTCCGGTGAAATTATAGGCCGACATTTATGTTTTCTCTTCAGATTTTCGGCTTAGGTTATATTATTTTTTCATATTTCCTCGACTTTAGCATTCTTAAATCGCGTCCATTGTTCGAATTCAATCTAAGGGAAATAAATAATAGCATCTTACCCTTATTATTTTCGATGATAATAATAATACAACGAGGTAGCAGAGGGAGAATTCTTGCGGTTCTCGACCCATATTATGCTTTAACGCGAAGATCATATAAAAAATAACCTCGTTATTTGCTGCAGAACTTTTCCCTTCTTTTTCCTTCTTACTTTTCCGTCCTCTCGTTTTCTTTTTGTTGCCTAAACGGCAATCTTAATTGAGTATCGTCCTTGGAAGGAAACGAACGCAAGAAAAAAGAAGCAAGGATGAGGAAAAAGATAGAGACAGTTGATTATTGTATCGCATTATTTAAGTGCCCTTAAAAAAGATTAAGAGGACCGGGACAAAAAATAGCAGATCGAACGGGTGGGGTGGAGTGTAGTCATCAATTCGCATTGAATCGATTGATTAATTAATTAATTATGGACCTTAATTGATGGTTCGCTTTTGAAGAAACCAACCCGCTTAAATTACTGTCGATTACGGTTATTATTATTAAACGCGTCCGATCCCATAATTGGATTGATTCCTACGAGATAATCAAATTCATTGCATTAACGCTAATAAATGTTTAAAGTTGTTGAATGTTGAGCGCCGACTTTATGACTTTCGGTAACGAAACCGTTTCGATTTTCTATACAATAACACCGCTTATTTCCTGTCTTTTTCTATGTACATTTTCGTAAATCGGGAGTAATGGTTTTAATCCCACACACATGACAGATATGGAGAAGAGGCCTTGTTCGTTAATACAAATCCACACACATACGCAAAAACGCACTTCGCTAACTGGTTAAAGCTTCCTATTATGAACGTAGCACTAATATCCTGGTTACACGTGAAAAATTTTGTAGGCCATCGTCGTTTTGAAAAACCGTTCATGTACGCGTAAAAAAAATGCAGGAGAGAGAGAGGAGACTCTCTTTAACCGTGTGCGCCCAATTTTGATTTGCATGTTAATAAAATAGCAGGGAACGTACACACGAATCACGTTTTGCATACATCAGATTTTCCTCGTTAAAATAGGCAAAAAAGAAGATCGACGGGATAGAATTATAAACGTCATTTGGCCGTGTTTGTGTTTGGTTTATGGATGATAATAATAACCCTCCACTGCTAATATGACACCCTATAAAATATTCCTTCATTCAATTAGCGTTTGTTAGTGGATGGGAAACGCTATTAAATTGTCAATTTTTTGTTCTATTTGCCGATATAGCAAAAAAGTGGTAGGGAATTCTACCGAAATCTTCTTCTGGAAAATCCCTTCTAACGAACAACCACATCCGTTCTTGGTGTTAATCAAATTTCGTTAACCATTTGTTTGCCATTCATAAACGGTTAATATTAATTGAATAAGCAACTGCTATTGTTGTGAAATTGTTGTTTTAAGACGATTTCGGATGATTAGCGAAGGAATTTAGTTAATAATAAACGGGTACGATGATAATACGTAGACAAATTTGCTTCTATATACACGTAGCGAAACGACACCGACGTATACGTACGTAAAATCATCGAGCATCGGTGTGTGTAACATTTAAGCGGAGAACGGCATTAATGCCGGGACATTAACCGAAACAACGGTAATATCAATAGAAGTTATCCCGTGTTGCGAGGATGATAGTGAAGAGGCGAGCGAGATTGAGGGATGAGAGAAATCGCGCGAGTGCGGGGGGAGAAACTCGGTAAGAAGGGGGATGGGCGTGTAATGGGCGCTCTAAAAGAGCCCGCAGATTCAACCGTTATACGAATATGATGCATTGTTGTTGTTGTTGTTACTACACCCCCGCAGTCGTTGTCGAAACGAATGCCGCGTACGGCGCTAAGATATTAAGGCAGTATTTTCTCGGTAACCGCTCGCCGTTATCATAATAACGCTCTTTCGCTGGGGCGCAGAAGATTCTATTTAAAAGATTTGCGATTTAATTTTTTGCGTAAACACGTAGACCGAAGAAACGTAAGAACGGAAGAGGAAAAAAAATAATGGGGAGAGGGAGAGATAGAGAGAGAGAGAACGGGAAGAAGGAGTGAGAGACGCGAAAGAGGAACATTTTCTGGTGTCAGCTTTCAATTTCCTTGCCACGAGGACATCTCATTATGCGGTCCCTTGTTTCGCTCAATTTTTCATCTTTATTCTTCTTCCACTTTTCGTTCTTAACCGTCACCGCCACACCATTTTCGCCCATCAACGTTGCAGACACGTTCATTCTTTCACCGTCACATTTCCAAAGCATTATTATTATTATTATTATATTTAACGGTGGGTAGTGCATAAACGTTAGAATAACAATAATGATGACGGCGATAATAATAAGTTGTTATTTGGGCATGACTTATTGCGCAAAATTTGTTGCTTCGACTTACTTACGCACGTAACTCTGCACAATCAGCCTCGCGCCCTATAACTGCCGCCCTCGTGCGTTAAACTATTTATTATCCCATATTAAAATAGGAAACCAAGAAAATGTGCAACCGTTTATCATTACATCCCTTATATGCCAGTAAATATTTTTTCTCTCTAGTACATTTTTTCGTCGGCGATGAAAATAATTTGGTTCCAATATCAATCCAGAACCGTTAAACTGATAAAAGAATGAACCTTGCGGTTTTAGAAAATGTAATAATAATCCTCCGTCGAGCGATGACGACGATAATAAAAAAATTAGATTCCGTTGTATGCCTATTAAAGTGAACGAATTTAAAAAGGACAAAACGTAGGCAGGCGAACGATGGGGGAAAAATGAAAATTGGAACTTTGTCGGTTATAGTGAGGCCTTCTTTTTTCCCCTTGCTTCCCATTTTTCTTCTTCCACTGCCGAGATAAATACATCTTTATCTTGTTAAGCAATCGATCTGTCGAACAGGAGCCGACGACGACGACGGGAATTTTATAAATTTAAGAAGCATTACGCGATCAATTTTCGTAGCCCCTCGACTACGTTACAAGAATGCCGCCGTGATGTATCACCTGGGGGGTTACAAGAGGCCGTCTATTGACAGAAATTGGAAATAGATTGAATATCGACTTTTTATCAGGAACGAGTACATTACATATTCGGGGATGACTTTATCAAAAGTTATCAACTAAAATTGTCAGTTTCTATTCATGAAGATTTTTTTTCTGCGTCCTCTTCAAAAGCAGCGAAAAAGATATGAGAGACAGTGAGAGATGGAAATTTTTCGTCGTCATTCGATTACTAGTCGCTCATTTTAAACTGTTACTTATGCGATTTGTTATTTCTGCAGGTGCATAATTCGAGCGATAGTCAAGTTGATTTGGAGTCCGTTCAATTGACCACGTCCGGCATTTATAGATGCGAAGTCTCCGGCGAGGCGCCCTCTTTTCAAACGGTCAGCGAACATGGACACATGACCGTTGTCGGTAAGTTTTAACTTTGTTTTTTAACAATTGTCATTAGCATAGAAGGATTATTGCTGGAATAAAATGTTAGCAGAATGTTTATATAAATTAATTAAAAAATATTTTTGTAATTAAAAATATAATATTTATAGGTTTGCTATTGGTGATACTGGTTGTAATATTTTGATCGATATGAGCGAGTACATGTGTTGGGATGATCCGTTCACTTTGTGTCCCCATTTGTGTTGCCAATCCTGTTAGTTAAAATAGCTAATCAATTGCAGGTGATATCTGGTTGCATTTATCTAGAAAAATGTTCATCAATTATATGATAGATAACAGAAAAAAGAGGCCTCCAATGCCACGGTTTGCACATATGCATCGTGGATAAAAAATCAACATGCACGCATTGTCCTCTTTTTATAAATAACAATGTGACGTAGTAAAATGTGTATTTGCTTTCGACATTATTCGTAATATTTTCAGTATAATGGAGAAGAGGTGCATATGGAAAAAATCATGATGGACTAAAAAATTATAAAAAAAAACCTATAGAAATAGTTGGTGGGTAGTAGATACGTGAGAGTTTTTTTTTTGCAATTTTTGAAATAAATTCTATTGTGATAGATATGAAAACTGATTTAATTTTTCAAATTTATATTACGACTGATAACGAATGGGATGGAGAGATTGAGAAAAACGAAAAAATAAAAAAGAGAATAATCAATTAGTGCTGCATAAATTTAACCGAATTTGATTAAACATTCTATTTTCATTTTATCCCTTTTACACGGTTTCAGAGTTAGGTATCCCTAGCATTTTGATTGCATGCGCCCACAATTCTGTACAAAGTGCATTAGTTTTTATGCGAATACATATTTTTGATATCCATTTTTAATTCCTGTTTCACCATTTTTTTGTTAAAAGCTCGTAATCAATTGCGATTAAATTTTTAACTCAATTACCAAAGTGGCTTTATCGTTTTTACTTGCTTTTCTTTTCATCCTCTAATAACATCAGGGAAAATGTTCGAGTACGAGGCAAATATTTGTACATTTTTGTGATAAAATCGTATATAAAACTTCGTTTTATATAAAAACAAATGCATTAATTTTTTTAGTTGTTGTAAGTGCCCTTTGCCATATTTTCCATTCGAGCAAATAATCATTGAATCGTCTAACCGTCATACGTTCAAGTATTATTGATTAATTAATTAGCGGTCTTTTAAGTTAATTAGAAGCAATCAGCGAGAAATGTTTGTTTTTCACTGTTAAACGTTTCGTTAAAAATACAAGAAACCAGCCGAAGGAATCGCTTTAAATGTAGCAAATTTAATGTGAAATGGAAATGAAAAGTACAAAATATATATGAAAATGGTTTGGCTTCAGTTCAAGAATCCTACTAAAAGTCAATGTATCTTTTTGGATATTTGCACTTATTCACGCCCATTGACTACTTTATATTCTTTAGCATTTCTTTGCGAAGAAGTTGCTCTTATTCCGTGAAACCGCCTCCCGCGTATGTGCGGTATATATTTGTCCGTATAAAGATCCCTTTTTTTTTTCGGCGTTACTTTCCTTTTATCGTCGCACACTTCCATGAGTTTATTTCATCGACGAATTTAAAAGTTTAGCGAAAGGAAAACCGACAAGAAAAACGCGAATAGAAAATTATCGTCGTTAATATTTCAACTAGATCCATAATCTACGTTTAATCCTCGCGTTTATATACCAAATATTCACGTTAATTCCATTCAGAAGAAGTGGATTGCCGTTTGATGTAAAACACTGCGACATGGATTGTGTGCGAGCTCGTCATCATCATCATCAGGCTCGCGGTTTTTCATTAAGGAATCAAACATGTAAATATAAACTTTGCACGCTCTAGCAAGGTAGAGTTGGCACAAAGTTCACGATGCCGCCTCCCATATTATCTTCACCTTCTTCGTCGGCGAACATGTTTCAAACAATCCAGACGATGATATAAAATTAATATGCGATTAACGATTTATGGTGCCGGCGTTAGCGAAAATACAATCAACGACGAATTGATGGAAATATCATAAAGCGTGTGTATATTTAATTTAGGTATTAATAATGACGACGATGATCATCATGATGATGATGGTAGCGAAACGAACGAAGTTGTCTGTTACAAGGAAAACGTTTGAGTAAGGATGGAGTAATGGCTGTGTATGTGTGTTCTTAACGCGGAGCATGCAGCAAACCAGACAGGATTATTTCAGATTAACGTAAGACACCAGCGTAGCAGCTTAGCGTTGCCGTGGCGTTGAATAATTACGGGCAGGCCCACGGTTCTTCCCGTCTCGCTCGCTAAAGCAAAATTCTTTCTCCTCTGCGTCTCGCTTTTTTTTTGCACTCTGCCACTTCCTTCTTTCCTCATATCCTAATCTCTGTTACCGTTTATTTTAGACGTAAATTATCTTCGTTAAACTTTGTTTTTTTCCCCATTTTCCTCCTCCATTTTTTGTCCATTTTCCTTGCGATCCGGCCAGAAAATGTATTTAAAAAAGTTTATTTTTTGTCCCGTTTAGTATTTAATTATGAGCAAATTCATTTAATTCCGCAACAAAACGGGATTAGATTTGTGCCTTTTCGTTTTCGTGAAGGTGGAAAAATCATTAAATCCCTGTTTACTAAAACTACTGTTCGTTGAGACGGCATGAAATTCCATTCTTTAGCTTGTTTTGGTTCCTTTTTCTTCGCCTTTTCAATAACTTATCCGGTTTTATTGAAATTTGTAATCTAATTAGATTCAATGGATATTACTATTTACACCTGAAGACCTACATAGGCGAGGCGAAGAAAAAGGGAACAACACACACACACACACACACGGAGAATCAGTCGTATACAGTTTAGTTTATCAGAAATTGGAGCACGTACGAGTCGGTTTAAATCCAATTTTCGCGAGCTCTCTCTCTCTCTCTCTCTCTCTCGCTCTGCCTCTATTTTTTTTTCACCCGGTGCCTACACGCTTTATCTCCATCGCCGATCTTTCATATAATACGAAATTTCGACTCGGGAAAGCGACGAGATGGTAGAAAACTCTGGTACGATAGGAAAATTTTTACCTAGTTCCTTTTTATCAATAAATAAAACGTCACTGATTCATTTATTGTTATACCAAGGAAAAAAAAACAGCCGAACAAGAACGTGATAAATCCAAAAAATGTGTTGTTTGTTGTTATTCCCTCGAGACATTTGACTAGAATCTTATGTAATGTTTATTTCCGGTTTCCCACTAGTTCCTGTAAGCGTTACAATTTTCTTGAAACGTAATTACCAGGCAAATTGGACGTATTGTAAAAAGTAAATAAATAAACGAAAGTGATCGTTCGCTAAAATGTTGGTGCAAAGTTTTCTGCGTTTCCTGTTTTTCATTTCACTTAAAATTAATGGCAACTTTTAAATGCTCCCGAAACGGCGTACCCAAAACATAAAAATAAATTAGCCAAGTAAATTAAGCGATTAGCCGGAATAAATAGCATCAGATATTATTTAAATAGGTAACGATAATTTTTCAGCTTAGCACACGTATATTTATCATAGGAGATCGCGTCACCCCATTAAATTAGTTTTAAATTGTTAATAATTACTTTATTCTCTTTTAATTAAAATATACCCCCATTATAAACATTATAAAACCAGTTTCTCGTTTATTATTACTGCGGACATAAACGTTTTCTCTTTTTCTTCCGCTTATTTCTTCCTCAATTACTTCCCAGTGTCATCCCTATATAAAATTGTTTGCCCTTAGCTCGTCCATCTCCCTTTTTCTTCCTATATGCTTTTTTGTCGGATGTTGGTTAAGTACGACGTTTTCCGGTTTCTTTTTTACGTCGAGATCTGAAACAAAAGAGATACAACAAAGCGTCAAACCGTAAAGCTTATGTGTATCTGTGTCAGCGGTAACACCAGAGAAAAGAGGAAGAAAGTCGTCACTATACGGAGCCACCACTATCTCTTTACTTACGACCATCGAACAACAACAGCAACAACAAGAACATATTGATCAGCCGATAAGACGGTTAGAAACAATGCTCGTGAGCGTTCACCTAACATGCACCATTTGCTATTTATTCGATAACCCCCAAGATTTAGGTGAAGAAAAACTGTCGCCCAAAATGAGATTGCCTTTTCCTTGTTTCCCCTCGGTTTTCCTCGCGGTATTAAAGTTAATATACCGCACGAAAGAGGTATTCGTTGTCGTCATCGTCGCAGTTCGTTGTTGTAGATTATTAAGCGCAATTTAAATGTCGAGATGTCTGGACAAGTTTCTAACTTTGTTCGAACGACGATGAGGTATGATAATTGAACGTCGTGGGGAGAAAGAGAGACAGAAACGTCACTTGATGCTAAAGTTTTGCAAATTAAATCCAAACACTTATTGTTATATAAATATTCATAGTATTATTAACCGCAAAGCCAAATAATTTCGATCTTAATTCAACACGAATTTGTTTTCCTTTTCAAGTAAACCTTAAGACATTCATTTAATTATTGTTGCTTTTAAAAATTTCTTGAAGAACGTCAAGGATAAATACAATTTGCTGCGAGTCGTCGAGGAGTTAAACCAAGTTTTGTCCTAATTTCTATCTGGAAACGTTTATATGAGATAGATAGTAATTGGTTTTACGTATAAAAATCAAACGACGCGATAGTGTTGGGCAACGAAAAAGTTTCATTTCGATTTAAAACATTTAAAAGAATTGCTTGGGACTCTTCATACCACTTCTCTTGCGCTTTTCCTGCTTTTATTTATTTTTTCCTCCCCTAAAAATCGGTATTGTTTCTGGTCTTTATTTAATCTTATCCTATGTAGGGTACGTATTGAAGAAAAGAGCGAGCGAGTGAAATAGAACGCGGCAAGGGAGTAAGAAGTTTCGCAACACACCGACCATTTACGTTTGCTTCACTTATTTAAGTTCTACCTTTGTACGTTTCTTCTTCTTTTTCGTGCTTTTCATCTTCTAGTAAAGAGATAAAACCTGGATAACGGGAAACAGAGGATAAGTAGGACGGCGATGATGGGCGAGGCGGAGGAGACCGGGTAGATGGAGGATCGAAAAAACCGCAGAGATTCGAATCGTTGTTGAAAAACTTCTTGTCTTAAGGATTTTTTTTGTTCGTGTTTCTCTTAAAATAATTGAATAGCCGTGATATTTCTCTCGGCAGATTTTTCCTGCTAAGTACCACTAGCATCACTCGCCTTTTGAATTGCATTAAAAATATGGCTGCAAAAATTGTTGCTTAAAAATTGAAATTAAATTTGTGCGGCTCTTCATTCAATTACTGTTCGCAATCATATTACGACGGTTTCCGCGAAATTTCCACTTATTACTTTGTAACGGAATTATAATTAGTTAATGGATATTAAACTTTAACTCTTACCATTTTTAGCTTCTTACAGAGAAGACAAAGTTCAAAGAAGCAAAGGAAGTGAAACATCTTGTTTTCAGTAATTAGCAACCAAATTAATTGGTTCGAAAATTAATGTGGCCAATTTTATTTTGGCCTCTTTTTCATAAGGACGCTTAATTTGCTAAATACTAATAAAACAAGAGCGATGAAAGGGACCGGGAGATAAAACTAGATGCAAATGTGCGAAATTTAAAATTCAACCGAGATTCGAGATTTTTATTTAAGATTCTTTCATGTCGCGACTCTAAAATTGGAACTTCTGAAATAACAGCGAACGTCTTATCAAAAAGATGATGATGGCTTTTCTGTATTCTTTCACGTCGTTCCTCCTTTTTGTTCTTGTTATTGTTGCTGCTGCTGCTGATGCTACTGTTGTTGTTGCGCTTTAAGGAAAAGGAAGAAGGAGCGGCTGAAAGATGTTGTTCTGAACAACGGCTTTTACGCGGCTATAAATTCCCTTTTATAGTGGATGGTGTGTTTTATTTTATGTTTAAATTTGCAACTGGAAACGAGAATATATACGAATTTACATCATATACGCGACGAATAATATATAGATGTATACAGGGTAGGAAAATAGGGAACGAACTCGGTTGCGAGGGTGGTAACATGAAGAAGTGCAGGGGAATAATGCTGAAGACGAAAAAAGCAAAAGAAGGAGAAATGAGGAGAAAATACCTTGTTACGCCCGTTGTATTATGTAATGTGATAAGAGATTACGGTTCCTGTCGGAAGTGTCGGATCTCATTTCTATAATGGCGACGTTATAAATATATTTATACTTACGCGTGTAGGTGTACATGTTTATAAAAAAATGTTTTAGCATGCATTTATGATGCGACTTCCACCTGCAGCAGCAGCAGCAACGTGTGCTCCGTTCAGCTCCAATTTGTGAATTAGCCGAGAACGCAAGAGCAGCAACAGCGGTCTTCGCTACTGGCATGAATATATTGTGCGATATAACGTTTATAACATTGTTGCTTGTTATTATTATGGATAAATAAATAAAAAAATGTGCGCTTTCCTCGCACCGCTATGTCATCATTACCATTATTATCATCGCAACAAACACTTTGCCGGTTTTCCTTCTCTATTTTCCTTTGGCGGGACAATTTTCTTTGTGAATATAATTTTTTTAACGACGAACGAAAGAGACAACGCGAGCGGTGTTAAATACGAGTTCTAACCGGCTATTAAAAGCGGAAACGTAATTTACTCGGTAATTTGCCAACTTTCATCATTATAATATAAGCAACAATAAAAAATACAAAACTTAATTAGTTGCAAATGACGTATAAAAGGTACGCTTTTTGAAACGACGCTAATGTAACGAATACAATGTATGAATACGAAATTGCGTTCGCGAGTCGCTTTGCAACATTAAAGAAATTTGCCAATTGTAGCGGATGTATTTAAGCAAAAGATCGATTGTCGAGCTTGAAATCTCTCCTCTCGCCTTCGATAATTATTCTCCACAAGATTTAGCGGTCTGACGTTTTCCCGATGAATATAAAGCATTTTAACGCCTAATTTAAAGAAATCATTTTCATTGGAAACGTCTCATTTTTCATTCAATTCCTACTTCGAATAAGTTTTCCTTCTCCGAGTGACTTTCCTTTTCGTTTATTATAATCTCATTATTCATCGATTCGTCTTTGTGAAATTCTTATAGGATCCGCTTTTTTTTCGTTGCCCATTAAAAATAATTATAAGAAAATATCGTGAATCAATTTATTTTATTTTGGTGTGGAAAAACCGCTTTTCCCTTCTTTTTTCGTAACACAATATAAAACTTGTTATAAACATTTTTCCTTAAATTAAACGGATATCCTGTTGTCGGTTCGCACCTTAAAACCATTTACAAGAGACCCGACGATCGATATTTCTTAACCCAATAAATTCTGAAGATAAGTAAGTTTATCGTAAAGAAGAATAAGAGGGTTTGGTGGCGCAGCGAAACAGGACAAGGAGATATTATTGGGTTTGTCTTTTACAATTTTGACCTTGATAAATATAAGGAAGAAAAATAAGTTCTTTTCTTATCTTTAAAGTATGTAAAGTAATTTCGTCTTCCTTCGTCCTTTTTTCCTCGTCTTCTCGCTCACTTCACTCAACCTACATTTTTAAAAGTTGAAGAATTTCGCAGGAAGAAGATTCTTTTTTATTACAAAGTTCAAAGGGAGAAAGTATAAAGTACCTAGTGCTTTTGAAATAAATATGGAATACATATTGTAGGATGATAAGATGCAAACGTAATAAGTGAGATACTTTAAGTAGCTGCACGATAATGTAACGTAAGAATTAAAAGAGAGAGGAAAAGGAAATGTCGGAGTTCCAGTTTGAAATGTTAAATGAAAAGAAAAAGTGAAATGAAGCCATAAAAAATGTGTGCCATATAAATAATTCCGGTCAATGTAAGTTGTTTTGAAAAAGAAAATTTTGCGTGTACGTATCTGGAGCTTTTCACGCTGAAACAATGACGTGTTCCAAACGTGTCCTCCTATGGAGAATGAATTTCCGGACCGCTATTGCATATTTACCGACTGCCTGCCCTCTTCACTATTTCAAAGTGGTTGCATTCGAAAGTAATCTTTTAGGGAATCTTAAATAAGTACGTGGTTTCTTAAAAAAATAATCCAAGAAAACGTCTACTTAATTCAAGAACATTTACTATCGGAAATACTTTTAATAGATCACAGACTTATTCAATAGCAGCATTAATTTTATTGCTTAATTGTTCGATGTTTAGGCAAATTGTGAAGGAACCACGTATATGAGGAACTGTACGTTTTGTATGCACGTTTATTGCTCCAAGAGAGGCGCTTTTACTGTTGCTTTTTTTTTGTTAAACAGAATCTGTAGTATGATATTACGAAATATATGCGGTAGTACAGGAAGTAATTTGTACATTTTATTGGTAATAACGTTTGTAGGTAAATATTTAGCGAGAACGCATGTGTGTGTATGATGTTAAATGCTACAATATTGAATAGCGCTGCAAACTGGTGTAATAATGGGTGAAATGATGGCGAAATAAAGATAATAATTTATTTTTATTTTCTTTAAATTACACAACCACCAGCATCAGCAAACGTATTCGATTATTATTTATTGGACGTTATTTCCCTAGGGTGTACTTTTATAGATGCGAATCCAATTATAAAATTGATATTTCAAAGAAAATATTTTAAATAATTTGTTCAGCATTTTCGTATAATCTGAATAACATTCTAGTTGCTGCCTTCGTGTTCATATAAACCAATTGCTAATTACTCCTTTTAATAATGTAAATTATCCGATTATATCTTCAGCTACTGTTAATTAGACGAAATTATAATGGATCGTTAAATTTTGACCCTATTTCTAGATACTCCTCCCTAAGATTATCCGTAATAGAGAACCTTATCTAAATCATCTTACTTTTGTAATATGATTGTTTTATACTTTATAAGCACGGAATCTTATTGAGCTTTAGCACTTTATTAGAGGCTCGTGATTTATTGCTATTCCATTATAGACGTTTATAAGTGGGTCAAGTAAACAAATTAAATACATTTTTGTAGGGGCATTAATTTTTCGACGGTAACTAGTAATTCTCTTCGTACATTACTAATTTACATCGACTGTTTTATGTTATTTACTGCTTTTAGCATTGCAGTCCGTTTTTTTTATATTCGAGAGCGACTTATTAAAAAGAAATTAAGGCCATTTAAATTGTGAAATACATATTTCGATAAAACAAATATTAATTAAGTAACAAAAAATAATTATTATAATAATTTAGTACAGCCAAAAATCACTGTAATGAAAGTAATTTCTTCGCCCTGAAGTTTCTTTGAATTCATGCCGATATAATACACATGAACAATTTCTAAACTTCATTATTCTGGATTATCCAATTACCATCTAAGAAATATTATGACACTGGAAGTTTTACTTTGCTCAAAGACGTAACGGCAATAAATTATTATGTTTTTTCTGCAATAACTCTTATTTATGCTAAAACCGAGAGGAAAGTTTTTTCATTTAAGAAAATTAGACTACAAAATAGAATATACACAACATGTTGGTTTATCTACGTGTATTTTCAGAAATATATCAATAACTTTAAGTAAAAGAGGTGGATACGAAGAAGATGGAGAGTGTGGAGAAAATATTCAGTTGCCTACGAAGTTTAGACATAATTTCTCCCTTCAATATATATTTATATTTTCTTTTTCTCTCTTGAGAAGTGAAAAAAGACAGAATGAAAGAAAGAAATGCTGGCGGTGGAAAGGAGAAAGCGATGGACCTTTATTTTTTCGCACTATACTTGACATTATGTGTTTATATTACCAGCATTCAAGCAGCTATCCGCCCGTCTATTCTTTATTCTCTTTCCTTTTTCTCAGACATAAAACTTTCCTCACTTTATTCTATACCATGTTATATTATTATTATTATTTTATCCATAAGAAGGGTGTACGAGAAAATATTACGAATCGTATTTTCCTCTTATTCCTGCCTCTTCCAGCTTTTTCTTTCTACTAAACGCTCTTCCATCATCTGTCATCATTTAATTACGTTAGGAATATAATAAAGTTGAATAAGAAACTTTATTCTAATGTACTTGCTTCAGATACAATGCGAAATTTAATTATTACATGGGGTTGAGAAATTGAAAATAAAGTCGAATACAATACAGTACAGAAAAAGAAGTTGCATGCAGTTAATTATAAATTGCATATTGCACTTAATTTAAATTTAATTTGTATCGATAAAATCGTTATTAAGGCAAATTGCTATGTTATAGCAGAACATTAGAGCCCGAAAAGAGATATAATAACGCACGTATATTCACTTAACGTACGATTAATAATAATTCATCTTTGACTTTTTGGTACGAGACCTTTAAAATGCAATTAGCTATTTAATTCTCGCAATATTATCATTCCCCAACGACTGCCACATTATAACGTCTTAATTCGATCATCGTCATTTTCCATTTCAACCGTTCCATATACAAGTCGACAACGAAGCAAACGTTTGTTAATAACATTTTTCCGCACGTGAATTATTCACAAAGTTCCAATTAAATTAAGGTTCAGTGGGCATTCTTAACAGTGGTTAAACGTTACGTATTGTACGAAATAAACGTGGCGAAGGAAAATATGGCAAAACTAAACATTGTTGACCTAAATTCGGTGGCCATTGTTACATCCGGACGTATCGAGGGTAACTTCGAGTGTACATACGCGTCCATTTATTATTATTATTACAATTGATCCTGTAACAGAATTTATAGGGCTCATTATTATTTTGTAGCTCTTCCCGAAAAGGGTCCCACAATAACGGGCGCCCGTCGACGTTATCAAGTGGGCGACACGGTGAGCGTTAATTGCACGTCCGGCCGTTCCAAGCCGGCGGCCCAATTGAATTGGTTCATCAACGGCAAGCCAGCGGACACGAGGTTTTTGAAAGGGCCCAGAACGGAGGTGACCGGCCGCGAGGGCTTGGAAACGTCGATACTCGGCCTGGAATTCGAGGTGAATCCGCAGCATTTCGATCACGGCAACCTGAAGTTGAAATGCTCGGCGACGATCGCGACCGTCTATTGGAACAGCAACGAGGAGTCCATCGGCGGCGAGCGGCTGCAGAAGGCGTCCGTGCTAGAGAGTCGCGGTACCGTCGCGCCGGCCGGATCACGTGCAGATCGCGTACAAGGTATTTGAAATATTTATAAGGCGACGCACATAAAACGTCCCATTTTATTAGGTACACAGAGTTGTAAAGCACCAAATGGTCGTTGAACTTTGTAATAACTTACTCAATTTTGCTAGCTTTTATTTTTTCAATATTTCCCTGCGAAAGCGACGATCGATTTATTAAATGGGCGAGAAAAGGAAAAAGTGTTTTGCAGAATTATAGGATCTCCGTCGTTGCCATTCGAACGCTTTGACTGCAACGCGGATTATTTTCATTTAAACGGATAAGGTTATCGATAATCGCATTTACCTCGATGCCGGAATTAAATAAACTTAAATCGACTTAAACCAAACGAGAAAGTAACGATAGAACTTGGAGCTTCAACTTGCGTGTGCGTATTTTAAAAAGTAGAAATTACTGATATCAATAATAAGAATAGTAATGGCACCAGAAATGAATGAATCTGAAACCTCTCCTCTTATTATATTTATTTTAGACTAGGTTAAAATGGGTGGAAAATGCTTCCATGAAATATTTATGGGATATTATAGCTGAAACTATTGATTTAAGTCTCTCTTGTCCTCTCTTTTCCTCTCTTTTGCACTTTATTTCTTACATATAATCGTTATGAAGCAGCATAAAAGCAGCTGTGTGTGTGTGTCAATGGAAGAAAAGGACGTTGCGAATTATTAAAAAAGTTAAAAAATTGCCAAACTTGTCGAAGTCGTCCGCAATCTTTTGTAATAAAAAACGTCCGTTGAATATGACCGGAATGGATAATAGCTTTTTATATGACTCGAATTAATTTAATTAAACGTCTATTTAACTTTCAATGATAGATTAAAAATAAAATTAACTTCTCCATTGTCATCCGAAGTAATTTAATATCGATACGTACGTTTGTATAAGTAAAAAACGAAAGTTACGCCGAACTAACGTAATCGAATAAAAAATTAATTAAGCAAATTGAAAATGAATTAGCATTTTCGCAAATTAAAATAAACAAAACCGATTAAAAACGAAAAAAAGAAACGAATTGAACGTTCGCTTTTTCTTGTCGCTTAACTTCCGGGAAACTTCGAAATTTTCTACAAGTGATTTTTCCCCAACATAATTAAAACAATGAAATGAAAAACTTTGCCTCCGGTGTTAGTATTTTCTAATTTCGTTTCATTTGGAACGCGCGGAGAAACTGGCTGGGAAGAAGGCGAAGAAAAAAACGTAAAATCGAAGCGAAAGAAGAACCAAAAACGTAGAGGAAATAATCGCAAGTCTTAAACTGACGTCATAAATCGAAAAGTTCCATTTAAAAGCCTCTTAGTACTTAAGAAAGAAATGTAGAACAACAAGCGATAGAGAAAGTGAGGGGGTCGAGGGGAAACAAAGAGAACGAAAAAAAAAGGGGGAGAAGCTTTTATTATTTCAATCGGCTCCAATAATTACTTACAGTTGAGTAAATTGCGTGCGGAAAATTGTTAGATCCTTCCCCACCCTTGCAGAATTCCCTTGTTTTCCACTCGGTTTTTTTTCCTGTTTCTTGTCCTGTTGTTCGTTTTATTTTTTCCCCGTGAGCACTCCTTTACCTCGAAACGCCATCCGAACGACACACCGAATGAATTGTAGTATGCGCTTTCGTTACACGTATTCGTCATAAAAGTTTTATCTAGCAGGAAGCAAGAGGGAAAAGACGAAGCCGAAGAACCATGATGGCATATAACGTAAACAGTAGAGACAAGCGCGGATATTGCAAACGAACAATACTCGAGTTAAGACCAATAAAAATTGACCTGCGGCCGCAAATGTTGCCGCTCCTCTTCTTCTACCCGACCATTCTTTTGTGTGTGCTTTCCATAACACTATCGCACTCTAGAACCGTGTACCGACGCTTTAGGTCGTACGTCAGCTACAAGAGGAGGAAGAAGAGTTACGACCCCAAACATTATCCTGCGTTGATAACGTTGTCCTCGCACGAATATACACGTGTGCCGATGATGGTATCGCGTTGCCGGATTGTCGTGCGAAATTCTCTCGGTCTCCCTCGTTCTTCGCGTCTTTAACAGGAAGAATCGACCCGGCACTCGTCGTAAATCCCGAGACAATTTCGTACGGAACGCACGTTATTTATGGCCGCGTTTACAATATCGTTCGTTTTTTGGCCGCTTATAAGTTTCAGGAAGGAATGGACGATTCAAATTGTTTTTATGCGGCGTGGCAAACTTTTGAGACCAATAATTTTTCATTGCTAATTATGTTAATGATAATGTAATTGTGTGTTTTGTTTTACTTGCAGCTGCTGGAAGCACGGCGTCCGCAATCTTGCCACGTTTCTCGTTACAAAGTTTACTCTTGCTCTTGGGTCTGATTACGCCGTGGAGGTAATTGCACGAATCGATTCCGATTTTCTATTCTATTCGTTTTGATGGATTTTTTGTGAGAAAATAAATTAACAGATTAATAATTAAAACCGAAGTTGAAAATGTTGAGAGAAAAAGCCAAAGACATTAGTGATTGATCACAGTTTGTACATTCCTAAGTGTGTTAAATGTATATGTTTTCTATAATATTATAAATAAATACAAGAAATATATATATATAAATAAATAATTTCCAACTGTGTGTGTCGTTCGCCCATCTACAACAACAACAGGAACTAGCCACAAATAGAAAATGAAGAGTTTCGTTTTTATCAACCAAAAAGGGAGGAATTAATTCATATGATTTTATGATGAAATTAAATTATTACGTAAATATAGTACTTGTCACATAACTCTTAATTTGCACATAAAATATTTTTTATTTATTTTTTTTTGTATGAAAAAATTTGGAAAACTGGTGCATTTGTGTAATATAAAAAATAAAATAATGAGGATACGAAAAAAATGGCCTTTTTTCAGTTGAAACGTTAAATGCAGTTTCGTATGGCACTAATTTGAGAAAGAGGAAAGGGAGCGATTTTTTTAGTTTGTTATTATCCTTTCGTCAGCTAAATATTAAAAATAATTATTCATACTATGCAAATGTAAATATCCATTAAACTCAATGTTACGAATATGACGAGAAAAATGAAATTATTATTAATTAAATGAAATTAATTAAAAAATAAAAAAAATGAAAAAAATAACAATCAAATCCTACTTCTAGTCGTATTAATTAATTTTAATCTTGTGTATATTAATACTAAAGTAAACATATTCGAACTGGTGCACTATTATTATTCGTACATATAATAATAAAATTTGCATAAAAAAATTTTGAAAGTAACATTAAAATAATGAAACGGAAAAGGGGAAAGTCTTTACAATTATAACGATTATTAATGAAATAACGTTTGGTGCACTGGATTAACTACTGCGATTAATATTATTATTCATCATCGTACTTTTATAAAATATTTAAGAATAATAATAAGTAAAGAAGAAAGTAATTTTTGAGATAGTGACTTTATTACTACCATCATTATTTGAAGAAAGAAATAAAATTAAATTTATATTGTGATGATGTTATTATTAAAGAAATGATAGAGAATTACGAAGAAACATTGTATAAAAATAAAACGAAAGTTATTAAGTCTAGTCCAGAATTTCCCTCTATTTTTTTTTTCTTCTTCAATGGAATAAACATTGTATCTTTAATAATTAAATAAAGCCAGATGAAAACACTCCAAAAATTAAAAGAGAACAACTGCAAAATAGATTGACGAGTTAAATGAGTGTCTGAAGAGAAAATGATCAATATTAATCATAAATGTGTAATCGTAACGTTTTTATTGCGAAAAGGTTTTACAGAATGGCGGTAAGATTGCGAAACGTTAATAAATAGGGCGCTTCTGTTGTTTATACACATAAATGAATCTGAAAATAAAGAAGTAAAGTGTTTTATTCTTGTATTAAACAAAAAATTGATTACATAACTAAATTATTAAGTTTAATTAATATTATCATAATTATATTATTATTACTATAAGTTTTTTATGTAAATATATGATAAATTTAATGCAACTGAAAAGGCAAACGATGAGGAATAATTCATGTGGAGAAATTGCTGAAAAAATCCCTGTGATCAAAATTAAAAAAGAGAAATAGAAAAGAAATATATATAATTATATGTTAGGCATTTTAAAGCCATTATTTGTTAATTAATGTCGAACTTTACTGTCTCATTGGAGCATAAGAAACGATGAAGGATTTAATTTTTGCGAAAGAATTGACTATTAACTTGTAAACAGTTTGTTCATAAACAAGCAAAAATTGGAATAATTTTTTATTGAAGCAAAATCCAATATGAAAAAGGAACTAAAAATTATTAAGATAAAAAAACCGATTCAATGTAAATATGAATAACTTTAAATTAATGATAAGAATTGAAGTAATTATTAACGAAAATGTATATTAATTAAGGATATATTTACGATTCAAACTGATTAGTTATTACTTGAATGAAGGACGTTTTTTAGAAAAGTACTTAACAGAAAGGTTACTAACGCTTCTCTAACTCGATCGGTAACAGTTTGTATCGTAAATGTATCGCATCATCTTCATCTTATATACATGTATTTTATTTTGAAAAAATAAAATAAATCTAATCAGATACCGTTTTAATTGCTTCATTAATTTTTACCTGAATGATTAACAATTTCAAATTATGAAACGAAAGAAAGGTAAGCAATTATAATGACAAAATTGTTTAATTCCTCTTGTTCGTAGGTAACGCAGTAAATCAAAGTTATTAATTAATATTCAACACCATTAGGTAAGTTTTAATTAATCCTTTTTCGAATATATCTTTGACGGCGAAATCTTAATTTTGCGGTAGTTTTTGCAAAAAGTGAAACAATAAACTTTTGATGGTAATAACTGAAGAAAAGGCTTCATCTTGTTGGGCTCGCTGTATAGTAGTTGACAATAATTAAGAATTTAAATTGCGTTATAGATAACATCTCTTAGCTCTGTAGTGTTACACGTTGAGTTTTATTAACTCGTTTCGTTCATTTTAATGGCACGGTTATAAAATGTTTGAATGTAGTAGATTTTTCCACCCCTATTTTACTACATGTGTGGGTAGTACTACTTATTCAAAGCGGTAGGTTACATTTGCATAAAAGTACCAACTAGAAATAATAATAATAACTAAAGCCACTAATTTCTCTTCTTCTAATCAAGATACACAAACAAACGTGTTTATTTAAGGCATTATTATCATTATTACGTGACCTATTTTATTAGACGAACACCCCTTTAAGGCCGTAACGTCGTTTCGTTTGTTGCCTTTATAACGTATCGATATGCAAATTGTGAAATTGTAAATAATCATGGAAATCCGCATTAAGAATGAAATAAATAATAAACAAAACGAGCGGACGAGAATTGTAAGAGGAACGAGGAGGGAAAAATGAGGGATATTTCTTAATAATAATGTATTGATATTGGATTTGATTGAAGGAAATGTTCGTTCCGCATTTCGTTAGGAATAAGTTGAAAATGCTCTCGCTATTTTACCTCGTTCCTTATTCCATCGACGTGTCCGTTAGTGTGAAGATAACGACGTTTTCGACATGATGACGGGAAACTAAGAGACGAATCGACAAGAAAACTCGGGGGTGAATTTAATCTAGAAGACGCGTGTGTTTGTGGATTTTCAAGTAGTGTTTAGGTATTCTTGCACGGTCGTCCTGTCTCATCAGCGAAGAAAGCTCCTTTAACTCGTACACACTCGTTCTCTCTTTCTCTCTTCCAGTTTCTCTCTCTCTCTCTCTCTCTGTGTCTTTCCATCTTTATATATATACAGTTAGATAACGAACCTAAAACAAACGTACAATAATGAAACCGAGAAATTAGAAAACGTTCCTTGCTACATAAAGATGTATTTTATTATCCGTCCCATTTAATTTACTATTTTCGCGACGCTATCAACAATATCAAGAAAAGTTTATCACGTTCATGCAGATCGATATTTGTTTCTTCTTTTCCAAATTCAATTGTACACGTACGTTTCCCGTATTATTGATGTCTGAATCTTGTTTGCAAAAAGGGCCGGCCGAAAAGGAAGGAAATAAAAATGGACGCCCTTTTTCATACGTTCACAATACTTTCTTTCTTGCCTTCCGTTTGATGATTATTTTATCTGGCCGCGAAAACGCTCATTTATCAAGGAAAACAATGCGGAATGTAATAAGAAGGATTTCGCCGTTTGCGGTCCAGCAGCGGCGTTCATTGTTCGAGCGCAAACAGACATTGTTATCACGGGCCTCTGCAATCGTGGCCTGTTTTCTTCGGTGGTTACACTCGATTTCATTCGCTAATAAAAGGAAAACGAAAACTCCTCATTCATTCATTGTCTAACAATCTCTTCGACTCTCTTTCCGTTTCCACTTTTCTTCCCTTCGATATGACTTCATTAATTCATCGATAGTTATCGTGCTCTTTGCTTTTTTCCTCTCACGTTTCGACGATCTTCATCTTTCCTTTCTGTCGCTCTTCTATTAATTAACGACCGTCGATGGTTTCGTTGGATTAAATCCGCTTCGTACAATATATATTTGTGGCAATAATAATATGGATTAATTATACTTATTAGTTCGTTAAAGTTACGTAACACCTCTTCGTCGTTGATTAATGCCACTTAAATAATTTGAAACTAATTTATAGTTTGTTTGCGGCAAGTAATAATCGATAAATATGTACTTCATGTCTGTCTACAATATTGGCAACGACATATTTCACGATTTGACGTAGGATTCGATGGGGAGAGAGACGATCATTTTCTATAATACATCTGATGGCGACATAGTAAACATGGGGTCTTATAAAACTTGAAAATTACTGTACATTTGAAACGTAAATTTTTTTTACAAACGTCTCTCGATGTCTATTTCAGATACGTGTAATGATGGCAATGATAATAATACAAGTTGTTGTACACGTGTCTTTATGTAATATATAAACTGGTTGCTGTTCCATTCTGTACGTGTATTTCGATCGATTCCGTATATATCTGGCGAGAATCTCACCGGCAGCAAAGCCATCAAGTCTCGTTATACGTGTATACGTACATTAAATATTGGATGTGTGTCAAGAATTGTCAGTGGCAGTGCAAAACCATGTATCGCCACTGTGTTTAGTTCTGCAACGCTCGATTTGCAGGAGTTTCGCCTCTTTCGCCCAGCCACCAAGCCACACATCTCCAGTTGGCTAGGAGTCGCTATGATATTGCATATATTTGTAGCTATTGGCAAATCTTGACATTAGTTTGTATTTACTAACAAATGTCACGTTAGTCGTGTTGCAAATGGTCGCTGCTTTACGAATCCGCTAAATTGTCATTTATTGTTCTAAGATCATTAACAATACCGTTTAATTAAATCTAAATGTTGTGTGTAATATGTTTATTATTATCATTCAATTAGTCTGGCAGCTTTCCGTTGGTTCTATGTTAATTTAGAAAGTTAGAGCACAGTTATTAATTATATTAATAAAATGAAGCAGAACAATAGAAATCAATTAAGCGGAATGAATTATGAAAATAAAATACAAAGTTCAAGTACGATTGCGCTGGGGAAATTTTCAACCGAACTCTTCGATGTTTCAAATTAAACTATAAGTAGGAAAGTTATTGCGTTTAGTGAAAAGCAACACAAAATTGAGAGAGCGTAGATAAATTTGATTATATCTAAGACAAATAATTAACGATTATCCTTCGAAATTCAAGAAGCAAAAAAAGAAGAAGGAGACGTAGTCGATGCATTATCAAATTATAGGCTGTGGAAGTTTTAAACTAGATTTAAAAGATTTCAACTTGGAGAAACATTTAATTGAATACAAACATATATAGCCAAAGATAAAACTAATCCGGAAAGTTTCAAGTAGGAGATTAAAGAAAAGATTCATTAAGAAGAATTAAACAATGGCTTTTTTACAAGCTACTTTTTATTGTTGCCATTATTTCTTTTATTTGGAATCGTAACTTGTTCGAAGGAAAGCAAGAGAAAGTAGATGGAGAGGAAAAAATGCATAACTCTTTAAAGAAGTATTTTCCCCTCATCTATCTGCTGATCCAATAGCTAGAAGAACTTTATTATATTGTTTAAAAGAAAATTCATTTCCAACCTTTTTCAAGCTAATTTTTTCCCTGTTGCCACTTCCTTTTTTAAACGAATTTTCAACATGTGCATAAATAAAAGGAAGTAATTTACAATAATTCTTGTTGTTCTTCGTTCCTTTTTCCATTTTTCTTTTCGCTCAAACGAAAGCTGAACTTTCCAGATGAGAAGAAGATCCGTCTATTTTCATTCAGAGTAGGAGTTCGTGATCCATTCACATAGATCTACATACTTTATGAAGTACGCGTCGAAACGCTTTCCGGTTTTTCTTTTACTTTTTCCCCTGCTACGTAGCTTTCATTCTTTCCCTTTAAAGTATAGCAAAAAAAAAACGTACATGTAGAGAAAAGAGGGCGAACGTTAGAAATTATTAAACGGTCTTATTATACGCTTGTTACACATGAAAGTAAAGATTCGGCAGCGAGCGTTTCTTCTTCTTTTTTTTCATATTAAATCTTTAAATAACTTAATTGATGCTATCTGTTTCATGTCGTTTTATTTTTTTTGCCCTCTTTCCATCCACCTCGTATGGGTTAAGACCGTGTAATAAAAGTGTATTAAATACAAGCGAATCGTATATCGATTTCTTTCCACTCTCGCAATTTCTTTTGCTCGTTCATTATTATTTAATCAAAATAATGGAGGAATTTATATTTATTAAGATGCATGATAGAAAGATATTTATCTCAATATATCAGTCAAAAATAAATTGCCTTTATACTCTCTCTTTACTTACTTGCTTACTTACTTTACTCTACCTCGCATATTTTACTCGTATTAAATTAATTTATGGGATACAATAAACTTCTTATTTCTTCTTGTTCTCCTTTTCGTACGCAATTTTTCACCGGTGAGAGAGAGAGGCAAAAGAGGGATAGAAAAAAAAACAAGGCAGGAAAATAAAATATTTGGGTGGGTCGGCGCGAAGAAACTTAAAAAAAAAAGCGTAAGAGAAATACGAAGATAAATTTAAAAACTTGATTTTTATCCAAAGGTCCATTTGCAGAAACTAAATATTAGGATCACGTATTAATAAAGTGAAAAATGGACTGGGGCAGGAACATCAAAAGTTTTCGTTTTAAAATAATTTGCAAATTTTCTCTTTCTTTCTCTGCCTCTGTGTCTCGTATTCACTTCTTCGCGAGGACTTTCCTTTATATCCTTCTTCTCTCGCAAAGAGGACGAAGTTTGTAAAATTCAAATGTGACCTCCTATCTTAATCACCGCACGTTGCTACTAGTACGCTAAGATGAAATGTTCCCAACGACACTGGGGCTGTATGTGTGTAGTAATAATGGAAGTGATCGTCGTACTAGCGATAACAACAATTGAAGTAGTAGTAGTACTTTGTAATCTTGGAACATACGAGACTTGGATTAAATTCACCTCCTTGTCAATTCTTCTTAGTTTTCGTGTCGGAAACGTCGTTACTTGCTCACTTCAGAGAGATGTGTCAGGATGTATATACGTTTTTAAGATACGCTTATACTAGTATGGCACCGTTACCATTTACTGCTGAAAACAAATGGATTGGGTCGCTGAGAGACAAGAAGTGAGATGGGCGAAGAACGTTATTGTAAGTCTTAGTGCAAGGTACAAAAGGACGTGACTCTTTTCGTTTCGCCTTGTTTCCAACGTTTTATATCGACCCTTCATTTAAATACGACACACAATTTTAATATAATGCGAACGACTATCATCGATATCTGTCGTTTAAGAACGTACGGTTTTCAGTCGAACAACATACGGTGTCCTAGAAAATGAAGATGTTCGATTAATTAATTACGTGTTTTGCATTATGAAGAAGGAATTATCACAGCGATTCTATAATTTAAAGACTAATATGACAAGGAAGGCTTTCGGGAAATGCAAACATATATTTTCAGTTAGCCATATGTTTCGTAAGTTGTTCATCTTGAATTGTTAAAAAGTAATCGACCGCAGTAAAGTCATATTGCACGAATTGGGTCAAATAATGGCACAACTTGCTTCAAAGCAATATTAAACAATGAGATGCATGGTTTAACCAACAATCGTCCTAATGAAATATGCATCTTCGTTTGCTTGAACTTTGACTATAAGTTTTATATCGACCGTATGGAGGAGTAATCCATCGATTCGTGCAATAACTTTGGGGGGATTTTAATGTCTTTAGCAATTACGATGTTGAAATACTAGCACTGGAATTATGAAATTGTATTGTACACGTACTTGTGTGTGGATTTTAATATTTTTCCGAAATGTTTATTGATGGTTATTGATGTGCAAAATTTAATTACCTAAATTGCAAAAATAATATTTGCATAATTGTAATATTAATGCAATTCCAATTAAATTTTTTTGGTGGCAATCAAATTGTATACGCATCAGAATCAATGTTTAAAAATAACCTTTTATAAATTTTCAACCTTTATTTCTATTTTTTAATGTTCTTGTTTTGTCTTTTCCTCTCCATTTTGGAGCGATTTGCCTTTTCGAATTAAAAAAAAATCTTATTAATTAAGATTGACATAAATCCATTTTATTCTCATCACCCTCACTGTTTTTGCAATAAAGTTTAATTTTCTTAACAGATCGAGGGGGAAATAAAAGAAACCGTATTGAGAAATTATAATTCATAATCTTCCATCTCTGTCTCCCGTTTTTTAATAATTTTATCGTTCGTTTTCCCCCTTATTCCACGATTTAATTATTAAATTAAGCGGCCCACCGTCCCTAATGATAATTTTCCACGTTTTAAAGTTTTCCGGTTTTTTTTTTCTCTGCCGCTTCGCTCATTACTTTTCCGTACACACTTAAAATTCATTCATAATCTTTTAAACGAAATACGAAACACAAGAGAAAAAGGACAAATAAAAATAAATGACACAAAACGTAAACGATTTTTATTGTTACCATTTTGCAAAATGAAGGAAAGTAATAATAAAAAAGTTATACATTCAACCGTCGCAAGCAGAAGGAAAAAATAAAAGATGCTTATTAATAAGGCAAAAGAAGCAAGATATTGTTTAAATGTTTCAAGTTCAGCCGAGCAAAAGCGGTCGGAGACGTTCCTCTTCGCATTACGTTTAAGATCTATTTATTCAATAACGTTCCAGTACAATTTGAATTGCCAAAGAAATACAATTTGTAACACGTGGTCTCTTCACAAAGCGCAAAGATATAGGAGAAGAAGAAAGAAAAAAAAACACAAAACTTTACAACTTTCGAATTTTCCCTTGAGTACCGCACTGGAGGCTTTCCGTTTTATCTACCAGTAAGGTAGCAGTAAACATCATTGATAGGTTGTTGCCTGGCCATCGTAAATACTTAAATTACTCTTGAATTTTTTAAAGAAGCTGCTACTCTTTTATCCGTCCACGGACGCCTGCTGTTCACCAATTATTTCTATAGGAATGTCATAAAAATTTACTGGAGCCGTTAGAGGCAAATGATCAATTTGCGGCTGTCACAAAGTTTATTATTTAAAATTATTGTTTAAAAAGGGTACGGTTAATTAATGGAATCTCAAGAAAACGGACGCTATTGAATGACGTGTAATCGAAACTTCGGAAACTGTTAATTTACCAAGATTTTCGTGACAGTTCTATACTTGGAAAGCTGCGTGAAATAATAAAAGAAAAGGATACCTTATAATTCCGGTTAACCAACAAAATTCGCCCGCCAGTACGATACATTGCAATATACAAATATTTTAATTAAGGGAAAATCAACGCAATATCGTGCTAATTGTCCTACCAAGATGAATGCTAATCAATTATAAATTAATTATATCGATTGATCGCTATTAATTTACGATATTTGGCACATTGTTTTGCAGTAAGAACGAGCGAAAATTTTGCACAACAATGCAGCCATTTTATTTAAACCACTTGTTTTATTCGTCAATCAAAATTTCGTATTTTATGCGAGAGGATTTGTTGCTCAATTTTCGCTGATTGAGTGAAAACTCGCGGTCATGTTTATAGGACGGGCGAGAGTCGAAACTGAAGGAAGACGGAGTGCGAGGTCGTCGAGAGAGGATAGAAGTGTAAATGTATAGGGGAGAACTGATCAAAGCCGTGCAAACTGAATTTGACTGCCTGCTTCGGCCCAAAGGCGTTACTCAAACATTGAGCCTTAATTAAATCGACGCTCGCCTTGGTTCACCCAGGTAAATCATTAAATCCCATCAATTTATTATTGAAATGTACGTTTTCTTTTATGATGCATCGCCATCTACGGGGGCGAGCCAACAAACATGGGGGTCTCCGGTGCTCTTAAACAAATACGTATAAACACGTCAATGGACGATTGTTTACGCTTTTAATGTTTGCCAAAACGAACGAGCTTCATTAATTTCATTTATTATTGCGTTTATTTCCTTCGTTCGCCCATTGTCTCCTGCCATGGCGTTTTTCCATCGACGTGTACATCACGTTATATCTGTAGAGTGGAATGATGGCGTTAACCCCTGTTTTTCCGTGGTGTTTATACGTAAAGAAAATTAATAACGAGAAAAAAAATCTAATTAATGTTTCTTATAAAGCAACAAGGGAGGGAAAGAGGAACCCGACGCAGAAGGAATATTACGATTAATTTAGTTGGGACGTCATCGTTCTTTTTAAGAACCGTCGCATTAAAGTATTTCACTCCCCGTTCTTTATTTCACGTTGTTTTTTCTCTCTTTATTTCGCCCGTTTTCTTTATGATTTGCAAAAGAAATAATAAAAGCAAATAAAAGATGAGTGAGGTTTTGCACTAATACAACCGCACCGGGACGCGAATTAAGAATTTAGTTGAATTTTTGTTGAGGAATAAATAAACGAAACGCACCCTTAAATGTCAGTCTGCCTTCGCTAAGAAATATTGTAGAAGATGTATGAAAACGGGATATGAAAAGAGAATTGCAGCAGCGGCTATAAAAAGGAAAACGAAGAAGAAGGGAAACAAAGGCTGTGGAGTCGGGTGGGCCCTCGGGGGAGTAAGGGCGTGAGTGTAAAGGAATAAAACTAACAGTCTTCGTTTAGACAGACTTTCACTTGCCCTTCTCAAGTTTTCTTGCTTTTTCTCTGTTTTTTTTATTCAATACCTTACGGATTTTTTATGTTGATTTTTACCCTATACACATACTCACGCGCACGTTTGATATCACCCCTCGTATATTTCCGATTTTTTTTAAGTGTCCTTGAAGGCCAAAGAGCAAAAGAAGAATGAAAATAATAAAGACAATATTGGGTTTCTTGTTAACGTCTCTCTTTTTCCTTCCGTTCCTTTTTGTTTTCCACCAAGTAACCTTTAATTCTTCATCTCCTCTTCTCGTCCTTTTTTTACATATCCTCCCATTATTATTATACTTCTGTGCCGCATTGTTTGATTTGAAAAATGATGGACGAGAGCCAAAAGAAAAGGACACACTATATATACCACTGATTCTGACAAACGTAACATTTTCCGCCATTATTCGCAAATAAATGAAGATTTTTGAAGAATATCACCGCCCGTACCTCTTTTCTCCTTTACTTACTTACGTACCTTTTTTCGTCGGGAATTGCAGTGATTAATGCTGCAGCATTTTTACTCCACATGACATGCATTTAATCCAGAAAATATTCCATGTTTTTATTATTATGATTTTCTTTTTACAATTTTTGTCTCCGTTCTGGAGATGAAGAATGAACGAGAAAAAAATAATAATACCGAAAGGGAGAAAAGAATCGACTACATCTTTTATATTTCGTTCTTTTACTATATCTTTCACATTATCGTACACAATAAAATGATATTGATTTATCATTAAATATCAAGGCAAATAAATGAAAAACCACTTTCTCGCTCTACATTTTTGTTTAAGTCGCCGCAATGAAATAATTTTTTTTTGTATACGTGTAGATGTCGATTTAAATAGAAATGTGTAGATAATGAAGTTTTATATGAAAATAACATTTCAGATTATTTACCTCAAAACTGTTATAGGTCGGCAATTAATTGAAATGTTAGCAGTTACTGATCAACTTGAATTCACTGAATAGATCCACTCTACTGCGTGTGATGTTTTATCATTCAATCCGAATCCTGACTTCTTCCCAGAAAGTTTTTACTTTATTGTCGGCTACGTTCGTCATAAATTAAAGTGGTTTTATACTAATTTAATCCCTCGAAGAATTATCATCATTTCTTATTTTCGGTACGTTTGTTTACCTTGTAAATCTTAGTATGTGGTTTACGAGATGTCCAAAACCAGCGTGTGTGGTCTAGAATCGAATAAATTCAAAACTAATTTTATTCAATCTAAATTTATAAATTAGTTAATCCAGTAATTTAATCTCGCAGTCTCGCATCTTCTTAAGTTTATGAACTTACAGTTAGCTATAAGTTTAGCAATTTTATTTATTTAGTTATAATTAGTTAAATGTGTCGTCCGCAATTTGAAATATATTATTATTGTTCCAAATGCCATCGACCTATACTTTTTAATTAATTTATTGAATTGTTTGGTGAGGGAGCGTTTTATTTAATTAATTAATAAAATAACAATAAAAAATTGGAAATCGTACAAATATGATGATAATTATTAAAGGTTTTTATTAATATTGACAAAGAATGACAATAGTATTGGTTGTCAATAATAAACTTCTTCGTCACTCATTATGACTTTATGAGGAACAGTATAGTATTACTGAAAGCAAATTAATAATTGCGCATTTATAAATAAATGGGCCGACATTACAAATAATCACGTATTAAATTATTGTTGTAGTAGGAACGCGACGACAATAATGGGAATTGCTTGTTTGATAAATGGATTTATTAAATTAAATTCGTACATCTTTCTTGGATAAAACGAATTAGAATCCACAAAAGTTTATAATAATAAAAAGCGAACACATTGATATGTGGTGGTGGTGGGTATACAATCGAACAAAGGGAAATCTTACAATATTGCATTACAAAATTTCAGTATGAATTTGATTAAATAAATATTATTTCGATTAATAACGATAATAAAAATGTAAATATTCATTTTCAAACTCCTTCGCGTCATATTACGAGGCTATTATATTCTTTTGTGTACTTCTTTTCATCAAATATAAACGACACGTATTTTTGTATTCTTTTCCATTTTTGTTGTTGTTGTTGATGTTGTTATTATTTTCATGAAAATGTATGCCTGTAATTCAAAGGAACCCGAATTGATTGAGGAAAACGTCTTGTTTTCACTCGTTCCTTCATCGTACCTTCACTTTCAAAATAATAATAAATCGTTGTCGTTTCGCATGAAAAATTTATTTATATCAGAAAAATATCCATTTTACACTTGCCACAACAACAGTAATAAAAAGAAGTATCAAATGAAACACAAGAGTTGGTCCCTTTGATATGGCACACCTCGGGGCGAAGAAGTACACGAGTAACCTACAGAAATTTCAATGAGACAAATATTAATTAATAATTTTATTATTTCAGCTACGTGATACAAGAGTTTCGACTAATCGAGTTATCCGCAGACCTCAGATGACCGGTCCCGTAGCACTGGTAGAGCAGCAAGCAACGGGAGTTAGTCGTACTACGTACGATGATAATTCACTTACAATACGTTCATAGTAAAATTATTACATCTGGCATTGAATATTGCCCACAATTTTAGGGTACCCAGCCCGAGTACTTATGAATATAAATGAACGTCCGACGGTTTCTCTCACTAAAATATATTATAATAAAGCCATTTTAAAATTACGTACGCAGTTGACGGCGGTGGAGAAAGCTAATAAATTAACCGGCAATAGGACGGCACTCGAAATATCTCATTGTATTTTAATTCTTGAGGGAGTTGAAAAACCGACTAGCAATATTACTATTACCACCGCTGGTATTCTATTCGTTGTTAGGTACTAAAGGGAAATCGCAAACAATAAACGATTTTCTATTTTAATAATTGCCGTTTTCCTGAAGATGAAATACTTCGCCTTTTCGTTTCTCTTCAACCAATTTCCCGACGTTACAATAAATGTTTTATGTTCGCCTTAAGAGAACTTTTACTTAATTGCGACGATAAATGTGAGTAATATACACGTAAAATTCTATATATTGTACTTTTACTATGTACACAATTTAGTTTGTTGGTCTTCAATTCAAATATTTACAAACTATAAGGTAATCTAAACAGTTTTTCTATTCGATTGTTGGCTGATGGAATATCGTGCGATACGTTAAGAGAATATATTATTTAATAAAACGTGCTCCAATTAAAAGTGATGTTTATTATTATAATATAAACCGAAACGAAATGTCTCGACTAGACATAATATAAATTTAATTTGAAAATCCGTATTAACGATATTTGCTTAATAATCATTTTATGATAACAATGCTCAAATTTAAAACTTCAATAAAGCGAAATCGCAGGAGGAACTTTCCAATAATAGCAATTCATCGATTTCTGCAATTTAAGATATTATTGTTATTGCTCGATGATGGAAAATTTAATAGCGATCCTTTATTTTTATTATTCGACACTCACGTATTTGGTGTGCCAATAATTTGCCATCCCTTTTATGGTTTCCACACGACCATTCTTCCGGATGCCGTAGATTCTTAATGTCAAATACATTTCACGGTATTAAAAGTTTAAAAAGGTTCGAAATAGCCCGCGCCGAGAGAAAGAAAGACAGTGATAAGAAAAATTTATACGTATTACTCTATAATTCCTTTTCGGAAAATCCGATGATTCCGGTTCTTGCTTCTTGTTATTTTTCCGTCTTTTTCCCCTATTCAATTACTTGTTACCAAGAATAATGTAATAGTAATAGGGAAAGAAAAGTTTCTTTTTGCTTGTATTATAAGAGCAAGGCGAAATTAAATTTTTGCTAAAATTTTCTCTGAAGAAAAAATCCAGACTTTTTCCTTTTTGTTTGTATTATATTGTAATATTTCCCTTCTTTTTGCAGCCGCATAGGTAGGCCTTTTCAATTATCTAATTAGGAAGTTTTATTAAGTTTTAAAAGTAATTTCGAAACGTTCCTAAAGATATTACTCGTTTAAGTGACTGCAACGTTCCCTCCCAATGTCTACCTTTAATTTTCCATTGTCACTTTACGCCTATTTTCATTTTCAAAATTAATTATCATACAAATAATATCAAACAAAATAAATGGCCAATTAAATCGCATTCTTGTTGTTAACGACTTACCAGTAAGAAAACAGAATTAATTATATTTATCCAAGTCTAGGAACTTTCTGCTGATATTCTTATGAGTGAAACTTATTCAATAATTATTTCTAAAAATAAGAACTGAAATAAGTGTCGGCAATCATATAATTTTTTTAATAATATTTAGGTCTGGTTGTTTCTTAAGTTGTAATGTTCGCGTTGCGTGTTCCTTAAATATACGTACTTTATTAGCGAAGGAAAATTTTCTCCATTCCTCTCACCCTTTGTTACTCCTCGCAACTATTTAAAGTGTTTTCCAAGATGATTCGAATCGAACGAATTAACTTCGTAATTTGTTACTATGTAATAATTTATATTTCGATATATGTACTTATTTAAATGAGAAAGCGATAAGAAAGTGTTAAAAAGTAAGTTTGACAACTCCTCATTTTGATAATTATGATTTTCCCCTCTTCCGGGTGGCGTTTCTTTCTTTTTGAAATTAAATAAACATTAAACCACATCGAAAATCATTGATTCCTTTCGTTCAAATCTCGATGGAATTTATTCCGATAAAAGTTTCGTTTTTCCACTCTCTTTTTATTCTTTTTTCACGAAAATCACACACAAAAGAGGAAAAAGCTCGAGCTACTTTGTAAATTATTCGCTCTACCCTCACTCCCACCATTTTTTTATGTTTCAATTTCGCAAATTCTCCGTAATTCTGTGTTACATGAATGAATACGAATGTGAAGTGAAAATAAAAATGAGTTTTATTTTTCTTACTTTCCTTTTACTGTATAACATTATACGTACGGGAATCAATAACGTCGTAGCCAGCAGGAATTCTTAATAATATCCGTTAAAAGTAGTGGCACACCATATTGCAATTTTTATGCATATCATTAACTTTTTTCCTTCTCTTTCTCCCCGTTAAATGAATAATACTCGAGAATGCTTGCGACTGTAAACCGTCGAGTTTGTAAATTTAATTAAAACAGCGACAAATATACAAACTCCTTTTTATTGCGAACCTCTTAATTTTTAACAGTGCGAATTAATTGGTAGTAAACTTGTCGGTGCTTTCAATTCGATTGCAGTCGGAATTCGAAATCAATCAATCGATAAATGATTTAATATGGATATTACGTGTGTTGTGTAATCTCGTATTAATACTACTGGACCGTTGCATGTTTTTCGTTATTTATAGAGTCGCCCAGTATAAATATCACGTATATGTATGTACCAAACAACAAATGCGCACTGCAGAAGCGATAAATTTTCAAGAGGAGTCAACCTCTATTTTTACCGGTGCTGTTTGTACAAAAGACATAGTTATTATTACGCCGCGTCGTATTGGACTAGAGTCCGGCGCAATAATAAAAATTACACGAAATAATTTTGGTTGTGCGGTAAAAAGCCAAACGCGAAGAGGAAAAACTATACGTCGAAAGGAAGAAAGAAAGGGCGAACACATAAAACACTTTGATAATTGATTGTGGTTATAAAGAATCTTTATAGCGGCAACTAGCACGATATTTAGTGGTCTAAGATATAATTGAAGACGTTCACTACCGTGTTAAATTAATTCAGCAATAAAAACCTGCTAATAATTCATTTCGTGCCACACACACTTCAAATTGATTACACATTCGATTCGATTATAAACTATTACAATACTTTTCGCTCATTATTACGGGCGATTAATTCCCTAATTGCAAAGCAACTTCTTAAACAATTATCAACCGACTAACGTCACGTCGTTTTACCATGACCGTTCAAGTTAACAGTTCGTGATGCGGATGAAAAGAATCGTTTCATGTGTGATGAACGTTTACTGACATGCAACAGAAATTAGTTCTTGAAGGCAAAAAAGAAGGAATTAACGCAACACCCGACATTTGAGCTTAATGAATTTTCATTTCGAGTCCAACTAAAAAGTGCTACAGCATAAGAAACGAGAGAAACTGTTAGAATCAACGCAATTAAATAATCATTAAAAGAGTCCGGCATAAAAGCAGCAAACGGCGAGATCTCATTAAATTTATTATTGTCCTCGTAAATAAGCGAATTTAGGTTTTCTTCTCGTCGGATTGATTTTTAATTTGCTGCCACCGCTTTAAACGTGTTTCAAATCAATCGTCGTAAATACCTTCCGCAAGGGGCGCAAGCAAAACGGTGTTTACGTTCATTTCAGCGAGAGAGAAATCTGCAATATGGTGGCGTCGGAGTGTGAAAAGGCGATATGCCGCCGCCTAATTTGCAATTATGGCTTTTAAAACGAAACCGTAAGTGGCCGCAAAAACGGCCCTTTAATAATCACGACCCCCGCATTGTAGCACCAGAGAGCTGGAAGTTGGCTACCAGTCGAAAGAACAATGCCGCGGAGTTCCAGTCGAGATGGCTTACACTGCGTCCGGAGTTCCTGACATTAGTTGGTAAAAGCGTTCGGCCAGGACGCACGGACACCCGTAACAACACGAAGCCGGATAATCCACGCCCGGATCAAAAGTTGTATGACTTCTAACTAAATGCGTATAACTAAAGCTCTTCGCCTCTTCTTACCACCACGCTTTTTGAGTGCGCTGTTTCTGTTGTTACAAGAAGTTGTAATTAATAAGGGATAATATTGGGCTAGTTTATTGGTTTTATGTCTCCATTCTTTATTTTCTGTTTGTCTTTTTGTTTCGACAAAATTTATATCCAGCAGTAACGGAAAATCCGGGTACGTTTCGTATAAGTTTCAGATTGCAAAACAATTTTTTTTCCGTTGGCCAAACAGCATTGTAAACAACATCGATAATTTCGTGGCAATGTAAATATTGAAGATACGCCGTGGAATCCGTATATATTTAAATACACACGAACTGTATATTTCCGCGAATTGCATACGATTTTATTTGTATGCGGGATGTTTGCAAAATCATTAAGTTTTCGCGTGGAAAAAAGCTCGAGAAACTCGAAAAGTTTACCAACTAAAAGGAACCGACGCGAGCAAACACGGGAGCAAATGGAGGAACTAATTTTTATAATTTCATGCATATACATATTCTACATGTATTATTTATACTTTTTGTTCTTGTATTCTGCACTATAAAGATCTCGCTACTCTTCTACACCAGAACATGTCTCTTTCGTCGTCCAAGTTCCCACGCTACATTATTTAAAGCCGCGCATAATAAAAGCAGACAGCCGAAACGCGTTAAGTTTATATTAAAATTTATGGGACGTTTGCTGTTTTTAAGTTTTTAATGAACCCCATTTTTAAATCATGCATTAGATTTTTGCATCTCGCTTCTTTCCTTTTTTGCTCTTGGCTTTCTCGTGTCGCACATGACCTTAATTTTATTTATATACACATTGTCTTTATTTTTAACTTCCTCTTCGCCCATTAATAATTTAACCTATCATTTAATATTAATGCGGTTATCCTAGTTTTAATTTTTCGCAAAGAGAAATTGCTCTGTTAATTCGAAGTTATTTGAAAATCACTCGTGATGCTATGACTAAAAGATTAAATCAATTCCCTGTCATTTGGTCTGCAATAATATAAACCCTATTTAATTTTACTGAAATGTAATGGCTTCTTGAATATATCCTGAAAAGCTCTTGTTCCTCGCTAATTTGTATAGCGAGCAGCATTAAAGAAATAAGTGTTATGTTGAAGACATAAAGAATAAGAAGATTGCTGCAATAATTGCAGGTTTAAAAGGTAGCATCATTGTGTACGCTCTGAGGTTTCTTTATTATTCTTTTAATGGGCTTTAAATCCTCCTATTTAATTTTACTTCATCCATTCTAATCCTCAATTTGTTTCTTCTGTCATAAACTAAGCTAATATTAAGATTTGACCTTTTAATCGTTTATTTTTTGCATAAATTAATAGCGTAGGAGTTAATTAGAATACTGATTATACTCCATTTGCAATAATGACATAAAAAATGGAGTGTAAATTACACACGCACAAAAAAAAAACGAACGGGAAATAAAATGAAATGGAAGTAAGAAAGAAATGATGAATGATTAGGTAATGAAAAGGCAGTGACACCGAGTTAATTAAATAAAATATTACGCGCTGGCGTGCGAAATGCTTAAAGACAAAGAACGCAATAAATGGAGGCAATTTACTTTAACCGCAATTTCATTTTTTCCCCGCTTTCTCTGTTTCCCTCTTCCTCGTTATTTTATTTTATTCGACCGTTTGATAAATATGCTCTTGTATTACGACAGCAGTAGTCATAAACCTTTTACACGACTTTCTGATGTGCGTTTCCAGCATTGATTTCAATTGGGTTATACGCAACACACTATTTGTTAAGGATCTAAAACTGGAAATATAGTTTGGTCTCGTTCGGATGGTAACAGATAGACGATTTTTATTTTTTACTCTTCCTGCGCCTCTTTTTCAGCATCTTCTCATTTCGTCTTTGGCAAAAGCAATAAATAGTGAAAGTTGCTTTTAGAAAACTTTTTATTTGGTTGTTAAAGCAAGACGTCACATTACAAAGTAAATGTAATTTGTTACGTAGCTATCCGCCACTACAAGAGGACAGAGCAAAAGAAAATACCGAAAAAAAGAAACTGTTCGTTAAAAGTTTTCCATTTTCTTTAAGCAGAAGACCAATCTAGTAACGGGATAAAATATAATTAAAAGTAAAATTTTACACATTTTTCTTTCTCCCTTAACCATCCACGAAACTTCTAAGTGTTTACTTAAATTTCTTCGTCTAAACCTGCTCCTCCTCTTCATCGCTTACCGTCGACAACAACAAAAAAATAAACGTTCTTTAAGTATAACCGAAAGCCTCTCATTTTATCTTTTCCCTTCTTCATTTCTTCCATTTTCGTTCACTCTCTCTAACTCTCGCACCGTTTTTATATCATTCGATAAGACAGTACGATTGTTACGTTGAAGTGAGCGTACGTGTGTGACCGGAAATTAAAATCTGGTTTTGAGTAGGAAACGCGCAAATGTCTGAAAACATTTCTTGTTCGTTCGCTCCTCCTTCGCCTCATTTTCCTTTTCACGTCTTCGTCTTATTGTACTTCATCTTTTTATCATGTAAAAGGATGAAAAGAAAAAGGAACCTCGAAGAATGGAACGCGTCGCCCCATAAAGCACAATTTTCTTTAAGATTATGAAATTGTATTATTTTATGTCGATTCGGTGGAGCGTGTAAAATTTCACAACGAATACAACAAAGAATATCATCATCTTCGTTGTAAAGTGTGTTGTCGAGTTTAACCATAAGAGTTGGCAGAGAAAAGGAGAGATAGTTGAACGGGAAATAGAAATAAATAAAAAGTGTACGGCGAAGAATTTTTCCTAACTGAATTAGCGGAATACAGCGACAACAATAATAATAACGAGGAGAAGAGGATAGAAGAAAAAGTGTGGAAGAAAAATGGGACGAATCTAAAATTGTATTTTGACATTTTTTATTTCGCGCAAAAAGGAATTTGTTGCCAAACGTAAAGGATATTTTAATGTGTCCAATATTTTATGATATACTCTAACGTTTCAAAGTTGCTTTATTAATGGCATTAAATTAAAACTTTAGTTTTAAAATTGTCCTCATATGTGAAGCTTATTTCGTTTAAGAACTACTTAAATTTTATTGTTATATTGTAGTTACATTCTCAACTACATCGCATAGTTCATTTTAACTTTTTTTGTCTTTCTATTAGCAGAAGATCAGTGACGAGGAGGAAAAACAAAGATAGTTGTACAAAGTACATAGGAAGAATAAAGAAATAATGATACTAAATTACTATAAACTTGCTCGTGTCACTTTCGAAACGTCAGGACGTAAATTTCTCCTTTCCATGTTCTCTACTTTAACTGAAAAATGTGCAAGTTGCAAGTTCTAAATTAAATTAATTCATTCATTCTCGGCGGAACGTCGTTTCTTTTTGTTTGTTCGCCTTTTCGCCCGCTTCTTGCTATTCCCATCTCCTTATTTCGTCTTTGTGAAATGTTACTTGACTAATCTAAAAATTACGTGGTTTGTTTGGTTAAAAAATTAGTGGGCCCTTCAAGTAATTAAACAGGATAATCCGATAATTTGTTACAACGACAGAGTCACTTCGAATTCTCTGCTTATAACATATTTATAACATCATTTAAGTAGATGCCATGAAAAAGATACACAAAAGGAGGTGCGTAATTATTCAGGATTAGTTTTCAAGTGAATAAATCCAAAATTTTTGTACTAAATTTAATATCATCACTAATTTTTAATTAAATAATTTATTATTAAAATGCAGTATAACCAAACATATTATTTACACAATGCCATGATTATGTTTTATTTTTCATTATGAAATCAATATCCTGCCATGATAGTCACGAGTATTTCAATTATTACATGACATAGTATAATGATTGCCATTGTTTTGCGATAATTTGCAAATATTTAATTTTATAATCATGATTAAAATACGATCGTTTCTGAACTGACAGTCTTCAAACGTACAACCCTTACGTTAATTTTGACTTTGATTTGGGAATGAAACGTCTTCCGAACACTTTCATGACTCTTAACCGAACTGAAAAAAAGGAATCGTATTCTTTTATTTCCCTTGTATTCCGTTTGCTGCTTTTCCTTTTGGTTAAGTGAAATAAATTGTTTCCTTGCGTTTCGCATACGTTTTCAAATGACTACGTACAGGAAACGGATAAAGAGGTCTTGAACTAAAAACATATATCATTATTTTGCTTGCTTTTCCGATTTATCTTCGCCATTCACTATACGGTCGCTCTCGGTGTTTCCATCCGAATATCGTGCGACAAAGACATTACAACAACAAGCGTATCTATATGAAATTTTCAAATCCACATGCACCTGTAAAAATCTGTACGGTCCTTTGCGTAGTTGGTTATTATTGCAATATCGAAAACATGCGGAAAAATATACACGAAAATATCCTACTAATACTCTGACGTGGCATGTGCTGCTACAAACTATCATAAATCTATACTTTTCAAACTTTCCAACTCTAAATCAAACGTAAATTGAGATTTATTCATAGTACGACAATGCACCGAAACGAGTTCCAGACATGGAATTCACGATTCTCGATCTATTTTTGCTCAGTCTTTCCGAATCGAAGCGTTTCCAGCTTCAATAAATTAGTTCGAAACGAACGAATCGGTGTATGTGTATTCTTTAAATTTGATTAGTCGTCGGTATAAAAGGGAAAAAGAATGCAAAGGATGATAAATAACTGTGTATTGAATAAATAAATAAATCGTCTACTATCGTTAATAAAGTTTTGTTTTATATTCGTGTAATAATGAAAGCGGGAAAACCGCGAAAGAAAATAAGTAATGTGTTAGTGCGGCAAAAAATATGAATATAGTGGCGATAGCAATAAAATTGTGTAAATTGTTGTAGTTAATTGCGATAAAATTAAGTCCGCAACTTTTATGTTCCGCATAATTTAACTTGCAACAGCGAACAACAAATACTACAACAGCGCAAATAAATAGGAATAAAAATAAAACGACTCCGACACGTCGTAAATCACAAAATCAGTGCCCCATAAACAACATACCGAAACGTCGGTGAGTATAATTTGCGGAATAACATAAAAATCCTATATCCTTGTGTGTGCGTAGCGGGAAAAAAGTGCGTTTATTGGAATATGATGGTAAATTTACAGCTCAATAAATAAGGAGACACTTGTGTAGAAGTTTTCTTTTCGGTGCCGCTGTGGGCTTTTGGGCGAACACAAAGATACGCGAACTACCTTCCTTGTCAAGGCATATTAAACCGGATAAAAAATATTGAATATCAAATTACTTTGCAACTTGGAACTTATAAACTTATAAATCATTCGATAAACGTGCATTTGACAATAATTCATACGACATAATATAGCATAACTTTGGATTCCAACTCATGATATACGCATATTAATAACAGGAATATGGAATGTATCTTCTTTTTTAAATAATTGTCTTTGCTAATCAAATTGGATTATCTTTACCGCTCAGAAATTATCACTATTTGAGTTGGTGATTAAGGGAAATCGATGGGAAAGCTAGCAAAATAATTAGAAAGGAATGAGCGTGATAGGAAAGTTATTTGAAATATTGAGCAGAATCAACATTGAAAGTAATTGTATAACGAAGAAGTACGTAGTAGTGGTAGGTAGTTATGCGGTCTTATTTATTCAATTCGTTCTACGGCAAACCGAAACCGAACAGGGGAATTAATAAACTCTTCCCCTCGCTGCCATTGCCGCTGCTGTTGCTTGGTTAGAAGGAAAACGTCTGCAAAATAAATATTGGCAACATTACGCCTTTACTCCATTACAATTCTCTCTCGTTCTCTCCTTCCGCATTCCATTCGCCCACCTACGTACAATTCCAAACCATTTTATATACCGTAAATCAATTAATAGAAAGTTAACAATAACATTTAATAACGTGCAAGTAGTTGTAACCGCAACGAGTAAAGTTCCAATTTTAATATCATTTAAACAATCCTCGAAAGTCTATAGGGGTTCTGTTTGAGAACGGCAACAATACTCCGCACGGTACATATAATAATATACTATATTATGTTATTTTATTGAGCTTCCTGTTACAATTTAAATGTATTACAAATAAAATGAAAAGGTCGCCAGCGTTTCAGCGCGATTTTCTCTCCCTCGTTCAATTCGCAATTTGATTTGATATTATTATTACTTTTTATTCGTATAGCATTGTTGCGATAACGTCCATAACTAAACGGATCATATCGAAACGGTAAATTTTATTAGGTACAATTGATTTCGTACGCCGGCACACATGCGGCGTCAGTAATGCGTATGAAAAGTCAAAGTTGTTTTCGTTACCGCCGGAAATTTATGCAGTAACAACCGGATCCGCCCACTCTTGTCAAAAACAAACCCAACCTGAAATTTATTGCTTCGTAATATAACCGGATTTCAGAGTCAGATTCGGCCCGAAAATTTTATAAATTATTTATCCAGAATAGCAAAAAACGGAACACCCGTAAAAAATTAAATCGAAAAAGAAGAAATAACCGACAAAAAAGACAGTAAACGAGAAAGGGTTAAGTGAAATTATTTGTTGAACAAATCAATCAATCAATCTGCGGGGCGAACAAAAAAATAAACGAACGGAGCGTAGCGAACTTTTTTCATTTTTTTGCGAAGAAATCGGCTTTTGCAATCGCCTACGAAATCGTGCATTTTAACGATTTTCATTTTCAATCTCCTCGATTCCGGCATTTTCACTTCATAATTGCCTTTTTCGAAACCGTAAACATAGCGGACACTTTTTGCCACTTTCCATTAGCCCCGCTTTCATTAAAGTCTGTTTAACTAAGAATCAAAGTTTTACATATTTAATCAGTCTCCGACACTAATAATACTCAGACATTCCAATCTGATATGTAAATGTGGCCAGCTTTGGATACAATAATGGACGAATAAGAGCGAAAAAAATCTGCCACGTAATAGCATTAACTCTCCTACGCGCTATTATGGAAGGTCCAATGATAATCGAAACTAAACTTAATTGATTTGATAATCTCTATAACTAATAATATTACTTTGGGCAAGATCAAAACCAAATTTTTCTTTTTAATTCGTATTTCTCTTTTCTATTCTAGTGCAATAAATATCTCGCATACCAGACGAGAATAATAGAAAGAAAGAAGTTTACCCGGAAAAATCCGGTAACTGAAGCCAATTAAATAAATAAAACACTTAAGGATAGATGGTAAGTCTTAGGGAATGGTCTTTTGGTCGAAACGAAGGGGGGGTAGTATGTAATAAAAACGTACTACGAAGAACAAAAAAAAAGAACGCACACCACTGTTGTAAAGTTTCATTACTGAAAGTAAGGGCCAACAGAAAAGAAAAAGATATACGAAACAAACCACTGCAGAAGAAAAAGTAGAAGAGGAAGTGAAGAAAAAAAAACAAACTTTTCTGCGAGCAATTTCTATATTAACTCGCCTGTACACGGATTTACGTCCAATTTGGTTGGTCTTTCTCTTCTCTTTTTTTTTCTCGTCATTCACGTTTTTTTTTCCGCTCCATATATATTTATTTTCTGGTGGCCGACGTTGTGATGTAAAGCCGAAACACCGACTACCGAGATTAAAAATTAAGAGAGACAAATTAAGATTGCGATATTAAACAATGTTCGTCTCTCTCTCTCTCTCTCTCTCTCGCCCTTTTATACGCAAAATAAATTGTTTACCTTGCGCCTTATATATTTATCGTATGAAAGTGGAGGACAAAAGGTTCTTTGGCCACACAAAAGGATTTAAAAAAGAAAAGAGGAGCCGGAGTTTGGTGGAGAGAAAGAAAATATAAGAGCCATATAAAAGACCGGACGCAGCCACGATAAAAATGACTTCCTTATTATACTTTATACTATTTATATTTTATATTAAAGTCCTATTTTAACAGAATAATAAAAATAGCGAAACAATTTAGTTTATTCTTATTATAAATTCTCTCATTTTCATATTGTAGAGCTGAAATAATAAAAATGGTTAAGTTAAATGGCACCAAGAATCTCATTAATAATTTAGAATCCATTACGTTTTAATATGCATAAGAAGAGGGAAATTTATTTTCCTCTACATCATCGCATAATTATTTCATTTTCTAACCGAATCAAGTCGAGAATCGGGAAAAATGGACGAGAAGAAATATGAATGGCGGATATTCGATTCGATTTTATTTGTTTTTTGTTTCGTGAAACGAATTTTCATAAAACTCCGGTTATCGAAAAAATTTTAATATAAAATTGTGCACTATTATTGCTCGAGCACTATTAAGAACGAGCGAATTCGTAGTATTAAGTTAGGCAATTAACTCCTGCGAATTCCCAACGATTTTATCGATTATTTCTTTTCCATATCCATCCAACTGAAGATTTTCTCGACGTTTCAGTTACTAACCTTCCGGCCCGGATCTAATATACGCTTCGGATGTCAATGAAAGCGGAAATCTATATTTTCTATCTTTTCTCACTACACACTTCACATTATTTTTGCTTTCTATCGTAACATTCAGCATTTTTTCTCTCGTCTTCTCCACGCTATTCTCTTTTTTTTAGGTAACTCTATACACCGGAGCAGTAGTACACACGTGTATTAGCTTAACACTTTATACCTAAAGGAGCAAAATTAAATATTTACTTTTATCTTACTTATTTTCATTCGCGTTTCAATTTTTGCCTCTTCACTGTTTTCGTTTTTCCGTGGATCTCTTTTCTCTTCCTTGTTTTCTTTTTGCAGATAAAAAGCAATAAGTGGCAAAATGGGGGACAGCGAAGGAATACGACGGGAGGAAAAGTGTAAGGGATCTCGTGTTAAATAAACTGTTACCTCGCTTTATATTATACATTCTTACTGTCTAATGTCTAATCAAATTATGCAAAGTTGAAAATTATGCAATATTAAGATTAAAGTCGAGAGTTGCAAAAAGGATTTCGTTATTACCATAACGTTGGCAGTTTTGCTGAAAATTTTGTCAATTAAAACTTAAGGCTCGCAATTAAATGGAAAATGTTTACTTAATTTCCACATAATTATTAATTATGCTTCGCAATCGGATAATGATTATTTGATCAATTGATACAATTCAATTTATTTCTGGATAAAATGATTTCTCCGAAAATTCATTCATTCCAATATGGATATGATGATATCAAGCGAATATGTATTATGTTTCAACTAAACATTATCAACGTTTTCCTTTTATATTTAGAGATGATGATAGTGATGATGATGCTGATGATATGCATTGAAATAAAATTAAATTTATTTCGCGCAAAATAAAAACCTTTAAAATCAGAGGGAGAGAGCGTACACAAAAAATCGATTCCCGTTCATGTATATGTATGGTGGAAAATGTTGAATAAATGGATATTTTTTTAAAAATTATGGAAATTAGATTTTTCCTTCAATTCTTTCCACTACGTACGTTTCAACGGAGACTGCGAAAGCACTTGCTTGCTTCTTAGCTTGCCTCTCACTTTTGCCTCACTTGTTGTTTTCCACTCTCGCGAATCAATCAATAAAAAATAACGGAAAATAAGCGGAAAAACAAAGGCGTCCAATTTGAATTGTAACCGTATGTTGCACGAGGATGCATTAGAAAAAAATGGAAGAGCGAACGGTTCCGAAGCCGGCAGCTGTAAACAAGTTCTTTGAAAAATGAAATAAACCATCATCTGTCATACATACATCGGAGCTTGATATGATTACTCGACCCTTCTTCTCATCTCTTTCCCTTTTTTTTTCTTCCTTCTTCATCATTCTCCGCAAACCGCCATCGCCCGTTCCACAGTCTACACGAAGGCACGGTAACCGAGCAAAAGTGGCTTATTATATTCTGGCCGCATCCCCTTATGAATTCTGCTATCCATCATTTCGGAAGGGAACTCTTCTTCCTCTTTCTCCTCATTCATTCGTTCCATCTCGCTTCTACTCTCTTTGCCAAATCGTCAAATGAAGACCGCCGAGGGTCACGAAATCTGATCTTCAACTTCCGCCTTCCGCAATTCCTTCAGTTTCGTTATTCAATTTTACCTGATTGAATTTACTTACTAGTTGTAAACATACTACATTTATATCGACAATAATTCTTCCTTCTTCTTCAATTGTTGTTATTCCCTTCTTGCTTCACATAATCACTAATAGAATATCAATCCATTCATTTATTTCTAACGTATTATTGGAAAATTCAATTTTAAAATCAACCGTTGGCCAATAACGTAAATTCAACAAATAAAGCATGCCATCATGAATCATCCTAATGTCTACAGGAATTTTACGAAAGAATTATCATCCTTACACTTCATTGCTGGTTATTTGTACGTTTTAATTTCGAAACAAATTAATCGAATGTTTAATTAAATCAATTTGAATGGATACGTTTTCATGTCGGTATTCGGGTTTCGCGGTCGGTGGTTGAGTGAAGGGTTCACGCATTTCGAACTTATTTACTTTCGCTGAGCATCGTATCCTTATGAAAGACATTGACTCTGTTTATGAATAGAAGGATGGAAATGGGAGAAGAAATAAGAAAAAAGGGAGCGAAGGAGATAGAGAAAAATGTAATAATAACATAACAGTGACAGCTTTCACATCGATTTCATACCACTATTTCTTCCTTTTTTTTTCGATTAATTCCACGTCACACATGCCAGATTTTTCCATTTATTAAGAGGAAATGTGTTTATTGTTAAAGCGAGAAAGGACGAGAATCTAATATAAAGAAAAGTATATAATAAAATTGTATTAAAGAAAATCCTCGAACAATTCCTCAAGATCATATAAGAAAGACCAACCAAACTAAGAAAAAAACTAAGCAAAGGACGACATGGACGAAGGATAATTGTTTCAACTAAAAGGAAAATGAAAAACGAATGCAGCAGGAAGATGGCAGCGAAAATCTATCGATTTATATTTAGAATTATTGCGATATAATGCTCTCTATGAAGTCGTAAAAATACGGTAAAGATCCTGTTCCCGTGCTAATAAAATCGATTCTCGAGTCACTCGAATCCGCCAGTATTTGCGTGATTGCGAATCGTATCGACGATTCCGATTGCAGTTACACTTTTCGCAATAATTTTCACGGAAAACGTTTATACCCATCGTAATTCTCTCTTTTTCACTAGCACCGAAATCAGTTACGTTTTTCTTAAATAAAACTCATCTCGGACTTTAAATTGCATTCTTTATTTAAACGGATTTTATTTAAAATTGTTTTGATTAATTAAAAAAAAAAACTAGAATCAATTTTTGGTTGACATACAGCGTGTGTCTAAAAATGTGTCACAAACTTTAAGGGGTTTATTTGGCCCAACATAAGTAGAAATGTCTTAATGAACATGAGTCCGGAAATGGACAGTTTCGTAGGTACCAAACATTTTCCAACGTTTATATTATTTGCAATTATGCAAAAAATGCATACTATGAACAAAAATTAAAGCAAAAATAACTCAAATGAGATGCTCAAAGTGATCTCCTTCCATTTCACGCTAGGCCTGACATCTTTGCCATAAGGACCTTCGACCTCCTCCTCCAAAAATCATTGGCAATCAAGCATTGGCTTGACTTCGGTGGCATCTTTGATCTATTCGTTGTTTCCGTTCCTGGAGGACTTTTATAAACGTAGCATACACAAAGCTTTTCAAATCTCTCCAAGGAATAAACTCGAAAGGGTTTAAATCCGCTCTTTGCTCCCGAACTTCCTTTAAAAAATCTGCGTAAGTGTTCTCCAGGAAGACGAACTGAAGGTATTGGGATAAGGTGCAACATTAACGCATAGAGTTTCTCTGGCTTTTCCCATTAAAACGACCATAAATGAAATGCATGTCGGCTAATTCAGAATTAGAGTAAAAAGCTCTAGCGAAAATTCATAAAATTGTCGTTAACGACTCAAAATCAACTACAAACTCTAAGTATGAGAAAACGGCTGTTAATTACGACACGAAAATGCAAATTTTGCAAAAATACTTAATCCTCTGTACCTTCGAAACGGTCCATTTCCGGCCCCACGTTCATTAAGACTTTTCTGCTTACCTTGGGCCATATTATGACCACTTAAAGTTTGTGGGACTTTTTTAAAACATCCTGTAGTTTAAAATTGACGAAATATGCGCGACAAAAAGGTGCGAAGTTATTAATTAAACGTTTTGTTGATTGATAATTATGACGGGGGTGCATATGTAGTGATTATCGATGTATCCTTTCACAACTGGAGAGCGTGCGTTCTCGTAATAGTGGTAGCATTATACAACCTATTTCGGTAATGCGAGCCATAATAATAACGTGTCATCCAAATCCTACCTGTCAGTATGATTCATAATGTTCGCATCACTAATACAGCCGCTGTCAGGGCAGCTATCTATCTCCAACTTGTTGGCTTATGGTATTAGACGAGTAACTTTTATGTTACCAATAAAAGAGGAAGAAAATAATAACAATAGGAGGGAACGTGGAATATGGTTGCTGGCATTAGTTCGTTATGTTATTTAAACAATCGATACGACCCATTACACCTCTCAGCACATACGTTATCCGAATACCAGAGGAAAACGAGACGAATGCAGAAAAAAACCGTTGTTTGTCCTCAAAGGATAACAAACAGTGCGGTTAAATAGAAATGAAGACAGAAAAGCAATTTGCTGCCGTATTTTTTTTTTGCCAGCAGGAGAGTTTGTATGGTATAGATTCAGCTTTATTCACTCTACATAATAATATCTACGTGCCAACAATACGTCAACCGTGGAAACTGAAACGCAGCTGGACAGTGACTAGTGATATCGGTCGGTGTCGTCGTGTGAAAGACACTGCGGTAAACTTGGGCGAGAGGCGTCTTTGGTCTCCGCTCTCTTTCTCTCCGCCCATCAGTTTATAATACGAGCTGGTCCAGTTTAAATCTTCTGTTTATTCGGCCCCGGCGTTATATTATAAGGCATCCGAAACAACAATGGTGCGGAGACAAAAGCTGAATTGGTTTTATTAGATATTGTTAGCCGAAACAACTATTTCATTATAAACAACAGGACAATATAATACGATTACTTAAATGGCTTTGTCTTGCAAAATACACGAGCGGCTTTATTGTACTTTGGAAATAAATTTATGTAGAATCAACGTTTGAAAATTTCGGTACGACAAAGTGCGAGAGTGTGAGAGGCGATGCTGGTGACCGAAGAAAAATTTATGCCCGCACACATAATGGGATTTCGTTTAATTAGTATTCGGTCGGGGTTAATCTCCATTTTTCTTTTCTATTTGGAAATGCCTAAGAACCATAAATCGTCTAGCTTTTTCTATTAATTTTTTTGCCATTGGCGAGAGTGTTGTTTCATCATTTTGCATTGTCTTTGTATCACAAGCAAACAGAAACTAATTAATTAAAAGCTATAAAAGTCAATCAAAGCGATAGATTTTCATTTCTACGAAACAATACAAATGTGAAACAAATTATATTTCGTTTGATTTTTTTTAGGAAAAGTAACAGTATTTACAAAAAAAAAATACTTCTTGTTTAATTAACTGACTAACATTGTGACTTATCTTGATGGCATCATTTAATCGAATCGTATGAAATTCATGATTAAAAGAGTGGTACAAAATGGATGGCAAATGAAATACAAAAAGAGTAATAATGAAAGGGCAAAAGCAGATAACACGTCCATAATTAAATGTAAATGGGACTAATCAAATCAATATTAATTAGGTTTACACCGATATAAATTTTTGAACATGTTAATTGTACATGTTTATTTCGAAATTACAAATTTAAATTACGCACACGCGAATTCTGTTTCCGCTCGTTTTTCTTTTTTCTTTAAATTTTCAGTTAAATACTAAATGATTAGATTAAAGCGAAAATATCGAATTTGGCATACGTTTAATAGGCAATGAAACGGAGGGAACACGAGACAGCGGCCAAATAAATGCTGGCGTAAAGGCAATTAGAATATTAGCTAGTTGTTATCCTAAATGGTTTAATGTTAATTAGAAGGAATGGTGTTTATATGAAATTAGTCCCGTCATTATTTTAAAAAGCTTTTAGTCAAATAAAATTTTGCTTTTTTGCTTATAAAAATTTGGTTATATTTTCGTAACACTTTAATGCACTTTTCCTGTAAAATTTCGTACTATTCCTCTAAATGAATAAAACCTCATGTAAAAATACATTAACTACCACTTATGTGGATATAAAATCATGAAATATGAATGAACGTATGTATAGCAGATGTATGGTAGTAAATTAATAATATTATCATTATGGATATGTCAACAGAATAATTTTATGCCCAAATAATAATAAGAAAAAAAAATAATAAGAAAAAGCCTAAGTAAAGAAATAAAAGAATATTATCTTTTTACGATTACAGCTAATTCCTTTCCTCTTATTTTTCGCAATAAGGCTAATACTGTTAAGTAAAGTTTTCCATGCGAAAGCTCCACGTGATCTATTCGCCTTGCAACATGTCTGCTAAAGATTAATTTATGTTATTGTTACGGACGAACAGATGGGAATAATTGAGTTTAACGTTGTGAGTAAAATATAAGGAGTCTATTTCTTGGAGGCGAACGCAAAAACGACGACCAAATTCTAAACAAGAAATAATACGGCAACTCTTGAATAGTCGCCCGATGTTAGCGTACCCGGGGTAAATAGCAAAGAGATACATCGGTACCAACCGAACAATGAAGAAGAGAAAAGGCATCCGCGTGTCAAACGGTCTACCAGAATGAATTATTATTCAAATCCAACAACGGCACAACATACTAATTGCAGTAAACAAATAAGTAAAAGAGAAGGCGACCATCGTCGAAAGTCGTCGTCGTACAAGAATAAATTAGAAACTTCGCGAACTCCGAACGCTTTGTTCGAATACGAAATTTTCAAGTTTCGCATATAAAATATAACAATCGATGTGCACAACTCTTACTTGACTTTATAATAACTTACCGTTTACAAAAAAGGAAGATATGAGACGAAACCGTAATTTTAGTTTTCGTTAAGCGAAATCGAGACAATGATGATGATAGGAGCGAGGCGAATTTCAATTCCCCATATTCTAATGAATTTTCGCCAATTTTAGACGTGTACACACATAGACGCACACACAAAAGATTATGTTTACAGTTTCCTTTCTCACTTTATAAACTCAGATCGAGCTTTTGATCAGGATAGTTCAATTTAACCGCTGGTAACATAAACATCAATTACGTCTTGACAATATACGTATATGACGGAGGCGTGTTTTGCTCACAAAGTAAATTTACTCTTCCTTGTCTCACTTTACACACACACACACACACACACTGATTATAACAGACTCTCTTTCGCTCTCGCATCGATCGTTTCCTCTCCTGCCATCAGGCCAATATTCCTATCCAAAACAAACTATATTCGATTAACTAATTTTCCATTTATGTAAGTATCTCGTTACACGTTATATTACATGTTGTAATAATGATAATAATAGGTTTTAATGTATGTATCGTTGTACGTTCCATAATTTATTCCTTTAATTCACCACTGTAATATTCACCCTAAATTGCAATCGGGGCAATAACTTCGAAACATCAACAACAATGCAAATCGCCAATGGAAAACACATTCGATGCATTTTGTTATTACTCATCATGCGATATATTGAAAGTCATAATATTCGCAAAAAAGTTTCATTGTTTAATAGAAGGATGGGAATAATTGAATTATTATTATTTTAAGGAGAAAATAATTTGCAATATATTAGGTTGATGCACCATTTTCTTGCAAAATTGCGCTAATTAAATAAAATAATTATGCAATTTGCTATATGCTATATGCTATTGGATAGAGGATTTCTCGCTCTAGAAGACGGTGTTTTTGTTTTTTGCATACGTTAATTTTTCGTTAATTTGTAAATTATCAAAGTGGAACCTCAACTGGGCAAAAATGCACATCGCCGACAGTTGCTTCTCTTCGCTTTTAATCAGAGCTTTAAAGCCACCGAAGCTGCTCGCGACATTCGTGCTGCGTATGGCGATGATGCCAGAGCGGAAAGAACGCTTCAAAAAATTATTTGCGCCGTTTAAAAGCGGTGATTTCGACGTCCAGGACCCATACCTGTCGACCTTCTGACTTTGATGAATAGCGATTGAACCTAACCACGAAAATGCGCCTCAAGCAACAACAGAATTGTTTGAGCAAATGGATTGGGACCAATCAACGGTGATTCGCCACTTGCAATCAATGGATAAGGTCCAGAAACTCGGTGCATGGGTACCGCATTTTTAGAACCAACACAACAAACATCAACACACGGTCACAAGCAACGTTTTCTTCATCGGATAGTCACCGGCGATGAAAAATGATCAGATTTTCACCTTTTCTCATCTCGTTCGATAGCTTTACGCGACGTTTCATTCAATAATGACGTGGAATTGCGCGCTCGGTTGGAGAAATTTTGCGAGTCCAAGCCGGGAGATTTTTGTCGCTGAGGCATCGAGAAAATTATTGAACGTTGGGAGGAAGTCGCTAACAACGATGGAGTATAGATATCGTTGATTAATTCTTATTTTCGTTTGAAATTAAAAAGAAAATCATGTAAAAAACATACATTAAAATGGAATATTTATTAAAAGTCTCTGCAAATATTTTAGAAGAACGAACTTTTGAGTACATCTTAAACTTTGAAATTTGTCTTCCGCTAGAGTAGCATAATTTTGGCATTCAATTTGCGAACATTTTCCGTTGATACGTTTCGCTAAAAGCGACTGATGTTAATACCGTTGCATTGTTGTTACTCCTGATGAGGATGCTGATGACGATAATATTTATAAATTTAACGATTTGCATTTTCTCGAGATTCCCATTCTATTGTTGCAAATGAAATTCCGTCGTGTTATTATTAGCGTGCCGGATGATATCGTTGAGGGGTGCAAATAGCGCAGCGTGAGTTTTCGAAACGACCGCCCTTGAAAATTAGCATCGGATGGTCCATATGTAAGGATAATCCCTGGTGTAATCTCGGTATCTGCTCCGGCACGCGAAGATAAGACATACTGTTATAGTTTTCATTTGGGGCGAGGAGGACCGAGCGACGCACATACACCGACACGCGAATGAACGAACGGTGATATCTTTCACGGCAAATATGCAGAGAACGGCGCACCACAAACCGTCTTTATTGTAATTGGCGTTTCGCCGAGCATTACCACATGACATCGTTATACAACTGGTTTAAGTAAAAAGTTTTAATTGATTCCAAGAGCGCCCAAGAAGTGAAGCGGCATTCGCGGGAAGTGGATGAAGAGCAGGGCAAAATGCGTGGAAAACAATTATACTTCCTTTATTTCTTTCTTATTACAAAGTGATACATGTTCACTTTTACAATTCTTCATCTAATAATTTACACTAGTAAAACATCTCATCTCCTTGAGTCGCGTATTCACGAAGAAGGTAGAATGCCCGCACAAAAGAGAATCGAAATTTGAAAAAATCTATCTGAGTTCCAGCAACAGTTTATAGCAATTACTGCAAAAATGGAAAAGTAGGGATGGATCACTGCAAAAGTTTCAGAAAAACTAATTCTCAAAAAAGGAATCTCAAGTTGATGCATAATTTCGTGCGGATTTTTAAAAATTAATTTCTTTTTAATTTTAAACAGAAAATAACAAGAATTAATCAATGATACATATTCTCCATCGTTGTTAACGACTTCATCCCAACGTACGAACACTTTCTCAATGCCTCAGCGTCAAGAATTTCCCGGCTTCGACTCGAAAACTTCCTCCAACCGAGCGAGCAATTCCACGTCATTATTGAACGAAAAGTCGCGCGAAGCGTTCGAACGAGTTGGGAAAATGTGCAAATCTGATGGTTTTTCATCGCCGGTGACTATCCGACGAAGAAAACTTTGCTTGTGACCGTGCGTTGAGCGATTACCAATAAGCGAACCGGCGGCAATCGTAGAGCGTATATGTTTGTTGTTTTGGTTTTAAAAGTGACCCATCCACCGAGTTTCTGGACCTTAGCCATTGATTCCAAATGGCGAATCACCGTTGATTGGTCACAATCCATTTGCTCAACCAACTCTCTTGTAGTTTGACGCGCATTTTCGTGGTTAAGGTCGTTCAATCCTTCTTCATCAAACTCAGATGGTCGACAAATAAGGGTCTGGTCCTGGACGTCGAAATCGCCGTTTTTAAACCGTGCAAATCGCTTTTGAGGCGTTCTTTCCTCTATGGCGTCATCGCCATACACAGCACAAATGTCGCGAGCAGCTTTGGTGGCTTTAGGAGCCTGATCAAAAGCGACAAGAAGCAGGTGTCGGAAATAACATTTTTTTCAACTTGAGGTTCCACTTTGTCACTTTACTAATCAACGACAAAATTAATTAAACAAAACACCGAGAATACATTCTTCTAGAGCGAGAAATCCTCTGTTTCATAGCATCTAACAAATTGCAAAATTATTTTAGTTATTTAGCCCAATTTTGCAACTAAAAAAATCGCGCCAAATTATAGATCAACCTGATAAATCTCACTTTTCGACACTTATTCATTCGAATTTTTGGCATATGAACCAGTTATACTTTTTAATTGCTATAGGTATGACTTTGCGAAATGAAGAACATTGATTTGCTGAACGTTATCCGTCACATGGTTTCGATTTGTGTTTAAATAAACCGCAAGACGGTTAACGGTTCGACATGCGAGACGTGTAAAACGATCAATCATCATCGCCGTTAGTGGGTGTTCGCCCGCAATCCGGTCGTCATAGTCGGCGATAATAATTGCAGCGGGCCCCTGTATATTAATGTCGGTGTCCCTAAATGAAAAAAAAAAACAACAACAACTTTTTCTTTTGTGTTACTAAGCTTTACTTCTTGTAGTTCTACCTTAAGTAGACTGTTGCGTGTGTCGCAATATGACTTAACGTTATTGAATAAACATCCGCGACATTAAGAAACTATTCATATTAACCGGCTTGATCGTTTTATGATAAGATGGTTTATTTTCTTTCTCTTTCGCTTTTTGTTTTCGCTGCGAACGCAATCAGTCAGAGTTGGTAACGAGCTTGGTACGATAGTAATTATTATTCAGGCTACAAGAAACTTTAGCGGAATTATTATAATAAACCTTAAGTATTGTGTAGAGGTTGCGGTGAAATTTCTATTTGAGGCGAATGCGAATCGATAAAAGTGCGGAAAGAAAAACAATCGCGAAGGCGCACGTTTTCAATGATTTTTAAGGGGCAATCAATTTCGTAGGCAGGAACTTTAATGGCCGGAATATGAATAGTTTAACTGCGTTTGAGGCTATTAAAATGATATTTATTTAGAAAAGGGAAACGTAAAAGAATTGTTGCAATATATGAAATCTGTTCGTTCGTCGTCGCAGTAAAATAACATTACTAAACAGAAGTTCACCCATTCATTTTCGTACCGAAACGAGACTGGCAAATTCTCAAATTTATGAACAATAATATTAACATGATTATTATCATAAGGGATCCCCGACGGTTGTAAAATGCAACTACAATAATAATAATGATATCTTATTCAATTAAATTGTATGTAAGTATACGATCTACTTGAAATGACGGAAAAGCAGCGTCACATAAAGCCCCATTTAATGATAGAACGTAAAATTCATAGTTGCTTCCGTTAATTGCTAGACATTGCTTTTCCGTAACAATTTCCATCATCGAATATAATACCCTTTTAAGTTACATTCTTCTATTTTGGTTTGCTAATGATACAAAAATTGTTAAATAATTATTGTTACTCTTCGAAGAAAAAAGGCTACGTAATGAGGCAGCCGGCAAACTAATACTAATTAGGCGAAAGTGTTTATTAAAAGCAACAATCTATCAAAATACTTTTATATTAAAATAACTGGTAATAAATTTCACGAAATTATAGTCGACGTAAAGTAAAATGAAACGAGTCATAATAATAGTTGACCCAGAAACGGAAGAGAAAAGTAAAAGCATCGCCCATCATTCGACCAATTTCGAAATTAAATTCAATAATAAATCCAAAGTGTCAACAAATCTTTTTTTCTCTCGAGCAGCAAAAAGATACTTTTTGAAAAATTTATGTGTTCTCCAATTTTTTATTTTTTTTTGACTTTTCATTATTTGGCGACGACTACTTTCCTATTCTTTCACTAGAAACGTTTTATATTTTATGCTGAATCGCTTGAAACTTATCGACTACGAGGGGGCTTCATTAAATTACATTTCACTTCTTACATAATTTATTTTCTTTCAAAAACACAAGGCTTACATAATTGCTCAGTCTGCACTTGATTTATTTATTATTCCTTGTAGAATGAAATCTTTTCCCTACTCTTTCTCTCTCACTCATTTACTTTCTCTGCTTTTCTTTTGATTGTTTCCTTCTATTCTTACGAGTAATGTGTGTCCACGAGAAATGGATTCATGATGACTATTTTGCTTAAATATATTTTAAATTGCTTCGTTAGAACAATGAAAAATGTGAGCAAAAAGGAGAATTAGAGCAATTCGCGAAAGAAGTCCATTACTCCACTTATTACCTTTTTTAGTCGGAACAAAAAAAAAAGGATTTTTAATTTCGTTTAGTAAATGCCAGTTATACGAAGCAATACGTTTTCGTTCGCAATTTCAAGCTCCTATATACACGGCGTTGCTGACTTTCTTTCTGCTTATAAGGTCTTTTTATAGTGTTAAACTGTTTTCTTTCGTTCTCCTCTGGAGAATATGCCACGCTATTTACTCGTTCACTTCGCCACTGAATTTCCTAACGAAATTACTTTAAAATTGACCGCATTTAATTCGCGAACATATCTAGAACTTTTACGCTTACATTTTAAATTCCATATTGATTACGTATTCTTCTTTGTATTCAGCTCAGACGTAAGAAGCGTTATTAATTCGAAGATGGGATCATATAAAATGTATAAATTTCATTAGTTGATTTCGGGAGGAAGTCATCAACAACCGACCAGAAAAAGCACGAGTAAGAAAAAGAGGGAAGCAATAAGGGAAGAAGATGTGGGGAATAGAGGCAACATTGAAGAATATTCCGTTAGAATGGTACAATAGATGCGCTCTAGCGGTGAACTTCCCAGTTTTGAGACTAAGCCGCACGGACTTCATGCGCCACATTACCTAATCCCCCGGATTTATTTTAGCAGGTTATCTGAACCGTATATCTCTCGAGGACCACACGGTCCGCACACGAATACTAATAGTAAAACCTTCTGATTCTAACTGATAAATAGTTGCCACAGAAAATGCCAATGTTACCGTATTTATTATTATTAAACTAAACAGTTTTATTTCCGTTATAAATGAAATTTTGTTTTGCCTTTATCCGAAAAACTAAAGCAGAGAAAGAGGGGTAAAAATTTTATTGCGACGGACAATCGATAATTCATAAAATGTTGACGGCGAATAAGGATGAAATTTTCATTTCTCGAGAGGCAAAAATTCTTTTGGCAATACTTTAATCATTATTTTCTCTTCATTTGATTTATATAATCAGGCGAAAATTGTTCGGAGAATACTTCCACTCAAATTAAAAGCGAATGATTCGATTTATATTGCGCAATTTCATTATTTTCAGTTTTTATATTCGGCTATTGGAAGCTATTACGTTTTTTCGTATTAATTATTGCCCAATAATAGCAATTAATTAATTCCTCCCCAATGGGTTATTCGACCACATAAATTTAATAAAAAAAAAGAGAAATTAATGGCACTAAATCACCATAAATAAAATTTATTTTATAACAATAATTTAAGAACAAATTATTGACGTGTTTTGGTTTTAAATTTTATTTATTTGTTATTATTAGAAGCATTGACTCGAAAATCATTCGCAATAAAAGTCAAAATGGAATTTAAATATTAATAATCTCGCATATAATTTTCATTAATTAAATAATTCATTAGAAGACGGATGCAGGAGGATTTTTGTTTGCCCCCGAATTGCTATCGAATTGGTACTTTATTCGTTACAATCGGTTAATTTAATAACGTCATACAGCATCAACTATTGCCTCATTAGCGTTCCATTGTGGTTTGTCATTTCTGGTATTCCAACTGTAATTTCAATTTTTCGTTAATATATTATTATTATTGCTCGATGAACGGTCAATTGTAATAATGGTTAAGTATAAATCAATTAAACCACCAAAGTACATTATCAATTTTGTGCAAGTTAGTGACATTTTACTATATTACCATCGAATGCGGTTTTAATCGAGGATAAAAATGGGTTTCAGTAATTTTCATCACGATTTTGATTATAATGTTTATCCATACTTTTCAAAAGTGGTTGGAAAGCTGAGTTCAGCACAAATTTTATGCAATAAGCTTCTGATGCTGCAAAGTTGATAGTTTGCGAATCTCAATAATTTCCAACGAATTGTTATATTTAGGCCAATTAAATTAATTAAAAACGAAATCCTGTAGAATGTAGTGCAGTAAGTAATAATATATGTTTTCATGATAAATATTGTACATTTATAATATTGGCAATACTACAATAGACGCAAGGGAACTTCGGTATACGCGAATATGCAATTTTGTTTGCAAATACATTAATTGATAATTTATGTAATATACGTAACAGACACACACACACATACACAGGAGTGGCGCGCATTCATATCACATACATTTAGATTTTTGTTTGCAAAAAATTATTCTGCAATGTAACACGTGCTCGCTATTAATAACATCTATTTGTACGTTATTTATTGGCCGTTTTTCATACATTTCACCGAAATTATTATCAAAATATTCGCTCTTTCCAACTCAGCCCCAAGCATTATCACACACAGACAAACATATCATTGTCGGTGTACTCTTACATCGTAATCAATACACGTCCATCGATACGTTCGTCCATCAATCATCACGTTTCCTAGTTATCAATTAAATTGTGATTTATACAAATAGAATTAAATTAACCATCGAACCTAATCCCGATATCGAATTACAGGTAGAGGAGCAAATTTCGTTTATATTTTCGTTTCAATGCCGAACAACAAGAACAAACAACAATAATAAAGCAATAAAATTCGAAATTAAAAGAACCTTATCCCTATTGTCTTTTTTTTAACTAAAAGAATCAAGTTCAAGAAGGAAGAGGAAATAAATAAAAAGTAGTAGTAGTAGTGGGAAGCTTCACGTTTCCCAGAGGATAAGACCTTTCACTAACTACACTTCAAAAGTTGGCAGCAATATGACCCACACAAAAGTAGGAGAGATAGACAAGATAGTTGGAAGATGAAATAAAGCAGAAACACGAGGAAGAGAATAAAGGAAGAACGGGATTGATGAAGGAAAACGAATTTAAAATGAAAAGGGGCGAAACTAGAAATGGGGTAATAAAATGCGAAGGAAATGAAGTGGAATCGAGGAATTATTTATTGTATTATGGAAAGTCGTGCTGTATAAATTATTAGTAAAATAAGTTACGTATTGAGAACGATTCCATAAAGTGGAAGTTTACATATTAATGATGGTAATTTCGTTTTAATAAAGCAACACTTGTATGAAGGATGATGAAATAACGTCAAGTGTATTATGGTAGTTATTATTACGGGTCTCGCTCATTTACTTGTCTCTTCGCTTTGTTAATAATAATAACGACGACGAGTCGAACAATTTTCGCCGTAATTCTAATCGAATTTGCCTCAGGTCTATCAATAGGAGGAATTTATGGTGGATGCGCCGGGCTTGGGTGAATTACTTTCTCCATTGTTATTTATTTTCTGCGTTAAACAAAACAAAATAAAATACAAGATATTTATTGATAAATTATCAATTTGTAACCACATTTTATAAGGAGTTTTTGAACAACTCGAATTTTGTCACGAACTTCTCAACACATTCCAAATTGCTTCCGACGGTTTGTTCCCCGCAAGTACTTTTTCCAATTGATTTTTTATGGCCACCAATTCCTTCACCGAATAATGAAATCGAACGAATTGTTCTAAATTGATTTACTTTCATTTCCATTTAGCAGTTCCTTGGCATTTAATTACTTCTTGCAAATAAATAATTAATTGTAAGAAACAGATTGCTCTCTTTATTGTTGCATGTTACCAACTTGATAGAAGTGCACACGAAGCGAATTTCAGATCGATTTCAATTTAAAATCCGCTTAATGCGCCTTCCTTTCGGTCTATCTCGTTCTATCGCTCCCGCAGATATATTTATACGTCGTCAACATTCATCATGTTCGCATTGTAATATTCAATTTTTGCTTCTTATCGTTTATTGTCACGACAAGATAATTACATATCGTTTTAATAATCATCGTCATTAATGGACTATAATTATTTGTTTCGTTTATGGTCAGGAATTATTAAGTAGTCTTTAACTGGAATATTTCACTGCAACTAACTAACTAAATGGTAATTATACGTAATTAAATATCATTTTCTCTGTACGAGTAGGATTTAATATTCTACAGATAATTTTCTACACGTTAACTTTTAAATGTTATTGAATGGTTGCAGACTTTAGCCACCTTCTTTTACTCCGTTTTAATTGCTGCTTGTAGCTGAAAAGAATAAAGTACGTCCACTATACAGCCTCGGAAATTCCGGTATCTATTTCAACTTTCTTTCCGTTTCAAATAAGAACAATCCATAACAATAAATTATAATAAAAGCAACAGAACAACGCGCGTTCTCAGTTTTTAGATTTAAAAGACAGAATGAATTTTCCGAGATGAAAATATTTACTCGACTTCCACAATTGTAAATTATTCTAACGCGACCTCTCGCTGTGAAATGTTTTTTTTTGAATGACGTCTAACATTGTCTTTTACAATTTAATTTTAACATTTTCTAGACGTCTATTAAATTAACACCAGAAGATGTGGCAGAAGAAAAATTGAAGGAGCAGAATAAGGAAAATATATTTATAGAATTTAGCACAGTAAATAATTCGATTTCATAACGATTTCATAATAAGAAAATTGAAAATTCCTTGTTGAATTGAGATTCTGGTTAATTTTCCATTTAAAATGAATGTGGTAGTTTTCAAATAAATCTAATGTGAACGCTCTTTTCATTTGTAACACATTTCTCTAATGGATAGAATAAAAAGCTTCGAGTCTGCACAATAATAAACAGAACAAAACTCATTAACATTGACTTATAATCATTCCTATGTGAGTGATTATTTGGTAGCCTTCCGTATATTTTCATTTTGCAAAATGCATTTCTCGTTTTGATAATTATTAGAGCGCATGAAAAATTGTTTTATAAAAATCAAAATTTCAAATTAGAGCCGTCACTTAATGCCTCTTGAAAAATTGTTTTTGATGTATGAAGCTTTCTGCCGCCCAACCTGATGAAATTGTTTATTGATATGAAAAGGACTTTAAATCACCACGTTTTATAAATTATTATATGAATAATAATCCGTTGAATAAATAGGGAATATCCGAAAAAAGCGAGTGCGACTCAACTTTTTATTGCCTACCATTGTATTATATTATATTATATTTGTTAGTGCTTTAGAATGGGTAAATACCATTTTTTAATACATCAAAATCAAGTTAATTGCCAATTAAGCGAAATATAGCATTCTCTAACGAAATTTGTGTTTATTTTTTATATCCCTTGCTTTACTATTTTATTTTTATCGAATGAAATTAAAAACAAGCAGTCTTTTCTAGACTTATTCAATTAGTTTTATAATGATTAAGTACCAAAAAGTTGCTAGTTGATGTTTTCTTTTAATATGAGCAACAAACAGAAGAGCAGCAACAGCAGCAAAATCTTCTTTTTTTTAATTCAAACATTTTTTGTTTTAGAAAGCCATTTTAACGTATACACGCAGAGTTAAAAAGGTAACATTAACTTTTCTTTCCAAAGAATTATAAAGGTGTTCAGTATGCGCCAAGTATTTACGGTTGTCCGGTTAGAATACTGATCGAGGGAATAAAGTGCCTACGACGAATCCTTCGCGCTTTAATCACGAACGGAATCAATGCTTCATAATGTGCGAAATTCCAAATTGAAATTATGTTTTTGCAGGATTTTTGCCATTTTCAGCGTCGATCGTATAACTTAATTAATTTATTTTTCGTACAATCAAAATTTAATTTCTTTCAGAAAGAGAGAGAGAGAGAAAGGAAAAATTGTGGATGGATATTAATGATGAAGAAGATTATGAAAAATGTTAAAATGAAAATGATGAGAATTATCTATCTCTCCGTACCCTTTTAAATTCGACGCTGATCTGTTACATTTCCCTAAAGGATCGTAGCATTATACATATATATCTCTATATCTATATACGTATTACTGGGAAAGAGTCTCGAGCGACGGATTTCATTTACATCTGGAACAGATTTACATTCACACCGACCTGGAGGAGAATCGTGAAATATTCAGCGGGTTTTTACATCTGGCGTGTCGGCTAATGGCTCTTGAGCGATGTCAATGAATGCTAACTCTTTACCATTATAAGCTTTCCTCGCTTCTCAATAATTTCATGAACGCCTACTTGCAGTTCAAACTAATACTTTTAACACGAATCGGTTCTTTCCCATTCGTTTTATTTTCTTGCTTCCACATCGGCTGTCGTTTCGCTTGCTTTCTTTCTTACTTTACTACCTAATGCCATTTCTTTTCACCCGAACGGAATAATAATAATAATTCATACATCATTTAAAAGCACCCATATAAAATTTAAAATTGAAGTCGATGACGACGATGGTAATTATTTTTAAAAGCATTCGTTCTTGTTATTGTTGTTTTCCCTGGAATTTTGCAATCGAAATAAATTCAAATTAGAGATTCAACTTTTAGTTTTTCATTAAAAATTTCAACCATAACGTTAACTTTAAACGAAACCAGCCAAAAAAAAAAGGAAACTAGCAAAAACCCGTAGCAAATAGTAATGAATATTTGTTTATTTTCTCGTTTAATTATGAATGCATTATTACTGCTGTTGTTGAAAGTAGACGAGGTTAATGCACGCTAAAAGTTAATTACAACTTTTGCTTGCTTAGAGATGATGATGATGACGACGATGAGAATAATAATATAGTTTTATGGTGTTTTTGTTATCTTAGGGTTAAAGGACAAAATGGTACTTTTATTGGTTTCGCTAGCGATTTACTTTAAATTACCTCCTGGAAAATAACGAAACTTATTGAATGCAACATTACGAGAACATCAGCAACAATGGCAACGTTACCGCTGTATCACCAGCAGCAGCGGCGGCGGTAGTAACAAAAATAATTGCGATGGGAGAAACCATCAAATGAATCCGAAACCGACGTTAGTGCCGTACGAAAAAGAAAAACGACCACGAAATTAAATTGTCTGATGATAGACGAAATAACGAAACACGGAATAATAAAGTTCTAAAACGTTTCTCTTCGCGATTCGTTATCTCGCTCCCTCTTTAAATGTATGTATAGATGGAAATTTCAAACTTTCTACTTAAGTGTATTGGTTAAAATTGCAACGAGCACAACATTGCATACTTAATCTGTATAATAAGGTCCTTTATCAACAATGTCCCTAACCATCTAAAACGGCGGAGGGAGTGTCTGTGAGCGAGAGAAAGGACAGGAGTACGGATCCGAACCATTTTCCAGCCCGTTCCTCATCCATCTCCAAGTTACCACCATTCTGCACAGAACGAGACAGAGAGAGCGATGAAGAGAGAGAGAGAGAGAGGGTGAGTGAGTCTCGCTGATTTTCTGCTCGGTTTCCCTGTCGTTCCCGTGCATGCACACACATTCATATTCATGGTATCCCGCATTTAACACGCCGCTCATGACGCGTAGGTCTTTATAATAATACGCCACTTCATTATTCACAATTATCTGTGCCCGTAATTGCGAAGGCCCATGCCATTATTATTATTATTATTACGAACCACAATTTTCTAACTCTTTCGTGTCACTCTCTGTGGATGGGGGCAAGAGGAGGGTTACATTTGAACGTGGCCGAGGGTTGCGAAAAAAGGCAAATCAAAATAAAAGAAAATAAAGGAGATGTAATAACATGAATCCATGCGGTAATATTTATGAACACTATTAGAATACATTCGCGCAAACAGTAGTAAATTAAAATTAGCAGCAACGACAACGACGACCCAGGAAAAAAAGGAAAAGATTTTTTCTCGCCTTTCCTCAATCCTCCTGCCATCCACATCTAAATGAAAAAAAAAAATCATAAAATCGTACTACGCTTCGTGAGTAATTTATGTCGTTTTACTCAGACATTTTATTAATGGATTTATGGGACATTATTGTTGCCTTTTTTTACAAGAAAAAGGGAAAAAGTAAGGAAAGAAATCTACGTTACCTATCTTCTATGGGGAATAGTGAGATGGCGATAGAGAGGGACAAAATCAAATAGAGAAAAACGTTACTAATAAATAAATCAATAATGGAACGTATTTTACAAATACCCATTGTTGTTTGATGCATAAGCTTCGTCTTCGCGCACTTTTTCAGGTGAATGCCTAAAGCGACGTATAGGATTTTGCGAACATATTTAAATAATGATAGATTGCTTAGATGGCACATTTATACGTTTATCTTAATGAAGAGACATTATGTGCCGTTGATTTTTTTCTCGCGCTTTTATAATAGTAGTAATAAAAGAGCTTTTCCATTTCCCATCATTTTCCACCTTACGTCGCATAAATGCTACCGTTGTAAATTTGAATTTATCATCTACTGAAAATAATATCGTTACTATTACACTACGAAGACGATTCATTGAAATTTATGTAATTTCTCTAAAACTTATTATTATAATCGATTCGAGAGGCGTTTTGAATTACGAACGGTCAATATTTTGCCGTCGCCAATTAAGTCCCCGATAAAATAAATATTCAACGTAGGACATAACTGAAGTGCTAATGTACTTGCGAACGAGCTTTTTTCAATGGCGAATAAATACTTTAATGATTTATTGGTAGGAAATGGAATAATATCGATTTTATTTCGCGATAAGGATGTGTTTAAAAAGGATTTAAAAGAAATTAATGGAAATCCCGCAAATTCGTCGGTAATGTAAGAAAATAAATTAAGTAGCACGCATCAATCTCAGCTTTAATCATTTTGCTAAGGCTCGATGTAAAATATAGGACGCAGCAAACGTAATTACGTGTAATAATTTAAATGCAAGCCATTAAACGGAATAAATATGCGGAAGCAAACACTAGAGAGAGAGAGAGAGAGAGAGAGAGAGAGAGAGAGAGAGCAGAAAGAAAACGAGAAGGGATGATTAAAAGAGAAAAATGTTCGACTAAAATCTCCCAAACTAAAACTAGAGAGAGAGAGAGAGAGAGAGATAGATGCGTTTTTGTGTTGGCAACAATTTTATCTCTATCATTGCCATTCTTCTTGATTATACATTCAACGTTTTAATTAGATCAAACCGCAGGTCAAACGTTTCTCCCTTACTTTTCCGATTGCGTCGTGGTCGTCGTTGTTGCCGTTGTTAAAATCCCTCTAAAATGAACGCGTCGCAAATATCCGACCGAATCCTAGATCCCATGTACTACATTATTATTATTTTGCCCATTATTATTATACAATATTGAAATTATTTCGCATGTTGTTTGTTATATTATCGTTTGTACGTAGAAGTTAAAATGCTAATGCGAAAGTCTACCGCAATGCCGTTACAAGGAATTATACACACACACACACACACATTGTATGTGTTTATAAAGTATTATATTTTTGCAATTGAGAAAGAAAGACTGGGAAATAAGAAGAAAAACGAGTGTGTCACGGAAATACAGGTCAGAATTCATAATGGCGAAAAGCCCTTTTGATAATGCATTTGACGTCGTTATTATGTACGTACGTCCTTAAATAATAATAGCTAATATTCGTATTCAAACCCTTGACGGCGCTCGTATTCGTTTATAACATTTAAATGTCTTCATTAAAAGGCTAAAAGTTTTATGTCTTCGAACGACGACGACGACACAATGTTGAAACAACAAAATCCCGCATGCAGTATGCAGACACACACCCACCACTCGCGCACGTAGTGGAAGGAAACTAATTTATTTCTTTCGTAACTAAAGAAAATCTAAATCCGAATTTTCCCATTTTCCCGACGCCGTTTCCCCGTTTCTTTTCGAACGGGATTAGAGGCGGATATGCGGCGTTGAAATATTTGTAATTAAACTTAATATAAGAAGTGGTAATATACACTAACGAGTGGGTAACGGAATTTATTGCAATTTCTACTTATCTGACTTGCGATGTTAATAATGTACTTTTATTATTATTATTATTAGGAAGACAGAAGTTTGCAAATTAATGCTTAAAATTTAATGTAGCGTAATAGGAGAGGGCGAGCGAGAGCGAGTTGGTGAAATATATGTATAAATCGTTACTATTCTAAATATTAATAAACGTCTAAAGATGTGATACGCCCTAAAACGAGCGGGAAGCATGTTAGTGTACGTAAATGCGGGGCAACATGGCTTTATACTTTCGAAAACATTTTGCAGTCGGTACTCGGGCGAGTTTGATTGCGTAACTTTGCACTTTGTCGCCTTGACAGAATGAAGTGCACTGTTTCGGAATTATAATGGTTAAACTTTAAGGATTTGTAGGCCAGATTCCGTAGAACGTTATTAGGAGAGATCCCTCGTCTCCTTTAATACCGCAAATAATTCACAAAGACTTTTATCACGGCGCAAAAAAGTTTACGACTATTTCTCGTTGCCGCTACTATTATTACGTGCATTACGCTAATTAATTAACGAATTAACGTAATTGAATTAGTAAGTGATAAAATGCAATTCATTTTTGCTTTGAGCTGCGAGTGACGATTTCCATAAATCCAAAGACTCTGGTAACTAATAATTGACGACGGTAATACGATTGCGAAATTACGGAATCCGCTGGAATATGTATTAGAGCGAAATGTATTACGGGTAACTAGATAAATTTACAATGCAGAATGGTCCGTTGCGCTTTATACTTGGGAATCTCCGGAGAGATGCGACGCGATGCCGAAACGTATAATACCTAGTCCGTTTTCAGTCCGTTCGCAACAGAACCCGAGCCTTTCTTCGGACTCAATACACCAATCAGACCGTGGTAACGTTGCAATACGTGATCGGTATATCCGTCACAACCGACACAATGTGATTATGCCTGCTGCACGATCAAATAAACATTTCTTTTTATATAACGCAAACTACACATCTACACTTTATTTATTGAATTGGAATTCCTTTTCCGTTCGCCGTCGAACGCTTTATTTTTCACAAATTTCCCGTCGCCCGCCTGACAATGGTCGGAATATTGCCACGAACTCATCTCTCGCTCCTCATCGAACTAACTTGAAAAAACCAACTCGCCAAGTTGCTCGTGAATAATAGAACGACTTAACGTTAATTAACGGCGCCCAAAGTCGGAGGGGCCGAGCGAAACGCAAAAATTAACCAAGTAGAAGAGTAAAAATACAGAGCGCCGCACGATACAAACAGGCGAACGGTAAAAGTTTACATCGCTTTTATTTATTGTCGAGTAAATGGTTACGGCCCTTAATCTCGCCTCTAATAATAAAAACGCACCGTCGAATAACGGAACAACATTTGAAAAGGACCTAATCCTGAAAGGGTCCAAAGTAGTGGAAAGGTGCGCCGTTTCCGTGAATGGGTGCGAAGGAGACGGTGGATAACGTACCAGGATGGGGAACCGTCTCCCCACGACGAATGACGCGTCCCATCCACACGCACACCCACACACGCGCGTCGACAGAGGGAGATGGGACTCCACTTACTACCGGCTACAAACACGCCAAAGCTCCCCGTAATTGCATTTGGCTATTCACACAGCCCCCGGGGCGATCCAGTAATCGAGGGCTAGAGCTGTCTTAATTGATCCTACAATGCGGCTAGCGGGAGAGAGTGGCTACCACGACAAACAACAGCTACACCGTTACGTCGCCTCCATCCGAAAGCGCAGAGTCGTACTTTAGCAACCGGCCGCTTCTTTGGTGTGTGTGTGTGCGAACGTACGTATAATCTAACCCGAGTTGAAAAGATTAATTACTGGTATAAATTTAATTAATTCGTCGAATCTATGTTATTAGTTTATTGGGCCTACCCTCGTTTCGCAACATTCAAACGCGTTTCCCGCTCGTAAGGTTAATGTCTCGACCTATATTCCACGCAACGACTGTTTGCGCGGAGCTTTCGAGTGCGGCGCAAGGAAAGAAGGCGCAATAATCTTTAGATAGCAAAAATCGCGAGGATGAATTCCGAAGCGGCGGGTTCTTGAGCGCGTTTAGAGGAATATGCGAGCATCCGTTCCGGCGAGCGGCACCGATTAAAGCGAGTGCGGTTCTGTTGTACATAACAAATCCTCGTTGAATATGCAAGCTCACTCGCCACTCAGAGATGTTGGTTATTAATGAACGGCACTTAGAAATGGGGCGAACCGCTCCCCGCAATGCCACTATTAAAAAATAGAGGCGACCGCGGGTGTGTACTCGTCGCAGGGAAATTTCGTTTTTACTATGGATGCGCACAATTGTACATGCGAAATTCGATTATGAAATTTTTAAAAAATTCAAACAGAAAAGTGACAGAGAGAAAGAGCGCCACACACACACACACGAGCAACGGAATGTGCAAAGAAAATATTTGCTCGGTGCATTAAATAATTAAAAGGAAACAACGTGGCAGGCGCGAGAAAGTTATAAAATATTCACGAAATTTTAAAATTTTAGTGGAACGAAAATATGTGCCAGAAGCACACACGCACATATTATACGTGGCAGAGAGCTACATGATGGGAATGAAGAAGTGTTGCATGGAAAATAAAGCAAAGACAGGGAGTTCCTCTGCGTTTTCTTCTTCTTCTTTTTTTTAATTAAGTAAATGATTTTCGAATTAAATGTAAACAAAACTGGTTAAAATAATAAATTCGGAAACTTTGCAAACTAAACGAGACTAAACTCGCAACAGTAGCGAGCAGAGAGAGAACCAACTTAATTTATTTCGCATTACTTCCGGTGCATCAGCGCTCATTGAAGAGACAACCGAGTTCGTTGTAACTTAAATTTATTGTGTTCCCATCGATCTTTTTTCTTTTCCTTTTCCACGTCTACTCCTTCTACTAAAGAGAGTGTCCTTTTGTGCTTTCCCCTTTGTTGAATATGTCATTTACTTCATTATTTTCTTTTTTCGTTCCTAGCTGCAAGATATATTTGCACGAGGAAAAATTTTAATTTCACTTTGTCACATCGTTCTTATTTCGCGTTTTTCTTTTTGCTAGTTCTTTCAGTTCCGCCTCTTTTCTTCCATGCATATAACTCCTTTTAATAGAGAGACACCCTCTCATTCAATTCCGTTCTATTCCATTTAAACGATCCTTATCTTAAACATGTCATTTGCTATCATTAATAATTAATATCACAAGAAATAAATTATTTCTTTGCTTCTGGAAACATGGTTGGATTTTTTTTTAATTAAACAATGCCATTAACATAATGAAGATCCATTAAATTCGAATGCAATATACTTATTGCAGCCTTTGAAGACTTCACGTATATAATTTTCGAGATAAACTGAGTGTCTAAGGGGAGTTTTGATACAAAAAATCCTTATTGTGTCACTTTAATGGACAGTATATGACAAAAATAGGCTCATGTGTCATAAATTTTAATAGGCACATTTGAGGTATTACAATCTTATCTCGGAGGGAAAGGAAAACCACTCGTTTCACTCTTATTTTGCCACTGAAATATCTTTAGGAAATAGCCATTATTATTACATCATTTCCCAACTGCATTCATGATACACACTTCTTTGGTACGTTTTTTCTTTGGTTACTTAAATTTTCCGACTTTCTTCTTTCTCATACGCATTACCATCGCTACATGTGAGAGTTACCATTGAGGCAATCATCATTTAGAATCAATGATACGTGAATGAAGAAAGTACAAGCACGACTTTAAGATGGGCTTTTGGTTTCGGTTAAAGAATGAGAAAAAAAATTATATACGGTAGCACGATAGACATTTTTACAAAGCTCGGAAATGCTGGTGAAAAATAAATGGAAAGGGGCTAGAAAATTCTGGTCTAATAACAATAATGGCAGAAAGGAATTTAATTCGATTGCCTCCTCTATAATATTTCTCCTACACATTTCTTTGCCAAGCACTTAACAGTTTGGATTATTTCTGATATTAATTATCGATTAACCATATTTTATACGAACTTTATCTTTTTCAAATTTCGTTTTTATAAATGTACGTTATTTTATTTATTGCCGACACTTTAATTAACTTTAATGTAGTTAATTAACTTTATATTAGACGATCTAGTTACACACATACATAGAGAAATGTATATCTATTAATTAATTAGGAACTAGTTGAAAATTGATTTATAAACGAGGATGTTTGTATTCGAAATGTTAATTATCTATTAACAAATGATTTATTTATAGGAATAAAACGATATTGTAATGGAAATGGATAGATATGGATGTAGGATATTCCGTTATTTTATTATTGTTATTATTCACTGCTATTGCATGTGAATGTGTTAAACTTAGTTCGCAAAAGTTTCGCAGGTGTTGTAATTGGCAACAAACAACAACAACTGCTTTAGTAGTAAAAGTTATAATCGAATTAGAAAGGGGTTAATTAAGATACGTCTTTAATTGTTTATAGCCATATACAGGAATTAGTGCGAAAGAAAGGTGCGGGCTGTGCTGTTTGCCCTTTTGAAACTAGTTGATGATACTCGAACGGTGCAGATATCAGCAGTATGCATCAAATCAATAAACTGCACTCCGACGATTAATTTAATATTCGCAATAAAAGCAGAAAATTGCTATGGATTGAAAGTAATTACGCAGTTATTTAATGAAAAATTAATTTTGCGTTACTTTACTTCACTTAAAATTAACAATCTGGATATAATACGTAAAAGAAGGTTAATGAATGAAACACTTTAAATGTGTATTAAAACACTTTAAATATTGTTATAATGTTTAGCAGTGCCATTAGTTTAATGCACCTAGGAGAATTTTAATTTGAATTACGTTCCACTTTATTTTACATGTATATATTTTTTTAAATATAATAAATTGCCACTATTCGTGCTACAACTTGGAAAATGTTTCATATTTGATATCTCTCTCAATTTGACGAGTCATTTAAGACCACTTTTGCTCGTTGCATTTCATTATTTAGCATTTTCTTTTGCCTGAATAACAATTTTAAATCGATTCTTTTCACTGGAGTCAAGAAAATAGAGGTGGAATACCAATAAATTTTATTTGGCAACATTAAATTGAAATAGCTATAAAGGTGGTAAGGTAGTGTTATGGTAATTGATAAAAAAAAATTTTTTTCGTATTATGTGAAAGAACGGACCACTAAAATGAAGGAGAAAGACAGAAATCTTCCTTAAAAAGCGATATATCTTCTTTAGACCGTGTAAAGTTTTCGAACGTTGACGGTTCGAGTAAGTTTCAGCTTTTGAATATCATCTCTTTGATATATTGCTTACAAAAAGGAAACCAAATAAAATGAAAGTGGTCCGTTTAAAAGGGATAAGGGAAGAGTATTAGAATTGGCAGTTATGAGGGCAAGGTAGTTAACGCAAAAAAAATGCAATATAGCAAAAAGGAACAGGAACGAAAAAGAAACTTCAAAATAGCTATTTAATTTGAATATTATTATTTTCGTTCGCTTTTTTCCTCCACCATCATCATCTTCATCATGAATATTCTCTGTTTTACTTTATGTATGTTGCATGAAAAAGCATCAGCTAGATATTACACGAAACAAACTTTTAACTCGAATCTATCACTTATGGTTCGTACTTAACTTACTTCGACGTTTAATGAAAGTTAGTTTTCCAAGTAATTGCTTCCTTCTTTGGTCGCCGCATAATTCGCTCCCCTTTTTTTCCGCTTTTTTTTTTGGTTCTCTTACCACGTACTTATTTCTAAAACATTTCCTACGTCACAAACAGTTTACGATATTTTTCATTAAAATTGATTTAATTTATTACTCTTAACTAACAAACTATTTCCGATATAAATTTCCTGTTTTAGTAGTTGTTTTTCTTATAACAGCTAAGATGAATTATTTAACATTTTTCTTTGTTGTTTTAAAGGACGGGCGAATTTTTAAATGAAGTAAGGAACTTGAAGTTCAGAAGAATGCAACAACACAAATAAATATTTGAGAGAAAATTTCTGCTCGTGTATTAAATATTAACGGAAGCTTATTAAAACCAACAATTTCTATGCAACTATTCAAGTTTAAAGTGTTCATTTGAATTGAAGCATGTTAATCGTCGTTGATTGTATGGAATCAAGGCGTATTATATCACCGATTGATTCTAATTGTCGAAAACTGTTTCTAATTAATCATGAATATGAACTTTCATCACTGATTCCGTTTTGATCGTTTAAGCAAACTTTTGCTGTTAGAAATTTTCTCGAAAATATAAACTGATTTGTATTACAAGACGCTATTGGTCATGATACAGCCGCATAAAACTATAAACGAAACATAAATAGTTTATTCCAACTATGTACGTGGTGAATGTACACTTTTCAGAGGAAATCTAAGCGAAAGAAGTAGAAAAATAGAGGAAAAAGCTGCAGAATAAGAATCGAATATTGCGGACTGCAATTCATACATAAAATATCTTCATTTCTCGATGCACAACCGTTAGAATTTTTGGTTACGTTGGGGAAACAGACTAAAGTTATTTGCCTTCTCAACATTTCATGCATATTTAGATGTAGAATGTATTCAATGGCAAAAAGGGAAAAACGAAATGAAAGAGATAAAATATTCGACGGTATTGACTTTTTATGCACGAATCATTGATTCAAATTCATTTTAAAACATCTATCGTTCGTTCTATACCTAGAAGGTCCTCCAATGCGTTCAGGTTTTTTATTATCCCCGAAGATTTAATCGAGTTTGTTCAATTTTATTGGGATTACTTTTGAATTTAATTAGAAATGATCGTTGGGACTCGGCCGTTGTGCAACTCGTTAGGGAACTTATAGCTTTAGGGCAATTTTTTGCCTTTTTTTTCCCTCGTTTTTTGTCTTCTCTCTTCGTCCGTAGGTGCGTTTAAACATTTTACTTTCGGCTATTTATGTTACTTCTTAATCTCGCCATCGGTTGGAGTCCTATTTCGAAAATTTATTCATCGAGTTGATTGGTCTATACACCAAAGGGGCAATACGTTTTACATTTTTTAATGTTCTGCGTTTATTCGTGTTTTGCCAAATAGCGTTTGAAACAAAGAAATAAAGATTGGTTAGATGCCTTGATTATGTTTTTCTTGAAACATATTTTTGAGGACGAAGATATAAAATGCATGACAAAAACATGCTTGCAAAAACGTCAGATGCGATAGCATCAATTTGGTAAAGAAAGAAATCGTGCTCTTGATATATTATTATAATATTACGATTCTCAAGGAGATCGTATCTAACTAATAAAAATATTTTTTTCTTCGGGATTTTGATATTGTTTAGTAGTTCACATAAAATTATAGAACCAAGAAAGCAGAAATTGGCAACTATAAATTTTTCTAGAGATTTAAGTGCAATTTTTCCCGCTAAAAAATAAAGAATCGTAATGATAGATGAATGCTTAGAGTTCTTTTCCTCGATTCACTGGTACATTTTCCTGTAAATAAAGTGAATAGGAAGTACATATTTTAGGATGTGTCACTTGAACGGATTTATTTCAAAGATTCCATACGTGTTGCATATCACAAAAAAAAACTTGAAGAAAAGAAATTGATCAATATAAGCAGGAAACATATTGAAACGTTCATTGCAAAGTATCCGTAAGAATGTTTGCTCCGTTTATTTCGTCTATTTAATTTCGTGATATTTGCAAATTGAGCTTTATGATGAAGTGCGCAATTTATTTCCATCATTTCAACCTTCTTCTTTCATTCTTTTCGCCTCTTTTTCCTGAAAATCGAGCAAAGTGAATGTTCTTAAACATCGATAAAAAAAGGAGTGAAGTAAAATATGAACACCGCTCATCCTTCTTATTTTCTTCCTCCGTTTTTCCTCTCTCTTGCCACGTGAAAGATAAAATCTTTGCATGCGGTTCTGAAGTGAAGCAATGTGCCTTTTTATGTGAACGTATTAGTATGATTTATTTCGAACATTTTATTGAATAATAGGCGTTTCGTTCTCTTTTAGTCCGTTCGCTTTTCCCCATTTGTTTCTCCTTTCATGGTCCACACAGTATGTACTACTACATCAACCAATTGTAATGCCCCAATCGATGGTAATATATTTTATTGTACGGGAAAATTTAAAATTATCTCAATATGAATTCGTGTAACGAAAGTGAAGGAGAAAAAGTGGGAAAAGCAAAAGATTTTATTTATACACACACACACACATACCAATTTTATTTATTTCCAAATCAATTTTTACCGACATATTATGGGCGGAAGTTGTACCTTTACACAAAACCCATATCGCTTTTTTATTTTCGATCTAATAGCTATAAATCAACGTCACACAGGTTAAACGTGCTCAAAAATATATATGTGGGAGAGAAAGGAATAAATAAATGCCTTTTTTTCCTTCCTTCCAACAGCAACAAGACGAAATAAAATATAATAAAGAAAGGAAAATGAGAGAGAAACAGGGACGTTGTGTATTACATTGAAGACATGTGAGGGCGTATAATTAAACTATTTATTTCAATTAATCTTTGTCAAATAGTTTGACTTGTTCACTTCCTGAAAATTAAGCCCTCCTTTTCATACTCAACCCGATCCGGATTGTTTTCCCTTTTTCACCTTCATCATTACTTACCTATTACCGTTATTTTCATATTATTTTATGCAGGGCACGTGACGGGGTTTACGTTTAATTTGTCGTTAAGATATCGAACACGTGAATTTTGAATTAATTTAACGTTTGTTTATTTATTTACTATAATAGGACGTTATGTTACGTAAAGGTAAAGTCAGGAATGGAGTGACGCTTGAAATGGTTTAAAAGGCGTCCCACTTTTGTCTTGATCCTTTATACGAAAACGAGATTAAACTTTATCCCTTTAGGAATTTCGTGAATGAGTGTCGCGATGTTCACAGATAATTTACGCCGAACAATAGAACAAAAACTACCATGACCTTAATATCAACATTAAAAACATAACATTCGTCCTAGTGTGTTGTTGTTGCTGCTTCTATTATTATTATTATAAACTTATACTGTAAGATTAACACGAATATATCTTGTAACTCATTAAAATCCTTTATACAGCACGTAGACGTAAATAATGGAGTTCAGAGGAATGAAAGCAAGGTTGCGAAAGTATTTAGAGTGATGCGAGAAGAAGCGTTTTTGTGTTGGAGTCGATGATAAAATTTGAAACCTGTTTTTCTTTTTTACTATTTCTTGCGACATTGATCCGAAATCGTTTTAAAATCATTATAGGTACTCGAACCGTTTCGTCCAATAAAAACCGTCTGGAAGTGTAAATCATGAGCAACGTTTGACTTTAAATAGGTTATTCTTCAAGAAATCAATTACTACGTTCATCCGTTTTATGGTCTTTGAAACGTTTTTCTTCTCTTCGATTCCATGGAATTTATTGCGATTAGGGTTTTCTCAAATTTTAAAACAACAATGTTACTTTTTGTTATCGCTAAAGTATAGCAATTAAGCACCTCATCAGACTAACACTTCTTCAAGCTGAAGAATAATGCGGCCTCGTATATATAAAGAATTGATTACCTATCATATCAAAAACATAAAAATCAGAAATTTCTGGATGATAAATAACACTTACCCACTTTTTCCTTCAGGGTTTCTCGTCTCCTTTTCACGATCCCCGTTTTTCTTTATCTTTTCCTTTCAGACGCTCTTTTTGTAAACATTTATTTAAATATTAGAAATGATTGTTGAGTAGTTTACGTGCAGAAATATCGAAAGCCTGCAAGTCTCTAACAGACCTTTTCTGGGCGGAGAACGCATTACTCACTTTACCCTGTAGATGACAGGCGTTAGGATGACATGATATCGAGAGGCCTCTTCTTCTCCTTCTTCTTATACCATCTTGATATTTATTACCTCAATTCGATTGGACATATTTCAGATTGTAAATTATGCTTAGTCAAACTTTATCATTTATTATTACGAGAATCAGGTAAAGATGGAAGTTTGGATGAAGATGATATATACATATGTACGAAGGGAAAAATCTTAAAAAAAGGGAAGAGTTTCTACAGCTACTCTCTGCATATCAGCATTCCTTTTATATCGACATGGGTTAATTTGCAGTGTACGCATACCGGCGAAATTAATCTAATTGTAATCGCAAGTGAATTAATCGGCATGGGGGAAATGTTAAATTTGTCTTTTCAACTCCTGCAGTTTGCATGCAATTAGACACAATGGAAAACTTTAAACACATCGCTTCCTTGTTATTTGGACGCAGCGTCATTTATTGTTATATGACAAACATAAATCAATGCGTTTAATCGCATGCAATATTGTTATAACGAATGGCTTATCACGATCTTAATTAAGTGTTTAGTTTATGTGTACACACATTCAGTGTCAATTATAATTTCGAACTTGACTTTATTACCGTGTTTGTTTAAGTAATTATCTTCGTTATTAATTACGTATCGTCGTGCGTTAAATTCATTAAAACGAAATAAAGTCTCCCGCTGGGAATAAATTATCGGTTGGATGGTCGGATCGAGAATGCGCCCGGCGCATCCACCAAAAAATTATCAATTTACCACATTGCGAATATTGAATTGATTGAATTTTCGTTTAAGGAATTCGATTCTATCAATTTTTTTTGCTACCTTTTAATCTAATGATACTCCTTTTTTAGCTGCTAAAGTGTAAAGTAAATTGCCGGCAAATAGTTTGAGCTGCTACGTCCAATACGCAAATGTCAATATTGGAGATCTGACTGGGCTGGCCATTATTTCTATGGTATAGGTCCAACTATTTACCGAATTTTGTTCGAGTATTTGCACAATAAATTGCGGTTATTTGGTATCAGTCTGTTCCGAATATGTGTCTCTACGTACGTGTGTATCCCGTGTGTTTGTGCCACTAGTGTAGTAGCTTTGTTTTATTACGTTTACATTTATTTATATTGTCTTGCATGTCCTTGCATATTGATTTCGCTTTGATTATTTAACAAACGCTGTTTGTTGTCATGAGCAAATAATCCGATCTTCTTTAACTGTTTGATAATGATTACCGATTTAAACGTTTGATTCCTTTGAATTAATGTTGTCGATCGTTCCTTGGGATATGCTTTAAACTACAACATCGTGGCGGTTTTTAAGGTCGTTCTGTAATCGTATTTAAGGAAGCAAAGAATTTCGCATTAAGAGTTAAAAAAGGGAAGGAAAGCATGGACGAATAGGCAATTTGAAGTGGGCTTAACTATCCATATTTCGCACGTAACCCCTGTATATATATGAATTATGGTCGAGTCGCCACGTTCCTACTATATTTTATTTGTTATCGGATTCTGGTTCGTGACGGTTTTCCCAAATGTGTGTTTGCGGTTTTCATCGAATTATAATACTTTATATTTAAATCTCTGTGTGTGTACGTAAATGTTTTATTTACATATCAAGTATTTGTTTTGCACAAACACATGAAAAACTTTGCAATAAGTGCGCGTAAATCTGTACGATTACCATTGCGAACTGAAAACGTTAAAACTGTTAACCTTAAATCAATTAGAAGTGCACATGCATGTAGGAATTTTCGCAACGATAAGTACTAATTATCGATAACAGTAACGTGTAATATCAACATTCCAAACAATTAAATAATAATCTTCTTCTAAACTAAATACATTCGAAATTTCTAATTGTTTTAAAAACAAAACGGGCACCAAGTTAAATGTTAGATGGCAACTGAAAATCCGGAAGGAGGTGATTTCCCATTCCGGAACGTTAGATAGATAACAAGAATGTTAATTAATTTAAAACTCCGGGGACGCAATAAACTTTTCCGCGTTGATAACGTCTGATTGGCCGGTTGAATATGGGACGTAAAAAAGAGGAAATTTAAACAAAGTCCCTACTACGGATTTATTTTTTAACGATCCCTATTTTTTTTTATTTCCGAAATTTGGGTTTAAGTATATTTTCAAAAAAGTAAAAAAAAGACGCACGGAAATTATCTAGCGTTATCTTCGGCGCTACTGCTTTTACTGTTGGTGGTTGTTTGTCTCATCTTTTTTCCCCGGAATATCAAACAAAAAAATTCGCTTCGACATAAATAATCCGGTTAGTAAAACCGGATTTATTCGTTTTTTTTTAGTATAAATATATATCTACTTCGTTTTTAATTTTATTTTGAATGCAAATTAAATGATTTATACGACACGTGTTAGTTCTACATTTTTCCCGTTTATTCCCATAACACGAGAAACGGTTTATTCGATATTACGCCCAGATTAATTGCTTTTACTTAATTATTACCCACTACCGGTTTATTATAAGTTTTTCTTTTCCTATAATAATTGCAAACTAACAGTTTTTAATTACTTTTAATGGGTTATTTAATGCAATACATTTCGTGCCCCTTACAAATACGAGCAGTCCTATAAAATCTAGCTCTTGCAGAAATTAGGGAACGTATGACTTCGATAAGAAACGACTCTTTTTGTCGCTGCAAATTTTGCATAGATAAATTTCTAGAACGATACGAGCAAAGGAAACAATACGACGATAAGAATCAATTATGAGAGTAAGTGTTGATTAAAGGTTAGATAACGTTAGACATTGTATGCGAAATGTTTATGTGTGTATACGTAAAACCTCTAAACATAATTTTCATAAGAGCGGAGGGCGTCTAAGGGCAACAATTAATCATTCCTCGCTGTGAACGATTAGGAGAGTAGCACCTGTGTCAACATAGTAAGCTGTCATGCACACCAAAATTCCTCCTGTTTCGTAAATAAGGTAAAGATGATGAATATCTCTCGAAAGGTGACGACAACGACGACGACCGACAAGGACAAAGACTCCTCGAAGAGGAGACGAAGGTCGAGGCAGTGAGAGAGAGAAGGAGAGAATGTTCGTGTGTTTGCGTTCTTGCTGTGGAAACGTTTGCCTCTCGGCATTAAAACTTATTGCGTAAATGCAAATGAAAACATACTTTGTCAAAATTATATTGCGTGTATTAATTAAACGATAAAATAAAGGCTCTCTTATAGGATTATTCTGCAACCAGTTAATTACCCTATGGCAGGAGAAGAAGAAAAATGAATTAGCTTTTCTCATTCGTCTTCCTACGATCCTCGCCCTCTTAAGCAAACATCGTCGATTGTCAACATTGTATTGTAAACATTGAACAAACCTTTTCTTTCTCGGCTTATCTCTCATTAATTCGGTCATTTTCGAAGAAACAGACATATTTTGGTAAAAATAATTCTTCAATAACAATTTATTCTCGTTCATTTAATAATTAAGGCTGACGAGAGATAAAAATAATTAGAAAATTAGACTTTCATAAGGGAAGTTTGCGGAAAGTCTGTCATTATTATTTATGAATATTCAGTTTCCCTCATCATTAGCGTGCTTTTTGTTATATTAGAATCGGCCGCTCTTTCGCACTCGGTCTCAGAGAAGGCAATTTTAAAGTATTTAACCACGTTAATGACGGATATCTTTAGCCACTCATCGGCTTGATAATTTTTCTTTAAAATTTATTATTTCTTCTCCATTTTTCCTTTCTTTTCACTTCGTCTCCTCTTTTTTTTTCCGCAGCCTCTTTTAAAAGTCTTTAGCCGGCCTTGGAATAAATATTTTAAAATTAATCTTTGTTTGATAAAATTACAAGGTTTCCCTTATCCCGGGCACTCGATTTTCTCGCGTACTTATCTTTAATTATCTTGAACAATACAAAAAAAACGCTATCTCATCTCCCATTTATTATTGCTAAAGAAAATATGTCTAAAAGCGGAGGACTAAATAAAAAGGACGTCAGAGATTCTTTTCCTTTCGCATACTATAAAGCGAAGCTTCCATTTATCTTCGTTAAAAGCGAAATTGCAGAACATTGGTTATTACACTTATTATGGAAAATGAATACAATTTTATAGACGAGTGTAATAACGATAAGAATGATTTTCCATGTTATCGTGAAAACGAATTTGGATCTCTCATGGAAAATTAGTTAATATCGTCAAAGTCTTATTGTTATGTGGCTAGAAATTATGGGTGGAAGATAGTGTGCGATTGGAAAGTAGATGAAAATCCTTAATAAAATATTAGCGTTGAAATAGTATATCTGTGAACTTTGTAAGCGAAATCCCTGATACTAGTATATAAGGATTTTCCGGATATCGCAGCACTTCTTTCTCGTTACTTTATTTTCAATTTCGTTTCTTCCGGACACGGAATCGTATAAAAATGTTAATCCTACAGCAATCCTTTTGCGGATACATAAATGAAACGGGTTTTAAATTTAAGAAAAATAAAAATTATTAAACTAGCGCAGAAAATTACCATTGAAAACGTGAATAGAGATTTTGCGAAGAAAATTCGGTATAACGGTATAGGTGGCGCCATCTCGAAGCAATAGCAGAAAGTATAATGGATATTATTAAGGATAGAATTAACATTCTTTCAAGGAATAAAGGAATCTTTCAAATGCTATGTTGCTCTAATTTTTATAGTTTTTATTTTAAAGAAACCATTTATTAATCTAAGTTAGATACAGAATCCTATTCATAGTCAAAAAAGGGAAAACTGCAATTTTCACACAATTTTGATTCCCGTTTTCCAAAGTTATTGTGCAGTGCTCTGCAAATTTTCCTCTCGATTGTTTGCACTACTTGCTTATAGACTTGTGTTGAGTGTTGCCGAAACTGGGAAACTGCAATTCATCTCCTCGAATATGTTTTCCTAATACAAATATTGAAAAATTTGTTCTCATACTGTTAAGAAAAAGAAGACAACTGAACTGACAAGTATCTTGACTAATGTTAAACTGAGAAATGAATTCAAACATAGAACGTTAATATAAACCAGGTTACTTCCATTTACTTTTCTGATGACTTCCTTTCAGTCAACTCTTCCCAAAGTTCGTCCGCAGATTTAGTTGCTACCTGCAAATGATATTCCATTAATTAAAATTAATTGACGTTTCTTTTCCTCTCATACATTCGAATTTGTAACTCTATCGTCCACGCTCGAGTCGCTGGATACCCAATTCAAATTCTGCGGGAACGAAACGTGTTTCATTGGGGTCCTACTTGTACATTTCAAAATTCCTGGTAGATTTATCGTATCCTTCGCTAGTGCAACGGGAGAATTTAAAAGTTCCCTTTTCTCTTGCATCAAACTTTCTTCCTCCGCCAAGAAATTTTTATATTTCTCGTGTTGCTTCTGGTGTTCCAGTTTCATACGATCTTTTCTCTCTTGCATTTCCGACAAGGATGTTTTCAATTGTTCGATTTTATTTTTTAATAACTCAAGCGACGTTTCGGTTTCTTTCGTCTTTTCATCAATATCATTTTCAAATTCCCTTTTATGTCGCTCAATTTCTTGCTTCTTCTCAGAAAGAGTCCATTTGGAGTGAAACTTTAGATCGTTATGTTGATCCGTCAACTCCTTGAGCGTCTCATTCATTTCTGATGTCGATCTTGAGAACGATACCATCAAATCCGATATTTTATTATCAGTTTCGTCGTTAATGCGGCTCAATTCGTTGACCTGCTCTAAAATGGCAGCGTAATGTTCATTCTTTTCACGTATCGCGTTGTTTTTCTCCTCCAGTTTAGAGGAAAGATCATTGAGTTGCGTTTTCAAAGAGACAATTTGTTCTTTAATTGGTAATTCTTCGTGGATCGCTTTGTCTCGCTAAAAAGTTTAATATTAGTGCACGTAAATCAAATAAGATGTGATAGTTACAAGTAGTTCTACATCTTCTTTTACGATTCGTCCAATGCTATGATCTATTCTTTCAATTTCGAGCTCCGTAAATTTAATCTGCGTGGAGAGATTGATGACGGTCTCATTGTTACTCTTTCTAATGTTGTCCAATTGACTGAGAAGTTCGGTATTCTCAACTTGCATTTGTTGAATATTTTGCAATAATTCCTGTTGCTTCGCTTCGTTTTCTAGCGTCAATTGAACCTCTAATTCGTCTTTAGACTGCAGCTCTTCGATTTCCAGATGCATACCTTCGATCCTACAATGAACCCTAATTAAAATCAATTATTATCATTGCGTAATCTAATTACGTGGCTAATCTTTCGGCGATAAGCATCTTCACATCCGACATTTGCCGACTGTGGTTCTGTTCGAATGTCGCTTTCTCTGCCCGCCGCTTTTCTACATCCAAATTATTCAAGCTGCCCTCCATTTCTTCTTTCATCGAAGATTTGTTTTCGATCGCTTTTGATGCATTTTCTTCGCGATTTTCAAGATCTTCAATTTGAGCGTATATGTCTTTCAGCTCGTCCTGTAGATTTTCAGTTTTCTTGACCAAAAGCGCTTCATCGATGTTCGCGTTCTGAATGAACTGCGTGAATTTATTATCGTTTTCTCTTATGGTCGTCTCCATTTCGTTAAGCGTCGTCTCAGTTGAAAGCTCCTCGTCTCGCAAAGCGGCCCAATCCAATTTCTCCTTTTCGAAAACGGCTTCGATGTCCGTCATCGAGGTCTTGTTTGAGAAAACGAGCGAATTATGTTCGGCCGCGAGTTTTGCATAATGTTCCTTGATCATATTAACCATTGAAGTATTGCGTTCGACTTCCTTTTGAATTAATGGCCAACATGTGAGTTGTTGACTTAAGTCCTCCGTCAATTTTTCTTGTTCCTCCCGCAATTGCTCGTTTACCATTTGCTTGGTCGCATCGATATCTTTGAATTTCCCAAGTTCTCTTGTAAGCGTCTCTATCAGCAATTCATTTTTTATCTGGAATTAAAATTACAAATATATGTTTCGTCATAATACGTTAATCTTACTTTATCTCGAAAATCGTATTGCAATTTAGATTCGATTCCATGTAATAAAACTTGCACGTCGTCCGATTGTGGCTCGTTATCGCAATATTCTGGCCCTTCGTTCATTGCTAATCAGTTTTACCTGCTGCTGATAAATGCAATAATGTTAAATTAATTTATTTTAATGGAAACCACATGAATTTATTTATTTCTTGGCTGCAACTGTTAACTGGCTATGTATTTGTTATTTATGTCTACTTGACATTTTTGATGTGCGTCATTTAAAGTATGTTCTGATCATACAATTGAAAATTTGAAATAATCAGCATGGCAATGCAATATTGGTGGGAGAATTAGAGAAAACTACATAATTTGCCTGCACCATCTATTAAACTAAAATAAAATCAGTAGAAGCGCCATATTTCATTTTGAAATATTTAAATCACGTCATTATTAAATGTTTAACTAAATATATAAATAAATAAAAAATAGCTTTGTAAGAGAATCTTTCGTACAATTAATTTGGTAATTCGTTAAAACTGAAATATTATAATGTTTAGCTGGATGAATTAATATAAAAAGCAACTTTTTATATTTGTCGATCTACAATCAGGTCTTGAATTTATATTTGGTAAATTTTCATAACATTTCAGGTCGTATAAGCTAGTGGATAACCACTTGCTTAATGAATGACGGCAGAGATTAAGAACGTTCAGGTGCTGATAATCTTTCTACTAAGGATCTTATTAAACAGGTATTACGTTTTTCAACGGGTATCTAATGTATACATACATAGATTTCAATAAAAATTGGTGAATTATTTTTATTTTTATCAATTTACATATTTATCTGCAGAAAAATGTATGTATGCAGTAATAGTAATACGATTTTCATGCACTATTCTGAAGGCTGCTGTTCCTCTTTATAAATTTATAATCTCAGCCCAGAGTTGGAATACTTCCGTGATTATCGGCGGCTTATAATAAATAAAATGAAAAAGAAAGAGGAAAATGAAGTATAAACTTTTTGAGAACTTACCGAGTTGTACATAAAACAGCAAAAGTTCAAACCAAATTTATAAAGTTCATTGAAGTTGTTTTAACTGTTAAGAACGGAAGAGAATAGATGGACGGTTTTCCTAGTTTGCTTAATATAATCAAAAATATATTTTAGATGATCGAAATATGAGACACTCGTATTAATTTCATTCTAATGGATAAAAATGTTTGAACGCGAGTAAATAACGATAATAAAATAAAAAAGGATTATCTACTTGCCATTCCAAAAATATTTCCAGCGGATGAATGATTTGAATAAAATATTGACACGACCCGACCATTTATTAAAAACTCATAAATTCCCAAATTATTTATAAAAGAATCAATATTGACGTCGTTTCCCATTCTGAATTCTAATGTGACTGTATTGTAAATTTACCATTATCGATAAACCGGCATCGACAGGCATCATTATCAATGATGAATGCAACTTTTACCCCACAAAAAGAACATTGCATTTCACGCTACAGAAGAGAGAGAACGGATTTTCCTTTCAGATACCACAAATTAGGATCAAATAAGTTATGCCTAGAAATTGATGTTACTCCAGTTCTTCATTTCTTCACGAGAGTGGATACATTTGTACGAATACATTAATGTGCCGTATTTATTTAGACAGATGTATATCCATCTTACCAGCTTTCCATGCGACGTTACTTTATATGCTAAGATAATAATTTGTAATCACATTAAAGCATAAATTAACGTGAAACAGCCACTTTAGTGGTTTCTGTATATGAATGTAATTCATCAGCGCGTATGAACGTCTATCCTTTTGAAGTATCAATCAATATTATCATGCGACATATCCAGGGAAGAAAAGAAGTGTGGGTAATAAACGCACGAGATTGGCACCACTTTAGTACCGAATAATAATAATATATTTTTATGGTATTGACGCGATGCGATGACAACAGCAAAAAATAATGCTGAATAGAACACGCAAAAGTTATCGTTAAACTCAATCGGCTTCGAACCGTCTTCTGTGCAACCAACGATAATCGCGTAAAGTGAATATTAGATAAATCTTCTATTACCTTCTAATGTCACGGTTTAAACTACGACCTACGATCGTTCCATACACAATCGATCGCTTTTCGTTGATGCGCCTGTAGATCCGAACAATTCGTTCTTCTGGTCGTTCTCTCTCAGAAAATCCGCTGTACTGTTGGCAATATGTGAAAGTAGCAGTGTGGCGTGATCTCGGTCGGGGGGTTTCAAATAAATGGGGTGAAAATTATAGTAATAAGGATATCCATAAAGAGAAGAGAGAGAGAGAGAGTTGGGTAATGGTCGCTGAAAGGTAGGGAAATTGTATTCATGTAGTGGAAGAGTGGTGTATATAGTGGATCATGTAGAGGGTCTGATAAATGTGCGGTCCTTCTGATGTCGCCCCCCGCATTCCTCATCCTCTGTCGTTATTACCATTGGCCTCATCGCTACTATTACTATTAACTACTATTGGCGATGTCTTTTTCGCACACGTCCATCCGTCACGCCGGTCTTGCAACTAAATTTTGCATACCTCTGCTAATAATAAACGGTTGCACTCGTCAGTGTTAACAACGCGTTCGTTGAATTTAATTTTTTTCTGCTTGGAGTAAAACTATCACGTACTATTCATTCGCTATCGTTAACATTTTTTACTGAAAGTCCATCAAACGCAGCATTTATTGGTGCGCTATTACTATTACTTGAAGTCGCATTGAGTTAGTTGAATATCGCATTACGTTAAGTAGAACATTGCAGTGAATTGATCGAAGAGTAATAATAACTACAAATAGATTTGAATTCGCATCCGTACGGAGTTATAATTTAATCATAAGCAAAAAATTTGCATAATGTTATTGTATCTCTGATGATTGCATTTTCATGTGAATTTGAATAAATCGTTGGAATAAATTTTAGAGCGGAGCATTTTTATAAAAAACAAATCTAATGGATCAAATAAAATAAAGATTTGATTGCTGTACGCATAAAAGTAACATTTTTTACGATGCATATGCATTTTTCCATATGCAAGTAGCAGCAGTATCCAATAAATATGAAGTTGAAGAACGATAAAATATAATCATATGTCGTTTAATTGTCGAGATATCAAACATCGACCATGCGATGGCGAAAGATGTCGAGGAGAAATAAATTCCTTTTTCTCCTGAGCGTATTAGGAAAGAGAGCGTGACATTAGCAAAGATGGAAGAGAGAGATATAAATCGAGAGGGAAAGAGGAATAAAATATTGATTTACGAGACGGTTGAACGGATATATCTAATAAAAAATTCAGAGCTTTCGCTATAAGCTAGTACGATAATCAGAGATGAAGGGAAAGTACTACGTGTCTATCTTGAAAACTCAATTTAACATTGTTCATTCCATATTTTAGGCATATCCTCCACCGTACCAAATCTTAATGACACGTTTCCCCTCTTTTACGTCCTCCTACTTATTCCACCGTTCGTCTTTCTTTTTCTTGCAGTTCGAACAGGAAAAACTCTGGAAGACGACTCCAACCGTATAGTACACGTATATTGGGAAATATTTCTTTCCGCTCTTCCTTTCTTCTTCGGCATTTTCTTCTTTATTCCTTCCATTCTTTCCCAAAGAAATTATTCCATAAGCCATCTGTTTAGCATAACCAGTTTAATATTATTCGTCGAATATCGGTTATGAATGTTGAAATATTATGCGTCTCCCTATATTATGCACGTCCAGAATTTACGTTTTCCACAATTAGGTTAAAGAACTCGTCGTTCTTATAAAATTATTCCATTGCTATGGGTTTTCGTTTCACAAAAAAGGAAGAATTATTTCATAAGAGATTTATTTTTTTGGTGGTTTTCATAATTCGATTTGTAAAAAATTTTAAGGGCATAAAACAATTGTCGCTTACAGTTTACGACTGACGTCCCTTTTGCTATTTCTCTTTATTTCTTATTAGTTGAGATTGAAATCGTTCTCTCCTCCCCTATGTCCCTCTCTTGGGTATTAAAATGTTCCAAATTGCGTTTCCTCTTCCTTTTATTGTCAGTGTTTTCTCTAACGAGATTCACAATCTTTGCGCGAACAAACATATTCCATTGCTAATATAAGGACAATTTCATTTTCGCGAAGCGCATTTACGACGGTATGGCTCGTATAAAAACGTATATGAAATTAAAAATTTTTCTCCTTTCGGTTTGTCTTTTCCGCCTTATCATTCTGCGCGCTTTCTAAGGAATAGAACCAAAGTTGTGTATGTATGTGAATATTATATGCAAATACATGTACGCCGCCTTCTATTCTTTTACTTTTGCCCTTTTTCCGCCTCGCTGAAATTGTATTATGAACAATATGCATGAAAATGTACTTTTAATATATTAGACTCTATTATATGCATTGCTTTATTTGAAGTTGCAAACAAGTTCTTTTGAAATGCTTAAACTCGGCAATGGAGCGTTGGTTCTCTCGTGCACTGTAAGTACAAAAAACTTTTGCTTTTTCAAACCTCGAGTCGGCAAATCCAAACCGAGAGAGAAACAGAGAGAGAAACGTCCAATAATATCCGGTTGTAATTTTAGGCAGAGTGGAGACTATTTAAAATACGACCCCCCGCTCTAAAATGACGATTTCATTTTCTTTAATTAAGAAATCCATTCGCTTAAACGTGCGACGACGTACAATTAGGCTCCTAAGAGCGTATTTAACTATTTAAGTGGTGTTTCAGGTCGTTTATACAAATGTTATTGTTTCTAATTTTCAGTGGGGCCTTCTCTGTCTTCGCGCTCTAGTTTTACCGTACTATCCATTCTCGACGAAGGAGTTGTAAGAAGGAGACGGCGAATTCGGTTAAGGTTTTGGAAGCAAAGTCTTTAAGGTGAAGGAGCACAAGTAGTCGACTATTTCGTGTTCATTTGCAAATAACACGCTTAAGGATGGCTCTTATTCGCATTGTTACAATATTTACGTACGATTGAGGTTTGTGCGTTACAGTAGAAAACTACGGGCTTTCCGAAGTTGAGAAAACTTCATTTCACCTTTCTAATAACATTTCACAGGTCATCTACCTGACATTTATTTATCAATTCGCTGGTGGAAGGTGGGAAAAGTTTTAATTTGCAATCAACAATTCAAGCATATTGTTGTAAACTTGGGATTAATCAGATTTTGTGAACCAAAAATCAATTCAGGAATTGCTCTCGTGCCATTAAACTGTCAAATATATCGAATGATACGCTCGAGGTTGAGGTAAATTTGAAATTGAAAATCCGTGCACGGACGAATGGCCATAAAAATGTGCATCGAGCGAGCTTTAATCGAAATAATTAAATTTTGGTAGTAAATATTAACGATTGAAATTTCGCAATGGGATTCGAAAGTTAAAGTTTAAGAATGATTAAAGGCAACAATGGCACCGAACAATAAACAGAAGCACGAAGTACAATGTGGAAAAATTTGAAATTCAATTTTAAATCTGTTCCTTTGTGTACACATATATATACGTAGCAAACCGACCATTTAAGCGACGTTTCGAAGGAGAGGAAAGCAACGGGGCCCTGCGTTTAATTAAAATAAGAGATTTTACAATATTTCAACGGAATGAATTCGTTCCGACGTTATTAAGGGGTTTCGGGCTTAATTAACGTCGACTATTGAATAGATACATACGTAATCAACGTGGATAACATCAGAGTTTTCCTCCTTTTTCCTTTCTTCTTTTTAATAAAAGAACGGACGAGAAAGGAAACGAAAGCACAGGGAGAGGGGAATAAAAAAATATTGCTCGGGCGACGACCGTAAATGTTTGCGAAAACAAACTTTTCCACAAGAAAAAAGGAAAGAGAAAAAATAGCTAGATGGCAAACGATGTTTGTTATTACATTTACAGATACTTGAAATTGAAACTTTTCGCTTTCAAATTCTATTATTCTACCTCTGAAATTGAACTCTTATTCAACCGTTACCGCAATATAACAATAATCCAATGGTAAATATTTTCATAAGGTAACCACTCGATAATTGGTCATACACGTAGTTTCATAATGAATTATTCCAAATTTAAACGCAGATTATCGACTGATTTTTCTGAAACAATTACATTTTCATCGATTCAATGAGTTTATCACAAAACGAAATTCTTTGTTGCCCGAAATAAAGGGTTGCTTTTTAATGGAAACGGTAAAAGAGTTTGTGGAAATCGGATGTTGGTTATCAGATTGTGATTCCAATTTCTCTCTTTTCGCGATGCCAGATTATGGTCCTGTCAATTGAACTGAAAATCGTAATAATAATGCTTACAATAATAAACATGATTGTTATAAAATCAACATGCAATTGGATTTTATTGCTCCCAGTTTTAAAATTACAATTTAGTGGAGAGCGAGCTACACGCCGTGATTTTATATCTAACGTCTAACACACTCGCACACGTACGTGTAGGTATACAGAGGGCCACCGGTTCAGTTAGCTATGTAAATGTTGCAATCAACTGAAGTCTCTAGTGACTGCATTAGCATATTCGTGTAATATCAGTGCTCGAATGACCAATCCAACCAATATGTTCCACTATATTGCTTTTTTAAGGCCGGGGTTATTTTATATGCACACGGCCAATGTTTGGGCGTGTGCGAGGAAGAAAAAGAATTGTACACACGCAAATATTCCAACAATGGGAAAAGAGATACAATTTCTTCGGGCGAGTTTACAAACCGAAACAAAAACAAAAGAGTTTCGTATTTTACATTTCATTTACATCCAATAATTAACTTCACTTTATCAAGTTTCGTGATCCTTTTTTTATGCATCATTTAAATGCAAGGATGTGTCTCCGTTTTATTTCCTTTTTCCAAACGCTTCTTCCACGCTGTTTGCTTTTAAAGCTCATCACAGTTTTTGTTAATACATATTGAAGACGATTGGAATGTTTTCCATAATTGGCCACACTAAATGCTTTTTGCAAATAGTTTTATTGCACCTACAGAGAATAAATGGTATTTATTATCTTTTGCCGGTTTATGCAATAAATGTCAAAGTAGCTGTTATAAATTGTAAATAAAAGAGGATGAAGGAATTGCTTCGGGGATACAGACCGACCGACCAAAAACGGTTTATTTTTTTTGTCTTTACACGTCGATGTAAAGGCCACAATCTTTATCGAGCACTGGATACATTTTGTTCTTCAAATGTGTTTTTAGAACACATCGTGACCTAAAGGCAGATTATATGGCGTACATACAGGAAAATCTATTTTCAGGATAGAGACATTCACGACAGAGCCAAAAAAAAAAAATTAAAGGAAACTGTTTCTGTTTGAATAGCTCCGGGTCAAAAGTAAACGTCAATTCGGACGGACGATTAAACTTAAAAATTGCCGTGAAAAAAGAAAAAGGGAAACGAGGTAGGAAACGAATTTGAAAAAAGGACAAACAGCCATTCTTACTCCTTTATTGGTCACGCGGAAGTCAATGTCCTCAAATTCGGTTAACTGCATTAAGAAACGCTCTAACAATTTAATCAATATAAAATTTAACAATTAATTCATTCATTAATGCCATTCGCAGTTTGCACTGTAAGTTCGTTAAACCGACGTATGGAAATGAAAGCGGAGATTCAATTTGAAAATTTATTCTTACTAAAAAATCTCCTCTTTTTTAGTCTGATTGCAATCAATATTTCATACAAATAAGGGCTTAGCAAAAATAAAAGAGTGCCACTTACGAACGTATTCATTGATACAATTACGGTTCGTTAGAAATGCTTACATTTGCAATAATAATAATACTAAAGAATTTTAAATAATGTATCCGAAGTACATGATTAAATTATCTCTCATAAAACTATACGAGTGGAAAGTTTTACTAATTCTTTTTATTCTTTTAGTGTAGAACTTTTGCTAGTAGGTACTACCCAGATATTGCGAATCGAATTTTGAAATTGTAAGATTGGCGTAATTAAGTTTCATTGTAAAGAGTGCCTAGTTTATATTATATTGAAAAGTTTGTAGTTTGTAAAATTAAACTTCTATTAGTTGAATGGTTACAACTACGATGGCATATGTACCGTTGCTATTGCTTGCCAGGATTAAAGAGATTAATTTTTTTTTATTATTTCGTTTCATGTTCGGTTTCCTTTTTCGTGAAAGCGAAACCTCTGTGGTATTTTCCCTCTTCTTTTCTTTCGCTCAGTTTATTTGAGTTGTAATTGACATTTTATTTTAGATTGAAAATTCCGCTTAGAGTTGTCGATGTGTATTTCCTCTTATTGGAAGCAGAATAACGCGAGGAACAAAAAGAAGAAGAACTCTTTAGCTTTGTTGTTTACTCTCTGAACATTCAGCAATGATTGTCTTCGATTGAAGGGCACTGATGTAATACAAAGAGAACGAATGAAGGAATATATCTGAGGGAGAAAAAAATAAAAAATAAAATATAAGAAATGTGTATACATTGATATAGTAGCATTGGTTTGTTTTTCCTTTCTCCTCTTCGTTCACTTGCTCTTATTGTTGATGTTATTATTATTCTTATTTGGACGAAAAGTGAGGAGAAAAAGTTGTATCTCTTATTTAGCTTTCCTAACTTGAAATGTTTGACGATTCTCCTGTCAGAAGAATCAACAACGAAACTAGAAAGAAGTACGAAAAGAAAAGAACGACAACAAGCCGAAGAAGAAAATGTAGAAATTTCCAAAAGCAAACTGAAAAAGTTTTATTAAAAATAATGAATAATATTTTTTTATATATTTTTGAAATACATAAGCCACATATTTTTTGCAACTTTCAACATTTGAATTAAAAAAGATTAAATTTCCTTTTTTTATGTATGAACCTAACGTTATGGACGCAACCCAAACTTTTTTAACATTGAAATATTTAAATGCTTTTATCATTTTGTGCCTCCCTTTTTTGGTCTAACAATTTAATAATAAATTACGTCCAAAGACAAAAAAAAACAGTGAAAAAGGCAAAAGAGAAGTTTATAAATCAAACATCTTAAATCAGAAATAAAAATCGCCCCTTTTTAACATAAATAATCGAAGTGAAATTATCAAAGTTTTATTACCCATTTGACTTGTGAATGTCACTGACAGTATTTTGACTGATGATGATCGTCCCGAAAATCGCACTGTGCCAGCAATTCGGTGGCGAAAAACGAATCCGCTCTCACACTCTCGCCAATCTCTATTATTCACGCGTCCCCTTTCACTTGACACGTTCCCCGAATTTATTTTCCCATCCAATCATTACGTTATTCATGTGATTGAGGCCAATGGATTCAGGTATACGTACTTTACACGAACGTAATCGATAAATTTAGAGTTTGAATTTGGACGATAATAATAGTAATGCTAAGAGAAAAATAACCAAGAGGAAAAGGCACTTGGAAATGAGACAAGTCGAGAGAAGAGAAAAAATATGGAATCCATATGACGGTGATAAAATTCAAAGTGACATAACGTACGAGGATAAATCTTAAAATATTATTCGTTATATACTTATGTGTACGTTAAAGTCACTTAAATCGCGAAAGAAAGAAAGGTACGTGTAGGTATTATCCTATTTAATAAATTGAGTAAGTAAATCAGGTTGATCATATAATATAACTTTCGCGTGGATTTATGCCGACAATTTCGAAGATTTTAAGTCGCGACTCGCAGAGACGGAAAGAAAAACGAGGAGAAACCAAAGTTTATGGCCGAGAAAAATTGAGAACAATGAAATTCTAATGGTCACGTTAATTTTATACGAACCGAGAAAAGTATTATAATGAGCGGGTTTCTATGTGCGCGGCCAATTTCCAAAATTAACTTTTCTTATCACACCGACATGAGAAACGAACCGTTGGAAATATTGGAAACCTTTCTAAGAAAGAAAATTGCCATAGAAGAAGTAAAATAAACGAATGACGAGAAAACTAAAAGAAGGAAAAATAGGGACAGATTGGAGAATGAAATTTAGGTGTTAGAAATATATTTGCCTCTTTAATTAGTTTCCCTTCCCATATTTTTTAATTCAATGATTGTTGTTAGCCTCAATTAACCTTTACACTGAAACCTTCGTGTAATGGAACATGTTCAACTAAAACAATTTTTATTTTAGTTGTGGAATTTTCTTGGAATTTCAAGAAGGAGCAATTATTATTAACACTTTTAGTACTCCCAAGAAGCAAACTTAAAATGAAAGACCTTCCTCTTAAATGATTATAACTTCTCGACAAAACATTTCCTCAGAAATATTTCATGATTTGATACCATTAGATCGCTTGTGATTAATTTTTGCTAAACTGTCGATTGAAATGAGTTAATTCGATGTTTTCTGGTATTCCTGCAATTTACTGCTGTGATTTTTTGTTTTCTTTCATTCTCTCCGAGGGGGTGAAAATAATCAGGCAAAGCTCTTAAGTAAACTCGATAAATTTGAAGCGTGACAGTTATGAAGTTGTGAAATTAAATAGGTCACCGCCGAATGAATACATTGTATAGAATTATGGTAATTTTGTTGCTTATCCTTGGAGAATTTCGTTAATATTGTAATATCATTATAATAAAATAATTTAATGGGGCGGGAGTTCGAGTGAGTGAGAGGGTGCGATAGAAAAAAATTAATGTATATAAAAGGGAACAACACGATACAGAGCCCATGAGGACGAAACGAAGGGAAGAAAATCAAGAATAAATTGCGTTTCATTTTCGAACGAATTTCTTACTCGACTTTTCTTTTAATAACGCTGTTAAGTGGGAAAATTGTAATACGGGAAAGCACTTTCAATATTGCCATTATACGTTAGAAAATTGCTGGAAATCTAGTTAAGTTATACATTGTCGTCGAAAATTGAATGCGTCGTAACACACATTTCATGAATGCGAAATCAGATGTTCGACATTGAAATCGCTATGATTAGCTGAAAAGCGATTCTAATTTTAATCTATCACGAATCTGTCGTTAATCAAATTGTTTTATAAAATGGTTTTGATGGAAGTAATCGTCGAATACGCGCTTGTAATTAAGTCTTTTATCCTTAATAGAAAGTAATAACATACACCGAGAGAGAAAAATAATTAATTTTTGTCTTCTCTACTAAAATTTTAATACGACAAACATAAAACCATTCCGGAAAATTTTATCATTCCATCTTTATTTTTACGACATTATTTTAAGCGTTATATATTTTTTGCCTCTTTCTTTTACTCTCATTTCAATTTTTTTCCTGTCTGCAGCGGAGGACAACACCGGAAAGCATTTTATTGGTCGTTAAGTTTCGTTTTTGGTGTTCATGAAATAGTTACATTACTTATTGTAAGTTTATTGCGTTCATTTTTATGAAGTAAATTTTAACGAGTGCCTTTCCATTTTTCATTGTTGTTATTATTATGAAGGCAACTGAAAACGACAACGACAACAACAACAACAAAGAATTTAGTTTTCGCCTTGTGACAAAAAGTAATGGAGGAAACCATAAAAGAAATTAATATTTTTATTGTTTACAAACAATGTAACGTATGAGAATGCGAATTGAAAGGAGATAATGCGGTTAGTAATTAAGTAGGTTTTTGTCATAAGCAGTTAGAGATTTTTCTCTCCGTGCCATTGAAAAGGTAATTTCAGGCGCTCATGCAAAATACGTACGTAACAAAAATGCTCGCGTATTTATGGTGGAATTGGGTTTAAAGTCTGAGAAGATTATAATGTATTCCTATAGGGAGTCGTAATCGTTCGTATAAGCTTTTGTAACGTTTTTTTTCTCTTCTTGAGAATGTTAATCTGATAAAATTATTAGAATCAAGCTTTCGCTTTAAAGGTTGCCTTTTTTCGACGACGAAGAAAAGCTTTCTTTTCTTATTCCCAATGAAATTTTAGCCACTTGAACGATTGGAGGAGTTTATCTGTTCATCGAGTATCCTTTTCTTGAAGAGTTAATTTTATTTCACTTTTTTCGACCAATAATTTTTACTATCTTAACAGTCCCTAACACATGTTGCTTTATCTAATTAGTTACTATATCAATTAAAAAAGTTCATTATTTCAACATTCCCTTTTAAGATTAGGAATTAGGGTCTGAAGCCGATCCAAGAGTTGCACATTGAATTCGATATTATAAATGAAACAAGCTGGTTCTGTTTAATAAAAGCTCAATTATATTTAAATGCCCACCAATCAAATTGATCTTAAATTACAAGTTTAATTAAACGCTAAACTTGATGAGTGTGGGCGAACACTTTTCTGCAAAAGATCCCATCGGCAAATTATTAACGTGAATCAAATATTGAACAATGATTGCACTCTAATTGAAAAAATTCGTTCAGCTTCATTTTTCTTGTGTTTGAACAAACTTTGGTAGCGTTTTAATAAAAATTAATGTTACTTTTTGCGCTGTTTGCCAAGCAGACAGTTTTAATAGCAAAAAAGAATGAAGTTTAAAGCGTGGGCAGGTAATAATAATGTGAACCTGAGTCGTACAAAAAAAATATTCCCAGACGAGTAAACAATTTGGAATTAAGCACTCACTGACAAATATTCCTTTGTGTGTATGGCCATAAGGAAGTAATTAAGCTGCATGACATATGAACAATTATCGAAAACGAACATTTTGTCGCGGCAATTAAAAGGGCAATACGGAAGGCTACCATAAAAATGAATTAATGTCCATAACGGAAAGATAATAATAGAAGGTTCGTTGGACGTTGTTTACAATCTTCCATCGCAAAAATATCTACATTGCAAACTATTTTATAAAATAAGGAAAAGTTAATAACAAAGGTTTTAATTAAAGCAGTATCGAGAATTCAGATATTATATTATATTGTGGACGAAAAGCAATCAAAGGAAAAAAGTTAAATGACAAAAGTTTTTTTTTGTAATAACATTCCATACAAAAATTATAACATTCTGGAAGGTATATTTTAATACGTTTTCGGTTCGTCATTTTACAGATCCATAAAGAGACTCCCCGTGACAACAACAATGAAAAGGATTCTGCGTTATACGAAACAAAGAGTCTCTAATTTAAATAAAATAGCAAAAAAAAATGTTGAGAACCGCTTTTTTCGTTACATTAATAATAGTGCTATTCATAAGGATTCCTCTGTATAAAAAGGACGACCACACGTAAATCATTTGAATATTACACCGAAACCTATCTCCTTAGTACATTTTTCAGGTCGGTTCTTTATTTTAGTTTGGATCATATATTTTTCATTCTTTATGTTACTGAATGTTGTCGTTGTTGTTGATGGCACGAAAAGTGGTATAAGTAGCTGAAACTGAAATCTCCAGCGTCTCTCCTCTACTGAAACTGAATTCGCAAAGCCGTACAACAAGGAATATAACAAGGAAAAGGAAAGAAATTCCCTTTTCCTTCCATTTTATTATTTTATCATTATTTATATGCGAATAAAATTATTTCTTGCTTTGACACATTTCACTAGGAACTACATAAATATGTAGGCGGCGTTAGCAAGAGGACACATTATATCCTCTTTTTCATTTAATTTATTTTCCGTAATTCAAGTATTTCAAAAGCAAATCGCATCTAATCTCGTGCCGTTAGAGGTAACTTAGTTTGTGAGGTCTGCGGTGGTTTACGTTAAACTTTGATTCAAATCTGAATTGAAATAGTAATAACGATGAACTTGATATTTTTTTATTAAGATGTATTGAGAATAATATTTATGATACGACGTCAAGGTGTTGACGGGCGATGGCACAGGATATTAAATATCGCTCGTGTGAATGAAGGGGACTAAATGAAAAGGATGTGCGCAAATAAAATAAAGCGGAAATGTTTGTATTCCAAATGGAAGCCATCTGTTTGCAACGAAGAGGATCCGTTTTTTAATTAATCTGAAATTGGATCTTGAAGATTCGGGTTTGTTATTATTAGTGAAGAATTTTTCTTTATAATCTATGACTACTCGAAGGGTTTGCAACGGTTTCATAAATCAGTGTTTGGTGGTAGTACTGCCGTAACTTCGGTAGGTTTGAGTTTAGCTGGAAGATACAAAAGACCTAGACGAGCTTTTGTGCGCTTTCCTGGAGATTTCCCCGGCTTTAAAGTTCCCTTCTCTTTCTATATGTATTCCTGGTTACACGAGCGTTCACATATATATCCAGGACGGGCTCAAGCGCAGTAATGAAGTGGGAAAACACGCTGCGACCGAAATCCTATTATTACTATGAGTATTTCATGGCACAGAACAGAATATAATACGTACATAATTTTTATGTGGTCTCCTTATAAGATTTCTTATTCTCTCTCAAAAAAAGAAACGATTTAGAGATTCATTTAAATAAGTCTTTAAAAAAAGTAATTTACTTATCATTTATGCAGGCGAAATATTAAGAACAAAAGTATCGTATTTATGTGCCATTAAATCGTACGTGCAAGACTAAGATTTTCTATATTAAGGAGGAGAATGTATTTATGCAAAACACTTATACCAACTTATTCCTTCTGAAACGAATTAACGTACTTTATGCCTACGAATTTTATATTATATTATAACAAAGACAGTTCGCTCCATCATCGTCACCATCGGCGTATAGGGGAAAAAAGAACGCTATAATAATAATAATGCTACTGAAATAATTAATGAAATTGACAGAATTTTCGTTTTGGCCCATTATTATTATGTGACAGATAATAAATGGAACCTCCATAAAGACACATAATCGGAATTGGTGTTTTTGTGTAGGTCTTTTAAAGTGTTATTGATGACGTAAAGTCTCGTTTCTTCGTTCGGTGATATTATTAATAGCCGTAAGCGAGTGAACGAGCGAGCGAGCGAACGAACGAACAGTACGCCCGAAGATTTATTATTATATTTCAAGAAGGTTTTCATTGAAGGATTATTGGGTAAATTAAAACACGTCCGAGTAGGAAATTAAACAAAAATTAAAAAAGTAAATTATTTTATACGCACAACTCTGTCTATACGAAAACGATTTATTATTCAACCTAAAACCAAATCATTATCACTTTTCCTTCTCTCGCGTTCGATCGAATCCTTTGTTTAAAGCTCTTCTTTAGAAAAGTAAAAAAAAATGGAAAAGAAATTAAGAGAGAAAGGAAACGGAAAAACTTGCAAAATAATTCTAACAATCGCCAATTGATTCGTATCGTAATTCCATTACCGTGAGCCGAAACAAAGGAATTAATAAATTAAACCGATTCCCGTACTTCATTCTGGAAAGTTTCCGATTTTGTGCTCTTCTTTCTCTCTTTCTTTTTCCCCAGTTTATATTTAAGAACATCAAACTTTTCATTGGTAAAATCCCATAAAACGAAATGAATTAAAAGAGTGAAAAGCGTTTTGAAAAACTGTAAGAAGAAAAGGAGAAACTTTGAAAAAGAAAATTCATTAATTTGTTTGCTACTAATTGGATTTTAAACGGACGATTTTGTTACGACAACCAGCGACGTACAAGAGAGCGAAAAATTATCTCGTAATTCGATTATTCGGTATTAAAATTCATCCAGTAAATAATATACTTATTAAAAAGTACTCATTGAGTCAATTAAAAGGCGCCCGTTGTTTAAGCCATGCGAATCCGCAAATTTTCGGCGAATTGTTTATGATTTTCCGCTCACAATTAACAGTTCAAAATTTAATTCGATTAAATCAATTACATGGATGAATTGGATTTTTTAAAAAGGCGTCGAATCTTTATTACAATTTCTTTAAGGAAGCGATTTGTTTGGTTCGATAAACGTCTGATAAACATCTATAAGCTGATCCCTAGGTATATGGACTCTTAAAGTCAGATAACAGAAGAGTAATTCCCCGGAGAGTATTTTCATAGTTGACGTACGATTTTATATAATTATGTAACATTTTTAAGTAGCCCTAAAATATATGGATAATCCCCAACGGATTAAGGTCTCCTATTTTCATTCTATCGATAAATAAAGTTACGGCGCATTGAGAATACCGTGGATACCCAGGAGTGTCTTTAAGCAATAGGGTCTTTTTTCGACGCTTACGATAACATATTTACTTATATTTTTTTTCCTCTCTTTCGCTCACGATTTCGTCACTTTTCCATCTTCTACTTGCGTAGGGCTGATTTGAAAATATTCACCGTGGCAGAAAAAAAAAGAGACAGAAAAGCCCAACCAGAAGGAAAACGAAGGGCACATATTTGAATATTTCCTTCGCACGTCACTAATGAAAGAAATGACGGAGAAGGAAGGAACGTTTCACCGGCGTTCATTTCGTAGTTGAAATTTTCAATCGCGTGAGAAAATGTTCGAGCGAAAAGAAAATAAGGAATACTATTACCTTTATGTAGTTTGTAAATCATTCAACGTTATTCTCTGCTCTTTTTCTTTCGCTCTTGATGCAGTAACTTCCACAGCTAGTGGAGGCACGCTCTGATTCCATCGATATTCGCATTGTAAATTACAATTACATTTATCTATTTCGCCTCTCATTCCACTTTTTCCATTTGTTCCTCATCTCTCTTTTTCTTGTTCTGTTTTTCTTTATTGAACGTTTTCTATTTTATAGCCAGCACCTCGATTTTATAACCATCTGGATTATTTTGAATGCTATTAAAATAAATGGAACGTCGAAGTTAGTTCTTTTATTTTAACCGTATAGAGGCATTTCTTTCTGTAATTTATTACAGAGAAATACCATCACCATTACCATCGTCATCATCACGATTATTATTGGACCAAATTGTAGAACCAAAAGTAGAAGGGGATGGAATAATAAATTACTTTTAAACGAAAAGGTTTCATTCAGTGTTTTATCTTCTTCCACTGCTTCGTAATCTTTCATTTTTCTTTGGCTGTACGTATTATAAATATTTAATAAAGGAATAGAGCTGGTAATATTTTTCATAAAAATTTTGAGCATTCCCTACACTTTTTGCCTCTCTTCTATTCCACTTCCTCCCTTTCATTCTCGCCTTTAGCGATCCATAATTTTTATTAAAAAAAATTAGAAACGAAAACGCCAAACGCAAAAAAATTATTTGTCAGGATTATGTAAGATCCGTGTAATAGCATTAATAAAAACCAGATGTAATTGAATACTAGAAAACTAACGAGAACGTGAAGGGACAAGGAAAAAGAATGAGAATAATTTGTATTCCTTCCGGTTTTTCTTTTCTTTTTTTGGAAATCAACGTCAAAAAAGGAAAGGGAAAATTATGTAAAAGTTTTCTTCAGAGAACTGGCCTTCAGACAAATACGAGAAAACAAGCTTCAATAATTATTAATATGTTTATAGAACTGGACGGTTCCCATTAAAACGTATACGATATCCTTGAACGGGAACAATCCTATCTTAAAAGTAATGAGCAGCAAAGAAGTCTCTGTATAGTAAACACATAGATAACTTCCATAGGCTCCCGTCCATAAACATAAACAACCATCGAGGACGATCTAAACGAACGAGCGAAAATCTGACAACGAGATATCCGAAATCTCCAAGAGATAATATAAGAGTTGGACCGGCGTAGTGACGTCGCCTTCCGTCCCGGCGCCGAGGGGCGGCGGTCCGTTTTCCTCTCTCTCGTCGCAATACAATACGATCCAGTTCCGTTCAGCTCGCTCGACGGGTTGCAGGGTCAACAAATCGAAAAGAAGGAAAATCCATTCTTGCAATTTCACTAACTCTTAATTACCGCCATCATAATAAAAAAGATGATAATTCATTATTAACCACGTGGAATAGTTAACGATTTTAAATTGGTGAACCATTAACGAATAGAAGGAAGTGATTACAAACTATTAGAAAAGTAGTAAGCCGCAGAAGAAGACTCTGAGGGAATATAATACAACTTTTCTCTCTGCAGGTAAGTTAAAATTAATTAACGCAACTTTCTTCTTAATTAATTTCTTTCTAACGATACCATAATTGAAACAATACGGAATTAATTGGCGTCAATTATTAAATAATGAGCATCGCTAAGCTTTAGGTTTTTGATACCGTACACGGGGCAAGTTTAACTGTAATATCGGTGCCGTTATTACATTCTTCTCGCTTCTGTAAATACCATTCGCAATAACCTGCTATTCTTTTTCAAAATGAGCAGTTTACAATTAAACTTTATATTGTTCTACTATTACTTCAGAGCCCCGTTTACAATAGAGACATTAATTTGATATGATAGTCTTGCAGATGAAATAAAGAAACGTTTTACAAAAGAGATTTTCCAGAATAATACTTTTCACGAGACTGAAAAGAAAATATTAATAAAGAGACAGTTAAATACGAAATTGAAATAAACAATTAGATGTTATTGTTATTTTTTGTAGCAAAAGTATGGAAATAAATTACAAGTAGGAGGGCTTTAAAATTAAAACGAAATGGAAATTAAAATAAAGGTATTCTTTGCTCTGGCCGTATTATTTTTTCTTTCTTAACTTATTTTTGTACATCTTTTCGCAAATAAAAGTGAAAGAGCTGAAATAATAAATGCGCAATGAAAAAGATCAAAGCCGATAAATTATTATAACGTTTTGATACGCAATTTCATGAAATTGAGTTTAAACATCATTAAAAATAATTCTAATGCCCTTCACTTCCATTACGTCTGTTCTTAATCGAAATTAAATACCGGTCCATTATCTTCGGCATTAACGAAAGACGAAACCCTTCGTGAAATAATATGACTGAAAAAGTAAATTGTTATGACTTGGCAATAAATGTAAGAATTGAGACACAACTTCAGCCAAATCGTGAGATTTAAAGGGAATAAAAACGAGGAAACTTATCGGTTACGAAGGATAATTGCATCCATTTGTAGATAAATAGAACTAAATAGTTAATGGAGTAAACATTTGTAATTCGAGATTAAAATTTCGCAAATAAAATTTTATTTTAACTGTATCGATCTGAAATGAAAGCATTTTCCATTAAAAAAATCTAGTTTTATAAAAAGGCAGTAAATCGCTTTCATTTTAATTTGGTTGATTACACTCGAATAACTTTTTTCGCAGTAATTTTAATTTAACAAACATGTGGGAATCGAAATCGTGTTTATGATTTTCAAACGACAAAACAGCTCGAGAACCGTATTCAGTTCCATATGTTGTTTACATTTATTGCCTGTTAATTAGAATGAAACTATATTTTTTAAATTTTTTTTTATTTTCGGGGAAAAATTAATATGTGAACGCTTGTTGTAAAAATATCAAAAACAAAACCCCTTTGGGCCTATACCTGAAATGTTCGGTTGTTTAAAATAACAGAAAAAAGTTTGTGGTCACAATTTCAAAAAAAAAAATTGCATTAGGCAATGTTAATAATAATTATTTGCTATATTTGGAACATTTATGGAATTTAATATTGGAATATTTTGGGTGGATGTAGGTTGAACGAAAACCGTGGAATTTCTTAAGGGTGTTCTGTTATTTTATTCTTTTTGCCCGCATATTCCTTTAAATATTCGAATAGAATGTCTTTTAATTCCACGTAATTAAACGAGAATTTCGCGAATAAAAGTCCAATTCGTCTTGCAATTTATCGTAAAACATTTGCAAAATTGCGAAAAAAGAGGCAAATACAAAACGAGGTTTAAAGCATTTTTATACCTCGCCTCTCTTTCTTTTTTTAATTTTCAGTCAAACATTTGTCTTTATAAATGGACGAATAATTTCGTTTGAGTCTATCCCATTTGGGGCATATAAATTTTAAAAAGAGCCGTATTCAGGCATCAACTATTAATAAATGTCGATTCGCTTCGTTCGTTCGATCAGTTTTTAGAAACGGTGTCCCTTTTTTAGGGAGAATTCTCTCTATATATTGCCACATATAGATTTTTTATTCGAACGTGACACACGTTAATTAATCTTTAATTAAAAGAATTTTTCGAATTACAGTTTTACTTACGACATTAATTACCATACGTTTATATCTTTATTACAATACTAACTACGTGTATAATAGGATAAGAAATTGCGAGAGACAGAGAGAGAATTCGTGTTTAATTAAAGTTTGTGCAAATTTCATGTTTGTACACCCTGAAGCATAGGTACAAATATATATGTGCTTACATAGTATTTCCACTAAACAATTTCGTATTATATGAATATAATTATAGGTAATATGAATCTCGGATGATGACGCTACAATGTAACTGTGTAGATTACGACGCCTTATTTTAACCAAGAATCTTAGTTCTAAGATCTGAATATATTTTGAGAATATTAGGGAGATATTGGTATTATTTTTTTTAAATAATAAATGCTGAAAATGTTCGCTGCAGAATTAATTAATTCCGATCGTAGATGATTCTCTATAAATATAAAGTTTTACGATTTCCGGAAAAATAGCAAGCGAATAAATAGAAATGTAAATGCAATGTCTATGAGAGATCAAAGTGTAATAACCAAAGTAAAATAAAACGAGATAAAATGCTGGTTGTATTTCGTTATTTGTAATATCCTGTGAAATCAGCAAAGGCACCGCTCGTTATTCGAATTACTAGAATCGAAACTGTACAGGAAAATAGGGAAATGGAAGAAATTTTTCCTCTTGTATTCCCAATTCCTTCTTTCACAATTTCCTCGCGTTCATTCTCTGGAACAATCGAACCTTTCTACCATGTATTCCATTCCAACTCATATTTCACACCGGTAAAAAAGAACAGGAGAACCAACGAAGGCCTTTAGCATCCATTATTGAAACTAGGAAAATCGAAGGAAGACCGATTATATGCGGAAGAAAGTTTGGTAGATCTACAAACGGTTCGATTTGTTTAGTATAAAATCATCTGTCACTGAAATTGGTTCCTTCTTAACAGATCGATAAACGAGCAAAAGGTGCGGTTGTTAAATTCGAGATGATGACGATGGTGAATAGATTAGAAGTGCGAAAATTGCGAGAAGAAAATTGCGTCTTTCGCAAGCGGAAAGTCTATAACAGCAACTTGTTTTTTTTTTAATTATTATTAAAAATTGGTAAAAAAGAAAGCAATGAACGATAAGCACGAGCAAACTCACGAGCGAAAGAATGGAAATTAAATAAGGAAACTCCAACGACGTAATCATCAACAACAGCTGACGCAGCAATCGAATTGTTTATCCTTTAAAGATTTCTTTCTTGTATTTTTTGCGTACATGTTAATTAATTATATCCTCGGTTGATTGAACTAAATCAAAAGCAAAACAACCAGAAGGACGATAAAAGAAAATAAAGCTCTACGCGATAAAAAGGATTGAAAATAATGAAGAACTGAATGAACGTAACAATAACAAAACGAATACAAAACCCGTATTCAAAATGGATTGGCGACTGCTAATTAAATGAAAACATTTGCAAAATATCAAGCGATTTAATTGAATATCGATAAAATAATTAACAGGGCGTGTGCGAGTGATTTGAAAATATGATGGAGTGTTTATAACATATTAGTCGATCAGATAAAACCTTTAACTGACATTAAACTTCGCTTTAGGGCCCGAACGGCATCTTCTTGCAATATGAAATGTTACGGCGAGGAGTATCGTTTACTAATAATAATCTAGTCAGGTTAATATAAGTGAATATAATCCAAACTTTCTAGACAAGATGCCCTCGAGCGATATTGTATCTGAAAACTTTACGAGCCAGCGCCATCAGAATCAGTGCCATCAGCATACACTTAAACGAATCGCGGTTTGTTTTTCTAGCTGCAATAATTGACATAAATATTTCGTAAGCTTTTCGTGAAAGTTTCAAACGAACCACAGAAAGCATCTAATTTATTCCATTCAATTAAGCTTTAAGCAACGATTTCATATTAAGCAACTGTCAATTTTAATATCTTAATTTATATTAATTAATTAATTATCACGATCATCATCAACATCAGGAGCGGAATTGGACAATGATCATTAAAGTTTCATCGTAATTACTTCATGTATAATATGTTGTAAAGCGTACGTTTAAATAATGTTAGGGGTTAATGTACACACGTATTATGTTCTTCTTTATGGAATTAGACATTAAAATATTATGCTCCAAAAAGGACCCTACGAACCATTATTACACGAGAGCAAACCCCTAAAACATCATTACAAATTCTTCTTTTTCTTTGTCCCTGTCCTTGCCGCACGATTTGAGCATGTTTCAAACTGTATATGGCACACAATAAAGTCTTATTCAATTATTGTGGCAGCTTCTTTAAAGAGAAAAGAGGAAACAATCTGGAAAAAGGAATCGATGACCAGGAATAGGTGTTATGATAACAACGTTCATTTTTGCTTGTAATAGAAACGTTACTTCCTTGCAATTCAAAGACTAATAAGATAAAAAAATCGCTCGTTTAATTTATTTAAAAAGAATAACGAACTTGTCATTTAAAGTTTATACTTTGTTAAGCTGGACGAGAAAAAAATTTCGAAAAAGGTATTAAAAGTTAGGTACTAAGCAAATGTGTGCAGAAAATAGAAAGATGTGCGGAAAAGAGGAGGATGGGTTACTTAACTTTTGGCGTATGTGCTTCGAGTGTAAATGATACCCTCAAGTAGGTAGTTAAATTTGAGTTTTCCTACCGACAAAAAGAATGTGGCGGTTTCAATAGAATTCGCATTACTAACACTTTTACTTCCTATATTCACATACATATAATACGCGCCACCACCAACATGCTTGTTTTTTAGAAAGATTCTTTTCTTCGAAAAAGTTTTTACTGGCTTCATTTATTTTCTCATCCCCGCGTTACTTTTTTTTCCTTTCTTTCCTCTTTCAGTTGTGGTGGTTCCCGTTATGAATATAGAAGAGTTTTTGCCTCGTGGAAAATATTGAAAATCGCTAAAGATTTTTCCTTTGTACTTTTTGAAAAAGAAAAAGTTTTAGCGAAAACTGCACATAATAAATCTTCGATTATAATACCGTCATTATCGAATGCGAAATTATCAATTAGTCAAATGTGATTAATTTCTTTATTGTTCAGCTAACGGTCTCAATCAATTTAGCAGAAATCTCGCAATCTATTATACACAACAACAACATCAACTGGGGGTGAGTTATATAACAATAATATCGATTAATTTTCAAGATTAAGTTATTTAGCCTGATCAATAAAGAAATTTAATACGCCCGTTTGCAACCATTCTTTTTTGAACACACAATTTAACATTATACCAACAAAATTACATGTAATTATTTCCGTCTGAAGAATTTATGACAAAAAGAAGAGGAAAATTGCTGCGTGAAAAGCGATTTTACATCGAAGGGTTGCCTTTTCACGTAAATTAAATTATCCATAATTATTGTAATATGAGAATTATTAGGTCTTTTTCGAAGGCGGTCGTTAGATGATAAAAGGAAATTTTTGAAAAAACGCAGAACAACAACAAAAAGAGGAAGTGAATATAATTTAATTAACGATTAATCCTTGGACGTCGCCCTGTTCGGTTTACGTTAATTAATTATTTATAAAAGCTTTAAAGGCCGTTTCTTTATAATTTCCCTTTATTTATTTAATTTTATCATCGTCATCCTTACAGCTTCTTCCTCTTCCCTACTTTTTACAAATAAATGTTTTCTTTTATTTAAACAGCTCGAATTACCACCGCCAACACAGGCACAGGTACTGACGACAATGACAAATTAGCGGCTAAACCGAAAAGGATATTCATTATTTCCCAAAAAGGAACCGTTAAAAGGAAAACCTTGCATTACTCGTGTTGTCGGTTATTTTAAAGTTGAAAGTATCCTGTTTGTGTTATGAAAAGAGGGAAGGATTCAGCGACGGAGAAAGATGGCGAGAACTTTTTAAAGAAGCTGAAGGAGAACGTGCCGAACGAATGAAAATGAATTAAAATACATGAATACAATTTGTGCGTATGAAAAGGAAAATACTCAACTAATTTACAATTTACTTAATTAAATTATGGGAGAATGTTGATGAATGAAAACATTCTTATTCGCGTTTTTGTGTGTTCGATTTAATAAGAATAATAATAAAAAATCGGGTGGGATACTTTGCTTTCGCTGATAAGGCATTATACCACACTTTATTTTTTTCGCTTGTCCCACTTTCATGCACATGATAATATTTTCACTAATCAATTGCCACCTAGGGAGAAACTTTTACGACTGCTGTGGGGGTACGATATCCTCAATAACCATGGATGATGATGATAATACGAATATCCTCCATATATGCAATAAGTACTTGACTTTATATAGTCGGTTCGGCCCCGATTTTTTTCTCTTCATTATTATTACTTTTCCTTGTTTAATACAAAATAAACTCTCATTAAACCGTAGGCAATTCCAATATATTCGCATTATATAAAAGTATAAAACCCACGTACTTTATTACGCAGCAATAATGACCTTAACATTAGTATTACATTAAAAAGTTTCCATTTTGGGTCCCTCTCATTATTCAAACATTTATTATTGTTAATCACTTTCTTTTACTTTCGCGCTGCTTCTTTTAATTGGACGTATATTTCAATTAAAAACTTTGTTTGCGTCTTTAAAAAATTAAATGTCCGTATCAAAGATAAGTAAGGGCGAGTTTGAATAAACGAAAGAATGAAACGAATTTGAGGATGATGCCCATAAAAAAATAACAACTTATTATTCATTATTACTTGCTTCTGGTTATAAACTTCGAGCCCTATAATAAACAACTGTTAAGGTTGTTAACATTTTAAATGCTAATTTAACTGTTGAAGGTGCAATCAATTTTTTTTAGCTATAACCAGGATTTGGTTAATATATAAGTAATAGTTGGTTTTTGTGTATTTGCCTGTTTGCTTTTTGATTTTTTTTAAATTAGAGCCAGCTTCAAATTACGTCGTTTAATGTCGACCGCAAAAGATGTATTTAATTCATGTCGGTGAACCGCAGGTTTCCGCCAACAGCACTCAACTCTACCGTGGTATCATTGTTATCATACACATAACACACGCACATACACCAAATTTGATGCGTTAGTTTAAGCAATTTAAAAAAAATCAAGCTTGACTTTTCGTTTTGAATAACAATGGTTTTTCAGTTTATTATCGTTTAAACACATTTTTTGTTAGTTTCAATAATCGCTTATGGTTTAATTAAAACAAATATTTTTCCCAACCGTTTACATTTTGTACGATTGCGCCGCTGATAAATGCTGCTGCTGCCAGTAAACAATTCTTTCTCTCTCTTTTTTTAATTGAATTAAATTTTTAGCAGGTTGAATATTATTCATGGCGATTTATCAAGCAATGATTTTTGCAACAAACAGGTTCATTCATACGGTTTTTGATTCATTAAAATCTCATCTAAATCATTTGTAGTGCTCCTTTTTTTTCTGTTTGCCAAACGCTAACTTAAAAACTTAATTTAACATTGCTATTTAATCGATGGCTTTTTTAGCCAGTGTCCTCGTTTAGCAACTTCTCAGTATATTATAAAGAGCTTTGAACTTTCAGTTTATACAATTTGTAATCTTATTATTACTGCGGGATGGCGAGTGGAGGTACGAAAAATAAAATCGCGTGGTCTATTAGGAGAAGCTCCTTTATGAAGCGGAGTTGGTAAGAAAAAATGAGGCGACTGTTACGTTTAAACACTGAAATTGCAGCACAAGCAGGGAAGTCGTATATGAAAGAGAGTCGTAATAACTGTTAAGGAAAATTGCATTTCTGTTAGGATTAAGTAAAAAAAGAAGGTGATAGAAGGAAGTAACGCGAAGTGCAGAAACGCGAGAGTTTTTATTAAAGCAAGTGAGCAGATTTGTTTACTATCATTTGCTATAAATTTTTTAAATGTCTTTGGCATATTTCCCTTTAAACATTTCTTGATTTAATATAAAGGAGAATTTGCTCATTTATTGCTCCACATAACGTCACATGATATACGCGGATATTTCAAAAATAAGAAATGCCGCATGTTCTTGTTCTAATTTTACATCTTATTACGTTAAAGTTCAGAGAATAGCACGGAAGTCTTAAATTCTGAAGTATTTTTCGTAGATTACGTTTTGTTAAAATGCAAGTTTTATTTGAATTAAAGTTTTTAATTTATTTCCATTTGATTCCCCTCATCTCCAATTATGATGACATTCTTTGTCCCTAATTTTTGCTTTATGAAACATAATTAATTGTTTGGCAAATCCTAAATTGAAAATAATTCGATTGTAACATAGAAACATACTATACAGTGGTTGGTAATGTAACTAAATGGTGGTGTAACCGTTTTATAAATGTGATGGAAATATATAAATGAGATAAATTGAAGAGCGGTAGTAAAGTTTAGCAGATATTTTAAGTTGATGCTTATTTAAATTGAAACATTGAACAGATGTTGTTCATTTGTTATTAAGCTGGGTTTTGGTTGTACGAAAAGTATGGGTTCGTTGATGGGGGATAAATAGTTTTGCTTGTGCGAAAAAAAAAATAAAGCGGTCTCATTTTAAATTATAAACGATATTTCACGGCGAATTTCATGTGCAAATTCTAATTTATTTCCGAATTGAAATTGCAAACTTTTCACTCCGCACAAAGGAACATGATTTTGAAATTTAAAATATATGTAGGAAACGGATTTTTTCCCTGTATATCTGTTGGTGGCGTTTAACCGCTAGCCATCATCATCATCAACCATTATGATGGACGTGTTTAAGTTTCCACATCGTCCGGAAACTTAATAGATCGCATTTCAAGATACGAATAGGAGACATTCGGTTATAACAACATTTCAAGCAGTTGCATAAACGTAAAGAAAATTTAAAAGAATAAATCGGAATCTTATCATAAGTCAAGATCTTTAATGCATATAGTTTTAGTCGCTTTTCAACGTTCCCGCCTAATTTCTTTCTATTTGCTGCTTTTCAGTGACTTATATTTACTTATACAAGCTGCCTGTAAAAGTTATGAAGCGTACATTCGTAAACGTTTCCAATTGATTTGAAATAAAACTAGAAAGAAAAATCAATTTCAATCGAGTCAAATCGTTTGGGTGTGACACCAAGAAAAACATTTTTCTTCTAAATATGAATTTTCACAGACAAAAAAAAATTATTGCAATAATAACTTTCGTATACATCAGAGAACAGAATCTCGTGAAAAGAAAAGGATAAAGTAAGAAAGCTTTCCATGATACTATACGTACATACACAGAAAGTACTTTTATTTGTCCAGTCTACCGTAAGTATACGCTCTATTGGTCTGATAAAAATGACGAAGAAGTGGCGAAAGAAAAGAAGAAAGTCTTTCCTCACTTTCTCTCAATACGATAAAAAGATACGTACGATCCATAAACATTACACAAGAAACAAGAGGTTTGACAAAAAGAAAATAGCAAGAAAGACTCAGTGAACGAACGAGAGAAATAAACTTGCTGAGATTCTGCTTCATTTTATTTGCTTAACAGCAATAAATAAAAAGAAATAACAATAATAAGACGATGGAGAAACGAAAAATGATAATGAAAACATTTTTCAACGAAAATATTAATTACGTTACTGATTATTATTTCATATTTGCTCCACGTTATTATGAGGTTTTTGTTTCAGCAATTTATATTTCCATCTTCTTCTGGTTTGTATCTTTTCATAAATATCTGCCTTGTTTTGCGCAATTCTTTGTGCTTATTTCTTTAATCAATTTTCTCCTTTTCTTCCTTTCTGTTGTATCTTTTTCTGACGCGGATGAATGAATGATACGTAAATAATAAACAAAAACAACCGGCCATCCTCAAATTATTAATTTCATTTCATCCTGCTTATATCGTGCCACATTATTATTTATTAACATTTCGTACCATAATAATAAACGCGAAATGTTGCACGATTGAAAGACCGACGATGGAAATCAAATCAACATTTAGAAATGGTGCAATTCCTTTCATGTGGTTAAGTAATTAAATAACAAAATTTATGATTAAAGCAAACAAACAGCGCATAAATTGAAAATTTTACCCTTCTCATCGTAAATTGTTTAATAAAAAAGTGTATAATTAATTGCACCTGTTCGTGTTCAATTAATTAAAACTCATTTTTCTCTTTTGCATTTGTAGTTTTGTTTCGTTTTCTGAATGCTGAGGCTAACTGTAAATAGTCATCCGAAATCTGTATCCATTTCTTAAACTTCATCCACGAGGATCTACAATTACCAACATTTAATTAATAAGTCGTTATAAAACAAACAAAAGCAATTTTAATTAAGAATATAGCAAACCACTTACACGTGCACGTAACTGAGACGTTTACCTACCTGTGTATGTGTGTTAATTAGGGAACGGTTTCGCTAATAATAATATCGATTTAACATGATTACCCCCTGAGTAAATCAAAGTGGTTCATTCGATATACGAGCAATAACGTGGCAGTTTCAGATAGAAAATCGTATTTCGTACGTACATGTGCGTGGTAATATAATATTTCGTTAATTAATAAATCCATTTCAATCGACAATAATATCTATTCTATACGTGAAATTAAACCGTAATACGAGTGGAACACTTATGTGCGTTTGAAAGGTATAACATTATAATCCTATACGGGTAATCGGAGTCATAATTTAGCGCATATTAAAAGTAAAATTGACAATGACTAACAGCATTTGAACTTGATCGCGTTTGTTGCTTTCCAAGTTTCAGCACGCGAACTTTTGCCGGTTCGTTAAGAAACGATTTCGTGTTTCTTCCAAACGCATGTCGGCACATATAATACTTAATAACTAATCATTTATTCTATGTACTAATTATTAATTCCAAGTCAAAGGTCTATAGCTGGTGATGGTCGAATACAGAATGAATTCTTAATGTTGTTTATTCCCGAAAGAGGCGTTGGTGAGAGGACTTCTTTCATATTTTCTAATCTACAATAGCTCTTTGCGAACGTTTGGGTTTTTGAACGAACTATTGTTCGATTACATTTGGTATTCTTATAACTAACCATACCAACAACTGTCTGATAAGATTTAACAGTGAATACATAGCGAGATTCTTATAACGTTCAACCGCATGAAGACCAAGAATATAAAGATCGGGTTGTCCCATAACCATTAAAGTGTTTCATTCCGCAGAAATATCCGAAATTTTGATCTAATGTGACCGTAATGAAATGCAGGATGTCATAAATTAATAGAACGTTATGATTATTACCCTTGCAGATGATGGGAATGGTTAAAATGATAACATTTCTCTCGTAAACCAGGTAGCATGTTTCCTCGCATTCATGCAGACACGCACATTACGAGGACCATTTATAAGATCTATTACGTGGAAATGCATGCGAACAGACAACGTCTTACCTGTGTATCCAAACGTATTTCAACGAGATCATGATTAAATTATAAGGACGGGAATAATGCCCGTTTTAGGCGACACGCGGGCGTCTTAGGTGTGTTTTATAAGGTATTATTTATGGAATCGTAAATTTCGCGGACGTCCTCGCTTTAAAACAACGTCAACAATGATATATACGCGTAACTTTACATGGCAATATGTGTTTGCATGTAGGTTTTTGCGCGTAGAAAAGAACGAGATTTTTCTGTCTTTATTTTATTTATTTATACGCGAAGAGAACGAGAGAGAAAAATGATATCTTTCTGTTGTTTCTTTATTGTTTAAAAAAATATAGGATACCTTTTTCATATTTCTTTTTCGCATTTGTGCTGAAAGCAATTCCTTTTGTTCCTTTATGACATTATTACCACCTACTGTCTGAATTAGAACAATTTATAACTGGGAATATGTTTCGCAAAGCAAAAGGAATTTGCCTGCAATTTTAAAGCTGAACGATTTTTTGAAACTTATTTCATCGCAGCTAATTGGCTTTCAGAAATTGCATTCTATATTTCTGCATCTACGACATCTTCGCTCAAAAGTTTATATTTATTTATATTTCGTTATAAATTTTTATGCCCGTTTGGCTAATGTTATTGCCAATATAATGCGATCGTAAAACGAAAGCTAAATATGTCGAAATCGCTATCTATCGCGTAAACTAAAACTATTTCGATTTTAATACGTTTAACGTTTGTAGGCAATTTAACGTGCTGAAATACATAAACTGTCGATAATTATTAAAACCTTAATTAACATATATTCTATACGTATGCGCATGTTGGGAAATTATGCATACCGATCAACTTTATCAGCGTAATTAATATAATATTATTACCCGCATAACACATTCGAGCACGTATTCTCCAAACATTTTTATAGCTTAAGAAATAACATCTAGTTTTAATGGGACAGTAATAATTGTTATTTGCAAAAGCGTAACGGTGCTATCGGGGGAAGCAAATCCTCTACTTCGTTTTTCTTTTTGCTACCGCAATTTCCTTCTTGAAAGTGGTATCGCTTAAACATTCAAGACACGTAATATTCGAATCTCAAGCAAAAAATATTGTTCAAAACCACTTGACTTGTGTATCTACGAGAGTTTTAAGATTTATGTTTCACCTAGTTTTACTCCTTTAAGCTCACGTGAAAATGTATTTCTCTACGTTCCATCTTATTTCACATGCCAAGGAAGGAAGGCGAGAGAAAGAAGGAGAAAACATGTATGTATTCGTAGAAGGACGACATTAGAGATTTATTAGTAATATCCAGCTAAAGAGCCATAACCGTTATGAATTTAATAAAATTATTATCAATAAAGAGTTTCCCGTGACAATAAAAAAAAAAAGAAACAATGCTGCGGCGTTTTCATAATGCTGAATTCAAATTATTTATTATAATACAATAATTAAAATAACGGCCAGGGAGAGCTAATAAAATCGTGCGACGGAACTAATTACGCAGGATTTTCTATTAATTGTTACCTGTTAACATATAATTTAATAATTAGCAATTTACCTATTCAAATAAATCGCATGTGGACAATTAGTGTTTGCAAATTGATTATGCATATTACGGCATTACTATTAAACGTTATAAATGAAATAATTTAATTACAAATTTCCCCCTTGAAAATGCGGGCGAAAACAACAACAACAAAAAAAGAAAACGCTAGATGAGTTTTAAAATGCGCTCCTGCTTATCGATCGGTAACCCACTAGCTCCGCTTCTGCTTTTTGCAAATAAATCAAACGAAAAGTTCGAAGCGAATCAATCTCATAAACTAATTTATACTGGGAAATTAACTCAAGAAAAATGTACGCGAGTTGTTTTTCAGTATTTTTTTTAATTTAAATTGGGAATTCCAGTTCGATTTATTGCAAATATTTCGCACAAAGAGTTTGTTCAATTAGTTGCAATTTGATCATTGTATACCGATTGAAAATCCATGTGGTAAATATTCTTCTTTTTCACTTTTACATTGCGATTTTTTTATTAATATCATGATGTACGAGCCTTGTAAATTCGCGTTGAAACTATTTCCAGGCGTAACCGGCAACATCGATTACTTTAGGAAAATAACACGTAGCGTAGTGGAGAAATTGCTGACGACGTAACCATTACACACAGTGCAGAAGGAAAGCGTAGATGGAGGATGCGTGAGAGAGCGAAAGATGGAAAGAGTAGATTGTGTGGTACGGTTTTGTAAATATTTTATTGCATTAAATTTAATGTTTTAATATAACAAGTGCTTGCTTTTGTACTATGAATATAGTTGGGATTTTTAATCAAAAATTAGGTTCACCAAGAAGGCACTCCACAGAAATGCAATGTTGGGAAATAGATTGGAATATTTCAATTATTTTATCTTAACTAAATTATTTATAACACCTTAATGCAATTAAGGGAAATGATAAACATTGTAGTATAATAAACATCCATCATCTTACCATGGACAAATTAATATTAATTAACGCCCTAATTATATTCTAGGATTTTATCATCTGCTTATTAAATTGCTAAAACGGTTTGGACAAATATGTTCTTTTTGCCGGTATAATTCAAAAAGCAGCATAAATCTATTCAATTACTTTCAGTTCGAAATGAACTAAAATGTTTGCAACATCAAATTTGATGGTACAGAGAGTTGGTAATACTTTATCTAAATAATCTGTTAGTCCAGATTTTTTTGTGCTTGTTGTTTTGATGGATGCATCAATCATTCTTCTCTGACAATACGCCATTATTAATTAATTAATCACCTATTTTTTGCACTACCCACATATATACGAACATATTTAAAAATGTTATATCCATAACATTAAAAAATTACTCGCCCTTATTCGCCCCTCGTTTTCGAAAAGGCACAGTTTATACCAATAACGCGAATCTGGCGTATGATTTGTTATGGATTTTTATTTGTCCATAAATTTAACGATCATAAAGTTAATTTCGGTTTACAGGCAAAAACGAGATATTATGATGAAGTATTCTTAACCATTTAAATCAATTAATTGTTTTAATTGCGCAGTCATCGTTCGGGAAAATTACTTTTGCTCATGAGTTACGGATTATTCGCTTCCTTAGTACATGCAACTAATTCAATAATAACATCTTAATGCTTTTAACGTTCACAATTCGAGCTGGTGCAAAAGAGGCAAGCATTAAATTTGATTTAACTCTACCTAGATTAATGAAGAATCGTACGAACAGAAATTAAATGCATATTTATTTAAAACACACCAGTAATCAGTTTAAGTACAAACTTTTCAGTCTCACATATTTGAAACACATTAAACATCAACAGCATCGTCATCCACCAAGAATGTTTACCAAACGTTCCTTCAACATAAAACATTATCTTCTTCCCTCGTTGTCTTAAGGCAATAAAAGTTAATTACTCAATAAAACAAAGACAATTTTGATTCAAAACTTGCAAACAACAATTTCTACTTAGAAGCGAGAGCTATTTTGTTAGCGGCAGAAGGAGCGCGAGAAAGAGAAAAAGGTTTTTTTATTTACTTAAAAACTTAACATTTCTTGAAACGACGTTACAAATATAAACAAAATTAAACAACTACACTTCGAATCTAAGTTTTATATGCTTAACGCAAAATTTGTTTAACAAATTCGTTCCCTAACGATGGAGCCTATTTACTTTTATATCTCTGTGTTAAACTATTTCGAAGGAGGAAATATTAAATAACAGAAAATCATGATAGAATAAAATAATATTTTGCAAGAGAACATAATTCAACTTTTTCAAAAGATAAAGAGTTTTGGGGAAAAATGCTTTTGCGGACCTTTACGTCTCATTATCATATTTGAATAAACATTAATATTTCGAAAGCGACAGTCGCTTAAATTTTAAATTTCATGTTAATTTTCGAATTTAAATTGGTCCCACTTTTACAAACAATTTCGCAAGCCAAAAGTTTACACGTTTGCACTTGGATACCTATTGGACCAGGCGCATCTCGTAACAAAGTGCAGTAAAGTTTGGAAAATGCAACAAAGTTAATAGTCGCGCAATGGTCGAAGCAATTGATCATGAAAACACAATTACACGGTGTTTCAGATGGTTTCATTAGCAGGTAATAAAATAAGAAGGATTCCAACGGGTATTGTTAATTAAATTTTATCTTATGAAGATGAGACTAAATATGAGAATAGTTTGACTTCAATTTTTATTTGCTTATTGGCAAATTCATAAAGACTTACTTCTGGCTTTTATTTTTTTGCAAGGGATTAAATTATAATGAGAAAATACGCTCCCATTGAAGTTGTAATATCTTAATAATTGTTATCTAGTCTATCTAGTCGAAGATGGAACAATAATATCGTGTTAAAACGAGACAGTACAATTTCAATTTAGTTTAATGATTGTAGAGAATAAAACGAAAATTAAAACCGTATTTTCAACAGGAACGTAACAGTTTTAGTTTCGAAGAAAATTGTGAAAGCACACCTCGCTTCACACATCTTAATTAAAACAAAATTGGAGACGAAAAAATAAAATAAAACGCCAAAACAAGAAGCGAAATTTCAAGTTTATTCTTAATAATATTCAAGGCAATTACCAAGGAAGCAGAAATTATCATTCTTCTAGATTTAAATTACGATATGGATGATGAGAAGAGGATGAAAAGGAAAACGAAAAACAAAGCGAGAGAAAATAAAAATACAGGAAAGATTTGAAAACGACAAGTGTCACTGGCACAAAAGTTTCTTAACACCACGATAATTATTCTCGTAATCAGTTAGAAGAAGTAAAATTAATTAAAACTACGGATTTCATTTTTACCTCTCTGTCTATCTCGTTCTCTCGTGTATCTGTCAGATCGCAAAGAGTAAAGTGCAAAAAATCATCCTTCTTCTTTTACCGGCCGTAGAACTAGCGCTGAGAAAGTAAGAAATTTTGCAATAAATCATTCTCTAATAACAGAAGTTGACATTCAATAAATTTAATCATATAAAAATAAAATCGAGTAGAAATAAAACGTTAAATAGCAGAAAAGAGAATGAACGAAAGCGAGGAGGCGAAGAATAATACAGAAAGAAGAAGAAAAAATGAGAGAGAGAGAGAGAGAGAAAGCAACAAAAGTTAAGACTGAAAGATTACTCTTGTACGTAACGCAACTTGATTCCCCTTTTTCTCCTTAACTTAGTACATAGTTTGCGAAATCCCGAAATGAAAAATTTTGCCCGTAGATTGAAAGTAGTAGTTGCGTCCGTGGCAGTGTGGAATAAGAAATATAATCAAGCTAATGACCTCGATGTAACCTAAACTTCAGACAACTCGTACAATCCGAGTGGTAGGTTCAAGTCATCCTTCATGTCTAGTGGGCGAGATTTACAGCCATTCAGTTTCAACCACCAGTACCACAATCACGTTTATAAGAAGTGGAAGAGTGAGAAGAAGAAGAAGAAGAAGCGAACGATGGAGAAAGACCGAAAAAAATACAATTTTCCCTCCACTTACCCGTGTAATTTATTTCTATTTTGTCCCGGTAATGGGTGGTTAGTGTGGGCGATGGGTTGAATTTTAATTTTTGATTTCTGGAAATGAATGGTTTGGTATCACTCGTAATAATGGATTAGATTTAATTGCGATAGCTGTACGTATATAAAAGAAATTTAATCGATTAGCGAAGTGAAAACTTTCTCTCTCTTCGCCTCGTTATTTCTCAACATTTTATTCCTGTCAAATGATCTGGACGTAATTTTTTTATATGTACATTTCCTTTTTACATCAAGAAATAATAATACAGCCTCGTTTTCCACGATTTGATTTGACGTGAATTATTCTCGTCTGGTAGATTTTCGTTATCGACGAAAATTTGAAATAAAAGCAACTTAAAAGAAAAAGAAAAGGCCGAGGAAAATCTCATATTTTCAATGATTTTCGCTCTTATTCTCTTGCTTCACGTATCATTTCCTCGGATAATCGTGCGTATTTGGACGTTTTAATAATAATGATAACCTCAACAAAATCGATTAAGGATTATAACAGCGGTTTTCTGTACGTTAGTATCCAGTTGTAAGTCACATGAAATAATTTTAAATACGAAACCTGATTAACGGATTAAACTTTGTCTAATCTCGTTCGATTTTTAATTTATTCCCCGGAATCAAGGATAATCACGAATTTTTTGTTGCCATCAAATCTGGAATAAGTTTTTGTTTTAACGTGGCTGTCGTTCTTCTTGTTGTTGCTATTGTTATAGTTGTTTGCGTATTCATAAGTGATATTAAGTGGATACCAGATGTCTCATATTTTACAGGATTTTCCCGTTTTTGCACCTGCGACTTTAAAACTATAAAGCACGGTATTAACGATGAAAACCTTTATTTTACAATTCGGTACCTCTTCGAAAATTATTATTATCTGGTAATCCACTGCTGTAATAATTTTTTAAAGAACTGATTAATAATTAATTGGTTAATGGCTGAAATAAAGGGGCAAAAATAAAGTGGTTTGATAAGAGAATAGAAAATCTTCTGTAAACATTCTGTAATATTAATTAGGGAGCGACTCATTACTATTCCAATCGAAATGAATAGTCACGTAAATTTACTTTAGAGATCTATAAAATGTACGTCGATAAATGCATTACGCGGCTACGTGCGAGCACGAATTAATCCGGGCCCTAGATGATAATTTCCATTGAAAATGAGAAGAAAAAGAATTGTGAAAATAGTAATCACTAACTCGCAGTAAAAAGGGGATTTCTAATTTAAAATATGATGTCTGAAATTACGCGTACGTGCTCAAATTACACAAATATCTTTTGCTTCAGAGCATGAGATAGAAATGTGTGTGCATAATGGCAAAGATAGTACCTACTAAGCAAATAAATAGGTACGTGAATTTGATTCGTATCTGAAATTGTTTAAAATATCATGGATGGAGACTTAATCGGTTCAGCTCTTGCCGCAATAATAATAATGCCGACGGTGACGCTGCTGCTGCTGCTTCTGCCGTTGCAATTGGAAATGGTCAACCATTTATAATACACTTCCATTGCGAATAATCTATTTTATAGCGTAACGTAATCGTCGTTTGGTCCCACGACCGGTTCGAATTGATCGTTGCATGTGTGCATGTGTATATTGTTATGGGATGCACCATCAAGCACCTATTCTAACGAGCAATTATACTGTCTAACACACATTTCCCTAAAGTGTATCGTCATTATTATTAACGGGAAATAGAGAAAATTCGAGCCAAATTGAATTTTCCACTCTTTATTCCGTGTCGACGTTAATTAATCGAAAAGGAAAATAAAGTGTCGTTCAATTGAATAACGTGCGGATACTGCGATATAAAATGCAGTTTAACAAAATACAAATCTCGAATCGTTTCTAACGAGCACTTAGTCGAAAATCTATTCACGTACTAATTTCGCGCACTGTATATTGTAGTAAAATGCAAAACGCTAGTTGAAATTTAGTTTTATAACGATCTCTTTTATATTACCATCACACACACACACACATACACAATTATTAAATTCATTGCGTAAGTACTTACTGGTAAAATTACTAACCATTTAAACCCGCCTCTCGTTATATACTTGTTTAAAATTAAACTCAGCTCACTTCAGAATTGTTATTATAATGAAATTATTAAAGCTATTTATTAAAATTAGTACAGAACATGCTGCAATATTATTTATATACAAATTACAAAATTTAACGCTAATTACTCCATGGTACTTGAAAACTGCAAACAATAATTAAGCCCATATGTTTAAGATTCTAAGAGATTGTACGCGATCTAGGAGCTGTTTCCAATGTCGGCTCAAGTCCCGACAACACGAGTTCTCGCGTATACGAGGAGGTAGAGAGAGAGAGTCGCTGGCTCGCTGCGCGCTCGTGTATGCTAGCGCGCAAAGTATGTCGATGTTTCTTAAAAATTCTTTCGAGGCAATAAGGCATTAATAATTTGAATTTTGAAACACGGCAATAGAAAGGGAAGAGATTGGGGATTAAACTGGAACAGGAATTTTTGTAATCGAACGAAAATTGCCTGAGTTATGATCGTGTAAACACGTTGGATAAAGGAATGATTCAATTAAAAGCATTTTTAACATACTAGGAACATACTTGCATTAGCAGATGATATAAAACCGGAAATAATTCCAAAAGGGCACACATTAGGCAAGTGATATGTTTAATAAAATATCCTTAGAATTGAATCAGGAATCCAAAAAAGCCAAAAAATGTATAGCATTGTATTTAAAATAAGGAAGTTAGTGTCAGTTTCCGGTATAACCGGAAGTAAAATGAACGCTTAAGTTACGGCACTAGAAGGGCCGAGTCATGACAATAAAGAGAGAAAAAAACTTTTTCCAAATATCTCAATATTTCGCCTAGTTGTCCTCAATCCTTTCCTTCGTTATAGAATTGTCGACAAATCCTTCTGTAGAGTTCTAAGAGTCGAAGTACGGTTAAATAAATTGAGAAAAATGGCATAATCGAAGAGAAACTTGGCACTTAAGTTACACCGTTGGAAAGGTGAAAGATTGAGCATCACAATGAAACTAGAATTTTTGAAATTGATTGAAAATTACCTTAGTTAGGGCAGTTTTAATTTTGCCGAACCGTTTTACCGCGTCGATAAAAGCTGTTGTACCAAGAAATCGCTCGTAAATCATATTAATTATTATTTAATTGCTTCAGCGCCATTTTTTCGGACCGCCTTTTTAAAAGGTTTAAAGGTCCACAATCTAAACATAAACAATCATAACACGTGGGTTTATCGGTCGTACTTGCGAAGTTAAATCACCATCGAATTCTTTATTCGCTGATTATTAAATTGGACCTTATTTATTCTTCTTCTTTCCTTTCATTCTTCTTTTAACATCGGTTATTAATTAAATTTTCTTACATTTACGATGATAAATAGTCTTAGATTTAGCACGAATTATTGCAAAGATAATACCATTCGACAGTTGAAAAAATCGGAAAGATTTCTATTCACTTGGTATTTTCTGCAAACAAATCTCGATTTTGTAGCAAAAAAAAATAAAAAATAGGGATAAGGTCCCTCTGTGCCCGATGTAGCAAAGTCTTCGGGTACTACCGGGGTTCGAATATTGAGTAGCTATTTTTGTTTTAATAGGTCAACAAATTAATAATCACCGAAATGAATCAGTATGAATCGTTTGGCTTCACGGGGAATCCTTTGACTCTCGAGTTGGTTTGATAACACCTGGGTTTATCGTTCGTACTTGCGAAGTTAAATAACCATCGAAATTTCGCTGATTATTACTTCCGCTTTCTTTTAGCATTGTTTATTAATTACTTTCTATAACATTTAATATGACCTAAGACAATGTTATTTCGGTTTTGGAGTGTCCAAAAGAACGACAAGTGTTTATTTGAGTGTGCTGCTAGATTCAATATAGCACCGGCAGCGCTTAACGGTTGTTTCATCTCGTTAAAATAAGCCGAAAAGTTCCTATAAACCATGATCCGAAACCATGGTCCGAAAATGCTTGGTCTTCGGGATATGGACCTTCAAGCATATTTTGTTTTGGGCTTTGGGGAATCTTAATTTCATGTTAAGGAGCTTCTTTTGACGTTATTTCAAACTTTGAAAGCTTCTGGAAAGTGGTGTTCTCGATGGCCCACTTCTTTCCAGAAACCACAACTTTTTAGCCTTTAGAATTTTGACCATTTGGAACGGATAATTAGGATCCCTCATATCTTCTGAATCGAAAAGGCACTCTTGCTGGCTAGCGCTATCTTGCACCATTATCGAGAAATTTTGTTTTTTAATTATCAAAAGAATAACACTAAGAATCATTCCACTGACTGACATCGTACTGACAAGCTATCCAGCAAGAGGTTCCTAACGAAAGATATTTACGAAAGTTTTATAGTGTAAATAATCAGATAACAGGGACACTCACTCACAATTTATTAAAAAGTTGATTGATTCATTCACTTTTTGAATTTCAAGTAACGTTTTGACGTTAACGAAGGCAATTTGCAATTGTATAAATAGAATAACATTAAATGGAAAATAATAGCAGTAGATTGTGCCTTTTGTAAATCTAAACGTATATGAAATATATTGTTTAGCGGATTGATTCGAATATAAATAACGGGTTGTTCCAATTTGAAAACTTTATCGATTTTCTTTCATACTATCCATCAAACGAATCGAAATATTATTATTTTATTGAATTTTAATTAAGGACACTTTCAAATTGATTTTTAATTATTAATTCTGGTTATTATTTAAATTTAATTATAATAAGTCATTATTGAATGGATGGTTGGATAGGTTCTTTTTTCGTAATATTTAACATCAAATATTTAATTAAAAATCTGAACAATTTTAATTAAACATTTTTTTTATTTCGTTCCTCTTCCTCGTTTCACTTCCTTTCAATCTGTAGAAGTGAAGAAAGTTAAGAAAAAAAAAATTAAACTTCATGACGAGTAAATTGTTCTGACCTACACCGACTTATTATTATTCTTAGATCGAATACTATCCAGCATTGTTCCTCGCAATTGCAAAAACTTTTCGGAAACAATGGTAGGTATTTTCTTCCTCTTACAAAATGGACTTTTTTAAATAATAATTATTAACCCGTCGTTCCAACTTCTTCAACCCTCCTCACACCCTCGCACTTTATTTTAAATCGAACTTTTCCTATTAACATTTATTTACATACTTTGAAAATATATATAGACAAGAAGACAAGAAAGAAAAGGGAAATAATTTTCTTCTTCCTCGTAGAAAATCTTTCGCGGAGGAGGATTTTCGGTTCGCTTCTTTTTGCAGCAATTTGAACGTAACGTTTTGAAATTGATTTAGTTACGTACATTTTTCATTTCATATCGATAAATTCAGATTTAACGGTACTCCTGCTCTCTCTCTCTCTGTCCTTCTCTCTTTCTGTCTCTGACATATTTTCTACTTATTTTTATTTAGAAATGGTCGATATAAAAATGGAAAATTCAAAAATCTGTTTTCAATTTTTCTTTTAAATTCGATTTAATCGTATTTCAAAGCGTAAATATTCCTATTTATTAACTGTATATGTTACATGTGTGAGCAAAAAGACCCAGCTCGGTATTCTACTGAACCGTGCAAATTCGCAAATAGGAAAACTTTTCGGACATATTTAATATAACGTATAAATCAAAACCTTTTGCTGTGTATTAAATAGGGACGAGAGAAAGAGAGAGAGAGAAGAAAATTGCGGTTAATCAAATAACGATTTAATTTATTAACGAATTTAGGAATACGGATCCGATGGATGATCCCTCCCAAATAAGGAGATATGTCGGAATAAAAATAAAGTGAGATGAGTCGAATTCACTAATGGACTATTAAAGTGGAATAACTTTACGTTTTAATAGTCTTTTATCGAACCGTTTGGATAAATCGATTTTAGATACGAACTCGTCTTAAATATACATTACATCCAAGTCTCTTATCTTTACACCTGAAGCGCATTAAGTTTTCTTACATTTTCTGAAAAAAATGTATGGGAGGAGAAGCAGGAAGGAAGAAAGGATGGATAATGCACGAAGATATAGTAAAAAGAAAATTCTTGAAAATATTTTATGATACCTTTTGTTTTCGTTGCCAAAAAAGTAATAATAATGATGAAGATGATAAAAAGATTAAAGTAAGTGAGAGGAAGAGAGAAAATGAAAAGACGGAAACCAAAGTGAAATTGTCTCCGAAAATAGACACCATTTTAATTCCATCTCTTGCTCGTACAAATTTTTCTTTGTTTCCTTTGCCCCATTCATCCTATTATATTTGACTACAATAGTATGCTTATCTAAAGGCAAACATTTTAAATGGGTAGAAATAAAGATAGAATTATATATTTTCATAAGGTAGGTGGAGGAGGATGAAATTTAGTTTATCGTTATAGAAGAAGAAAAAAGAAAGAACTGGTAAAAACGAAAGAAAAATCTAAGATAGAGGAATAATAACAGAGGTACGAGAAAAAAGGAGTGAATCAAACCAGTTAAATTATGGTGAATGGCTGCTGGATGCTGCATTGGAAAGATGAAGATTACAGCGATTCATTTTTCTGCCTTCACTCAGTTTCCGGTTATCTAACCCCGAACGATGATACGAATTTCATAAATTATTAATTATATAAGTGAAACGTAATAAATTATCAGTAAAGTTTTTTCTTTTTAATTTATCGTTATTATCGCGATGGAAATGGTGGTTAATTTACAACTGCGAATTTAATTCGACCAGAAATATACATACATGCAATTCTAGTGGAATAAATTTAATTTATGTCATTTTATTTTCGTATAGAATTCCGTTTTAATTGACGTTATTCATTGCAGCTGTATACACATAATATTTTTCAATTCAATTTTATTTTGAAAAAAGAAGAGAAAATTATATATATTGATGCATTGAAATTGTAATTTATTGAGTAGAAGCAAATGGCGATAGAGGAAAATAATAAATGAATGTTTCTGAAGTCTTTTCGTAATCGAATAATAATCATCTTTATAGTTTAGACGTGGGGAACAAAATAAAAATGGATCAAATTATGAAAGAAGTCAGAAAACTGTTAGTATCATTTGCGGGTTAAAAAGCATTGTGACAAATGATTGCGAATTTCCGGGGACTAACCCGTGTGACGTTTGGTTTCAGTGTTGCCTTCTATTTTTTTTGCGGTGTCCCATTCTTTTCCCGTTTCGTTGTTTTTTCTCTTCGGAGAGGATAGTTTTTGATATATTACATTCGCCTCGTCCTCTTTTTCCTTTTTTCGCTAGACTGTACTTTACTTTCATTTGTACGTATTTATATGATGTAAGTATATGTGTCAGATGCATAACTTCCGGCCGCAGAGAAGTCAACAATATTACAAATGTTTTCCGAAACTATGTTAACCAAACGAAAAGAAAAAGATAGAATAACATTTCGTAGGAAGTTTTAAACGAGTCAATTTATAAAGTCTGCAAAAATAATTCTTACGAAAGCTAAATATATTTTTGATATCCGTCGGAATATTTCACCCTTCTAGAAGAGTCACGACATAAAAAAGAGAAGAGACTAAACAACGAATGCTTTCACCGAGAAACACAGGAAAAAAGTTCAATAGGCTCCAGAGTTTGAAAAAGTCAAATAAACGGACATTTAAAAAAAAGGAGAACGTGAAGCCATTGGACATGTTCAGATAATGAGCGGTAATGAAAAGGGACTCTAAAACAAATTCTTCTACATACATAAAAAGAAGAAACCGTAACAAAAGGCTTTACATAAAAATTAGATGAATTGAAAGGGATATATAACCTAAATAAATACAAAGCAAAATGTTTGAAAGAACTCTATCCTCGGGCTGGACTGGAAAGATGGGATATACAAATAAAATTAGGGAAAAAAAATAAATCTTTGAGATTGAAATTGTTGAAGAGGCCTCGTTTAAGAGCAATTTTCCACGGTGGAAGGAGGAGAAAATCTATAAGCATCCTCCAATTCCCTTTCACAACAACATCCGACTTTATTTAATCAATTTTCGTTTCAATTTCCAACTTTCCTTCTGTTTTTCCTTTTTGGGTGGCTTCGTTTATTTTTTAATTAATATCACTTTGATTCTTTGGCATTAATAATTATCATTAATTTTTGCTGCACCCTTTTATTCTTTCCGACTAATTGATTGCCCATAAGCAAATACGTTTTTATTAGGTTTAAGTTTTTAAATTGTACCACATTGAATCTACATTCACTCTATTTCGTTCAGCTTTATACATATACGGTCAGATTAATTTGTACAAATTTAATTGTAAGTAGTTACTGCTAGTATACGTTTGTTTGTGCTTGTTTGTTTATTTATTTAGGTAAAACAGTTCAAATAGACCTTTTCACGGTTTGATTTCACCGACGTTTTAGTACGAGCTTTTGAAATTTCGATATGTTTAAAGATACGGATTCGAATGCATTGAAACCAAAATTTACATTTCGACTTAATTGAATCACTTATTGTACATTTGTTCAAAATCGAATATTTTTTTCACGGACAATCGATACTAAACTTTATTTCTGTTAAACGTTATATGACAATCCAGCTATATATTCACTGTCAAATCTTATCCGACAGTTATTATTGTTAGTTATAAGAATACCAACTGAATCGAACCATGGTTCTTTGAAAAACCCAAACGTTCTCAAACAGCTATTGTAGATTACAAATATGAAAAAAGTCCTTCCACCAACGTCCCTTTCGGGAATAAACAACATTAGAATTTCATTCTGTACTCAAGCTTCACCAGCAATAGCCCATTGACTTGAAATTAATAGTTCTTACATAGACAGAATAAGTTATCAGTTATTAATTATTTTATGTCTTAATATATGTTTGAAAAAGAACAAAATCTTTTCTTAACGAACCGGCAAAAGTTCGCGTGCTGAAACTTAGAAAGCAACAAATTCGATAAAGTTCAATTTTTTTCTTCCAATTTATTTCAGAGAAATCGATGATTATGCATAAATCTCGTTAATTAATGAATTTCAACTACGAATTGTTTAATATTATTATTCAGAGACATATCAGCAGGTGAAATGAAAATGTAATTGATTTTTGTTTGTGCAGTAAAGGCAAATTGTTTGAGTATCAGTAATCACAGACAAAACGTGTATGTAATTTTTAGCATTAACGCAAGAAACCTTACCATGTTTACCTCTACAAGAGGCATACAAATCAACCGTGGCACAAAAAAATTGTAATATTGAATGGAAACCCATTAGAAATATTAAAAGTAAAACATCGAACTGCTTTCGCAACTGAAACAAGAACAACAGCAATAGCATCATCATCAAGAGCAACAACAACCAAGCAAAAACACATAATGTAGGAGAGGAAGATGAAAAAGACGAAAAAACCATTACAATTCCTTTTTTCCCTCTTTTCAATTCTTGTTTCGCTACTACAGAACGAACGGAATGATGCATAGATTTATGTTTTGGGTTAATGAGCAACCAGCAAAAGTAACAGTGAAGAGCACCAGAAGCAAAGACAAAAAGAAATCATTTTTTTCTGTTAAGTATAAACACATCTTCCCGACGTACAATGGTACAAGTACCGTAAAAGTTCTAGTAGGAAACGATTAATCTTCGTCGGTGTCATTAGTTACTATTCTTTCCTTCGTTCGTTCGCGGGTATCGATTACTTTACTCCGACAACATTCATTTGATGACCGAGTTGGCCAGCTCTAATTCTAGGTGCAATAATAGGGAAAAAATAAGCGTGTGAAATAGAGCCGTCATAGCGAGAGCTTTAAACTTTGACACCGAACAAAAGCTAATGGCGAGAGACTTTTAATTACAATTGTCTTTTTTTAAATACCCTCGAAACAACAACGGCAGTTAGAAACGAGACCGACAAACAATAGGAAATAAAAGTATGTTTATTGCATCCGTATTTGCTAATAAATTTGCAATGTTAACCTTTGCTCTCTCTCTCTCTATCCGTGTTTATCTTTTGAACCCTTGTCGTGGAGTTGTTGCCCATTTTTTTTTTCATTTCATAATGGTTGTAATAAATTAAAAGTCGAATAAAAATGACTGCAAAAACTAAAATCTGCTTTTTATGTCCTTTGTTATTTTAATATAGAGAGGAATTACTTTGCCGAAAAAGAAAAATTATCGGCGAGAGGGACTTTTCATGTTGGTATTATTTTAATTTTTATCCTTTCCATCTTTTCCGGTCCGGCCAACTGTTTTTATTACACCTCATTTCGAACTATATAATGTAATTAATTAATTTTAAAATGTAAAAACGACAAAATGTTCTGCGGTTCGCAAAATTTCTTTTTCCTCTTTTCATTTGCTGTAATTTTATTAGAATTACGTATGGAAAATAAACTGTAGATACATGAATACGTAAAGTTCCCTTTTTCTTTCTCTTCGTTCGCTTTTTTCAAAAATTTTCCCAGCGAATCTATCTCGTGTATATGTAGGTGTACGATAGTATAACGTAATTTAATTTAGTTTATGTCGTAATCCTATTTACAACCTACGCTTTACAGTATTTTTACGATACGTCCGAGGGAGAATGGAAAAGATTTCATTAATTTTACAGGTTAAATATATTTTAATTACAACTAATTAAAACCATTTCCAAAAAGACACTAATATAAGTATCAACAGCAGAAAGTGTTATAGTTAGATATTTTATTACGTCGAAGGCGAATCTTCTTAAGGATTAAATGCTCTGGTTGGGGAATTTCTAATAAAAAAGAAAAGAAAAGTGTTTTAGCTGGTTCAACTAAAGGAGACGACATTACCGGAATAATATTAGGTTCTAAAGTAAAACGATATGGAATACATTTTGAAAGTTTCCCCATGAATTTAGACATTTATTATCATCGAGAGGAAGCAGAAAGGAAAATATTTTTAATGCTCTGCACAATGAAGTAGAGCGACGAGCGCACGAGAAAGAGGAGGAGAGAAAAATTAACCAAACTTAATTTTAATAACAGCAAAACCACTCAAGAACCGTTTTACTTTGCTAGGAAAAAAATGAAGCAACTTCATCAAAACTTTTTTAAGAAATCTTTTTATAATGGAATTTATGTTTCGCCTCCCTCTCATAACAGGTGAAACTAAGACACTTTAAAGAATATTCATATTGTGGACGGAGGGGTAATATGTAAAGCAAGAAAGAGACCGATAGCAGGACGAAGAGGGATGATTTAATTTTGTTTTCATACTTTTTCTTATAACAGAAAACTTGCGCATTGACAGTTTTACAATATGCAATTTCCATGCAACTTGCTAAGATTTTATGCACCCCACGCCAAAGCAAAAACCTGTTAAAAAGCAGGAGGGCGTAAAAGGATTTGAAACACTGTTTTTTTTTCTTCCCAGTTTCCCAAGGCGTTGACACTTTGTGACGCTGAATGAAAGAATAAAGAAGCCAACCCACAGGAGTGGTAATAGTCTTGTTGGCGCCTCGCTTAGAGGTTAGGCGACGAGAAGAAAAGAAAAAGGAAATCAACACCACAAAAATCCTTTGTCACATTCATAATAATAATATTCTATTCATTCGTGCAATTTTAATAATATACAATAGTGGAATATCAAAATAAGAATCTCTGGCAAAAAAATATATTATGACGGTAAACATTATGATACCCGACTAACAAAAGGAATGAACGAGACTTTAATACATTTCAGTATCGACGTCGTGGGGCTTTGAACTCTTCGTTCGTATTATTAAGAAGAAGAACTGATGGTAATTTATAAAGAGAAGTTTTCAACAGGAAATGATGCATCTCCTTTAAAAGCTAGTTCGTTTAATTCGTGTTCCAATTTTCGGTGAACCACTTTTTAAAAAAACTTTTGAACATTAAAAAAAATTAAAAGCTCGTCGAAAAAAGAAGGGATAGAAAAAAGGCCCTGAGAGGTTTGTTAGCGTAAATGTGACCTAAATAATTTTTAAACGGACTCGTTTTAGTCCATAATACAGTAACTTTAGTAGGTTCAGTTCATTTAGAAACTGCCCTCATTAATTGTTCATTAATTAATAATTAAAGGGATTGGATTTATTTTTTATTGATTGTAATTCGTGAACATTCTTGTTAATATTGAAGCGAGAGAAAATAATGAATCTCAAATTAAAAGTGAAAGACTAAGGAGACGTCGAGAGAGCTTTTGTGTATTAATAAATGTAGTCACGTAAATTTATAGGAGAAGCGAGCGTAGAAAATATTTTACCGTTAATTGTAGAAGTGGAGGAATATAAACGTAGTAAGACCATAAAATGAGTATTTAATCTAAAATATGATGTACTCGTCGTGTATGTGAAAGAATTCCATTCACATCTTAGTGTATAAACTTACAACATCATCATCATCATCTGCGTTATTACTATCAACATCTTTTGTTGAAGGAAATACATTCCACTGAAACTTAATAACGCTTTTCTAACGAAGTGAGTTTCAAATCTTCAGATTTTCTTTTTTACATTTCGTTTTGGAGATTTTTTTAAATATTTAAATTAAATTAATGTAAGTGGTTGTATGTTGGAGTTGCAAAAAGTTGCAGGAAATTCTCTTTCACTCTTCTCTTTATTTCTCTTGCAGAAAACTTTGCTTTCGCTTCTTTTATAAATTAAAAGAAAGTAGCCCAATTTAAAACGATTCATGTTATTTCCTTAAACCATCCAATTGTATGTCGTTCTCGAGAATGCAACTGAATATTATCTTAATTAAAAAAAAATAGAGAGAGAGAGGAACAGAATGGGCAAACCTTCGTTTTATTTTTCACTCATAAATTTTTCTCTTTTAATAATTGAACGAGTAACGTTAATATTAGTTGAAAGCAGAAGACAAAAATAAAAGAGGAAATCTTGCTCATAATTTTCAATTTTTCCTTTTTATTCCAAAAAAGTAAATTTAAACAAGGGAAGTAAGAAGATTTAATGGTTGGATATAAAACGTTTTTTCCTCATTTTCTTCTGCTATTGGTGCTTGCTACTGTTGCTGAAATCAAGAGATGAAAGAAGAACATAAAAGAAATATGAAACGAAGAAAAAGTTTTACGCTGTTAAATTTATGCTAATGAAGGAGGAGAACGATATTGTGGCCAAACAAAAGGTCGTCCTTTTTCTTAATGTAACAATATAATTTTATAATCTATACGTATAAATTTTTTTGTTTAGATGCTTTTCTCCTCTTATTGTTCGCTTTAATTAAAAAAGAAATAAAGAATATTATCAATTTCATTTCGCTCTCTTCGTTCATTTCGTGTGGATAAAATTGCGCTAGTAGCACTTCAATTCCTTTCGCAATTTTCAATTTACTTCTTCTTTTCCTTCTTTTCACATAACAGTCACCCAAAAATTCTTATAAAATATTCTGTAGTTGTCGTTGTGAAAAATGCAATGTATGTCTTGGGACTTCATCGTGCAGATATATAAAGCCCATTATCCTCATTTTTTCCTTAGGCACTCTTATTCGCTTTCTGCCTCTTTCTCTCTCTTTCATTCTCATATCATACATTTTATTACGTGACAACAAATGCGTCTGTAAATTTCAAGATACTATCAAGCCAAAACGAAAATTATACTTAGGCAATTTCATCAGTTAACTTATTCGAGAAAGGGAAATTATGCTATTAAATGCAACTTTATTTTAGGTTCTCTCCACTTGCTCGTACTTCATGCTATTTAATCTTTATCATTGCCTAAAATTTTGGCTCCTTTTTAAACAATTAGTTCCCATTAACATAATACGTTTGCCAAAAAGAAAACCCATTCCAAGAAATATATGAAAAGCGCTATATAAATATACGTGGGTACTATTCCAAGCGATAAATCATTTTGGAAAGCAATCGAGGGATTACTTTGTCCCATTTGAGTAACAAAAAAAGTGTGTTAGAAACCGCAGGAAAAGGGAAAAATGAAACGAAAAAAGAGGGAAGAAAGTGCTCTTTCGTTTTTCTTTGGTCTTAAGTTATGAAATATTAAACTTATCTGTACGTCTCTATTGATTCAGTTGGGGCATATTCTGCTAAGAATTTAAATTAATTCCCACGAGATGTTGGGGCTTGAGTAGAGAAGCAACAAAAAACAGGGAATAAATGTTGGAACCATTAGCAAAATTCTACTACCAGACGGCTGAGCAAAACATTGGAAAGCTTTAATATCGCCCCAGATTTTAATTAAATTGCAGTAAATAATTATGATATCGCATATGGTGGCGCCTTTTGCCGTTAACCAAAAGAAACTGTCGTAACGACAGTCTAATAAATATACGGATTTATGTGAGAAACGCACGAAACCGATTCAAGTGACAGCTTTCGATTCGATTTTTTTCTTTCTCCGTCTCGGTCTTCTTCCATTCTTTCGCATTGTACACGTGTACTGCATTAGATATTTATGTTGTGTATATGTAAAAGCACGTGAGGTTACCATCGTTTATTTATCGATACAATCGTAGGGCGTCGCTTGAGGATGTGTTCAACGTGCGAAAATAAATATTCCATAGCGCTAAATAACGGTGGCGGTCGTTGGCCAAATATTTACGCAAACAATATTTTATATCAAAATTGTCAGGAAGTGCGCTTTGTTCAAGAAGTTTATGCTGATTATTGAAAATCTTTCATCGAGCTCCCTAACAACTTAATTGCATCATTTAATTCCACAAGGTAGCAATTGACTTCTGATTTCGAGGAACTTTTTGTGTTCATTGTCAGGAAATTCAAAAACATTCTAACTTTCTATACGTTCACAATGACGAATTCATTCATCGTCTTGACCACTCAAATACCACGAATTGCCACCCCTTCCAAAACAGAAGGGCAAATATTGGTTACTTGGAGAGAAAAAAATAGGTTTAAAAAAGAGTCGAACATTAACCATCAAATATACAACATCGTCGTCGTCACCTTAATCACAAATAAATTACGTATTAAATTAAATAAACCATCAACTTTCAATCCGCAATTTGCGGTGGCCCTTCGAAGGCTTCGACCCAACAAATTGTTTCAAAGAATTTGATGTACTTTTAACAAGGATTTAAAAAAGAAATTTTCATTTGATGTGACTAAAAATCGTTTCTAATTAAAAGATCGTTTTATAAAAAGTGATGTCTGGTGCCTGAAGATGTGAACGGAATTAAAAAAGGAGGACCTAAAGAGAAACGCAATAATGTTGTTTTTTCTTCTCTCTGTTGGTGACCATTTGATTAGAGATGGTTTGTGTGTTGGTTTGTTTTACTGTGCCACTATCTTTAATTCGAATGGAATTAAACGGGGTCGCGTGTATATGTGTTGCAATACACTTGGTTAATACATGACTAACATTCAAGCGGGACGTACAATTTCCTGATAATTGTGCGGCGGTCGTAGTAGTAGCTTTTAATGTCGTTCAAATTTAAAATTCAATTAAACTTTTAAAGGCACGTTAAAATAATTACACGTGTCTCTCGTTCCCTGTTTGCTTTAGCGTGGCGCAAAACTGGCTGAAGCAGCCATAATAATAAATTTGTGCCACTTTTTTTTTCTATCAAAGAAAATGTTCAGCCTGACAAACATCATGCAGCATTTAATAAGAATGATAACAAGAGTCGAGTGTTGCTATTGAAATTTCTATTTAAATGGAATCGAACCGGTTTACGTTTTCGTTCGCAAACGTATTCAACGATGGGAATGAATGTTCTGTATATTCTTCTCGTTCATCCACTCTTTTGCCATTATTATTTCGCGAACAGCTTTTTTTCTCTCGCGCCATTCCACTTCAAATACGTTTCAATATGTATTGCCAACGCATATTTCATTGAATATAAAATGTACGTGTAACTTCCACGTACAATGTGCGACATTGTAATATCGCATTTTGGTATCCAAAACTGTTTGTGCATGTTCGGCTTACTATTATTATAACCCACCCGCATATACATATATACCAATACGATTCTGTCAGACAAAAAGGCAACAGAACTCGTGTGTGACTCAAATTTATGGACGTGTATTTCTGGTCGTTTCTATCTAAAATGTTTGTTATACGTTTAACGTACATGCATACCTACCGCGAATGTTAACCCCCTTTGGGCTTATACCATTCACATACGCGGCCATATATCGCATGGACCAGCTAGCAATTTATCGTTCATACTGAACCTGGTAACCTGCCCTTTAAATCACGACTTTAATAATATAGTTGTCACCGGCACCTGGCACGAAACACAGCATTAAGATGAAATTAATTCGAATTTTACTCCGTCTTCCACGCTCGGCCTTCTCGGTTCGACGAAAATATTTCCTGCTAATTCCTATCGAACGGTCACAAATTTCCCAGAATCTAATTTAACGTACCGGCAAGGGAAAACTAATAAGAGAGGCGAAAAGCTCTCCGACACGTGCAATGTTTCGATTAAATAAGCAATAATAAAAGCTGTTTTTCTGAACATTAAGCAAGCAAGGTTGCAGACGATAGATTTGCAGAAATCAGCGAGTTAAAGCCGCTTATAATTTTTCTATTGTCGAAGGAAATTAATTGCTTAATTAACTGTTTTTCGCCGTCTACTGCAGCATATAACAGCCCTCTCGTCATCAAGAAATAATCGTTAAATAGAATGGGATTTACCGCTGACAATGCACTAACACGGAGGTAACTCTAAAGCATGTTAATTAATTAACGTTAACGCAAATGTGGTCCCACAATAATAATAGTAATAATATAAAATGTGCATTAGGCGAATATTCGGATGGAAAACAATAAATTCGTAATCATGGAAATGTTACGATCGAAATGAATGGAGTTATAAACTTATTAGTTCGATGAAAAATAAATTGAAGAGATTCATCAAATTTCGAATTATCTTGTTTGTTTTTAAAGTTGTTGTTGCTATTAATATTGTTGCTGCTACTGTATAAATTCCAAGAGTGAAATTTAATAACAATAACGAGTGCTTATTGTTATTGTTGTGCAATAGCTGGTGGGTAATTGTGAACTAGTTAATAATATATCATCTGTTGGATTTAAGTTTATTGTTTTGAAAATTGTAAAGGATTGCTCTAACAATGAATGGGCGAGTGAGTGAGTGGGCGAGAGAGAGAGAGAAAGATATATAACATCTCGTCAGTGTGATATGCATGATACGTGCAATAGCATTTTTGTGCGAGAGCGTTCTTGTTATTCCATTCTTCAAAGAATCTTTGTTGTTGTTGTTGCTGCTGCTGTGAAAAATGAGATCGCATGTTTCTTTCGTATAAGATGTCGTAAATATCTACGGTGCATTTTATACGAGACGATATTTTACAAGTTTCTTTTTCGTGCTTATAAAAAATATAAAAGAAAAGTACCTAAAAAAATGAAGCTTCATCCAACCAACAACACACCCGAAAATCCAAAAAAAGAAAATCCCGGAATAAGTACGGTGGTATTCCATTTCCTACAGTACGCCAAAACCACTTATATTCGTTGTATTTCGTGCAATTTCAATTGAAGATTATTTAAATTCGAATTTCATACTCGATATATGCGCTTATGCAAATTGCATAAAACGAATTACGTAAGATTGCATCGCCGATCGATGCGAAAGCGAAAATTGATGTATCGCTCACAGGAAATTTTTTATTACGTTTCGATCGCGGCAATATCCTTGCAAATCAATTATCTTCGCGATAACAATCATTAACGCCTTTATTGTACGATCCTTGTTGTATAGCGCTCCGTTACGAAAGATAAGCGTTTGTTTCGTTAAAGTGTCCTTATCGAAACGATTCCCTTCCTTTGTATTCGCAATAAACGTGCTTCACATTTTATTCTAAATCGCGATTATCCTCCATCGCCCGTTTTATCCTGCTTGCCTTTATTGTATAGATTTTCGGCGATGCTTTTAAATCATTGCGAAATAAATTTTCTGCTTAAACGGTCCGGATTAATCCCATATCTATAAAGCTTATTTGTCTCGTACAGGAATAGGAATATCTAAATTAATAGGTGTTGTAAATTAATTGAATTATCGATTTTGATATTCAACTGTGCTTTAAAATTAATTAAATCCCATTCTGTTGGAGGCAAATGGAAACGACTGGATAAGAACCGAAATGTTATCATTAATATTGTAAAAGAAAACGCTTTTGTCACGTATTAACCGATTTTTAAAAGGATCGGTAAAGATGTTACGTTGTTTGCACTTTAAAATATATATAAAATGATACGATTCTTGACGATACATGCTATGAAATGTAATAATAATGGCTTCAAATGGGACGTTATGATCATTTAATATCGTACATCTATATAAAAGTTGCCAAGTATATTAACATTCAGACATTACGTTTGAAAAATTGGCGAATTTTTATTATCGACCTTATTGAACGTTTTCAAGTAAAGGAATAAATTCGAACTTTTTATAAGGACCTGCTTGAAATATAAAAAAGCTCAAGGTATTCATTAATGGACTTACTGCCTCTTAAAAAGCTTTTTATACTTACACGGAGGCTATGAAATCGTTTGCTTTAAATTGTGGTAATAATTCTCGTTTCTAAATCGAACCGAAACCAGAGAAACGCCAAGATTCGTTTTAAATCATAAACGTATAAAGTCGAGATGTAAAAATAGTCGCAGAGGGAGATAGAGAAAAAGAGTAAAGTGTAGGCGAAATTGTTAATCGTTCCCAAGACTGTATTCGCGTGTAGACTTTTCGCAGGCATTTGCAAATATTCCTAGAGACGACGAACGAATGAAGGGTAAAATTTACAGTTTAAATGTGAAACTTATGTGGCATGAGAGGTCGATGGGCTGAAAGTGAATGTAAATTAGATTTTGCGGACGAGTCCCACGAGTTTCTTAATCCGAACGTCACAAAGTCATTTCGGTACCGTTTCAACTCTACATATTTCCTTTTTCGTTTACATTTTTAAGTTTTTCTTTTTATTATATGTGTGACGACGAGCATGAATTACTTAACAAAGTGTTGATGCTTTCAAAAAGCATTTCAATATTCACGTTTGTGACTGTTAAATTGTTTAAAGTTTGTCGCGTTCTCGTTTAAATTGTACCATGCAACTACTACTACATCAACATCATCCTTATTATTATATTTTAATAAATAAATAGGAACATTCGTATTTTGCAAACTTTACTACTGGAATATAAAATATAATAAATGTACAATATGTGGATAGAATTTAATAATATTTTACTGTCTATAATAAATTTCAATTTTATTACGACTTGTTGGTATTATAATCCTAACGTAATAATAAATACATCGAGAGAGATGAGTTCTACATTTTATCAATTTACATATTTTTATTTAACGAAATTGTTATTACATTATACAACTTTAATAACATAAATTGCAATTAGTCGGGATTTAGAACAAGGGCAGTGGAGATGAACAGAATTGAGGCTTTTAAATAAAAATCACAATTATTCCGCGACAATAAATTTTTTACATAAACAATTCCCGTATAATAAACATGCTTCCTCATAATAATATTCTGAGATCTGATAGTTTTATAACACACCTCGAATAATATATTATACATTAACACCAGACAATTAAACTGGAATGTTAATAGTCTACCTTTTAAAATTCGCAGAAATGTATCCCGTGTGATAATACCTGGATAAAAGTTACCTTACGAATAATATTCAGTCTAATTCCACATTCTTTGCCTCAAACGGTTGCCATAAATATGAAACATGTATCGTATTCATATAACATTACACCGTACCAATTAAAACTACTTACAAGCGCATTATGCACTTAATATACGTACATATTCGTTAAGTGACTAACATACCACTAAAATCTAATGACTTTAAAGTTGGCAAAGTAACTACCATCGCTACTGCATTCACTCCAAAGGATGGAGAGAGTTTGATATAAAACCTGGGCATGTGTAAATTATATTAACGTGTAAGAGCCACTTCTCTCGTTTTCAGTATTTTATTTATTTTATAAAATAAACATTTTGTGTTGAAGGTCGTCTCTTCAAATATTTTCATTAAAATGTTCAAAATTCAAACGTACCAACTTGTATTCTGCTCAACGCTAGAATTTGTGCACTTTAAGATTCATTAAGCGAACTATATACGTATATCTTCGCAATTAAGATGGTCATAAAGTATATTAATCTAAATCTGGCGGTATAACTTCTTTATTTGGTACGTTATCGTCATTTGCACATGTTACTTCTTCTGTAATTACATACACAAATCACTTAGCGGAAAATAATTTTTAACTATGAAATAAAATCTCGTTAAGATTAACGTCATATTACATTATCATTCGCATTACTTTTAGTCATCTACGTTGAGGCTGATTATGTAAAACTAAAAGAGAGCCAGAAGAAAAAGTAAGAGTTTAATCCAATTAAGCTGGTACTAGTCTTTTTAAATAAAGCAGATGATTTATTTTCTCGTATTTTTCTGCTAGATTCATAACGTTGATAATATAAATATGTTTAAAGTTGGAGAATAAATTGACATTAGTTTTCTCTCTTTGTCTTAAATTTATTTTATTCTACTTTTATTCTCATTCATTTTCTTTTTATTTAGAGAGATTTCTCTTGGTTCATGAAAAATAAATTTATTAAAATGTATGAGAAAGTAAAAAGATGAAATGAAGTTAGCTGAATAGGGCATAAAAAAATATAACGACGTGTAGATAAAACAAAGAGTAAGTACCTGAATAAAATAAAACAAGAAATGATATTTTTCATACATGTGAAAATTTCTGAATACTAAAAGTCGTATGCGCGAAACTTGAATAACGTCATTATTATTACGGTTAGAGGGAAATATGTAAAACAGATATCCTTGAACAAGATTAAATAAAAATGGAATGAAAGAATTGCAAACGAACGTTAAGACATTTTTAATTACTGTTCAAACACAAACACAAAGGAAATCTTTACTACCACCGTACGTTGAAATTAAAGCGGAATTACGAATAGAGGTGGAGGTGTCTGTTGCAATTTTGAACACATACAAAACGTGTTAGATACAAGGAAACGAAGTAGTTTTAAATGTGTAACTTTATAAAGAAATCCCATTTCAATTGGAACAACTTCATTAACTACAAAATAAATTACAATTTTAAAGAAAGATCTATTGCATCCTCGCAAGATTTCAATGGCATACGGTTATACAATTGGAGCAAGCCCAAATAATAAAGAGAAAACTTTGCACCGATGGAAAGAAAATAAAAGAGACGTTTTGAATTAAATTTCGCGATACCCTTAATTAATTATTTGGTCGATGAATGTATGTACAAACGGTTGGCCATCGTAAAATTATAGGTGACAATTCCACTACAAAGAGTCAATTAAATATAATTTCCCAGACACCATCATTGTGCATATTTCAAAAGCGTATTACCTTCAATTAAGATAATAAGTTAATCTACATCCACGTGTATTTCAAACGTAATCTCTCGGGGTCTAGGTTGCAATTACTAGATTGTTATATGTGGGGCCGTATACATACACGATATTGTTGTAAACAATAACATTGTCTCTCTAAATAATAAGGATAATATTAGCTGTAACGTTGCTAATATTTAAATTAGGTAACGTTAATTAACAGATGCGAAGGCGATTGTTGAGTTTTTTTTTCTTAAATTTCAATTAAACGCCTATAAATTTAGGGTATCAAACGAAAAGTTTTCGCCGAGAAAAATATTTTCTTTTTCGCTCTCAACTATTAAAGCTTTCGTATAATGTTAATCGAAAACTTTTCTTGGTCCGCACAACAATAACAACAACACAAAAGCCTCTAGCAGCACGGGGTATATTTAATCACTGAACCGTCTTTTAAGTATTACGAAAAGTTGGATACTTTTGTTGCTACTACAACTAAAACTAAGATTACTTACACCCTTTCTTCGTCTAAATTCAATTTAGAAATTATCGTTTCTTTTCTCATTTAATTTTGGGTAAACATTTTAATTGCTTACAAATTGCAAATCGTTATTCTTATAAAAATATGCCGAGTGCTCTAGTAATGACAAAGACGTGAGAAGACTTTTTGGGACTTGAACCAGAATCATTGCAATAATGTTGATGATTGCTACCATCGTTCACGCATAATAGACCAGAAGTAATGGGAATCGTTTTAAAAAACTACTACACGCAATCCTTCTAGACGAATAAAACGTATAACTCACAGCTTTCCTTTTATCCATTAATCTAAGGATTATAATATCATCATAAGCATAATAACACGTTTGAAATTTTCCTTGTACTTTCTGCAAAAATTGTGTTTCGCTCGGTAGGTGCTCAAATATAAATAATGTCGCAATTTATATTTCGACATAACGTTTATATATCTCACTCCGGTCGGTGTCAAACGTTATTGAAGGAATCGAGGTAAACGTAAGGAACGTTAAATAAATTACATCTTTAATATAAGAGAAATGCGTTTATATTTCGGTAAATAAATCAATAGAAAGGAACGTTGCTCGATGGTAAAATGAAAAGAGCCCTGAAAAAGTATTTCCCATGGAAAGCGCGTAGGTTGAACGCAATTTAATTTGAGTTTTAATATTTTATGAAAGTCTTTTATAAGGGATTAATCAAAGATTATTGAATTATTATTGATAAGATGTTTCTAAATTTGAATTGAAATGAGCTACTTGAAAATATTTACGGGCGCCCACATTCTCTAAAAACGTTGAACTGAAATTTAAACAAATATCAAATATTTTCTGTTTCTAAAAAAATATTCAAATTGCGAGAATCTTAGAAACTGGCAAATGCTTGGTTTAATTCGCTTAAATATAAATAATAAACAGTATCCAAATTTAGATTACATTTGCTTAAAACGTCGCCCAGTATTAAACACAAAGCGGTTATTCCGCTAATCGTTAAATACTATTACTCATCTTATTGTTTCACCAAGCAAATTCCTAGTCAAACAATTAAAGTTTCTAATTCTCAAAAGGGCACGTTAAAGAAAATCTCGAAGAAAAATTGTATTAACGTTTGTTTACAATTAAACTTTTGCAGAATAGGAAAAGCATCTGTATATTTGCATTAAGCGTTTATTTTTAACAATAACGTATATTTAGCATTGTTTAAGTTAATTAAAGTTTATGTTATCCCGCAAGAAAATACATAGGGTTACTATTTATTTCGAGAAAGCCCACGAACTTATTATGGTTAATAGTTGAAAGTTTAAAATAATTTTCTTCTACATATGACGACTGTGTTATACTTATTTCAGCATTAGTGCTGTTTGCAGACGTTCATTTACGAAAAAAATAAATTGTAAACAATTACCGTTGCATATTTTCTTTTATGATTATGTTTTGCTAGTTTTTTCTACAAAAACTAATTTGCCAAGTTTATTCAATTTTATTTGTTGGTTGAATCGTGGAAAGAAGACAATATTAGAATACTTTAAAAAGCCCTGAA